>CM059425.1:206566900-207194400 GCA_030390025.1 Squalus acanthias
GCAGTGAGTTCCAGACCCCCACCATCCTCTGGGTGAAAAAAGTTCTCCTCAACTCCCCTCTAATCCTTCTACCAATTACTTTAAATCTGTGCCCCTTGGTTATTGATCTCACTGCTAAGGGAAATAGCTCCTTCCTATCCACTCTATCGAGGCCCCTCATAATTTTATACACCTCAATTAAGTCTCCCCTCAGCCTCCTCTGTTCCAAAGAAAACAACCCCAGCCTATCCAATCTTTCCTCATAGCTAAAATTCTCTAGTCCTGGCAACATCCTCGTAAATCTGCTCTGTACCCTCTCTAGTGCAATCACTTCCTTCCTGTAATGTGGTGACCAGAACTGTACGCAGTACTCTAACTGTGGCTTAACTAATGTTTTATACAGATCAAGCATATCCTCCCTGCTTTTATATTCTATGCATTGGCTAATAAAGGAAAGTATTCCGTATGCCTTCTTAACCACCTTATCTACCTGTCCTGCTACCTTCAGGATCTGTGGACATGCACTCCAATGTCCCTCTGTTCCTCTACACTTCTAAGTATGGGCTGTAACTTTTTCCAGTTCTGACGAAAGGTCCTTGACCTGAAAAGTTAACTCTGTTTCTCTCTCCACAGATGCTGCGAACCTGCTGAGTATTTTCAGCATTTTCTGTTTTTGTTTTACTTTTCTGACCAGTCTGCCATGTGGGACCTTGTCAAAAGCTTTGCTGAAATCCATGTAGACTACATCAATTGCGCTACCCTCATCGACCCTCCTTGTTACCTCCTCAAAAAATTCAGTCGAGTCAGTAAGACAGGACCTTCCTTTAAGAAATCCATGCTGACTGTCCTTGATTAATCCGTGCCTTTCTAAATGATGATTAATACTGTCCCTCAGAATTTTTTCCAGTAATTTGCCCACTACCAAGGTTAGGCTGACTGGCCTGTAATTGCTTGGTCTATCCCTTTCTCCCTTTTTAAACAATGGTACAACATTAGCAGTCCTCCAGTCCTCCGGCACCATGCCTGTAGTCAGAGAAGATATTTTTTCATGCCCTCTGTTTGCTTTCCTAATTTCCTTTTTAATTTCACCCCTGCACTTTCTATACTCCTCTAGGCTTTCTGCAGTACTTAGCTTTCAGTGTCTGACATAAGCTTTCCTTTTTTACCTTGTCCTACCCTGTATGCCCCTTGCAGGGGTTCAACACTGCAAAAGAGGTCCTCTACCCACAGGGGCCAGGAGGCCCTTCAGAAAGAAGGATGTAGGATCAGATAACCGAGGCAGCGCTATGGCCCTTACCAAAATGGCGGCTGCTGTGTGCTGCTCTGGAGGCAAGGCGGCCGCCATTTTTTCTACAAAATGGGCCTTAATGGCCAGCGCTAAACCATCGAATTTTTAGGCCTTAGTATCCAATCAGTATGTGGCCTCCTTATTCATCCTGCCAAAATGCACCACTCACTTATTTATATTGAAATTCATTTTGTAGTTACACACCTATTCTGCAAGTTTATTAATATCTTCTTGTATTTTGGCACATTCTTTCTCAGTATTAACTATACCCCCAATTTGATGTCATCCGCAAATTTTGAAATTGTACTTCAGATTCCCATGTCCAAATCATTTATGTAAATTGTGAAGAACAGTAGTTCCAGCACCGATCCCTGTGGAACACCACTTCCCAGCTTTTGCCAGTCTGTGTAGCTACCCTTAACTTCTACTCTCTGTTTTCTGTTTTGTATCCAGTTTACTATCCATTCTGCTACTTGTCCCCTCACTCCACATGCTCTGACCTTAGTCATGAATCTATTATGCAGTACCTTATCAAAGGCCTTTTGAAAATCCAAATATATTACATCTACTACATTACCCTTGTCCACTCTTTCTGTTACTTCTTCAAGGAATTGAATAAAGTTGGTCAAGCCTGATTTTCCTTTTGAAATCCACGTTAATTCCTCTTTATTATATTTTTAGTTTCTAGATCTTTTCTATTACATCTTTGAGTAAAGATTCCATTATATTTCATACCATTGACATTCAGCTAACTGATCTATAATTCCCTGGACATTTTAAATATATTAGCTGTCCACCAGTCCTCTGGCACACTTCCCTTTTCTCATGATATTTTATGTATATGTAATTGTGCCTCTGCTATCTCTTTAACTTCTTTTAATATGTGCAGATGCAATCCAAGGGTTTTATCCTCTCTTAGTCTGGTTAATTTATCATTTATCTTCCCCCCTTTCTCTATCTTAAATGTCTTTATATCTTCTTTGATCACTTCATCTAATGTCTTGTTCACCTTGTTAGTCTCCCTGGTAAATACTCAGGCAAAGTAATACTCAATATTTTTGCCATTTTGTTGTCATTATCTGTTTGGCTTCTGCATCCTTTGGTGGCCCTATCCCTGCCTGATTTTTCTTCTGTTATTTATGTGTTTGTAGAATACTTTATTATTTCTTTTTATATTCCTTGATAATTTAATGTCATAGCTCCACTCTGCTTTCCTAATTGTGTTTTTGACATTTTTCCTAACCACTTATTATTAGTCCTTTTTATCATCCTCTCCTTTATTGTCTATGGGGGAGAAATTTGGTGGGTTAGCGCCTCCCGTTAACATCCCGGGGATGATAATGGGGCGCTAACGACTTACTGCCTGGGCGTGGCGAGATGAACGACTCCCGCGAACTTCGGTGAGAGGTTTGCGGCTGCGGTAAGACTTTGCGCCATGATCTCCTTCGCCCGGAGATCGTGACGTCATTGCCATGCGCATCGCCCTGAACTTCAGTTCTGCCCCCGTAGCATCGCCGGGCGATGACACCGACAGCTGCAGGAGGCGTTGATTGGGAGGCTGGGCGCTTCAGGGGGCGAAAGTTAAAGGGGATGTTGCTGAGGTGAGTACCTAAATTTCTGAAATGTTTTTGTTCAATTTTTTTTACTTCTCCTGGCCCACGATCGATCAGCCTGACACTCTGATGGAGTGCATGGGGCTGATCGAGCCGATACACGGCCTCCTGTCAGGGACCAGCTAACTGGTCCCAATGCAAAGCCTGCAGCGATGGCCCTTCCCTTTAAGGTAGGGAAGGAGCCTCAGAACGCGGCAGTGCTGCACGGCCCATTGTGCAGTGCTGCACCACTACCGCCCCGCCTGCGTCCTTTAGCGCTCCAGGAAGGAAGTGGAGCGCTTGATTTCGCGCTCCACCTCCTTCCTGGAGCACTAAAACCCAATTTTTTAAAAGCTGGGAATCATTAGAGCCTAGCGCTAAGTTTCTCAGCTTTCAAAAGTTACCACCCCCAAATGGGGCGATACTGAATTTCTCCCCCTATGTATTTAGTGTATGCCTTTTCCTTCAGTTTAAATTTTACCCTTATCTCTTTATTCATCTTGGTGTTTCATTATTGACTAGTTTGTTCTTATTTTTAGTATAATAAATTTCTTCTAAACTCTATTGATCACCTTTTTAACTATTTCCCATTGCTGTTGTACCTGGACTACATTTCCTCCCACCCCGATTCCTGTCTGGACTCTATTCCATTCTCCCAGTTTCTCCGTCTCCGCTGCATCTGTTCTGACGATGCCACCTTCCATACTCGTGCTTCCGATATGTCTTCCTTTTTCCTCAACCGAGGATTCCCCTCTACTGTGGTTGACATGGCCCTTGACCGTGTCCATTCCATTTCCCGCACTTCTGCTCTCACCGCTTCCCCTCCCTCCCAGAAACACGATCGGGTTCCCCTTGTCCTCACCTTTCACCCCACCAGCCTTCACATTCAACGGATCATCCTCTGCCATTTCCGCCACCTCCAGCGTGATCCCACCACCAAACACATCTTCTCCTCCCCTCTCCTTTCAGCATTCCGAAGGGACCGCTCCCTCCGTGACACCCATGTCCACTCCTCTATCACCCCCAACACCCCTTCCCCTTTGCCTGGCACCTTCCCGTACAATCACAGGAGATGCAACACCTGCCCTTTTACCTCCTCCCTTCCCACTGTCCAGGGCCCCAAACACTCCTTCCAGGTGAAACAGCGATTTACTTGTACTTCTTGCAATTTAGTATACTGTATTCGCTGCTCACGATGCGGTCTCCTCTACATTGGGGAAACCAAACGCAGATTGGGTGACCGCTTTGCGGAACACCTCCGTTCAGTCCATAAGGGTGACCCCGAGCTTCTGGTCACCTGTCGCTTTAATTCTCCGCTTCACTCCCACTCTGACCTCTTCATCCTCGGCCTCTTACACTGTTCCAACGAAGCTCAACGTAAGCTCGAGGAACAGCACCTCATCTTTCAATTAGGCACTTTACAGCCTTCTGGACTCAACATTGAGTTCAACAATTTCAGACCATAACCTCGGCCCCCATATTTTTTTTCTTTTTTCTCTTTTTTCTTTCACATGGCCGCTGTTGATGATTCTGCCATTGCCATTTACACCTCTTCTAGGTCCATCTTTTGTTTCTTAACTTGTCCCACTACCATCTCCTTTTGCCTTGCACCATCATCCATTTTGTCTTTTAATCTCTCCTGCCTTCCAGCCTATCACAGACCTTCCCTTTGTTCTTTCCTCCCCTTCGCTCTTTCCCTGCCACACACTTGCTTAAAAATCTGTTCCTTCTCTAACCTTTTCCAGTTCTGACGAAGTGTCATCGACCTGAAACGTTAACTCTCTTTCTCTCCCCACGATGCTGCCTGACCTGCTGAGTATTTCCAGCGTTTTCTGTTATTATTTATTATTTATTATTTATAGATGGACTTTGTTCTTTTTTGGCCTTTGGAAAGCATCAAAGGGACTCATACCAGGTCTTGGCATAAGTTCCACTGAGAACTTTCAAGGCACAGAGGGAAGAAATCCCTAGCGAAGCCTGGGAACTCCACCGACATACCCCCTTGACTTGGGAGAGGGCAAGCAGAAAATCTGCCCACGGACTTCCAACTGGGATTTAAATGTCTGGTCTAACAGTTTCTGCAGTTTGGGTTCTGGATCATACTCCAGGGCTTCCCTGGGAAAAAAAATCAGACTTATGCCATTTCTCAACCCAGGAATTTTGGTGTCATAGGAGATCTTTTTGATTTTGTGCGATAGTGTAAAAGAGTTGATCGCATTGGCAACCTGTTTTACATCTCTCCCAATTTTAATTTGCATTGAGTTTCCATCTCCCTGCCACCCAATATTCAACAAGCGGCGGCGGACCTGCGGGGAACCAGGCGGCGGCGGCGAGGTTAAAGAGGCGGCAGAGACCAGGTAGGCCTCAGAGTGGCGGCGGACCAGCGGAGAACCAGGCGGCAGGCGGCGAGGTTAAAGAGGCGGCAGAGACCAGGTAGGCTTACCAATCTCCGAGCTCAGAGGGAGAGAAGTAAAAAGTAATCGAAGTGTGACGTCACCAGAAAGCAGGTAAGTGATTGGTTGGTGAGTATTTCTCTCTTTTTAAACTTAAACTCTGTGGTTTATAGTTTCTAAGCTCTCTGTGGTGTAGCGGGGACTGTTGGTAAACCAGGGCCCTTAAGTATATCATTTAACTGCAGTGCAATTGTTGGGATTGATTTGTTTTAATTTAATTTGAATTAATTAAAGGGTAAGTCATGGCAGGAGAGCTCGGCCCCGTGGTATGCTCCTCCTGTGCTATGTGGGAAATCAGGGACTCTTCCGGTGTCCTTGACAACCATGTGTGCGGGAAGTGTATCCAGCTACAGCTACTGGCAGACCGCATTACGGCGCTGGAGCTGTGATTGGATGCATATTGGAGCGTTCGCGATGCTGAGAACCTCGTGAATAGCACGTTTAGCGAGTTGGTCACACCGCAGGCAAAGGGTGTACAGGCAGGAAGTAAATGGGTGACCACCAGGCAGAGTAAGAGGTGCAGGCAGGTAGTGAAGGGGTCCCCTGTGGACATCCCCCTCTCAAACAGATATACCACTTTGAATACTGTTGGGGGGATGACTTATCAGGGGAAGGCAGCAGCAGCCAACTTCCTGGCACCATGGGTGGCTCTGCTGCACAGGCTGGGAGGAAAAAGAGTGGAAGAGCTATAGTGATAGGGGACTCAATTGTAAGGGGAATAGATATGCGTTTCTGCGGCCGCAACCGAGACTCCAGGATGGTGTGTTGCCTCCCTGGTGCAAGGGTCAGGAATGTCTCGGAGCAGCTACAGAACATTTTGGAGGGGGAGGGCGAACAGCCAGCTGTCGTGGTGCACATAGGCACCAACGATATAGGTAAAAAAGGGGATGAGGTCCTAAAAGCAGAATATAGGGAGTTAGGAGGTAAATTAAAAAATAGGACCTCAAAGATAGTAATCTCAGGATTGCTACCAGTGCCACGTGCTAGTCAGAGTAGAAATAGGAGGATATTTCAAATGAATACGTGGCTAGAGGAATGGTGCAAGGGGGAGGGATTCAAATTCCTGGGACATTGGAACCGGTTCTGGGGGAGGTGGGACCAGTACAAACCGGACGGTCTGCACCTGGGCAGGGCCAGGACCGCTGTCCTAGGGGGAGTGTTTGCTAGTGCTGTTGGGGAGGGTTTAAACTGAAGTGGCAGGGGGTTGGACACCTGAGCAGGGAGACAGAGGAAAGCGTGTCAGGAAGGGACAGAAGGTATGGAGTAAAAGGTAAAGTGTTAAAAAAGGAAAAAGCAGGAACTAAGTGTCACAAAACATATTTGAAAGTTCTTTATCTGAATGCATGTAGCATTCGTAACAAAATGGACGAGATAACAGCACAAATAACTACGTATGGGTATGATCTTGTAGCCATTACAGAAACATGGCTGCAGAGTGACAACGACTGGGAACTAAATATGCCAGGGTATTTAACAATCAGGAAGGACAGGCAGGAAGGAAGGGGAGGTGGGGTGGCTATGTTAATAAAGGAAGGAATCACTGTAATACAGAGAAATTATATTGGGTCAAAGGATCAGGATAATGAAACAGTTTGGGTGGAGATAAGGAATAATAAGGGGAAAAAAACACTAGTGGGAGTAGTATATAGGCCTCCTAATAGTTGCAACTCTGCTGGAAGAAGTATTAATCAGGAAATAGTTGGGGCATGTAATAAGGGAACAGCTATAATTATGGGGGATTTTAACTATCATATTAACTGGACAAATCAAATTGGGCAGGGCAGCCTTGAGGAAGAGTTTATTGAGTGTATTAGGGATGGATTTCTTGAGCAGTATGTAACTGATCCTACAAGGGGGCAAGCAACCTTGGACCTGGTCCTGTGTAATGAGTCAGGATTAATTAATAATGTCCTAGTTAAGGATCCCCTTGGAATGAGTGACCATAACATGGTTGAATTCCATATCCAATTAGAGGGTGAGACGGTTGGTTCTCAAACAAGTGTACTGAGCTTGAATAAAGGAGACTATGATGGTATGAGAGCGGAATTGATTAAAGTGGACTGGGAAAATAGATTAAAGGGTAAGACGGTACATGAGCAGTGGTGTTCATTTAAAGAGTTATTTTACAACTTTCAAAAGAAATATATTCCACTGAGGAAAAAAGGGTGTAAAAGAAATGACAGCCATCCGTGGCTAAGTAAAGAAATTAAGGATAGTATCCGACTAAAAACAAGGACATATAAGGTAGCCAAACTTAGTGGGAGGATAGAAGATTGGGAAGTCTTCAAAAGACAGCAAAAAGTAACTAAAGGATTGATTAAGAAAGGGAAGATAGATTATGAAAATAAATTAGCAAAAAATATAAAAACAGATAGCAAGAGTTTCTATAGTTATATAAAAAGAAAAAGGGTGGCTAAGGCAAACGTAGGTCCCTTAGAGGATGAGACCGGGAAATTAATGGTGGGAAACATGGAGATGGCAAAAATGCTGAACAAATATTTTGTTTCAGTCTTTACGGTAGAGGACACTAAGAATATCCCAACACTGGACAAATAGGGGGCTCTAGGGGGGGAGGAGCTAAATACGATTAAAATCACTAAGGAATTGGTACTCAGTAAAATAATGTGACTCAAGGCGGATAAATCCCCTGGACCTGATGGCTTACATCCTAGGGTCTTGAGGGAAGTGGCAGTAGGGATTGTGGATGCTTTGGTAATCATTTTCCAAAATTCCCATGACTCAGCAAAGGTCCCGGCAGATTGGAAAACTGCTAATGTAACACCCTTATTTAAAAAGGGTAGTAGGCAGAAGGCTGGAAATTATAGACCAGTTAGCCTAACATCTGTGGTGGGTAAAATTTTGGAGTCTATTATTAAGGAGACAGTAACGGAACATTTAGATAAACATAATTTGATAGGACAAAGTCAGCATGGCTTTATGAAGGGGAAGTCATGTCTGACAAATTTGCTTGAGTTCTTTGAGGACATAACGTACAGGGTGGATAAAGGGGAACCAGTGGACGTAGTGTAAATAGACTTCCAGAAGGCATTCGACAAGGTGCCACATAAAAGATTATTGCTCAAGATAAAAAAATCACTGGATTGGGGGTAATATTCTGGCATGGGTGGAGGATTGGTTATTTAACAGGAAGCAGAGAGTTGGGATAAATGGTTCATTCTCGGACTGGCAACCAGTAGCCAGTGGTGTTCTGCAGGGGTCGGTGCTGGGTCCCCAACTCTTTACAATCTATATTAACGATTTGGAGGAGGGGACCGAGTGTAACATATCAAAGTTTGCAGATGATACAAAGATGGGAGGGAAAGTAGAAAGTGAGGAGGACATAAAAAACCTACAAGGGGATATAGACAGGCTGGGTGAGTGGGTGGAGATTTGGCAGATGCAATACAATATTGGAAAATGTGAGGTTATGCACTTTGGCAGGAAAAATCAGAGAGCAAGTTATTATCTTAATGGCGAGAAACTGGAAAGTACTGCAGTACAAAGGGATCTGGGGGTCCTAGTGCAAGAAAATCAAAAAGTTAGTATGCAGGTGCAGCAGGTGATCAAGAATGCCAACGGAATGTTGGCTTTTATTGCTAGGGGGATAGATTATAAAAACAGGGAGGTATTGCTGCAGTTATATACGGTATTGGTGAGACCGCACCTGGAATACTGCGTGCAGTTTTGGTGTCCATACTTAAGAAAAGACATACTTGCTCTCGAGGCAGTACAAAGAAGGTTCACTCGGTTAATCCCGGGGATGAGGGGGTGGACATATGAGGAGAGGTTGAGTAGATTGGGACTCTACTCATTGGAGTTCAGAAGAATGAGAGGCGATCTTATTGAAACATATAAGATTGTGAAGGGGCTTGAGCGGGTGGATGCGGTAAGGATGTTCCCAAGGAGGGGTGAAACTAGAACTAGGGGGCATAATCTTAGAATAAGGGGCTGCTCTTTCAAAACTGAGATGAGGAGAAACTTCTTCACTCAGAGGGTAGTGGGTCTGTGGAATTTGCTGCCCCAGGAAGCTGTGGAAGCTACATCATTAAATAAATTTAAAACAGAAATAGATAGTTTCCTATAGGTAAAGGGAATTAGGGGTTACGGTGAGCGGGCAGGAAATTGGACATGAGGCTGAGTTCGGATCGGTCAGGGCCCTGTGGGTGGCGGAGCGGGACCAGGGGCTGAGTGGCCGGGTCCTGCTCCTACTTCTTGTGTTCTTTAGATTTGAGGTTAGGATCAGATCAGCCATGATCTTATTGAATGGCGGAGCAGGCTCGAGGGGCCGATTGGCCTACTCCTGCTCCTATTTCTTATGTTCTTATGTTCTTAAATATTCTGACAAATCCGATCATCTGAATGCGTTCTTTTTTACTTATTAATAAAATATACAGGAATCTTTTCTTTAACACTTGGATGGCCTACTTTTGAAGGCTGTTTTTTGCTGCTAGCCCTCGCATGTGTGAAGTTGTACAATGCCAATGCTACTTTCTTATCCTGGTGTTCACATCTGAATAATATTTGAATGACTGAATGATATATTGGTCAAATACTGGTCCTCATTGAAAATCTTCTTGTTCTTCAACTCCATTAACAGTAGCCCTTCTGTACAAGGAGAATGGTTGCATCTGACCTATTTTAATATTTCTGTCAGTTTAATGTTTTCTTATGGAATGTGCAAGGCTAGGAATAAATCTGTGAATGCACAGTAGAAAATTAATATTGGATTAATTTATTTGGACAATGATGAATTCTGACCCAGTATTACAATTAATAATAGTTATATGTATTTCTGTGCTGTATCTAAATTAAATTAGCATTTTATTTTGCAGCAGCTAAATTAATTTTTGACAAGATTCTGGATGAAGAATTATAAACACATTACATTATTGGATCATTGAAATTTTCTTCCATTAGATTTACTTTAGAAATAAAGCTACTAGATTCTGAAAATGCCTTGTATATTCTGGCACATCATACATTAATGATATTGATCCATATTCTGGAAATCTGCATCTTGATCTTTGTATTTTTCAAAATGGACTGTTACACCTGGTAGTATGGTTGTGCAAGTTTTGGAATGCCAGTGGGCGATAACAACAACAACTTGTATTTATATAGTGCCTTTAACGTAGTAAAACTTCCCAAGGCACTTCACAGGAGTGTTATCAAAACCAAAATTTGACACCGAGCCACATAAGGAGCTATTAGGGCAGATGACCAAAAGTTTGGTCAAGGAGGTAGGTTTTAAGAAGCATCTTAAAGGAGGAAAGAGAGTTGCAGAGGCGGAGAGGTTTAGGGAGGGAATTCCAGAGCTTAGGGCTTTGGCAGCTGAAGGCATGGCCGCCAATGCTGGAGCAATTAAAATCGGAGATGCTCAAGAGGCCAGAATTGGAGGAGCGCAGATATCTCGGAAGGTTGTAGGGCTGGAGGAGGTTACAGATATAGGGAGGGGCAAGGCCTTGGAGGGATTTGAAAACAAGGATGAGAATTTTAAAATCGAGGCGTTGCTTAACTGGGAGCCAATGTAGATCAGCGAGCACAAGGGTGATGGGTGAATGGGATTTGATCCAAGCAGCAGAGTATTGGATGACCTCAAGTTTACGGCTCTCAGTTGCATTGTTGTATATAAGTACTGAGCAGTGGACGGTGTTTCCTGCAGCAAATGGCATGTGTGGTGGCCATGTTATGGGCGAAAGTCACGTGGTCTGTGGCGCGAATGAGCGGCGGTTGATAAGGTCACATGGTTGGTGCGAAGACGCGGCTCAAAGTGTTTTTGGGTGCGAAGCAGTGGATGGGAGAAGTCGAGCGGGAGAGCAAAGCACGAGGCGGTAAAAGGGAGGAGCTCTGGGAGCACAGGTGCAGGGAAGGTAAGTAAAGAGACGCGAGGCAATGTATGGGAGAGAGGAGCTTAAGGGCGAGAGGGAGAAGAAGAAGAGGAGTTCAGGGCGGGAAGCATTGGACCGGAATTTGCGGTGGGTAATAACAGCGAACGAACAATGTTCGTTGTTATTACCCCTTTGGAACTGACCGCAACTTCAGGATTTAGTGCATGCGCATCCTAACATGGAAATCCTGAAATTGCGATCAGTCATTCACTGCTCCGACACTGGCTGCATTGTGGACCCCTCCCCCCACCCATAGCCGACAATAAGTGTAATCAGTGAAATCAGTGTAATCAGTGAAACTGATGAAAACTTGGGCTTTTCCGTGGTAATATCGCTGTTAAATACTCCATTAAAAGTAACTGGGGTTTTAACAGCGTACTGACCGCTAAAAAAATGTTATGGACCTGAAAAACTGATTTTAATTTTGTGGAGTATCAAATTTCTCCATTATAATGAAAATTACAATTTTTAAGAAACTTTAAAAAAAATTATATTTTTAAAAGTTTGTTCATATTTATTTCAGGTTCACCTTTTCCCCATGTGAGAGCCCCAATCTTTGTTTTGATCTCTATAACATTTTTAAAAAGTCAGAATAAAAGGAGCTTCTTCACTTCCTGGTTCCCTGTCAGTGAGAATTCTGCATTGTGATTGGCTGCTTAGACAGCTTGTTGACATCACAGTGGAATTCCCACTATGCTGTACTGATCTCAAGTGCACGGCGAAAAAAGCCAAATTTTGCGTCACAGAGGTCGCAAGATCTTTGTGAGCAACTTTCTTCGGGGCCAGCGGTGAATGCCTTTGCTTCCCCGCTGATTGCAAATTACAGGCCAATGTAAAAGAAAGGAGTTCAGGGATGAGGAGCAGAGAAAAAGAGAGGGGAGCTGAATAAAAGAGAAAGTGTAGAGTAAAAGAGAGGAGCAGAGTAACAACTGAAAACCTACTCATAGTGAGTATTGTTATATAGTCTGTAATTACCAAGTTACCGCATTTAATTAACTATTCTAAAATTGTGTAGGATAATTGTTAAAGTATAAGATAAATAAAAAGGATTTGAGAGCCAATGATGAATAAAGTTTAATGATTAATAAACCTGGATTACTCGGGACCCCAGCAGAAAGTACCTGCTTCCCTTAAGGGAGAGAGGTTCTTTTTGGCTGACTATTGTATAAATGTATTTTACCCTCCTCAGTTGTTCGGTAAGGGAAGCGGGTACTTTCCACATGACCTCAACAGCCGCCATTCGTTCATGCCACAGAACACGTGATGTTCGCCCGCAACATGTCCGACTGCAACATGCTGGTCGCGACATAGAGAAGGACAAAAAGAGAGGTTAGAATGGGTTTGTGTGGAGCAACGTTCACATGTGGCTTTCATGATCTAGTTTGCTGACAGGCTGTAAGCGATGACCAGGAAGAATCATAGAAATCATAGAATCATAGAAATTTACAGCACAGAAGGAGGCCATTTGGCCCATCTTGTCCGTGCTGGCTGACAAAGAGCTATCCACCCTAATCCCACTTTCCAGCACTTGGTCCATAGCCTCATAGGTTACGGTACTTCAAGTGCATATCCAAGTACTTTTTAAATGCGATGAGGGTTTCTGCCTCTACCAACCTTTCAGGCAGTGAGTTCCAGACCCCCGCCACCCTCTGGAAGAGAAGCAAAGCGTCATGATGAACCTGCAGCTGGCACCTTTCCTCCTTTGGTTATCTCCAATGCTTCCTTCTCACATGGGGTGAAAGGTTGGATGTTGGGGTGCTGTGTGGCTGTGACCAATCTCTTTCTAGTGTTATGGTTTGTCTTCTCTTTTAAAAAGAATGAAAAAAATGTGAATTCCCTCTGCTTGCCATTCGATGCAGTCCGACCCAGGTGTCAGCAGGCAGACCATAATGGGAGTGAAGTGTCTGAACCAAGCAATTAAACATCATGTAAGCCTTCTAGTCGGGTGAATGCATGTCAGGTTTTAATGCAGGCGAAGACTAGGAATGTGAAGTTCCCTGCACTTTCCTCCTGGGCATTCTTGGTCGGTTCTTGAGTTATTTTAACATAGTGAGGGGTTGGTGACAATGAGTGGCAGATATGCTTAGCGCACTGCATTTCTGGAAGATGTTTCTGGGACCTTGCGGTGCTCAAATCTGCTGCCGTGTTTGCTTGCAAAACAACTGTGACTACATTAGGAAAATAATTCATTGGTTGTGAAGCACTTCGGGACGTCCTAACCGCCTATTTATTTATGTAACTCGTATGTGAGGGAAAACAATGAACTTACTCATTTAATTATCTATCTGCAGCGAGTAAGGAAAATAGTATAGCTCCCAAAATCTGGTGGCTGGGGAGGGCAGAAAGAGAGCAGATCTCCTGGAGGGAGAGGGAAGTTGGGGAGGGGTGGGGTGCAGAATTTGGGGCACAGTTGCCTTGTAATGGAAATGGTAGCCCAGTGGATGCTTTGGAACCTGCTCATCAAATTTCTTGCACAGGTGATTTTTAAAAAAAACCTCCTGAACAATCCATTTTTGTTATCTGATAATGGAATTTGGCATTCATTCAGGGACACTGGATTAATAAAAGCTTTGGCTCTTATGTTTACATATCAGTATAAATCCCTTTTAATAGAACTCATATGGGATTAAATATTTTGAGATGATACAACCTTCAGCTAATAATACAGCAAATTTGAATTATATTCCTTTAATATATTGTATTGCAGATTACTTTTCCAGAGGGGATAATTGTTCACTCTTTCTTTGCCAAACATGGCTAAATTAAATTACCCGTTTGTGGTTATCCTTCTCTGGGTTCCAAATGCGATGTTTGTAATGCTAGGCTATGTCTGTGGCTCCAGACCAGTTATCTAGTATAAAGCTCTCAACAGGAAGAGAATGGAGTGAGATGCCTAATCCTAAACTATAATTTCAGTTTGCAAATTTAACCTATTATGTGGCTTAGTATTGAAGAAGAATTGGCAGAGTTCCTATTATAGAAAGTAATGGCCTGGCTTAGTGTAGTAGGGGGACAGAAACCTCTCTTTAGTTCTTAAAAAAAATCTCGCCTTTGGTAGGCACGGCGATCTATGGCCATGACCATCTGTTGCTATCCCAACCGATATTTTTTTAATGAAGACTCAATTAATTAAAATAAGTGGAACTTTAGCTCAGTAGTTTTCAAAATTTTATATGTGCAGGATATTTTGAAAATGTTGACACATTTCTATCATACATTTGAAAGACTCAGTTGTGCAAAGAAAAATAGCACTATCATTGCAGAAAATGTTATTATTAGTATACAGCAACAGAAATAATGGCCCGAAAATTAAACCTAATACGCGAGAGTACGCACTGTGTACTCTCGCGTATTAGATCCCGAATTGCCGGTTTCCTGCATGCACTGCGCATGCGCGGGAAACCGGCACTTCGTGAATTGCAAAGGGGGCGGTTCCTAAGTGAACCGCGTGCGCACTACAGGTTGTGCGCACGCAGTGCACTTAGTTTTTTTTTCAGCTTTGAACGCGCAGGTAAGTGGTGAAGATTTTACACATAAAGAAAGCAGGCGTAGGACCCTCTTTTAACAAGGTAAGTAGTTAATTAAGTGTTATTTAAAAAAATTTCAACAGGTTTATCTTTTTTAGAGACTTTAAAGAAAGGTAAGTTTATTTTTATAACTTTCAAAAAGATTTTAAATTTTTTCAAAAATTTAATTTTTTGTTTAAAGTGGTTAATTTATTTAACTATACTTATTTTATTAATGTGATGGCTTTTTTAAAAATTTAATTGAGGTTTAGCTGTTCTTTTGGGGGTTTGTAGTATTCATAGCTTTGACAGCTCTTGCCGTCAAAACTATGAATGAAAGATGGTGTGCTGCCATTGGCTCTAACTGAATCACGTGATCCCAGAGCTCGCACGAACTAATTGCGCCTCTGGGAAACGCACACACTGCACGGTTGCAACAAGAAGAGGCTCTGAAACTAAAGTTCGTGTGGGCCCCAAACAAAAAGGTAGGCGCGGAGTGCGATATCGCGGGGAATCCTTACCCCCGCGGGAACCATCCATGTTTAATTTCTGGGCCAATAACAAAAACTGAACTTGATGTCGGAAAGAGAGAAATTTAATGACCTCAGTTTGAAAACGTGCTATATTATCATTGAAGTGGGGAAATAGGTTATCAGACCTCAATGGGGAGGAAATCTTAGACTGTCTTGCTTTAGAACATAAATATAACTAGAAACATCAGATATCGGGCTTGATTTTGCTCTGCGATCCTACCCTAAATTAACAGGTATCACAGTGGCAAATGATGGAAAATTGAGGTGGTGAGGCCTATTGCTGCCTAATTTGCTGACTTGCATTTCCCTCCCCTGCCCCCAACAAGACCGCTGCTGGCCACTTCTTCCTTGCCTGCTGCATACAAATGGTGATTGTGGGGTGTGGGGGGGAGGGGGTTGGTGGGGTCCAGGTCCCTGGTGGATTTTCCTTGCGTTCATCTGTGTTTCCACTGCTTTACGAGGCCAGCATGGGAAAGATGGCAGTAGCTGCCCTACGTTCCCCCAAAGGGTGATAGAACCTTATAGCAGCCTCCTTTCCCTCCATCCTAACACCCACTTACATTGCTTTGCAGGCCTCAATCTTTGCTGAAGTCTCAATCTTTGGGGTGCTTCTGCCCCTTAATTACTTAGCCGCCTCTTCTGGTGCTGCAGCATTGGTTCTGCTGCAGCACCACTGGGATTTTGTGGCCGGGCAATGGCAAGTTCCCCCTTGGCAGTGGGAATTCCACCATGAGACCACTATGCAAACCTGATAAACCCTGACCCAGGTAACTGGGTAGAAGTTGTGGCAGTATCAAAGGGTCAAGCAGAAATCCAGCTTCAGTGGAAACCGCTGCTGGGCTTAGAATCCTGGCTGTACAGTCTATCAAATTTACAACTCTAGAATTATTTGTAATAAAGGAAGTCTTTTATTCTATTAATTTATATACCATGGATCTTATGTTAACCTTAATTGTGATGGATGAAAAGTGATATGTTCTGAAATAAGTCTGGTCATTTTCAATACCAGATTGATAGCAATTTAAAAAAAATTGAATTTATCTAATTTCCAGGGCATTTAGAAGAATGGGTGTGCAGACCAACTTGGTGAATGGAAAAGGGGGCGGTTCCTAGGTGAACCGCGTGCGCGCTACAGGCTGCGCGCATGCAGTGCACTTAGTGGTTTCAACGCGCAGGTAAGTATGGAAGATTTTACACATAAAAAAAGGAGGAGTAAGACCCACTTTTAACAAGGTAAGTAGTGAATTAAGTATTATTTTGAATTTTTTTTAACAGGTATATCTTTTTTAGAGACTTTAAAGACAGGTAAGTTTATTTTTATAACTTTTTAAAAGATTTTAAATTTTTTCAAAAATTTAATTTTTTATTTAAAATGGTTAATTTATTTAACTATACTTATTTTATTAATGTGATGGTTTTTTTTAAATTTAATTGAGGTTTAGCTGTTATTTTGGGGGGCTATAGTATTCATAGCTTTCACAGCACTTATGTGAAAGTTATGAATGGAAGATGGTGTGCTGCCATTGGCTCTAACTGAGTCACGTGATCCCACAGCTCGCACGAATTAACTACGTCTGTGGGATACGCAAGCCCAGCACAGCAGCTGTCCAGAACATCAAGTTCGTGCAAGCTGGAACTGAAAAAGCCAACGCGCAGTGAGAGATCGCGGGGAAGCCTTACCCTCGCACGAAGGCTTCCTCACGAATTTTTGGGCCATTATATCTGAAATGTAAAGGAACATTTACTATGGAATTCTCACAATATAATGCTCAAAAGAAAACAACACCACTAAAAGAAATTAAGGATGTTCTTGCCATGGAGAGAGTGCAGCGAAGATTCACCAGACTGATACCTGGGATGGCAGGAATGACGTATGAAGAGAGATTGGGTCGATTGGGCTTGTATTCACTAGAGTTTAGAAGAATGAGAGGGGATCTCATTGAAACTTATAAAATTCTAACAGGACTAGACAGACTAGATGCAGGAAGGATGTTCCCGATGGTGGGGGAGTCCAGAACCAGGGGTCACAGTCTAAGGATAAGGGGTAAGCCATTTAGGACTGAGATGAGGAGGAATTTCTTCACCCAGAGAGTGGTGAACCTGTGGAATTCTCTTCCACAGAAGACAGTTGAGTCCAATTCATTAAATATATTTAAGAAGGAGTTAGGTATATTTCTTAAGGCTAAAGGGATCAAGGGATATGGGGAGAAAGCAGGGACAGGGTACTGAATTTGGATGATCAGCTATGATCTCATTAAATGGCGGAGCAGGCTCAAGGGGCCGAATGGCTTACTCCTGCTCCTATCTTCTATGTTTCTATGTTTCTATAAGGGATATGGGGAGAAAGCAGGGACAGGGTACTGAATTTGGATGATCAGCCATGATCACATTGAATGGCGGAGCAGGCTCGAGGGGCCGAATGGCCTACTCCTGCTCCTATCTTCTATGTTTCTATGTAACTCGTCCTTTATCTCATTTTTATTTGTGGGGCCTTGCTGTGCACAAATTGGCTGCAATTTCCTACAAAACAACAGTGGCTCCACTTCAAAAGTAATTCATTGGCTGTAATGTGTTTTGGGACGTCTTGAGGACATGAAAGGCGCTATCTAAATGCAAATTCTTTCGTTCTTCTATTGGGAGAATATGATTAATTTTTGAGCGATGTTTATAACTAACTTACCTGAAGCATAGTTCATGATATTACTTAGTATAAAATGACAAATATAATTTATTTTTCCAGTAACAAGAGTAGTTTATCAGCAGCAACAGTAATTTGTTGGTTTAAAAATATTCTTCTTTTCAATAGAAAATTAAATAATTATATTTAATTTCACTCTGCCAATTTTTCCCCTCTTCTTTACTGAAGGCATTGGTTCATTATTGTGGTACAGTTTGTAGAAAGTATATGCAGACCCTTAATTTTTAATTCTCATATATATTGAAATGCTTTACCAGGCCAAAAGGTTTTTTTCAAAGTGAAATAAAGTTGGTGAATGTAACAGACTGTCTTTCACTGATAAGTGGACATGGAATGTGCTTTACGAAAAGGCAGCAAACATGGTTGTGACTGCAGGGAGTAGTAATAGACAACAGAAATAAACAACCCCCCTTAGATGTTGCAGACTTCATGACTGCAATAAATAGGTCACAAAGTTTTAAATCGACTTTTTGGTGGCTAAAGGGGAGTCAAACCTTTGAAGTTTTGAAATGCAGAATACGACGTAACACATGAACTGTAACCAATTGGTTTTCTGCCACTTTTGTAAACCTTGAGTGAATGAACAATTTTGGGCTTTGATAAAGGCAACTAGTGGCTAGCGACACAGGATGTGTGAGTGTGAACGATTGACAGCTCAAACCATTCAGGCCGAACATTAAAGGAACATTTCAATCTCTGATGATTGATTTACTGAGAAAGGCAAAGAAAACTGTATAAAACACGGTGGCTAAAGAATATCGGCACTGCAGTCAGAAGAAGATGGTTTGGCCAGTCATCTCACCTGCGAGGATCAGGCTGCAGTCAGAAGGAGGGGCCTGGCCAGTCTTCTTGCTTAAGAGGACATACAATCAACGCTGGACTGATCATCGGCGGGTGGTTGTATGTATGATTTCTTGTAATATTATTGGTGAACTGCTCGAATAGTGGTTGGGGTTTTGATTTTGTCTTCGGAACAATAAAAGGTTAAAGGCAGAACCCGTGTGTCTGGTGTAATTTCTCATAAGTCTCAAGTCTGAACTCTATACCTGTTGGACGGGACGAGGGGTTATTTCGTACATCCTACAAGTTTCTCGGGTGCCTTTCATTTTCTGGTACCTTGCCTAAGTTACAATTCTTCATGTGTGAGCCTTGACAATGAATGCTGACAAGTTTGACTGGATGAGGGTAACACAGCCAAGCCCAATTGTGCCCTCACGTGACATCCACAAATCTGCACTTCCATTCGGGGTTGATGGATCGCAATTTGGTGTGGTTACCTGGATAATTTATTCCTCCAACTTTAGTGTCCTGCTTCTGCACGGCTGAGATCAGATAACTCAGCACAGATCAGGAAGTAAACCTTTATGTGCATGGATCAGCTATTCACTTGATAGATGCATCGAGCTATACGGATGCTAATGCTTTGAGTTACAGAAGCATGTATATAACTATATATATATGTGTGTGTGAAAAGAAAGAATTATTAAATAAAAAGAAAGAATTATTAAATCATTTTCAGTGGCAGGACTCTCACCTCTGAGTTAGAAGGTTGTGGGTTTAAGCCTCACTCCAGAGACTTCAGAACAGAAACCAAGCTAACACTTCATTACAGTACTGAGGTAGAGTTGCACTGCTGGAGGTGCCATCTTTCGAATGAGACATTAAACCATGTTCCCGTCTTTCCTCTCTGGCGGATGTAAAAGATCCCATGGCACTATTCGATGAAAAGCAGTGTCCTGGTCAATATTTATACCTCAATCAACATCACTAAAAGCAGATCATCTTGTCATTTATCTCATTGCTGTTTATGGGATCTTGCTGTGTGCAAATTGGTTGCCGTGTTTCCCTACATTACAACAATTCAAAAGTACTTCATTGGCTGTGAAGCACTTTGGGATGCCCTGAGGTCATGAAAGGCTCCATATAATTGCAAGTCTGTCTTTCTAAAATCCAGGAACTAGTTCTGAATAGGCATAGTTATTGAATATAATTGCATTGTATGGCACCCCCAACATGCACATTTATATCCACGACACTATGCCATTAGTGCTATTATTATTGATTTCTTTTTTAATTTAATGTATACAAATAATAATATAATGTTTATAGAGATTGTGTATAGATAATCATTAGCTGGAATTATGATTTATATCAAGTTCCCCATTGTATGTATGTTGCAGTTTGCATTTTCAGAAAACTGTCTTCTCAGATCACAGTATAACATTGATTCCCATTAGTGAACTATGATACGGAAACTATACCTTTTTTAATAGTCTACAACTCGCATAGGAGTATACTCAAGAGTGAGCAATTCCCTTTCTTATTGTACTCTACTTACTGGAATTAAAGTAGTCTCAAACCATTCTACAAAATTCCTTCAGAATGACTGTTATTAACCACAAAACTGGCTGCTTATTGAATAAAAGAGCTAATATATTTATTTAGACTTAGTGATATGAAGTACAAAAATTGGGAAATGAGAAAGTCTATAATGGGTTGATTAGCTTTGGTAAAAATATAAGAATATAAAAGTCTCTAGTGTGTAACGCTGATTTGACGCACAACCTGCCATTTTTGACGTCGCCGCTCCATTCAACCCCTCTCCAAAACACAAACAACTGAATGAGCATTCAGCTGCACGAGAGACCCTCCACCAGCGCTATTTAAAGGGATTAGCAACAATTTGCAGGTGACTTGCTTTTTGATTTCTGCTGGCTCTGTGTAAGTTTGTGCAACTGTTTGGAGCTTTCTACAGTTATTTAAAGTTGGTGAGGTGACAGGGAGTGTTGCTGCAAGTGGAGAAGGCTTTGCTTCTGAATTCAAGAGTTCTGCTCAGACTACTTGCTCCCAGTCATGGGGCTCAAGTTGCAGTCCCCCTCGCGCTGGAGCATGACAGGGAGATGAAGCAGAGGCAGCGAAGAAGAGGACAAGCTGCTCGCAGAGGGAGGTGGAAGGGCAGGAGGGCCCTCAGCAGGAGGCCTTACCCACCTAGAGTCTTCCGAGAGCACTTTTCTTACTGCTCTTAAGCCAGGAGCAGTGTATTTGGAGACTCCGCTTCACCAAGGAGGTGGTCACAGAACTCTGCCACCTCCTGGAACCAGACCAACAGCCTCAGAACAGGGGGACGATGGCGCTGCCAGTGGCCTTCAAGATCACCGTGGCCCTCAATTTGTTTGCCACCGGATCCTTCCAGTCTGGAGCAGGAAACATAGCTAACATCTCCCAGTTTGCCGTCTATCGGTGCATCCGGGAGGTCACAGAGGCTCTGTACTCCAGGAGAAGCGACTTCATTGTCTTCTCTCTGAACAGAGAGAAGCAGGAGGAGTGCACATGTGGCTTTGCCAGGATATCGGGCTTCCCCATGGTGCAGGGCACTATCGACTGCCCACACGTGGCTTTGTGGGCATCGCATATCAATCCTGAGATGTACCGTAACCGCAAAGGCTATCACTCACTTAATGTGCAGTTGGTGTGCGACCATGCCCAGCATATCAAGGAGACCTAGTAAAATTGAAGTCAATGGGAATCAGGGGAAAACTCTCCACTGGCTGGAGTCATACCTAGCGCAAAGGAAGATGGGTGTAATTGTTGGAGGTCAATCATCTCAGCTCCAGGACTTCGCTGCAAGAGTTCCTCAGGGCAGTGTCCTAGGCCCAACCATCTTCAGCTGCTTCATCAATGACCTTCCCTCCATCATAAAGTCAGAAAAAGTGGGGGTGTTCGCTGATGATTGCACAGTGTTCAGTTCCATTCACAACTCCCCAGATAATGAAGCAGTCCATGCCTGCATGCAGCCAGACCTGGACGACATTCAGGCTTGGGCTGATGAGTGGCAGGTAACATTCACGCCACACAAGTGCCAGGCAATGACTATCTCCAACAAGCGAGAGTCTAACCACCGCCCCTTGACATTTAATGACATAATCATCGGCGAATCCCCCACCATCAACATCCTGGAGGTCATCATTGACCAGAAACTTACCTGGACCAGCCACATAAATACTGTGGCTACAAGAGCAGGTCAGATGCTGGGTATTCTGTGCTGAGTGTCTCACCTCCTGACTCCCCAAAGCCTTTCCACCATCTACAAGATGCACTGCAGCAATTCGCCAAGGCTTCTTCGACAGAACCTCCCAAATCTGCAACCTCTACCACCTAGAAGGATAAGGGCAGTAGGCGCATGGGAACACCATCACCTCCAAGTTCCCCTCCAAGTCCCGTACCATCCTGACTTGGAGATATATTGCCGTTCCTTCATCGTCGCTTGGTCAAAATCCTGGATCTCTCTCCCTATCAGCACTGTGGGAGTACCTTCACCGCACGGACTGCAGCAGTTCGAGAAGGCGGCTCACCACCACCTTCTCAAGGGCAATTAAGGATGGGCAATAAATGCTGGCCTTGCCAGCAATGCCCACATCCCATGAATGAATTAAAAAAAAATCATGATGGTGAATGCCCGGTATCCTGGCAGCAGTCATGATGCCTTCATCTTGCACCAGTCTGGTCTGCCAGCAATCTTCCAGCCATCACGTCGAACCCGAGGGTGGCTGCTTGGATACAAGGGCTATCCACTCTGCACTTGGCTGATGACTCCCCTCCACAACCACACCACTCATGGCCAGCAAGCATATAATGAGAGCCATGCTGCCACAATGAACCTCATCGAGCAGACCATCAGGATGCTTAAGCAATGGTTTTGCTGCCTTGACTGCTTGGGAGAGCCCTCCAATACAGGGAGGAGCCCTCCATTACATGCTGGAGCAGGTGTCCCATTTTGTGGTGGTCTGCTGCATCTTCCACAACTTGGCCATCATGAGGCCCTTGCCACCACGGATTCAGCAACCACCACAGGAGGAGGAGGAAGAGGAGAAGGAGGAAGGGAGGAGGCAGGCAGCAGATCCTTTTTCCGGACGGGCTGTCCATGAGCCCTGCATCAGAATCCGGTTCCCCTGAATGAAACCGCAGATCCCCGTTGCTCACCACTTCCCCACCTTACCATCCCTCTGTCATGGAACATCACAGCTTCCTCTTGGGCACAAAGCTGAAATGAAAGCCACCAGAAAACAAACATTCCAAACATAATTTATAAATGAATCAATGCAAAGCTACATACCAATATCAACTAATCACTCTTGTGGATTAGCTTAGTGTCTATCTTTTGCGTTCCTTTGCCTAATCTAGTGCTCCTACAGTGCCACCCCAGTGGCTGCAGCATGGCTGGTGGAAGGCTACAGAATTTCCATGGTGGAGCCTGCAGATGGTCTTGCAGGACGACCTCGAGCAGCTCTGGGCTTAGAAGGCCCGGCTGTAGACTGCACCACCTCAGCTTGGGTGACAGCAGTCTGGGCTGGCTGACAGGCAGAGCAGCAAGGGCATTGGTCGAGTGGCAGTGGTGGGAATAGGAATGCTGTCATCCTGAGAGAGGACACCAGGTTCTTGCTCCACGGAGCCACTGCCATTCCCTGGGGGCAGTGCCTCAGCATTCCTAGCCATCACAGATGGCTGGACTGCTGTGAGACCCTGCAAGCCCCTTTCCACTCTAGTAAACCCAGCCACAATGGCATCAGTCTGAGCTTGCGTGTCGACAAGCTGAGGCTGCATGAGAACAGTCTGAGCTTCCGCTACAGCACTGAAACGTTGGGTCGCTTCCTCTTGTACTGCAATGGAAGCTGCGACAGTGCCCATTGTACCCAGTATCATGGTTGGGTCCACAAATGTCCTAACGGAGTTGCCCATCATGGAAATCCTGGGCTCCAAACTCCATGCAAAGTCCTGTGCAACATTGAAGCCGCACTCCTCCATTCTCCTTGACACTGATAAGAGGCTCTCTGGCAGGCTTGCCATTGCACCAAGCATTTCTGTCTGCATGCCCATCACCCTTCTTCTGAAGGCCACCCACCCCATCAAAGTCATCATCTGAGTCCTGTGCAGCAGAACTTGTGCGCGAACCTGCCCTCCGGGGAGCAGGCACCCGAGCTACCCTTTCTCCCTGGCCTGGCTGCAGCCCACCCGTACCCAGTGACTCACCACATGCAGATCCCGCCTCAGTGCTACCCTCTGAAATACGCACAGTGCCATTTTCTGAGCTGGTGCCTGGGAGTGTCAGATCGAGTGACGGTGCCTCCTCTTCTCCTTCACTCTCCTCCTCTAAAAGTCGGGGACAGGCTGGGCTGCTGGCAGTTCTTGGGTATCTGAAAGGAGAAAGGCACAAGGGTTGGTTTGTGGTGAGGGGAGGGGGAAAGCAAAATGTGCATGCTTACTCCATCAGCAGCTTGTCAGTGAGAAGAAAATGTGTGATGAGGGGGAAGTGGGATGTGAGAAAGAGGATTAGGTATGAGCATACCATCATCAGCAATGCTTTCAACCTCACCACTCGCAACAACCTCAGTGACGGCCCCTCCAATGATCTCCAGCTCTGTCTCCTCAAACTCAGTGAGGTTCTGAAGATGTGCTTCCACTCTGCCCATCTGCTGCTCATGCCTGTTGTGTGCCACCTTTGCCTGCAAGAGAATGGGAAGTGTGTCAGTGAGTGTGGTGCAATGTGTTTGAGTGAAGTGCCTGTCATGCTTGAATAGCTCGCAGTGTGTGCAAGGTGTGAGATGTGGGTGGAAGTCCTACAGTAGTGGTAAGTATGTGAAGGTGAGGTGAAGCTATGATTGTGAGGTACGAGTCGTGATTGTTAGAGATTGTTGGTAGGTCAGTGATGGGGGTGTGGTGCATTGAGCCGTGTGTGAGGATAGTGGTGCAGTTGGTGGGATTTGGCATTTGAAGATGCATTCACTCACCTTGACCACTCGTGTGAGGTCATTAAACTTCTTGCGGCACTGGATCCAGGTCCTCGGGGAAACGCACATGGCAATGATGGCTTCTGCTATCTCCTCCCAGTGCCTTCTGGCGTGTTGCCTGGGTGGCCTCCTGTCTCCCCGAGGGTAGAGGACCTGTCGTCTCCTGTGCAGCCCAAGGACCAAGGCCTCCAGTGCCGCATCTAATAACCTCCTTGCCCTCTCTCTTCCATGTTGAGCCATGGCTTCATCCAGACTGACAATGAGGTGCTTCTGCAACAAAGTACCTCACCTTTAAGTAGTGCAGAGAGCCTAGGCCAAAGTTTACTGGCCAGTAGACGGCACCTGATATTGGCCCCTGTTTTGAGTGCTAAGCCAACCAGCAGCGCGTTTAGCATTGAGCTCAGCGCTCCAATCATGTAAATGAGCAGGCAGCACGAATTTTTCATTCTGCCTGCGCCACTTTGAACAGGCGCGGGCAGATCACGCTTCGCGCTCCCCGCACCCGTGAGCTTAATCGAATTTCAACGCCTTTAACTCCATTTCCACCTTTCTGCCATCACCTAGCAATCACGAATGACTCTTTTAGTCAAATGTTTTTTGGGGGAGTGGGCCATAGGCATTAAGAGAGGAAAATGCAATGTTGCACTTTGAAAAGCCATTTAAATCTCACTTATGAGTGACAGGCTGGAATACAGCAGGAGGTCACCCACATTGTTGGCTGAAGAAAATTGCAACAAGGGTTTTAACATATGGGTGCTTGTTCTGACTGTCCCAAATCCACCCCAAAATCATAGAATCATAGAATAGTACAGCATGGGTGGCAAATGTGAAGAAAATATAACCCTGTCTATCTCCCTCCCTCTTTATTTTCACAGTAGTTAGCAATTGAAATATTTACATTTTCTAAATATTAACAAAGTGCAGGTAATAATTAGAGGCTTTTTGCTTTTGAAATTCAATTCATTTGATTTTTTCGATAATAAATTCAAATTAGGATGAATAGCTTTGAATTTCCTCAGGGTCTGGGGCGACATACAGCATAATTGGAGTGGGTAAGGACAGACGAGGTGGGAAATGGGGAAGGCCCTTGGTGCTGCTGGGTTACTAGGCAAAGCATAACTTTTTAAAAATTATTTTTTTATTCACAGTGTTGGGGGTAGGTGACCTGGTGGCAGTGGAAATACTGCTGGGAACCTGGCAAAAACTCAAATGAACCTGACCCCAGAAGATTCACTGCAGTCAGTGGACACAGAGCCAGGTGGCGTAAAGCCTGCCCCGCAACCAATCCGGCAGGACTCCCATTGAATAGGAAAATCTAGGCCTTGAGGTATTATGGACACCGAGTCTACATTGCCATGGGAACCTTTGCCAACTGGGAGTGCATATTAGAAATTTGGATGTGCACTTCCCAGGATTTTCTGATGATTCATTTTAATGATTGGAAAATTGTGGGCAGTGTGTATCTCTATTTCTGATTTGAGCTCCAAGTGGGTGAGGCTCTCCACCAATGGGGTGAGCTCCCTCTGGGCTGGATGCCTGAAATGTGACAGGAAGTGCACATATAAATAAAGTTTTTATATTAGTACCAACTGACCTTCCTTGACTTTGGTCATGGTAAGTCATTGGCTACATTGTTTTACAATGACAGGAGTCTTATACCATGTAACACATATAGTGCTATGAGATCGTGGGCACTACATTGCAGAGGATGGAAGAAAGTTGAATGATTACCTGGTACGCATGATATTTAATGAGGGATAACAGGACTTGATATTAGTTTAATCAAAGTGGTTTTGGACTAGGTGGTGCCTAAACAAGTATATAACAGGTTATAAGATAAATGGTCACTGTCTCTCATGAATTTTTGGTCCTACCTGTGATAGTTGAAGTGTCAAAGAAGATAGCAGTTTCACTAAAGTAATTACAGAATGTGGATGGATTCTACTGTTAGAGTTATTTAAATATTTTGCTGTCAGTTTTTTAAATTAACACTAAGTGAGTTATCACTGTTGATATCGTAGATGGATAAGTGTTCAACAATTTACCAAATAGTGACACCAGCGTGAACCACTTACAACGTAGCAGAGATTGTCTTTTATATTTTTCAGTCAGTCTAGAAACAGCAGAAAATAGTTAACTAAATCAGGGCCTTGAAGTGATGCAGTGAGACTCTTTCTGTGTTGCAGGATACTGCTATTTTTGTCACCATCCATCAATGTCAGGGAATTGATGTGGAGGAGAAGCACCTCCAGATGTGCTAAGTAGTTGTTTGTGTCTTGATGTGGATGAACTGTTAGCTTTGGTATATTGACTGTAGGCTTCTATAAGCAATGTTGGACATGTTGGAGAGTTAAGCGCTAATAATTGAACTGACTTGTATCATAGAATAACAGGCTTTCTAAGATAAACAGGATAACAGCAGGGTGCCATGAGAAGGAAGGATAGATTTTGTTCTGCTCCAAACGTCTGATTATTATCTACGAGAAATGCTGGTGCAAGGAAATAAGTGACTAGAACAACATCGACCATGAGTGATTAATGTATAAATTTAATGACTAGTGTAATAAACATAGGCAGAGGGATAAATTAACCATGGTATAGAGTAGATGTCTAGGTAATAAACTGTTCTTCAAAGGATCCGAGAAAAGATATATTGTGACGTCTTGTTTATGAGAAGTATCTTTGGAGTGGATAACTAAGACTATTTATGTAAATTAACTCTTAAAAGAATCTAAGAACAGATAAATCATGAGGCCTTCTCTGTGAAATATACCATTGAAGTAGGCAAACTGAGATGTATAAAAGAGGATGTGTTTCCAGAATTATTTGGAGAGCTCGAAGAGAGGGAAACCAGAAGCTACTCTTTGTATTGTATAGATAGACAGCATAGGTAATCAATGAATAATGTCTGTTCTGTATACTCCACCATCAGATGTCTTGTGATTACTCGAAGCATGTCATTGTGAACCATAAAAGGAAGGAGGTTGACTCACAGTTGATTCAACAAGCAGGTGTTACCTGTGTTCTTGAATATCTTGAAAGTCAGGGCTACTGTTGTGTTTTGGTGAGTGGTTCCATTCAATTTTGGAATTAACCAGATTTATTCTCAACAGCAACAACAACAACAACAACTTGCATTAATATAGCGCCTTTAACGTAATAAAACGTCCCAAGGCACTAATCTCATTTTTGGGGTATGATTGTAATTTCATTGCCCATAGGGCAGATATTTGACAGGTAAAAAACAAAAATAATCATTAATACTTAAGAATTTAATTAACATTTAAACAACCAGGAACCGCACATGATGTTTGAGAAGTAATTTCAAAAAGTACATTATATACCATCAGAAGTCATGCGTCAATACGGAATGGATCCCGTTTTCTTTTGTTTGGGCATAATTTGGAGGCAGGGTTTTCAGCAAATAATTGCTGATTTGTGTCTGTACACAAAATCAAAATAATCTTTTTAGGATTTGTTGGGGACAGTTGCATAGTGATCAAATCATGATGTACATGGTAAGCAGCCAGTGTTTGACTTGTGAATGGGAGGAATGAATGCTCTTAAGCTACAATTCCTCCTGTTCTTAAGAGTTAATTGTGTCCATTCTAAGTTGTAAAAATATTGATTGTGGCTGCTGCAGACAGTTAAGTCCTGGGTAGACTCAGATCTTGTCTGCAAGTATGGATTATCACAGTCAAGCTGAAAACCAAAGTATATGTAAACTAAGGTTACTGTTAACATGATCTTCTGCATGTAATTGAATGCCATGTCTGCCTTGTCAGTGGGCACAGACAAAATGTCTAGAGGAAAAGCATAGAGTGAGCAAATGGGCACTTTTGATTAGGATTAAAAAGCCACAGGGTTGGATAATGCATCCCTAGTGATTATGCTCTTTGGATGCTGTGATGCATGCTGCTAATTTTATGCTATAATGTAAGGTCAGCTCATTATAATAAATATTCATTGCTCGGTGCATGATGTGCTGGAAGAGACATGGGATTAAGGTATAGATTGTCAAGCAACAGCAACACTTAAAGGACTGCTGGTCATCCTTAAAGTTGTACTACAACTGAAAGGGAGATTGGTTAGAGGCAGACAAGGGAGTGGACTTCTCCATTTCGTGATAAAGCTTTGGAGGTCCTGCAGAGGAGTAGCTCTTTTTGAAGGTGAAGACCACCCCGCAATAAAAAGCAGTGCCAGAGCAACATGAGGTGATAGAGGAGTCTCACCTGTGTCTGCAGCCTGCGAACAGGTGAGGAAGATATTTTCTGGGCCAAAGTAAGTGTGCTAATACTTGGCTTTCATTTTACAATGTTAGCTTGCAATGCATTTTAAGTGCACTTCATCTAAATTTAGTGCACAGCACAGTGCGTAAATGTACTGCACTTTGACTACTGGTCATCTTTCTAAATGCACAGGTATGCTCATGTTTTTCCTGAGCCAAGTGTCATGTTGCCATATCAACATGTTGACTGTGTGGCCTTTAAATATACCGAGCAACAAACTGGACTATAGATAATAGGAGGCAGCACAACCAGAAAAGAGTGGTCACCGAAGCTGCTCTCCTTGACTCCTTATGAGGAGAGGGGTATATTGATTTTGATTGTGAAGGCACTAGAGAGAATGGTAGAGGGGGAGATTTGAGGCAATTTCTTGCTATGTGAGGGATGTTCTACTGCATTGTAAATACATTTTGCTGCTGCTCCTTTATGCACTCAAGAGGAGAAGGTGGCAGCATTTGATATACAGCCTCAATTCAGCATCTCACAGAACCCTGTGTTATATCACAGATATATCTATTTCAGGGGTTTAGCTAGCAGGAAGAAGCACTTGGTGATTCACAGAGCATGAAGAAGAACAAATGCAGGTGGCATTCCAGTCCAAGGGCAACTTCAGAATATGAATAACAAGACTTGCATGGATGACGGGGACGCCAGGGCCATATCTCCCAGCTACCCCACTCAAATGACTCCAGACATCTACCAAAGGTGCAGATTTATGCTCAATTAAGACCCTAATGAAATTATGTGCTACATTGTACCTCTCCTCAGGTTTTGTCGTTGGGTTTCACAGTGGCTGCAATACATATCCTTTGGTTGCCCAGCGGCCATTCCTACAGTCTTTGTGGCCATTCAAATAATGCTGCCATTGTGGGAGATGTGAAAGTCGCAAATAATTCCATGACAGGTAAAGAAAACTGTCAAAAAGACAAATGGAATTCTAAGCTTTATATCTAAAGAACTAGAGTACAGGAAGGTAGAAGTTATGCTACAGCTATATAGAGCCCTGGTTAGACCACACCTGGAGTACTGTGAGCAGTTCTGGGCACCACACCTTAGGAAGGATATATTGGCCTTGGAGAGAGTGTAGCGTAAATTTACTAGAATCATACCAGGACTCCAAGGACTAAATTACGAGGAGAGATTACCCAAACTAGAAGGTTATGGGGTAATTTGATCAAAGTTTTCAAGATATTAAGGAGAATTGATAGGGTAAATAGAGAGAAACTATTTCTGCTAGTTGGGGAGTCTAGGACTAGGGTACATAGCCTAAAAATTAGAGCCAGGCCTTTTAGGAGTGAAATTAGGAAACATTTCTACACACAAAGGGCAGTAGAAGTTTGGAACTCTCTTCTGCAAATGGCAATTGATGCTGGATCAATTGTTCATTTTAAATCTGAGATTGATAGATTTTTGTTAAGCAAAGGTATTAAGGGATACTGGGCAAAGGCAAGTATATGGAGTTAGGCCAAAGATCAGCCATGATCTCATTCAATGACAGAACAGGCTCGAGGAGCTAAACGGCCCACTCCTGTTTCTATTTTTCTACTGTATACACCGTATGATATATTTGTAGTTGCAATACATCTATGTGCCAGTAGGGGGACAATTTGGTACTGAGCTTGGGGGAGGCCTGAGGCTTCACCCTTGCCTACTCCTTTGATGCTCTCATACCCAATGATGAGGAGCAGATTCTGAACTCTCCTCCAGTTCTGGTCTGTTCCCTATTCCCTTTTATTATGGGCCATCTTGTTCAGAGGACAAATAAATAGTCTTGAATGATTGCAGGTTTAAAGAACACAATCAGTGACCATGATGCGGAGATGCCGGTGTTGGACTGGGGTGGACAAAAATGAGAAGTCGCACAACATCAGGTTATAGTCCAACAGTTTTATTTAAAATTACGGGCTTTCGGAGCTGCTGCCCCTTTGTCAGGTAAAGGTACTTTTACCTGACGAAGGGGCAGCAGCTCCGAAAGCTCGTAATTTTAAATAAAACTGTTGGACTATAACCTGGTGTTGTGCGACTTCTCATTACAATCAGTGACAGTCATCTGCTCAACCAACAGTCCATCCAATGTGTCATTAAATGAACATGAAACAAGCAGCTAGGTTATGTTACAAGGATTTGCAAAGCCCCTTTAAGATTTTAGTGTGGACAACAGTTTCCATTGTAAATTGCGGCTTCTGCTTCAGTCATGCTGTGATATGGCAATGCACTGGCAAGCATCGATGGACAGATTATCTCCTGGCAGGATTGCATAGGACAAGATTGTACGAATGCTTTGGATAGGTCAAGGGCACATTAGTGACAGGTTTGAGGGAACTTTTTGCCGCATATATACTCAGGGCAGCTATTTGGCATCAAAAGCTATTCACAGCCTTACTTTGGCAATTTATTTTTAGGCCTGCCACCTTCTTTGATATTTGAATTTAGGACCGCTGAGTTGTGCAGACAGCACTGACCCTGACTACTATTTCCAGCCAAGCTTGCTGTACCAGTTGTTTTTGTCAGGGTGCCCTTCTGTCCTGTAGAGGACAGCTCCACTTCCCCCCACCTCCTGAATGATCAGCTCCAGTATCTGGTGGTGTATGGGTATGAATGCCTTCGAGACACACGACAACGCAAAATCGTCGAGCAGAAACTGATAGCCAAGTTCGCACCCATGAGGACGGCCTCAACCGGGATCTTGGGTTCATGTCACGCTACATGTAACCCCACCTGACGTAGAGTCATCCAGACTCGAGTCGTTGTTGGCTTGTTCTCTCTACACAGATGCGGCCGGACCTGCTGTGATTTCCAGCAAAAAAAGTTTTTTGTTTTCCATACAGACCCCAGCATCTGCCACATTGTCTTTGATGTAATGTTTTCCTGACTGACCTGTTTGAACACCATTCACACCTTTGATTGCCGTGATTATCTCTCTGCCGAGGTGTGATAAAGGGCAGTTAGAAAGATTAACTGTAATCATCTGGCAGTGTTCTCTGACTATATATGCTGTGCTGATATACATCTCTTCACTTCACCTGACGAAGGAGCAGCGCTCCGAAAGCTTGTGATTTCAAATAAAATTGTTGGACTATGGCCTGGTGTTGTGTGACTTCTCACATATGGGTATGAAGCCTGCAGTTTTTTGTTGTAGTTTTGCTGCATTGTGTCCTCCCCCCTCCTGTTCCAGGCAAGAATGCAGCTATTTAAGTGACTGCTTGAGGTGACCATTCCATTAGCTGTTTCTTTATGTAGGCGGGAACTCACAAGATCTGCGTGGAATGCAAATCAAGAACTTCAGGGGTTAACAGACGACGGAGTCAACTCTGGAAAACAGCACACAATGCTAGGCCCCAATTTGTGCACAAACAGAAATTTTCAGGCTTTTGAGTGCAATTTGCATTTCGGGCAGGAGTTTCCACGAGGTTACGCAGTTTTTTTAGCGCAATTCACCTGAAATCTGCCAAACCAGCGCAAAAATCGCAGAATTTTAAGCTCAAGTTACACTCACGCAAATCGAGTTCTGCGATCTTTTGCGCTAACTTAAAACACATCGCGCTAGAAGCTGGCTCTGCCCATAAAACTGGTCACGTCCCAGATCAAATTAATCACCATTGCGAGTTTCTGATAATTGCACCCATTTGCGGGCCTTCAAGGAGGCTCTTAAAATTGAGCTTTTTTTTAGGTGCAAGGACACTAATAGGCATGTTTTAAAAGCTTTTAAATATTTTTTTTTGTACTTTACTAAGAAACTGACTACTGCACACCAATTAGTAAATGGTTCTGTATAGTTTTTTTAAAGTCATTTTCAGTTATTTAAAATCGGTGGTGGACTAGACTGATTAAAAATGCTTATTTTTTGTGATAAACCCATTTTCAGCTGTATTAATAAAGCTGCACTAGGTTACCACTCTTAAATATATCAAGGAATATTTTTTGATGCAAAACAGTTTTTTTTAAATTACATTCTAAAACGCTGCCTCGAGGGCAGATTTTATGTTTGCCAATATGCAAATGAGTTTGAGCAGAAACTTGAGCAAAAAAAACTTCTGAAACTAGCACAATTTGGAGTGCACTTTGCGCCTGGATCGCCGATTGTGCCCAAAGCAGAAACTCTTGGTCGAATTGTTTAATTCCCTGGCAGTAACTCTAAAGTGTAGGGATGCAAAACATACTCATCAAAATAATGAAGGAGTACGGTTGCTTGTCCAATATAGTGCTATTTCTTTTAGCCGGAAGGGTTATTTCTGATTATTATAGCAATTCATTTTTAATTACTTTGTCTGACATAGCGATAATGCACTGATCAGTCCTTCAGAGATCAACCTAAAATGCAATTACATTTTATACATAATTTAAAAACTGGCTGATGGAATTACTGATAAAATTAAGGTACATTTAGTAATTTTACCCCAGGGCAAAACACAGACTTGCCTGTTTGTTAACATTCTGACATTTTTGTGAATATTTGTCAGACTCTGTATGTTACAGAATCATTAATAAACCATTTCGATTGCAATAACAAGAATGGATTTTAATGGCAATGTTGAATCAGTTTCTATCAACAGTGTGGGCACAGAAAATGACTCATCTCGCTTTATGTTTTAAGGGCTTAATGGGAAAAATATAATTAAAGCCATACTGCCAGTTATGCTAATATTCAGGAGGTACCTTCTCAAATAACCAACAATGAACTTAATTTACAAAGAAACCGATTGTATTACTTTGTTTGGCCCAGTGCCAATATAATATAAAAGAGAAAATTGAACCATGTTTCAGTTATTATGCACTGTCAGTGTTACCAGCAGAAAACAATATTTTAATATCTTTAATTATTTAATCTTGGAAACAATAAGTTGGAAAAAAAAGCTAACTTGCTGCTGAAAAAAAGTGTTTAAAGATCCTCACCACTTGATTAGTCATACTTTTGTGACTCACTTACAAAAGAACTACGGGTTGGAAATTCCTGGGACCCCACTCCACTGTCGTAAATGCAGCGGAGCAGAACCCCCGCTCACCCGGTCCCAGAGCTGGAGGCCCTGGGGTAGAGTTTCCACTTTGAGCAATCTTGAAATTGCGCCCAAAATGCGCTTGAAGTTGCACTGGTTAGGTTACAGGTGAAGTTTCCGATAAAATTAATCTGCATAATCACAATCTTCAATGCACCAGCGCAATCGGGCAGTGTAATAGAATGTAATCATTTTTATTTCTTTCCATTAAAAGTATTCCTTGATGTATTTAATAGTGTTAACCTGGTGCAGTTTTATTAATACAGCTGAAAATGGGTTTAACACCAAAAATAATCATTTTTAATAAGAGGGTCCAGTGCTCCACCTGTGAGTAGTCTGATGTGGTTTTGGGTGTAACTCACTTATGTTTAAAATTCCATGATCTTTTGTGCTGGCTCCCATGATTTTGCCCAGATTGCGCTGATATTACTAACGTAAACGAGTGGAAGCTCTACGCCCCTATCCCATATCCCAGGGACGTATCAGTGGCAGCTTGCCTGGCTCGAGCCGATCTGCCCTTGTAAGGTGGAGCAGAACCTTCCTGAGTCCAAATGGGCGGAAGAAAAAAAATGTTTTAAAATAGTTTTTGGCTCCTGCTGGAGCCACTCTGACTAGAAAAGGTAATCAATCTCCTGTGGGATCTATTACCTTATACTAGTAAATGTTTGGAGCCTTCAGAAGGCCTCAAAGAGATGCACGGCAGGTCTCAACCAATATTCCGTCAGGTTGGGTTTATAACAAGCGGCCGATCCAATATCGCCCGTTTTACACCATAGCTGAAAATTAAAATGACCCCCGTGACACTTTCCCTTGAAGAAATAGTGGGTGAGTGTAAGGACACTGTGATACTTTAAGAAATTGTTCGAAGCTGAAACTACATACGATGAGCCTGCCCCAGATAAAGTTACATTGTTCCTTTAAAAGTGTCCTTGAAAAAAATGGCCTTTGTGCCCCTGCCAAAGTTGAATTTCACCCCCATTGTTTTTTTAAATATTTTGACAGGTTGGCCTCCTTGTCCAAGGGTGATTGGGTACAATCATTGGCAGGCGCGCACCAGAGATGCGACAAAGTAGCATGTTCCATGTAAATGAGGTGCCCTCCCAATGACTTCGCAAACTCTGGTAGGGTCTACGCTAGAAGGCACCGTTTGGCTTGATCCTGGCATAACTGCACAACGGAAATTTGGGTCCACTCACTACAGCAACAACAACAACAACATTTATATAGCACCTTTAAAGTTGTAAAATGTCCCAAGGCGCTTCACAGGAGTGTTATCAAACAAAATTTGACACAAAAGGTGATCAAAACCTTAGTTAAAGAGATAAGTTTTAAGGGAGGAGAGAGAGGCGGAGAGGCTTAGGGAGGGAATTCCAGAGCTCTGGACGTAGGCAGCTGAAGGCACGGCCGTCAATAGTGGAGCGATGAAATTGAGGATGCTCAAGAGGTCAGAATTGGAGGAGCGCAGAGATCTTGGAGGGTTGTAGGTAATGGTTCCTTTAAGCTGCGCGGCTGTGTGGGGCTCTGCAGGTCCCACGCAGCCAGTGAGCCAGCTTCTAAATAGAAAAACTGTACACGCACGGAATTTTGAAAAAAAATTAGAGGGAACATTGGTTGTAGGGCTGGAGGAGGTTACAGAGATAGGGAGGCACGAGGCCATGGAGGCATTTGAAGTCAAGAATGAGAATTTTAAAATTGAAGCATTGCCAGATTGAGAGCCAATGTAGGTCAGCGAGCACAGGGGTGATGGGTGAACGAGTCTTGATGCAGGCTGGGATACGGGCAGCAGAGTTTAGGATGAGCTCAAGTTTACAGAGAATGCAAGGTGGGAGGCCGGCCGGGAAAGCATTGGAATAGTCGAGTCTAGAGGCAACAAAGGCATGGATGGGGGTTCAGCAGCAGATGAGCTGAGGCGGGGCAGTGATGTTACAGAGTAGAAGTAGGGGGTCTTGGTGATGGAGTGGATATGGGGTCGGAAGCTCAGTTCAGGGTCAAGTAGGATGCCAAGGTTGCAAACGGCCTGGTTCAGCCTCAGACAGTGGCCAAGGAGAGGGATGGATGTCGATGGCTAGGGAACTGAGTTTGTGGCGGGCACCGAAGACGATGGCTTTGGTTTTCCCACTATTTAGTTGGAGAAATTTTCCACTTGTCCAACACTGGATGTTGGACAAAGCAACGGCAGTGGAGGGGTCGAGAGAGGTGGTAGTGAGGCGAGCTGGGTGTTGTCAGCAGACATGTGGATCCTGACGTTGTGTTTTTGGATGCTGTCACTGAGGGGCAGCATGTAGATTAGAGATAGGAGGGGGGCAAGGATAGATCATTGGGAGACTCCAGAGATAATGGTGGGGGAACAGGAATAGAAGCCATTGCTGGTGATTCTCTGGCTCTGACTGGATAGATAGGAATGGAACCAGGTGAGGGCAGTCCATCCAGCTGGACAACGGAGGAGAGGCGTTGGAGGAAGATGTTGTGGTCAACTGTGTCAAAGGCGGCAGACAGGTCGAGAATGATGAGGAGAGATAGTTTACCATGGTCACAGTCACAGAGGATGTCATTTCTGACTTTGATAAGGGCCGTTTCAGTGCTGTGGCTGGGGCGGAAACCTGATTGGAGGGGTTCAAACATGGAGTTGCGGGAAAGAATGGCACGGATTTGGGAGGCAACAACACGTTCAAGGGCTTTGGAGAGAAAAGCGAGGTTGGAGTTGGAAGGACAAAGGGGTCAATGGTGAGTTTTTTGAGGAGGAGGTGATGATGGCAAATTTGAAGAGCAGGGGGGCAGCGCCTGAGGCGAGAAAACCGCTAACAATATCAGCTAACGTGGGGCCAAGAAGGGAAGTTGGGTGGTCAGCAGTTTGGTAGAAATAGGGTCATGGGAGCAAGAGGTGGGTCTCATGGACAAGATGAGCACAGAAAGGGTATTAGTCACTAGCCACATGTGGTGAATTGGGAATCCAGATGTGGAATTTGCATTTCTGATTCTAAACAAAAAATGACCACTAGCCACTGTCATTGGGCGTGTGATCTCAACACTCATATTTGCATAGTGTGTTCATGTGAACTTTAACCTTTTTGTGCGTTTGTTGGTAAAATGGTGTTCGAGTGTTTTTTTGATCGTTGTGAGTGCTTTAATTCCGTGGTTACAGAATGGTGGCAGATGTTTGTTAAGTAAATATACATGTGTGAAGTATATTTGCCTGTATTGTGTAAGTGTATGCAAGGTGTTTTTTTTAACTAAAATTAGTGCATGTGATAAAACGGTGTCGCAGTAGCCACACCTGTAGCTAGGCAGCAATTTCTATTGGACAACCCTGGTTTTGACAGCAGAAAATGCTCAAGACCCTGATTGATTGATAATAGTCCAGGAGCGTGATTTCTGTGAAAATAATTTAGTTTCCCAGTTTGAAGGTCTGCTCTCCCATTTCCTGACTAGGGCCAGTAAACCATCCTGTCCTTGGCTTCTGACGATGGATTTATAAAATTCGGGGTGTCTGGAATTGATTGGTGCACCAACAAGTCAGCTAAAAGTTCCCACAAGGTGCGGGGCAGGGTTTGAAACCGTAACACGCGTGTGACATAAAAAGCTTTTCTGCACTGGTGCTATATTGTGGGAGTTGGGGAAGGGCTTTGAACCCTATCCCCGGCAGGTCGGGATAACTGTACCCAAGTTGGATGCCTTTGCCGTGTAGAATCATATCTGGAACAATAACCACAATATTCCCATACCAGTGTGTAAAATTATGAGGGGCCTAGATAGAGTGAATAGGTCCAGGGGGGCATAGATTTAAAGTAATTGGTAGAAGGATTAGAGGGAAGTTGAGGAGAACTTTTTTCACCCAGAGGGTGGCGGGGGTCTGGAACTCACTGCCTGAAATGGTGGTAGAGGTAGAAACCCTAATTGCATTTAAAAAGTACTTGGATATGCACTCGAAGTGCCGTAACCTACAAGACTACGGACCAAGAGCTGGAAAGTGAGATTAGGCTGGATAGCTCTTTTTCGGCTGGCACAGACACGATGGGCCGAATAGCCTCCTTCTGTGCCATAAACTTCTATGATTCTATAAGGGGAGATAGGAGAGAAACTAGAGAAAAATGCGAGTTCAGGGCTAGGGAGGGAGGAACCTGAGGGAAAGTTTGGCTTGGAGGGGAAGATAGGGAAGCAAAAAAGGCAGATGGTCTCAAACTTCGGGACAAAGAAGTCCATGAGCTCCTTGCACTTATTGTTAGAGGTGAGGGTGGAGAGGGCAGGGGAGAGTGATTTAAGATCACGATTTGAAGTGGAGAAGAGAAGCCGGGGGTTATCTTTGCATTACAGGATGATCCTGGAATAGTTAGCATTTTTTACCGAGGAGAGCAGGACCCAACAGTTCTTTATGTGGTACAACCAGATGTGGCAATGAATGGCTGTGAGAATGCTGGGAAAGTCTCCACTTCGGATTCTCCCACTAACTAATATGTTCTAAATCAAATGATACGATTATTACTTGTAGGTTAAAGATTTTATTATGTAATTGTTGCACTTATAATCATACTTGTAACCCTGCTGTGAAATGCTCTGGGTAGACCTGGTTGGAAGGTAAGATGGAGGAAACTAAGGCTTATGGGACTTCCTTGACCAAAAGAGAGGGTTGATGAGGGTAATGCAGTTGACGTGGTGTACACGGATTTCCAAAAGGCGTTCGACAAAGTGCCACATAATAGGCTTGCCAGCAAAGTTGAAGCCCATGAAATAAAAGGGACAGTGGCAGCATGGATACGAAATTGGCTAAGTGACAGGAAACAGAGAGTAGTGGTGAACGGTTGTTTTTCGGACTGGAGGAAGGTATACAGTGGTGTTCCCCAGGGGTCGGTTCTAGGACTACTGCTTTTCTTGATGTATATTAATGATATGGACGTGGGTGTACAGGGCACAGTTTCAGAATTTGCAGATGACACAAAACTTGGAAGTATAGTGAACAGTGAGGAGGAGAGTGATAGACTTCAGGAAGGCATGGACAGGCTGGTGAAGTGGGCGGACATGTGACAGATGAAATTTAGTGCAGAGAAGTGTGAAGTGATACATTTTGGTGGAAAGAATGAAGAGAGGACATATAAACTGAATGGTGTAATCCTAAGGGGGAGTCACGAACATAGAGACCTGGGGGTATGTGTGTACAGGTTGTTGGGCTGGCAGGGCAGGTTGAGAAAGCAGTTAAAGGGGCTTACGGGATCCTGGGCTTCATAAGTGGAGGTATGGAGTACAAAGGTGTGGAAGTTGTGATGAACCTGTATGGAACACTGGTTCAGCCCCAACTGGAGTACTGTGTCCAATTCTGGGCACCACACTTTAGGAGGGATGTGAGAGCCTTGGAGAGGGTGCAAAAAAGATTTAAAAGAATGATTCCAGGAATGAGGGACTTCAGTTACATTGATAGACTGGAGAAGCTGGGGTTGTTCTCCTTGGAGCAGAGAAGATTGAGAGGAGATTTGATAGAGGTGTTCAAAATCATGAGGGGTCTGGTCAGAGTAGATAGAGAGAAACTGTTCCCATTGGCAGAAGGGTAGTGGAATTCAGGTGTAAGTCCATGATTGGGTTAACTGGTCTCCATAGACTTTGCTGTATAGAAGAGGTATAAGAAGGGGCCTCTCAGGCACCAAGAGTGTAGAGGTATTCAGCCAAGAGCTTGGGACCATCCAACAGACGGGCCAAGGAGGGACAGGCTGGTGGAGGGAGCACACGTGTCTCACTGACTGGATGAAGGAGCCTGGAGGCACGGGCCAGTGGAGGGTGGACTCATGGAGATCGCGACCTTTCTACCCAGCGCATAACGGGTAATATAACTCTTGATTGCACCTTGTTTAACTACTGCTCAGATACTGTAATGTATCAAGTCTTGCTTACACTGAATAAAATATAATCACTGTCACCAATACGGGTCAAGTCAAATCTTTTGGAACTTAAGAGTGAAAGGGTTAATTGGCCAGGAGCCCAAAACTCTAACAGGCTTAACCAGTTTTCCACCATAAATGTTCAAGTATGCGTCCCTTAGACTTAAGGGGGCGAAGATCAGGGCCGTATCAGTGGGAGCTACCAGGGTGAGTGTGTAATGATTTTAAATGGGGACAAGGGCAAAAAGGTAGAGGTGAGGGTGTGATTGAGCCGATTGATAGCTGCAAATTTGCGAATGGAGGACCAACGGCTAGACAGTTGGGAATTTGAATGTGCTGTTATAAGTGAATTTGGGGAGAGACTTTTCCAAGGGAGAAACAGAAGGAAGTAGGGTTGGGAAGGGGAAGGGGATATGGGTGGAGAGGGATACAAGAACGTGATCAGAGTTGGCTTATCTGGAGGGAGAGATTAAGGGAGGATAGGAGGACAGTGAACTCAGAGGAGAGGGCAAGGTGAGTTGAGATGGAGGTTGAAACCACCGAGGATGAAGCACAGAAGATAGGAGCAGGAGTAGGCCATTCGGCCCCTCGAGCCTGCTCCGCTATTTAATGAGATCATGGCTGATCATCCAAATTCAGTACCCTGTCCCTGCTTTCTCCCCATATCCCTTGATCCCTTTAGCCTTAAGAAATATATCTATCTCCTTCTTGAATATATTTAATGAATTGGCCTCAACTGCCTTCTGTGGTAGAGAATTCCACAGGTTCACCACTCTCTGGGTGAAGAAATTCCTCCTCATCTCAGTCCTAAATGGCTTACCCCTTATCCTTAGACTGTGACCCCTGGTTCTGGACTCCCCCGCCATCGGGAACATCCTTCCTGCATCTAGTCTGTCTAGTCCTGTTAGAATTTTATAAGTTTCAATGAGATCCCCTCTCATTCTTCTAAACTCTAGCAAATATAAGCCTAATCGACCCAATCTCTCTTCATACATCATTCCTGCCATCCCAGGTATCAGTCTGGTAAATCTTCGCTGCACTCCCTCCATGGCAAGAACATCCTTCCTCAGATAAGGCGACCAAAACTTCACACAATACTCAAGGTGTGGTCTCACCAAGGCCTTGTACAACTGCAGCAAGACATCCTTGCTCCTGTACTCGAATCCTCTCGCTATGAAGGCCAACATACCATTTGCCTTCTTAACCGCCTGCTGCACCTGCATGCTTACCTTCAGCGACTGGTGCACAAGGACTCCCAGATCTCATTGCACTTCCCCTTTTCCCAATCTATTTCCGTTCAGATAATAATCTGTCTTCCTGTTTTTGCCACCAAAGTGGATAACCTCGCATTTATCCACATTATACTGCATCTACCATGCGTCTGCCCAATCACCCAACCTGTCCAAATCATACTGGAGTTTCTCTGCATCCTCCTCACAGCACACACGCCCACCCAGCTTTGTGTCGTCTGCAAACTTAGAGATATTACATCTAGTTCCCTCGTCTAGATCATTAATATATATTGTGAATAGCTGGGGTCCTAGCACCGATCCCTGTGGTACCCCACTAGTCACTGCCTGCCTCTCGGAAAAAGACCCATTTATTCCAACTCTTTGCTTCCTGTCTGCCAACCAGTTCTCTATCCAAATCAGTACCTTACCCCCAATCCCATGTGCTTTAACTTTGCACGCTAATCTCTTATGCGGGACCTTATCGAAAGCCTTCTGAAAGTCCAAATACACCACATCCACTGGTTCTCCCTTATCTATTCTATCAGTTACATCCTCAAAAAATTCCAGTAGATTAGTCAGGCATGATTTCCCTTTTGTAAATCCATGTTGACTTTGTCCGATCCTGTCACTGTTTTCCAAGTGCTCTGCTATTACATCTTTTATAATGGACTCTAGCATTTTGCCCACTACCGATGTCAGGCTTACCGGTCTATAATTCCCCGTTTTTTCTCTACCGCCTTTTTTAACTAGTGGGGTTACATTAGCTACCCTCCAATCCATGGGAACTGTTCCAGAGTCTATAGAATTTTGAAAGATGACCAGCAATGCACCTACTATTTCTAGGGCCACTTCCTTAAGTACCCTAGGGTGTAGATTATCAGGCCCTGGGGATTTATCAGCCATCAATCCCGTCAATTTCCCTAACACCATTTCCGTACAAATCGTGATTTCATTCAATTCCTCCCTCTCATGAGACCCTATGTTCCCCGACATCTCTGGGAGTTTATTTGTGTCCTCCTTTGTGAAGACAGAACCAAAGTATGTATTTAATTCGTCAGCCATTTCTTTGTTCCCCATTATAAATTCCCCTGATTCTGACTGCAAGGGACCTACGCTTGACTTCACCAATCTTTTTCTCTTCACATATCTATAGAAGCTTTTACAGTCAGTTTTTATGTTCCCTGCAAGCTTACTCTCATATTCTATTTTCCCCCTCTTAATTAATCCCTTTGTCCTCCTTTGCTGAATCCTAAACTGTTCCCAATCCTCAGGTTTGCTGCTTTTTCTGGCCAATTTATATGTCCTCTCCTTGGATCTTATGCTATCCCTGATTTCCCTTGTTAGCCACGGTTGGGTCACCTTTTTTGTTTTATTTTTATGCCAAACTGGGATGAACAAATTCTGTAGTTCATCCATGTGATCTTTAAATGTTTGCCATTGCCTATCCACTGTCAACCCTTTAAGTAATGCTCCCCAATCCACCCTAGCCAACTCGCGCCTCATACCATCGTAGTTTCCTTTATTTAAATTCAGGACCCTAGTCTCTGAGTCAACTACTTCACTCTCCATCTTAATGAAGAATTCTATCATTTTATGATCGCTGCTCCCCAAGGGGCCTCGCACAACAAGATTGCTAATTAATCCTTTCTCATTACATAATACCCAGTCTAAGCTGGCCTGATCTCTAGTTGGTTCCTCGACATATTGGTCCAGGAAACCATCCCGTATACACTCTAGGAATTCCTCCTCCACAGTATTGTTACTAATTTGGTTAGCCCAATCTATATGTAGATTAAAGTCATCCATGATAACTGCTGTGCCCTTATTGCACGCGTCTCTAATTTCCCGTTTAATGCCATCCCCAACCTCAGCATTACTGTTTGGGGGTCTGTATACAACTCCCACTAACATTTTCTGCCCCTTGGTATTTCTCAGCTCTACCCATACAGATTCCACATCATCAGAGCTAATATCCTTCCTTACTATTGTGCTAATCTCCTCTTTAACCAGCAATGCTACCCCACCTCCTTTTCCATTTTGTCTGTCCTTCCTGAATATTGAATACCCCTGGATGTTGAATTCCCAGCCTTGGTCACCCTGGAGCCATGTCTCCGTAATCCCAATTATATCATATCCGTTTACATCTATTTGCGCAGCTAATTCATCCACCTTATTACAAATGCTCCTCGCATTAAGACACAAAGCCTTCAGGCTTGTTTTTTTAACACTCTTAGTCCTTTTAGAATTATTATTTACTGTAGCCCTGTTTGATTTACACCCTTGATTTCTCTGCCTTCCACTTTTGCTATTCTCTTTCCTGTCTTTTGCTTCTATCCTTGCTTCCCTTTCCTTTGTTTCCCTGAACAGGTTTCCAACCCCCTGCCATTTTAGTTTAAACCCTCCCCAACAGCACTAGCAAACACTCCCCCAGGACATTGGTCCCGGTCCTGCCCAGGTGCAAACCATCCAGTTTGTACTGGTCCCACCTCCCCCAGAACCGGTTCCAATGTCCCAGGAATTTGAATCCCTCCCCCTTGCACCATTCCTCTAGCCACGTATTCATGTGAAATATCCTTCTATTTCTACTCTGACTAGCACGTGGCACCGGTAGCAATCCTGAGATTACTACCTTTGAGGTCCTATTTTTTAATTTACCTCCTAACCCCCTATATTCAGCTTTTAGGACCTCATCCCGTTTTTTACCTATATCGTTGGTACCTATATGCACCACGACAACTGGCTGTTCACCCTCTCCCTCCAGAATGCCCTGCAGCCGCTCCGAGACATCCTTGACCCTTGCACCAGGGAGGCAACATACCATCCTGGAGTCTCATTTGCGGCCGCAGAAACGCCTATCTATTCCCCTTACAATAGAATCCCCTATCCCCACTCTTTTTCCTCCCTTCCTGTGCAGCAGAACCACCCATGGTGCCAGAAAGTTGGTTGCTGCTGCCTTCCCCCGATAAGCCATCTCCCTCACCAATATCCAAAGTGGTATATCTGTTTGAGAGGGGGATGTCCACAGGGGACCCCTGCACTACCTGCCTGCACCTACTACTCTGCCTGGTGGTCACCCATTCCCTTCCTGCCTGTGCAGCCTTTACCTGCGGTGTGACCAATTCCCTAAACGTGCTATCCACGATGTCCTCAGCAGTCACTCGGTGCAGAGGCTGAGGGAGGAAAGCAGTGAAGATATCTCAGTGAGAAATGTGGCATGGTAATTGAGTGGAATGTAAAGGATGAGGATTTTAAAGGAGAGGCGAGAGGGGTGGAACAAGGTGAGATGTTCAAAGGAGGCGAAGGTGGCAGAGGAGTAGGGGTACAGACCAAGGTATGATTTGATGATAAGAGCCACACTGCCATGGCAGCGGTCTGGGCAGGGCAGGTGGTGTAAGGTATAGCCAGGCTCTTAAAAAGTCCACAATCAAAATTGCTCCTGTGAAAAATCCAGCAGGTCACTCTTTAACGACTCAGTTGTTGAAAGCCGACAACATGCCTAACTTTCAGCAACCATTTTATAGGGGCTATCTGAGCACACAGTGCATTCCGTGCAAGAAAATTGGGGAATCATGCTCGTACTCATGATAATTTTTTTAATTCGTTTATGGGATATGGGCATCACTGGTAATGCCAGCATTTATTGCCCTTCCGTAATTGCCCTTCAGAAGGTGGTGGTGAGCTGTCTTCTTGAACCGCTGCAGTCCGCGTGGTGAAGGTTAGGGAGGAAGTTCCATGATTTTGACCCAGCGACAATGAAGTAATGGCGATATATTCCCAAGTCAGGATGGTGTGTAACTTGGATGGGAAGTTGCGGGTGATGGTGTTTCCATGCGCCTGCTGCCCTTGTCCTTCTAGGTGGTAGAGGTCGTGGGTTTGGGAGGTGCTGCCGAAGAAGCCCTGGCAAGTTGCTGCACTCATCCAGGCAAGTGGAGAGTATTCCATCACACTCCTGACTTGTGCCTTGTAGATGGAGGAAAGGCTTTGGGGAGTCAGGAGGTGAGACACTCGCCGCAGAATACCCAGCCTCTGACCTGCTCTTGTAGCTACAGTATTTATGTGGCTGGTCCAGTTCAGTTTCTGTTCAATGGTGACCCCCAGGATGTTGATGTTGGGGGATTCGGCGATGGTAATGCATTGAATGTCAAGGGGCGGTGGTTAGACCCTCTCTTGTTGGAGATAGTCATTGCCTGGCACTTATCAGCTCAAGCCTGAATGTCGTCCAGGTCTTGCTGCATGCGGGTATAGACTGCTTCATTATCTGAGGAGTTGTGAATGGAACTGAACACTGTGCAATCATCAGTGAGCATCCCCACTTCTGACCTTATGATTGAGGGAAGGTCATTGATGAAGCAGCTGAAGATGGTTGGGCCGAGGACACTGCCCTGCAGCGATGTCCTGGGGCTGAGATGATGCCTTTAATATTTTACAATATTTAACTTAAGCTCTCACATTCTGTCTAAGAGCTCTTTGGGCTGGTCTAAAATGCCATTTGGAAGGTCACGCTCTGCACTAATCAGTCATGAATTGAAGTAAACGAGCACCCACGTAATTTCCCAGCCCCAGATTGCAAATTTTGCTCTGTTGGGACCAAATCCATCAACTGGAAAATACGCTCTCTTACCACTAATTCATTCTTTGTTTTACTAAGGTTTGATTTTTTAATTATGTCTATTTATTTTAATTTATCCACTACAGCATTATGCTTTTGGAATGAATCATGCAAAATCTTGGCAGTCATACAATTTTGTAAACACAAAGCAACAGAAAATATTTTAGGGATTTGGAGAAAAATAATAATAGTTAGTGAGGAAATTTACGTGTGGCCGCCACTTGCACACCTTTAAAACACTTCCCCCGGGTTTCCTTGTGCTTTTTGAGCCTTCCTGTGTTCCGTCCACTGAGTCCTTGCTGGCCTTATTTGCATGTGTCAAAGTGAGAGCGAGCGGTGTGGTCGCTGTGAGTTTCTGGGATTTGCACTGCTATTGCAGTTTCTTAGTATGTTAGACTGAGTTATAGGAGGTGCAGCAGCTGCCAGGATCATTTGGTAAAGGCAGAAGTGAGGGTTTTGTGAACTTGAAGCATCTGGAAAATTTGGGGTCGACTTTCAACTTGCTTCCCGGGTGTAAAATTAGCGTTGTGGTGCGGCCGCCTTTTATTGAAACCGCCAGATAGTCATTTCCATTGAAGTCAGTGGAAAAGAAAATCAGGCAGAGTGTAAAGCGGGCTGTCGATGCGCTATCGCATGTTTTGTCCAAGGTGAATTTCACTCCCTTTTGTAAACTGATTTCTGCAGCATGGAAACACTTTTCGAACTTTTTTTGCATTTTTTTTGCAAAGAACTGCACTTGTCCTGACTGCCTCTCAGGCTCAACCCAGCAAACGATTTTGGTCCACCCCAGATGCAGTCAGAGGATCTTAGGAGCTGATATGGCTTTCCCTATGGGCGTACCACTCTACACCATTACCATGGCAGAAGAGGAGGAGCTGCGCACAATGAAGCAAGAGGGTCAGGCACCATTCAAGGAGGCTGCAGCCCACCAGGTATTACCTCCTCCCCTGCAAAAGAACATGCAGGCAGCACCGGTTATATGAGAAGCTTTCTGTATAAGAGTACACATCACCAAAGAGACAACAGGGTAATATCTGTGACTTGCTACGGGAAGACCTTAAGCTACATTCATCTACCAGCACTGCTTTCTCAGTGGCCATGAAGTTGACTACTGACCTCAACTTCTATGGCTTAGGGTCATTTCAGGCAGCCAAAAGGGATCTCTGCAACGTCGACCAGGGAGCAACTCGGGCATGCATTCGTCGGCTCACTGATGGCCTTTACAGCAGAGCAGCCCAATTCAAAGCCTTTGGCATTGTAGCAAGTTAGCAGAAAGGTAGGCTCATACAGTTTTATGGGATAACTGATTTCCCTAAGTTCCAGGGTGCAATCAATCGGGTGTCAAAAATAGTGATAGCCTGTTGTACCTTTCACAACTTTGTCTTTCAGGAAGGGCTGTGCCTTGACATGACTAAGAAGGAGGCCTTGGTACTGATGGATCCAGAGCTACTTGGAGCAGACCATCAGGATGACTAGCACTCAAAGGAGTCCTTGCTGACTGCTACAAGGAACATCAGAGGACAGGTCATCTCGGAAGTCTTTTCCTCTGTCTAACTCTGTCTACTTTGGACACCATAGCCTGATCTCCTTCTTCCTCCACTTTCAAATAATGAGACATTCCCTCAGTCCACTACCCATCTGACAAACATGACAACACATCAGCTCCCTTTGCCTTGACACGGGTGCCAGGCGCCCTCTCGTTCCTCACCCAAGTGGCCATTATTCATGTATAAGTGTTAACAGTATTGGCAGGACATTTGATGATGGGAGAGAAGGGGTGGAAGTGGTGGGTTATCCATGCATATGCACTTTCGGCACAGGTTGATTAATAGTGATCAAAAGTGGTAATCTGCTCCATTCTCTGGTCCCCTGTCGGCTGATCAGTGTGAGGGCCTGATTTGAGTTTCGGGCTGCTGGTCTCTGAGATACAAGGGAAATACCTAACATCTGATGTAAAAAAATGCCACAATCCGATCCCTAATGTGAAAAGACTGAGTAATGAGGACACTCTAAGGAATTTGAGACTCTTCAACCTTGAAAAGAGAATAATGTGGGGTACTTTATCGAGATATGGAAGACACCAAACATAATATAAAAGGTACAACAACAACAACAACTCTGTCTGCAACACATCAGCTCTCTTTGCCTTGACACGGGTGCCAGGTGCCCTCTCGTTCCTCACCCAACTTGTATTTATATAGTGCCTTTAACATAGTAAAACATCCCAAGGCGCTTCACAGGAGTGTTATAAGACAAAAAATTTGACACTGAGCCACATAAGGAGAAATTAAGGCATATGACCAAAAGCTTGGTCAAAGAGGTAGGTTTTAAGGAGCGTCTTAAAGGAGGAAAGAGAGGTAGAGAGGCGGAGAGGTTTAGGCAGGGAATTCCAGAGTTTAGGGTCGAGGCAACAGAAGGCACGGCCACCAATGGTTGAGCGGTTATAATCAGGGATGCTCAAGAGGGCAGAATTAGAAGAGCGCAGATATCTCAGGGGGCTGTGGGGCTGGAGGAGATTACAGAGATAGGTAGGGGGCGAGGCCATGGAGGGATTTGAAAACAAGGATGAGAATTTTGAAATCGAGGTGTTGCTTAACCGGGAGCCAATCTGGAGCACTACTTTAACTTCGTGACGATACTTCAAAAGTACTTCATTGGCTGTAAAGCACTTTGGGATGTCCTGAGGTTGTGAAAGGCGCTATATAAATGCAAGTTTTTCTTTCTTTCTTTCTTTCTAAAAGTATAAACTAGTAAGCCAAGCTGACATAAAACAGAAAAAGTCATGCAGCAATTAATATAGGAAACTGATATTTTGAAATAAGTCAGTGATTATAAATTAGCAGCTTGTATTACGTAAAATAAATGTAAAAATGTGAAAAACCTAGATAACATGGGAGGTAATCTCAGGTCCCTTCTAATATGGCTCGTTTTTTTTAGAAGTTGTGGGTGGACAAGATTGCTGTGACATAAATTTGCTCTACTCCTACACCTCCACTTAACATGAATTATTCATTGGTGAATAGCTCTTAATATTCCTGTTACCAAAGCTGACCGCAGAGTGTGCACTTAACAGGAAGAGAAAACATATATAAAAAACACTGACGCATTGTCTTCACCTTCCACCCCACCCCCTCAATAACATATGGTGATAAAGAAGCAAAGAAAGATAATATTGAGAAACATACTCCTATAAAACAGTGTGTTATATAATACAAAAACAGTTGTCAATTTCAATTTTTTTTATCATGAAACACCCCACTTAATAAGAAATAGCTGCAGCCTATCAGAAGCAATCATGGTTCAGCAGCTGGGAGTCAGCACAGGAACAGAAGCACGTTGAAAGGATGGTGACAGTGAAACCTTGGAAGTGGCTAAAGTAAAAGGCTCATTAAAGATACTGTATTCATGAAAGACACTCATGAAATACGCACACAATAGCTGTCATTTTGAAGAAATCTTTCCTTTCATTTAAGACTAGTGACAGGCTGACGTGTTAAATTGTGGGTTTTCTCTGCTGTACATTTTGGGCAGTATCGACTAATACAAAGTTTGGTACTGGAACTATGACTTTAAAAAGCATGAAAAAGCTGTAAATAGTTATTGGCAGTGCAAATCTGCAAAAGGAGGGAGAAACACTGTAACCTAGAAGTTAAAGAATGAGTGTCAGTCAGAGAACGTATTTTTAAAAAATACATAGAATTTTGATTGATTTTGACATATTTTTGTTTCTTACAGAATTATTTAATATACTGTATTACACCATAGGGAAAGTGGAACGTTAACACCCAGATTTGCTTCCTTGGTAACTGTGATATACAATTTTTATTTTTATTATGACAAAACAACTACACTAAGTATATTTGGTGCTTGGCCTACTTTGTGTTAACAATACATCCTTATTATTTAACACCATTATACTCAAAAACTTTCTCCAATTAGTTCCTTCAGTGATATCACAAACATTCAGTATTTAGCGAAAGAAAAATCAAATAATTAACAATAGAAAACAGCAAGGTATTAATGTTAATGACTTTTAACTAGCATTTTTAAGAGGGGACCAGATGGTGAGACTCCCCCTTAAAAGAATTTACCAAATTATGTTTTCTGGAACAAGCAAATAGCACATTATGGCCCTAAAATTCTATGGGGGTCTTGTGCTAGAGTTATAGAACTCCGTGGGATTTCAGGGCCTACTAGTTTAATACAAGATTCTATATAGTACAGTGATATCTATAGTGAAACACTTGTGAGGTAATGGTTGGAAGGTACGGGAGTATCTGTTCCAATTCTATCTGTTCTATCAGTACCTGGAGGTTTTAATCGGTACCCACCCCAGCTTGGACACATCCTTCAGGATTGCATTGAGAAAGGAAAAAGGACTCTTTCTCATCTACCTTGAATGACAGCAAATAGCAATGCAGGTTAAGCTCATTGCATATTAGATGTTTCCTAACAGTTCTCTTTCATGGTTCAGAACTCCTAAGTTGAAGGGCCGAATGGCCTACTCCTGCTCCTATTTTTCTATGTTTCTATGCAACGGAAGGTCTTCCTCCAATTTTTCTCCAGGACCAAGCAAATTAGGTTGATTTATGGCAAAAAGGGCAACAGGCTACAAGGACCGAAGCTCTGGGCTACATTAACCTGTTACGTAGTACCCTAGAAGGGTAGTCAACCTCACAGAGGGCATAGCTCTTTGCCAGAGCCCCTCTCATGAGCACCTGGGTTAAGCAGTTAGTGATCAGTAATCCTGATTCCTGACATGTGACATTGGACTTAGACATCTGAAACATCAAGATGGCTGACCTGACACAAACTGTGCTATATTGGTCCTTCCATTATGCTGAAGACAGATGTCCATTGGATAGCTGACAAAATAACTCTGTGACTTGGGGCAACTGTTGCTGGGAGGTATTACCTGGTGGTAGGTATAAAAACACATACTCTAATATCCAGGGTTTTAGAGAGGCCGGCAGCTACTCCTGATATATTGCAATCCCAAATGGTGAAACTACCATTTCATGGGGGTATGATCTGTGTTTGTGCTATAGTCAGGAGGATGTTTGTAATGCACCCATACATTTTATGGTCGGTTGTGCTGCTCACCATCAGCTAATGAGAGAATCCTGGAACCTGATGTGAACAATGCTTATTAAAGACCTGACTGTACTGTAATAGAAAGGTACCCATAATGTAGTCTCTAGGCCAGAGCAGTGCCCATTTAGATGGTGCAGCAAGGCAGATCTGTTCCTTTCATTTGGGATCTTGTTGTTAAGAGTTCATTGGTGTTTTTCCTGTATCTGTTATTATCTCATTGGCCCTGATATTAACTGGGAGTCGCGCTGGGAGAGGTGAGGTCTGGTATCACATGGGAAATCCAGAAGTGCGTTCAGCACATCTGTCTGTGGCTTTTTAACACAGTAACCTCATTTTACTACGACAAATACAAAAGCAAAATACTGCGGATGCCGGAAATCTGAAATAAAAACAGAAAATGCTGGAAATACTCAGCAGGTCAGGCAGCATCTGTGGAGAGAGAAACAGAGTTAATGGGCCGAAAATTGATCCCGGGACGCGAGAGTACGCACTGCGTACTCTCGCGTATTCCCACTCCAATTGCCGGTTTTCTGCATGCCCTGCGCATGCGCTGAAAACCGGCAATTGCTCTTCAGAAAAGGGGGCGGGTCCTCGGTGCATCGCGTGCGCGCTACAGGCTGCGCGCACGCTGTGCACTTCATGCTTTGGACGCGCAGGTAAGTACGGAAGATTTTGGAAATGTAAAAAGGAGGAGTAAGACCCACTTTTAAGAAGGTAAGTAGTGAATTAAGTATTTTTTTGAATTTTTTTTTACAGGTATATCTTTTTTAGAGACTTTAAAGACAGGTAAGTTTATTTTTAAAACTTTTTAAAAGATTTTAAATTTTTTCAAAAATTTAATTTTTTATTTAAAATGGTTAATTTAATTAACTATACTTATTTTATTAATGTGATGGTTTTTTTTTTAAATTTAATTGAGGTTTAGCTGTTATTTTGGGGGGGTGTAAGATTCATAGGGGTAGAAATTAGGTCGCGCCCCATTTGGGGCGCAAATATCATCCGGACGCAAATATTAGCGCCTGGCGCTAATTATCGGCACTGACGGGAAACTTCACTTTTACCGCCCCGGGAGGTGAGTGGAGCGCTAAAGCAGGCGCTGCACACCTCTCTTAAGGCGCAAAGGCCGAGCAGTGAGGCGCTAACTCGGAGCGTTGGCGAAGCTCATGTAATGTCAGTCAGCAATGGAACACACACACAATGGCACGGGCCAGTTCTTAAAGGGGATGGTTAATCTTGCTTTCCATCCACATCCTGTTCATTGCTGCCTTGAATCTCGGCCTGGAGAGACTTGCACATCAAATGTGCTGGAAAGAACAATGGAGAGCACCAGGCAAAGAGCTCAGTGTGCAGCTCCCACGGTCTCTGCTAAATCGATACAAGGAATGGCAAATCAAAATGAACCTGCAAAGTGCTGCTCAGTACCCAAAACTCCTTCACACAACGTTGAATCTCTCCAGAAGTCTCTCCCTCTCTCTCTCAGAATGCGTAGTTCAAAAATGCCACCAACAATAAAAGACAGGAAGAGGCCCCCTTTAAATAGCGCCCCCCCCAGCCCCACAGCGATTGATAGCGTTCCAGTCTTCTGGTCGTTGGAAGCGCCAGGCGGTAAGGCAGGGGGCGCCACTTAATTTCCGCTACGGGGCGCCCCAAGGGCGTTGCACCATGGAATGACGTCACAATCTGCGCGCGCAGGTGGTCGCAGCGGTAAGTTTTAGCGCCGCCGCACAATCTCAAGTTAAGTTCTCGAGCGGCGCAAACATCGCTGCGCCCGGGCGTTAGCGGCTTTGCGCCCCATTAGCGCCCACTTAAGGCGCTAACGGGTGGCGCAACCAAGTGAATTTTTACCCCATAGATTTCACAGCCATGCTGTGAGACTTATGAATGGAAGATGGTGTGCTGCCATTGGCTCTAACTGAGTCACGTGATCCCACAGCTCGCACGAATTCACTACGCTGCTGGGATACGCAAGCACTGCCCAGCTGATCTCTAGAACATCAAGTTCGTGCGAGCTGGATCTGAAAAAGCACAAGCGAGGTGAGAGATCGCGGGAAAGCCTTACCCCCGCGGGAACAGAGCGAGATCAATTTCTGGGCCAACGTTTCAGGTCGATGACCCTTCGCCAGAACCTCATTTTACTTACGGGTTTCCCATCCAATCAGCAGCAGCATGCGTGATGAGGACCCACATGACGCAATCTCAACTCCAGTATTTAAAGGGCAAATCCATAGTTGCAATTGGCAGGAGCTTGAAGTTAGAAAAGTGGCTGTTGTATGTGGTTGTGTGATGGGTCCAATGGTGGAACCTAATTGAACCTCACAATAATCAGGGCATCCCAGGCAGCAAGGTACACAGGTGGTGGTGCTTTGCCCTCATCACCTTCCTCCTCCTCCTCGTCTTCCTACTCCTCCTCCTCGGAATCCTCCGAAGAGGATCTGCGCTCTGTGCCTTGGTCCTTCTGTAGGTCCAAACCTCATTGCTGCAAAATGTTGTGTAGAGCGCAGCAAACCACAACCATTCTGGAAACCCTGACTGGTACAGACTGAAGGGCGCCTCCAGATCTGACTAGGCACCTGAAGCATATCTTCAGCATCCCGATGGCTTGTTCGATGATGCATCGGGCGGTGATGTGGCATTGATTGTAACGCTCTTGGGCGTCATTCCTCGGGTTTCTGAGAGGTGTCATCAGCCACGTTTTAAGTGGGTATCCCTTGTCTCCGAGCAGCCACCTATTAACTCTGCTTCCAGGTGTGAAGACATCAGGGTGGTTGGACTGCCACAGGACGAAGGCATCATGGCAGCTTCCCGGGAATCTTGCGCAAACATGCATAAAGATCTTTTTATGGTTGCAAATCAGCTGCACATTGATGGAGTGGAAGCCCTTGCGGTTGACAAACACTCCTTGGTGATCTGGGGGGTGCCCTGATTTCGATGTGTGTGCAGTCGATGACACCCTGCACCAGTGGGAAGCCAGCTAGAGACGCAAACCTGAGCAACCGCTCATTCTGACTGGCATCAACGCAGGCGAAATTGACACATTTGATGGCCCTGGCGAGCAAGACATCAGTCACCTGTCTTATGCATTTGTGTGCTGCCAACTGGGAGATCCTGTAAATATCTCCAGCAGGGCCCTAGAAGGATCCGGAGGCAAAAAGGTTGAGGACAGTGGTGACTTTGACAGCCACTGGTAAAGCATGGTCACCAGGTCCAGTTGGCAGCAGGTCTTTGTCCAGCAGGCTGCAGATGTCTGCCACCACCTTACGCGACAACCTGAGCCTCTTGAGACACTGCTGTTCCGACATGTCGAGGAAGCTGATCCTCTGCCTATCGACCCTGTGTGGTGGGTATGGCCTCTTGCAAGTGGCACCTCTTTGCTGCTGCCCTCTCTGCTGCCTGCTGCTGCCCTCTCTGCTGCTGCCCTCACTCCTGTACAGCTACAGATCTATGACCAGCAGACTGCTGCTGTTGCTGGTGTTGTTGCTGGTCATGTTGGCCCTCATCTGAGGTCCAATCTAAGGCAGCATAATCCTGATCTGATAGATCAAACCTCCAAAATGTAGAAGAAAACTCCGAAGTGTAGAAAGTCAACTCTCAGCAGAAGTACTGTGAACCCCCTTTCCCACTAGCAGGTAAGAAAGCAGCTGTGAGTACTTATTGCCATATTTCCCTGAGATTGATTGACCCCCTCAATTGCCGTTGTGTTCTCACCTTGCTTTTACTTACGAATTTCAGGAAGCCCTTTGAACCCATGGATCACGCATTAAACTTAAAAATCGGTGTCAATATTGCTCTAATTGAGCAATTAACATATGGTAATTGCCAACTTGCCTCTCCCGAAGGGGTTGCGTGCACACAGCCTATGGCGCTGGAGCGAAACCCAGAAATCGGCAGGTTGGAGTTGGCTTCCCGACGCGCTGTCAATTTCACCAGCTTTAACAACTCCCCCCCCGCCCCCCCGCACCCGCTCCCAAACCCATGAGCTCCTCCATGTTAAAATTCCCCGCATTGTTTTTGTGTGACAAAGGAGGTATGGGGAATTTCTTGGATCATTCCTGAGAGCTTCTAAAACTGTGCTGCATCTCTTATCTGTGCCTATTTGCACATCTGAAGCTGTGAGTGAAACTCATTTGTGAGGAGCTATGGGTATCCCTATGGATATCCCTCTTTATTTGCGCATTCTGGAGGTGGAGTATCAGAGAATGTATGTCAGACAGGATTGTTTGCATTGTAGATGCTCCATATGGACCTGTACTTACATCGCCACTTATGTACAGAGCCAGGCTCTCATAACAGGACCTGTCTGCACAGATTCAAATTCCCCAAGTATGACACATTACAGAACTATGAACTTTCCTGCAGTCAGACCCAGAAAGTATTTTCAGCATAGGCATTATTCTGTCATTGGCTGTAAAGTTTACAATGCATTGAACTCTTATGCGGCAGGCTTTTTCCAGGCAAGTCTGGGATATCTCTGTCATATTTCTTAGCCTTCAGTGCACACTGCAGCTAATCAATGGGTTGTTTGCCAGGATCAGTGAATTCAGCAATTTTGCTTCAGAAAGCAACCAGCAACAGAAAGGCCCTCCATTTCTACCAAGTGGCAGGATTCCCACAAGTGCAGGGCATCATTCACTGCACTCATGTGGTCAAACACCCTATTTGACTCCATTCATGAATTGACAGGCCAGCCACTCCATAAATGTGCAAGTTGTCTGTAACAATAGGAACAGAATTATGTTTATCAATGCCCGTTACTTTGGTTCCTTCATCCTATAGCAGTCAATAGTGATAGTGCTGGTGTTACTTGAAGGGCCAGGGAGACACTAGGGACAATTCCTGGGGGACCAAAGATATGCGCTACACCCATGACTGATGAGTGTTGCATCAGTCAAAGACTAGAGCTAAAAAAAGGTGAAATGCAGCCCACGTGTTCCACCAGCCTCATTGTGGAAAACACCTTTGACATCCTCGAACAACAATTCTAATGTCTGGAAAGAATTGGGGAAGTGCTACCATATAGCCCAGACAAATTCAGCCAGATTATTGCTGACTACTGTGTTCTGCACAACTCTGCCCTGCAAAGGGGCCTTACCATGGAACAGGCAGTATATGAAAGGCATCAATGATGCTAATCATGAGACAGAGAAATTGGCTGCACAGTGATCAATTCAGTCTGCAAGAGTCATCAGTCCGTGTTTAATCAATCAAATTTTTACTTAATTACAATTCCAAAACACAAGGGCCGTGAAATTGGGAGGCCTAGTGCCGGCCCTCAAAGCCGGTTTTGCTGAAAAAAAGGCGGCCTGCCTCGCTTCCAGTACGGAATGCAGTGGCTGCCATTTTGGGGAGATTGGCAGCACTGCCGTTGCCTGTGTTCGCCGCTCATGTGTAAATTATACAGATCGTGATGACAATCGGCGTGCAACGCCTGAATTGACGCACGACTGTGATTTTGGACGTCGTCGCTCTTGATACCGCTCTCTCCAAACCACACACGGAAGAATGTGCATGCAGCAGTGCAACAGAGACACTGCCAGTGCTTCTTAAAGGGACACACACATCTTTCAGGTAAGTTTAGATTTAACTTTTAGACTGTATTTTTTTTACATTTTATTGGAGTAATGGCTTGGTGCAATACATTTAAAAAGTTGTTAAAGTATGCAGGGAGTGCAGAGAGTGCTGCTGGACACTTGCATGGCTTTGGATGTTAAAGGAAGGCCTCTGAGAACACCACTTGCTCACAGTCCTGGGGGCTCTAGTTGCACGCCCCCTTAGGCTGCAACATCACATGGAGATGAAGCAGAGGCAGCAAAGAGGACAAGCTGCTCCCAGAGGGAAGAGGAAGAAGCAGCAGAAGAAGAAGCAGGCTGGTGGAATGGGCGGACACGTGGCAGAAGAAATTTAACATAGAAAAGTGCAAAATGTTACATTTTGGTAGGAAGAACGAGGAGAAGCAATATAAACTAAAGAGTACAATTCTAAAGCGGGTGCATGAACAGAGTGACCTGGGGGTAGATATGCACAAATCGTTGAAGGTGGCAGGGCAGGTTGAGAAAGCGGTTAAAAAAGCATACGGGATTCTGGGCTTCATGAATAGAGGCATAGGGCTCGAATTTCCAAGCCCCGTGGAGGCGGGTTTGGAGGTGGGAGTGGTGGGAAAATTGCAGATTCGGGGGGCACGTACCCATCCTGCCCCCAACCCAACCTGTGCTGGGAGCCGCCTCCCTGAGGCGGGAAGGGGATTAGTGCCAATTAACTGCCTGTTAACAGGTAGTTAACAGGCAGTTTTTTGGCTAATCCCTATTTTTAGCCCTGAAGTGTGGGCTGCCCGACGGCTCCAAACCACGCCAAATTAGCGAGGCGGACCGTCGGTCTGCAGGGCTTGGAGGGGTCGAGATGTCCGGTGTACAGGTGAGTGATGGGCGCATGAGTGCAGAGGTAAGTGTGTTTGGTGTGTGTAAAGTGTTTTAAGAAGTTTTACTTACCTTTACTTTCTCCTCCAGGCTTCCTCCCTTCAGGTCTCGGGAGTCCCTCAGCTCACCGGCACAGAAAGCAGAATGGCTGTCAAAAGCTGCTGCCTCGGCTTTCTGGTCTGGAGAGCTCTCTAACTGAGTCTGAGTAGAAGGACTCAAGTTAGAAGACAGATTGTCAGTGTTTGACAGCTTCACAGAGCTGTCAAATGCTGATATTTCATCTGTCAAAAGCTCTTGACAGATGAAATGTCAATCGCTGACGTCACAAGTATCCAGGTGTCCCTTAATTGGCCTGCTGAGCCCGCTGGGCGGGCTGAACAAGGTCAATCAAGGGAAAGTAGCATGGGTCGGCCACAAATCGATGGAGGCGGGACTACAACCCAAAAAGTGGGAGTCCCGCCTCCATCACGTCCCCATTGACAAAATCGAGCCCACAGAGTACAAAAGCAAGGAAGTTATGATGGACCTTTATAAAACACTGGTTCGGCCTCAACTGGAGTATTTTGTCCAATTCTGGGCACCGCACTTTAGGAAGGATGTGAAGCCCTTAGAGAGGGTGCAGAAAAGATTTACAAGAATGGTTCCAGGGATGAGAGACTTCAATTACATGGATAAACTGGAAAAGCTGGGGTTGTTCTCCTTAGAGCAGAGAAGATTGAGAGAAGATTTGATAAAGGTGTTCAAAATCATGAGGGGTCTAGACAGAGTAGATAGAGAGAAACTGTTCCCATTGGCGGAAGGGTCGAGAACCAGAGGATACAGATTTAAGGTGATTGACAGAAGAACCAAAGGCGACATGAGGAAAAACCTTTTTATGCAGCAAGTGGTTATGATCTGGAATGCACTGCCTGAAAGGGTGGTGGAGGCTGATCCAATCGTGACTTTCAAAAGAGAATTGGATAAGTACGGGAAGGAGGCAAGCCAGACAGCCCTTTTCTGACCGGGATATCCGGGATCGAATCAGTACCAGTGAACACAACCCCAATTCCCCTTTCAACACTTGTCCCACACCTTACCTTCCCTCTGTTACTGACCATCACAGCATGCTCTTAGCCACAATGCTGAAATAAAAGCCACCACAAAGCAAACTTTCCAATCCAACTTTATCCATATATGCATCCAATATTACATTAAAAAAATCAATTAATCACCCTTGTGCATTCCTTTAGTGACTGTCTTGTGTGTGCCTTTGCTTATCCTGGTGAAGTCATGCAGTGCTACCCCAATAGCTGCAATATGGCTGGTAAAAGGCTGCTAACTTTCAGTGGTGGACACAGCAGATGGCCTTGCAGTATGACCGCGAGGAATGGTGTGGCTTTGGAGTGTGAAATTGAGTGACGGTGTTTTTTCTTCTTCTTCTTCACTCTCCTCTCCCTCTTCTTGGTCAACCACTAGCTGAACAGGCTGGATTTCTTGGGTGTCTGAAATGAGGAAGGCACAAATGAGGAAGGGAAATAAACTTGCAGGGCTACAGGGATAGAGCGGGGGAATGGGACTGACTGGATTGCTCTACAGAGAGCCGGCATGGACTCGATGGGCCGAATGGCCTCCTTCTGTGCCGTTATGATTCTTTGACTCTAAGTGTAGGGTTGTGGTGAGGGGAGGGAGTAAAGCAAGAGGAGCATGCTTACATGATGTGCAGCTTGTACATCAGAAGAGATCGTGGGATGAGGAGGAATTGCGATGTGAGAAGGAGGATAACATATGAGGATACTGGCATCTTTTATTCTTTCAGCCCTGCTGCTGGCCAAAGACTCAGCCATGCCCCTGCCAAGAATGGCCAGTACCGTCCCCTCCAAGGGGGTGAGGTGAAGCTGGAAATGTGAGGTTTGCTTCATGTTTGGTAGAGATTGTTGGTAGGTGAGTGATGAGGGGTGGTCGTGCATTGAGCAGTGTGTGAGGCTAGTGGTGCAGTTGTTAGGAAATGGCTTTTGAAGATGCAGTCACTGCCCTTGACCACTGGTCTCAGGTCATGAAACTTCTTTGGGCGCTGGAGCCAGGTCCTGGGGGCAACACTGCTGGTAGTGACGTCTTCAATGATCTGGTCCCACATCCTGCTTTCTGGAGGGTCTCCTGGACCCCTGTGGATAGAGGACCTCTCTTCCAGTGTTCACCCCCTGCACAAAGTTCGAGTGCTGCATCCGAGACCTTGGGTGCCCTTTCCCTGGCCTGTTGAGCCATTTGTGTTAGTGGTGAAGCACTTTAAGTATTTTTTATGTGCAGAAGGCAGTTCAGCTTTAAGAGCTGCAGACTGCCTCGTTCTGAAGGATTCTTAATTTTTTTTGCAGAAGGCAGTTCAGCTTACAGAGCTGCAGACTGCCCGTGCCCATTTCAGGCCTTATCGAATTTCACCTCCAAGTTGTGCCCAAGACCCTACTCTCCACCAAGCCAAGCTTCACATATAGCCCCAGAAATGCAACATAATTTCTCCACAGCTACCTTCATGCCCTTCATACCAAAACAACTGGCAGGCCCCATCAGACGTTGAGTCAAACCCCTCTTTATTAACCATTAGTGTATGGTACAGGTGTGTTCTGTTTATATTGTCCCAGTGCTTCTCCTTAGTGAAATTGTAGGATGCGTGTATTCTACTTCCTTAACGTGTACTTCTTTCAAGTGTTCCCCCAGTGGACAGAAGAAATAAGGTGGATGGTTACTGAATGTCATTGTCTTCATCTAGGGATGGATTTGGCCAGTATCTCCTTGTGTTGGGTCAAAAGATGGCCCTGCAACTATAGGCATCATGGGAGTTAATGTGGTGGCTACTTGAGCTTGTACGCTTGGGTAAAAATCTGGAATCATTTGATTGTGATGGCTGGTACTCTCCTCTTGTCTGCATGTACTGGCTTTTGTTATCTTAAGCCTTCTGCAAATAGTAAAGGGATATATGTTGGAAAGAAGGACATGAGAGAAGATGTGTACCAACCAAGTGTTCAGGCCAAAAGCTACCTTCTGGACGTATCAACATGCAGTATTCAGGTATTGTGTTTTGGTAGTGTACTTGGTTCTTGTTGTTTACCACATTTAATGGGCTACAGGTTCAACACATTGATATGGCAACTTTAAACTGTACCATAGAAGAACAAAAGCATTCATGTCCACTAAGCAAGTTGACCACTTGGCAAAGGGCACTGCATTCTCCTTTTAAGATGGTGGACACAGCTTACAGTGAAGAGCAATGAAGCTGCTTCGCAATATATTAACATGTTGCCACATGTTATACACTTACGTTAGCAACCTTGCGTAGTCCAGAAGATTCCTTCCTCAGCTGCTCCTGAGACTGCAACGATGTGCTCCGTCAGCTCCATTTGTCCACACAACTCTGGCTGTCTCATTGCAGAGTGGTCCTCTCCTCCAATTTGGGCTACCCTTTCCTCCAGCACTTCCTGCAGTAGGATCTCTAACACGCGATTGTTGAATGGGATTGTTCTGCCACAGTCATTTTTGACACCAAGCAAAAGCACCCCTTTAATGGCAGCCAGCAGCTCTTGAATATTTATTTCAATGAGCTGGCTTCACATTCTTGTGAGAGGTCAGCCTCTTGCCCTACAAGCATGTGCAATGCTTTCTGCGCCAGGATCTGCATTAGCTGCCTCCTATGATATAATATATATGGATAATTAACATTTAGAAGAGCATCCTGGTCATTGGTTTACTTGTCTTTAAAGGTTGAAAGCAAATGCACTCAATTAACAAATTCTACTTTACAAAAATAGGTTCCCCAGATTTTCTTTAAATATGAATTTACAATGCAGTGTTGATATTTTGACAGCTTCCCAAAGATAGTTGTGAAATTTGCACAATCCTCCACATTGATATGGCCCTGACCAAACATATTTTTAAGTGCATATGCTTTCTGAAATGCCTAAGGCCAGTGAAGCAGAATGTTGGTTCACTTTGATTTTGATCATTTGAAACACTCCCTTTTTTAGACCATTGGAAGAGACAATGCCTGTGGCTACATTTTTTGGGAGTAGAATTTCGATATTCAGAACAGAAGTTGTTTTAAAAGGAATGCAATATATGCTAAGCACAGGAGAAAATTAAGTGGATGATCTGACCTCATAAACTTAAATGTTTTATTATATAGCACTTGCCTGAAGGGAGTACAACTGCGGATAAGAAATAAAGAAGGAAATTGGACTTATATAAGGAGAGGGAATGGGATTAAAGAAAATGCATTGCACAGCAATGCAGGACACAGAAATTAAAGTAAAATACTCTATTTAATGACATTTAGGTTTCTTAAATCAATGTTTCTGCAAACATGTTTTTCTTTGTGCAGAATACAGCTAATTCCACTTATTAGCTTTTGCTGTTATATCTGCAGCTTGGCAAACGAACAGCAATCACCTGGTGTGCAAATGATATTTTGGCAGAGTTTTAAACCATGTGTGCGTAGGTTTGCAGCTTTCAGCAAAATGTGAGAAGAGCAGCAGGGAGTGACTGCCAAAATTCAGCTCTGATAGCTGGAGATACTATTAACTGAGCTGGCCCACAACAGGAACCAATATTGTAGTTGTGACTAAATAATGTTTTTCCCCCCCAAGGGACTGCAACAAAATGTCAGCATATAACTCTCAAGAACAATCTGGTATTTTAGGTCAAGTACAAAGACCATCATGATTCATTGTGGATGATGTTGTTACCATGGTAGAGGACCCAACACTGGAGGATGAAAGGGCACTTCAATCTATAAATCACATAGAAAGACCAAATACTATGGACACCCCACTTTGGGAGGTGTCTTAAATGTTTCATTTCACTGGTTGATTTTTTTCCCTACAACTAATTAAATATTTTGTGGGGAGATTTTTGATTAATACTGATGATATAATAGATAATTCTTAATATTTTTCCACATAAGCAGATAGGGAGGGAATGTGGAGAATTCTCATCATTTTAAGAGGTGTCTGGACCACATAACACCTAACAATGGCCAGGAGTTTCGATCACAGTCAATAACTATTTATCTGCAGTGCAACTGCCAATGCCTGAGGGTTCATTGTTCCATTGAAGCAGAACCATACTGTAGCCTAAAAAAAACTAGTGACGTAATTTAAAAGGCATCTGGTGGTAATTGGAAACCAGCAAACTGCACTGTTGTGAGATTTCTCAGAGGGTTTCTCGGCTCACGCAGGTGAGGATTTATAGCTAAGTCATAACTTGGCTCGTAAAACACATACGATAGCTATAAACATACAAATAAGGTGGCTCAGAACACAGAAGTGAGGCAGTAGAACAAACAGATAGTTCAGCACACCTAGCCTTGGCTCAGAATGTTACAGAGATGTAGCTAATGTTACAGTAACATTTTCTGCAGGCTTCTTTGAAGTTTTCAAGGCCCGCAGAAGAGGATAATAAATTATTTCTATGTTCCGTGACTGGTTCAAGGTCCCAAGCCCTCACTGCCTATACCCCTCAGGTTGCAAGTCTTGGGCTTTTTGCAGTAAATAATCCTGAGACATCTGATGTGAGAAAAGGCAAGAAGAACATGCAGAAGGGAGCCAAAATAGAATTGAATGAATTAAACTCTACTTGGCCAACACTCATCTTGTATGCTAAATAAAAGCATTGTACTTGTGATAAAACCATTTGTACTTGTGGTGCAAGGGTATAGTAGGGTACATTTTGCATGGCTCTGCTCCCAGCTCAGGCCTCTTCATGTGGATCAGAGAATGAGACGTGGAGGTCAGTGCACCCAATTCACAACAGTCCTGAATTTCTGGTGATTAAAAAAAATCCTGCAATATCAGCAGCGCTGCAAATCAAGCTGGTTAATTTTCCATTCTCACTCTTGTTAAGTAAGGCTTTGTGCTGGGATACAACCTCATAAAATATACCCTTACGTCTTTCTGTGCATTTGTATGGCCATTTTAGGGAAAAAGATAAGCACATACAATGTGTCCAAACTAGTTCAATGAATAAATCTGATCTGGCCATTCTTTGTGTATTCAGACTTGCAATGCAGACTGACTTTCATTGCTGATTTGTGTTTGAATCAATTGTACAAAGCTAATTTTCACTTTGGAGAAATATGTCAATGCCATCAGAAAATCACAGAAGATAGAGGCCCTGAAATTTTCTTTGCTTTTATCTTGATGGTTACTAATGATGTGCCTTTCAGCACGAACCTCACTGGAGTTCCTAGGGTCAGTGGGAATGCACCTCAGTGTGGGTTGGCAAAAGTGGCACTTTGGATCTCGAGTGCCCACTTGCCCATGCCTGCTGGAAACTCTAGTGCCTGCCTATTCATGGGTCTGAGGGTTACACGGGCCTACAGCAGTGATCCTATCATCTGTCTGAGGGTCAAGGCTACTGGATTACTACTACAGGTCCAGTACAGCTGCACTCAATCAGCAAATCAGCTGCCACTAATACGCCGGATCCCTTTCCAAGTTTAGGAATGGGGGCTCCGGGTTTAGGGAGACCCCCATCTCTGGATCCGCCTCCTGGCTATCATTTGCCTTATAAGGGGTGGATGGAGGTTCTGTCTCTTACAAGACAGCCAGGAAACTCCTAGAAATGGCAAAGACCTGATAGTTATTTCAGTCTATTACTACTACAGGGCTGGGCTGTCACCTTGCCTGAGAAATTAATTTGGTCTCAGTACTCATGCTGGGCCTGTCTTGGTATCTTATTTAACGGATATAACATATATTTGTGTTGTAAAAATGTGACTCATGGGCAACACAGACTAGAATTTATAGTTATTCTTGAGGTCAAAAACACCTCAAGGCTCCTGTGATTTGATTTGTAATTAAGTGGCAATTTGTAGGACTGTGAGGTTTAGTGAATAGTGACAGGAATATTAATTATAGATGACACACCTCCAAACTAAAGTAAGATCAGTCCTCAATGAATCATTCACAGGCAGACTGATCCTTCCCACACACATTTTTAAGGTACTGGCCCAGATATTCCGATCCCTATGGGTGAGTACGTGCTGTGTACCCACCCGTAGGGACATCGGAAATGCCGGTTTCAGGCATGCACAGCGCATGCGCTGAAAGGCGGCATTTCCGATCTGTCAAGAATGCTCTTGACAGATCTTCCGGCTGCCCTGGAGAAGGGCCTCTGCGGGCGGATAGTTCCGCTTTTTGGAGACCGTCCGCCCACAGAAAACCCTTATAATTCTTACACCTGGTAAAAGCAGGCGTAAGGCCTGCTTTTACCAGGATAAGAGTTCAAAAAAGTTTAAAAAAAAAGTTTTCACTGATTTATCATTTAAAAATACTTTAAAAAAGGTAAGTTTATTTTTAGCCCCGTAAAAAACTTTAATTATTTTTTTTTAAAAATTAAAAATTTGTTTAAAGTACTTAATTTATTGTAATTTCAAGTCATTTTAAAAATGTGATTTTAAAAAAAATTTATTTAAAGTTTTACTATGTTTTTGGTGTGATCTCCATTCATATATTTGACAGGTCTTTCCTGTCAAATGTATGAAGGGAGATTCACTTCTGTGATTGGCTCCCCATGGCCCATGTGATCCCAGGGACGCTGCGAACTACATGGGCCCTGTGCACTTGGAGTTTGGTGAGGCCCAGGAGCGGAAGCGTGTGCGTCCCGGGAGCCCTCAGGTAAAGGTGTAGATTTTTCCAGATCGCAGGCCTCCACCTGCGGGAGGCCTGCGATCGGAAAATGCGGGCCATTATCACATTCTGCATAATGATAGTTATGGGGAAAAAATCTATTTTAATGAATCCATAGACTAGTTGAAAATATAGGTTCAAAGTATTTTACGCTTCAGACTATATTTTGGAAAAATATTGAATTGATGCATTGATGACTGCTGTGAATTTTACCATTTAAACATCTTATTCAATTAATATTCTGAACATTTTTAAAGAGTAAGTGGCAGTGTTTGGCACTACCTATGGAGAAGATGCTTTGAATCTATCTCAGCCATTTTTTTACATTCCTCCCAGGATATGTCTTGAGAAGGTGGTGATGGGTCTTTTATGAAGCAATTGTTTCGTACAACTGAGTGGCTTACTAGGCCCGTTCAGAGGGTATTAAGGTTCAACCACATAGAATGAACTAGAGCTACACATAGTCCAGAGCTCCAGACCAGGTAGAGGTGGCAAGTTTGCTTCCTTGAAGAACATTACTGAACTAGTTGAGTTTTTAAGACAACCCTGCAGCTTTCGTGATAATTTTTTCTAGTTCTGGCCCACAAATTCCCAAATTATTTAATTCAATTTTACAATTTACCATGGTGAGACTCTCAGTACCACAGCCACTGCATTACTGTACCCGTACTCATCACTCGTGAATAACTGGCAGTATCAAAAAGTACAGCTGATAGATTAGAAAGTTATTCATTTTGTTCACACTGCAGGGGCAATTTTACAAATTTGAGTACTGGGACATTAAGATTTGCACTTAGTGCAAATTCGCAAAATCTATCCTAAAATTCCAGAACGGAAAAATCAGAAAATCATTTGCTGATTGTCTGACTGCATGTATGTCGATGAAAGGTTGTGAGATGGATGCAAGTCTTTGGCTGGAATTTTCATGCTGCTGTGCGTGCAGGATTGGAGGTGGGTTGGGACTAAAAGTGGGAATAAATCAGAGCGCGTTGGGAACCCACCATCATCCCGCCTCCTCGCGCCTTTAACTCAAGCGCATTTGCCAGCGCGGCACGAACCCGAACGGCAGAGGCGGGCAACCTAATTTAGATCATTATTACCTTGTTGTCAGACTCTTAACTGTGTTTTTAACCAGACCTTTTGAATTTCACTGGATGACCACGGGAATCACGCAACTCGGGAATCACGTCGGTCAAGCTGAGGCGGAAGCTCAGTGGTCATTGAGCGAGGTCATTACTGCAGAGCATGGAAAGCACAATAAATACTCCCACATGACACCTGCTTACATTCCTAAGAGAAAGGCTCTTGCTGAGTGCATTTTGAGCACAGATTTAGGTGTCTACAGTTTGCAAGACTTTTCTGCAAATTTAGAAGCCACTCTCACCTCATTGCTACTACCTATCACACCATTGACAGATTGCTTCTCTGATCTCGACTTGACCTGCCATCTATTATATCAGTATGGGTGCCATTTATACTGTCTCACCTCGGTCCTCAGAATCGGACCACGATAAGCTCCAACACCAGCAGCAGCAGGCACACCAGCAGCAACAGCAACACCACCAACTTTCTCCTCAATGAGCTGATGCTCCACAGGACAGAGAGCATCAGCGCAGGGCTGGACCACGCCGGAGACGATACCCCCAACACAGGGTATACAGGCAGAGGATGAGCTTCCTCAACATGACTGAGCAGCAGTGCCAAAGGAGGCTCAGGCTATCGTGCCAGCTCGTCGCAGACATTTCCAGATTACTGGAGCAACAGCTGCAGCCCAGAGGAGCGGGTGGACATGCCTTACCAGTGGCTGTCGAAGTCACCAGCCCCCTCAACTTCTTCACCTCCAGCTCCTTCCAGGGATCTGCAGCAGACATTTGCGGCATCCCGCAGTTGGCCACCCTCAGATGCATCACACAGGTCACTGATGCCCTGTTTGACAGATCAGCCAATTACATCAACTTTGCCACTGATGAAGCCTGTGTGACTGAGCGGGCGCTCAGCTTTGCCACGCTGGCTGACTTCTCACGGGTGCAGGGCATCATCGACTGCACACATGTGGTCATCAGGGCACCACATCATCACCCAGGAGTGTTTTCAACTGCAAGGGCTTCCACTCCCTGAATGTGCAGCTGGTCTGCAACCATAGAAAGATCATCGTGCATGTGTGCGCAAAATTCCCTGGCCACTGCCATGACTCTTTCATGCTGCTCCAGTCCACCCTCCCTCAGCTCTTCGCACCGCCAAACATACTTTCCAGCTGGCTGCTTGCAGACAAGAGCTATCAATTGAAGATGTGGCTCATGACATCCTTGAGGAGGCCAAGTACCGAGGCCGAGGAGAGATATAATGAATGCCACATGTCCACCAGATGTGTCATAGGGCAGACAATAGGCATGCTGAAAATGCGCTTCAGATGCCTTGACAGATCTGGAGGAGCCCTTCAATACACACCAGCCAGAGTCTCCAGAATCATCGTTGTCTGCTGCATACTGCACAACATAGTGCAGCAACGACGATTAACGCTGCATGAGGAGCAAGGCACTGAGCTCACAACCTCTTCAGAGGAGGAGGAGGAGCATCAGCTGGAAGACGAGGATGATGGAGCTGGAAGATGCTGAAATGTACTGCCTGCACACTCAAAGATGAACCTTCAAATGCAATGTGTCAAGGCTCCTTTAAATATCCTGGCTGGAAATGAGTCATCGATGATGTCATCAGACCCACACCCTTTAATAGGGCCAGGAAACGTGCAGGCCTGCCTTAATAGGCGCCATTAAGGGAAAGTCACTCTGAGGAGCGGGATGAAAAGAAGAATGGGGTCCCAACCTGCCACGCCGACCACCCGCACCCGCCCCGCCCAGGTAATGAAAATTTCAGCCTTTATGCCTGAATCATGGGGTGGTATATTGCTGCAAGACTATGTGCCAGTGCACATAATCAAGGGTGTGCCTTGAGCATGCTTGTCTGCCAGCTTGGCATTATCTACTCACTATCTGAACAATCTCTCCTTATTGCTTTGTGTGTACAGGGAGGACATTGATGACAAGGGAATAAATAGAGTTATAGAACAAGAGTCTAAAAAGATGGTTAAACATAAAGTGAGAGGAAATCCTATTAAAAATGAGTTAAACTGTCTGTATAGCAATGCACACAGTGTGTAATAAAACAGGGGAGCTGGAGGCAATCATGCATTGTGAGGAACCAGACATAGTAGGGATTACTGAGACATGATTACAGAAAAATCAGGATTGGGAATTAAACATTGCAGGGTATAACATATTTAGAAAAGATAGAGAGGGAAAAAGGGGAAGTGGAGTAGTTGTACTTATTAGGATAACATAATGTCAGTAGAAAAAAGCGACGCAGCTATCAGCAAGACAAAAATAGAATCCATATAGATAGAGATAAAAGATAATAAAGGATCAATCACACTAATAGGTGTAGTCTACAGACCACCTAATAGTGGAAGGGAGGTCATAGAGTCATGGGAGAAAAATTGGCTTGCTTTGCACCTCCCGTTAGCGCCCCGAGGCCCAAAGCAACTAGCGCCCGGGCGCGGCACCACAAATGCCTCCCGTGAAATTCAGCGGCGGTGAGGGCCTCCTGCCACTTGCCCTCCGTCTCTCCACAGCGAATGCCAACACCTCCAATGCTTGATCGCTGAATCTGCGGGCTTTCTCCCCGGGGCGAGGATCTGCCATGAATACAGCTGCTTCAGTCCTCTGGATCCTTGAGCTGCTGTTGCTTGCTGAGGCAGCTGCACAGCTAGCAATGCTGAGAATGAGGTTCTGCAGCATCAATGAACCTCCCCTTTAAGAATTGGAAAAAGCCTGTGGCAATCATGACTTGCGATTAGACCGCACCTGTTATTGGTCCACCCTTTCAGTGTAATGCCAATGAAATTTTGCATGCAGTCTAAAGCATTAGCGCCTGGCACTAATTCTCCTACTTTTCTAATTATACCGCACATTCCTGGGCTACAGTGAATTTCTAGCCTATTATCTCATCCAGTATCATCCAGGTTTGAAGTGCAGGGGAAAGTATTGATCCCCTTTTGATAATATCAGTGTCTGCAAGTACTCAGATAAGCTCCGGAATTGTGTTATGTATCAGCAGCACACTGAAAGTAGATGCATTTTGTTATTCCTAACAGCTGAACAGTTAAGATAAGCCATTTTTTTATAAAAGCCAACCAATACAAATTTTGCCGGAATCAGTATCTTCTGGTTGTGGCAAACATCAGGTATTATTGGCAATCAAAATATTTTTGCGAGCCAATTCCTGTCATTGCTCTTTCTTCTGATCTTTAGATTGATGGCTCCATATTTAAGAAACCATAATGTTGCCTTTGAAACTTATTTTTGATTGATAGTTTTGTTTAATTGATCTGCCTTCGTATCAGCTTAACATCAAAGGGAAAGAGAAGGATATAACCCAGGCCAGAAGCATTTTTGTTTCAATTCCCGTCTGCTCTGCTGCTATACTGGCTTGAGGCAAACGATAGGATTCGTGTGTTGATTGTCGAACGTCAATGTTTTTTTCATGAACGTGTAATCCAAATTTATGGGAATAACTGCACTTTTGGGACTTTTAAGGGTAAATTTTGTGAGGCCCTGTGCATAATTACTGAGTGATATCCTTTCCTATTTTTGTATGGTATAGCTTGACCTGACGGAGGCTGAATGACCACGTGTGTGCAATCTTTAATACCCTGCATGCGTGGGAAGATGTCAATATCAACAAATAAAATAACTTGCCCTTATTTAGCACCTTATTATGCCCTGAGGATGTCCTGAAGTGCCTTATATGATGGATTACTTTTGAAGTGTGGTTACTCTTCCTATGTAGGCAAACATGGCGGCCAATTTGCACATGGCCAGCTCACTCAAAAATCAAATAAATAAAAAAAAGAAAGACTTACATTTATATAGCACCTTTCATGACCACCGGACGTCTCAAAGCGCTTTACAGCCAATGCAGCACTTTTGGAGTGTAGTCACTGTTGTAATGTGGGAAACACGGCAGCCAATTGGCATACCGCAAGCTCCCACAAGCAGCAGTGTGATAATGACCAGATAATCTGTTTTTGTTATGTTGATTGAGGGATAAATATTGGCCAGGACACTGGGGATAACTCCCCTGCTCTTCTTTTACGTCCACCTAAGAGAGCATACGGGGCCTCGGTTTAACATCGCATCCGAATGACGGTACCTCTGACAGTGCAGCACCCCATCAGCACTGCACTAGAGTGTCAGTCTAGATTTATGTGCTCAAGTTCCTGGAGTGGGACTTGAACCCACAACTTTCTGACTCAAAGGCGAGTGTGCTACCCACGGAGCCACAGTTGACACAGATCATTTGATTTTGATGGTATTTGTTGAGGAAGAATGTTGGCCAGGACACCAGGAGAACTTCCTCCTTTTGTTCATATAATACCATGATATCTTTTACATCCTCCTGAGCAGGCCGACATGGCTAGCGGACATCCGGGCCACTCTGCGCACATCTCAGACAGACTCCTGATTGGAGTGAGCATGGGCAATGTAGCAATGGGCAGCTGCTTGAAAGTACCCTGGCTGTCCAGCCCAACAAATATATTTCAAAGGGCTTAGGTGACCAATCTGATCCATCAGCTGACTGTTCTTTGGGGGGTCCAAGCCCATATCCAGGCTTAGGCACCCAAGAGAACCCTACATTTATTGCTTAATGGGCACCTTGTTCATCCCGGCATATTAGCCACCCAGTGTAACCCAAGCTGGGACCAAGGAAATTCCCCTGGTTAAACCCATTCTGACGTAAGGGGCCTTGTTTACAGCAGTTATAGTTTCTGCCCTAAAAAGGTCCCCCCGAAACTTGGTACTGAGTCCAGGACCTGGTGTATCTGGGTCCTGACCTAATTCGTGGACCTTCTGCTGCCCAGTCGCTACACCGGAAAGGCATGCAAATGTTTGGAGCCTGCTCAACTCTTATAGTGGGGCTTCAATCGACAACCTTGGTCCAAACATGGACAAAGGAGCTGAATTCCAGTGGTGAGGTGAGAGTGACTGCCCTTGACATCCAGGCAGCATTTGACCGAGTTTGGCATCAAGGAGCCCTAGTAAAACTGAAGTCAATGGGAATCAGGGGGAAAACGCTCCACTGGCTGTAGTCATACCTAGCACAAAGGAAGATGGTTGTGATGGTTGAAGGTCAATCATCACAGCCCCAGGACATCGCTGCAGGAGTTCCTCAGGGCAGTGTCCTAGGCCCAACCATCTTCAGCTGCTTCATCAATGACCTTCCCTCCAACATAAGGTCAGAAATGGGGATGTTCGCTGATGACTGCACAGTGTTCAGCGCCATTCACAACTCCTCCGATAATGAAGCAGTCCATGCCCGCATGCAACAAGACCTGGACGACGTTCAGGCTTGGGCTGATAAGTGGCAGGTAACATTCGTGCCACACAAGTGCCAGGCAATGACTATCTCCAACAAGCGAGAGTCTAACCACCTCCCCTTGACATTAAATGGCATTACCATCGCCGAATCCCCCAGTATCAATATCCTGGGGGTCACCATTAACCAGAAACTTAACTGGACCAGCCACATAAATACTGTGGCAACAAGAGCAGATCAGTGGCTAGGTATTCTGCGGCGAGTGTCTCACCTCCTGACTCCCCAAAGCCTTTCCACCATCTACAAGGCACAAGTAAGGAGTGTGATGGAATACTCTCCACTTGCCTGGATGAGTGCAGCTCCAACAACACTCAAGAAGCTCGACACCATCCAGTACATAGCAGCCCGCTTGATTGGCATCCCATCCACCACGTTAAACATTCACTCCCTCCACCACCAGCGTACCGTGGCTGCAGTGTGTACCATGTACAAGATGCACTGCAGCAACTCGCCAAGGCTTCTTTGGCAGCACCTCCCAAACCCACGACCTCTTCCACAAGGGCAGCAGGCGCATGGGAACACCACCACCTCCAAGTTCCCCTCCAAGTCTCACACCATCCTGACTTAGAAGTATATCGCCGATCCTTCATCGTTGCTGGGTCAAAATCCTGGAACTCCCTACCTAACAGCACTGTGGGAGTACCTTCACCACACGGACTGCAGCGGTTCCAAAAGGCGGCTCACCACCACCTTCTCAAGGGCAATTAGGGATGGGCAATAAATGCTGGCCTTGCCAACGATGCCCATATCCCATAAGTGAATAAAAAAAAACCTTCTGACTCAGAGGTGTGATTGCTACTTCTGAGCCAAAATATCCTCAGAAGACTTCCTTCATGGACTCTGCTGCAAGCCAACTTCTGTGCCCCCCCACCCACCCCCTAGGAAAGCCATGGAAATCTGGGGCTGTGTAAAATGGATGGACACCTCATGATGCAGGTGTTCATCCGTTTCCCCTGACCTTTGCACCCAAGGAATTTGGTAATTTCACAGGAAAATGGTCAGGCAAATCCACCCTCTGGTCACTTTAGTATCCATAGGCAGAGCTATGGTCATGGTGGATAGTAGGGCAGAATTTCCAGAAGGACAATGGATTCTTTACAAATAGGATTATTAAAATGTGTGCAGATAAGAAGTACGTTTGAAGTGGAGTCACCGTTGTAATGTAGGGAAACATGGCAGCCAACTTGCGCATAGCAAAGTCCCACAAACAGCAATGAGATAATGACGAGATAATGGCCGCAAAATTTGGCACCTTCGCGCCGGCTGTTAAGGCAGGTTTTGGCAATAAAATGGTGGCCGCCACACTTCCGCTCACTCCTGGCGTGCGACGCGTCAGCTGCCATTTTGGGCAGGTCGGTAGCGCGGCCGTTGCCTGTGTTCACCAGAAGAATGGTAACGAGGCAGATCGTGACGTCAATCAGCATGCAACGCTGATTTGACACATGACCTGCTACTTTGGATGTCGCCGTTCGACTGCACTCCCTTTCCAAAGCACGCACAGCTGAACGTACATTCAGCTGCACGAGGGACCCCCCACCAGCGCTATTTAAAGGGATCATCAACAACTTGCAGGTGACTTGCTTTTTGATTTCTGCTGACTCTGTGTAAGTTTGTGCAACTGTTTGGAGCTTTCTAAAGTAATGTAAAGTTGGTGAGGTGACTGGGAGAGTTGCGGCAAGTGGAGAAGGCCTTGCTTCTGAATTCAAATGTTCTGCTCCCACTTGCTCCCAGTCATGGGGGCTCTACTTGCAGTCCCCCTCACGCTGGAGCATGACAAGAAGATGGAGCAGTGGCAGCAAAGAAGAGAACAAGCTGCTCACAGAGAGAAGAGGAGGGGGAGGGGCAGGAGGCCTCTCAGCAGGAAGCCTTATCCACCTAGCGTCTTCCAAGAGCACTTTTCCCTCCTGCACTTAACCCAGGAGCAGTGTATTCAGAGCCTTCGCTTCATCAAGGAGGTGGTCGCAGAACTCTGCCACCTCTTAGAACCAGACCTGCAGCCTGAGAGCAGGGCAACGATGGCGCTGTCAGTGGCCCACAAGGTAACCATGGCCCTCAATTTTTCTCTTACTGGATCCTTCCAGTCTGAAGCCGGCAACATAGCTAACATCTCCCAGTAGCGCCCTGCCTCCTGCTTGGGGTGTTACCATTCAATTTCGGGCGCGGGGCGCTAACTTTTTCGGGGTGCTAAAAGTAGCGTTCCGGCGAAATTATCGCCCCAAAGGGGGTGCGAGCCAATTTTCCCCCCCAAGGTGCCGTTCCTCGAGCTTATGTTGAGCTTCATTGAGGATTTCATAAAATAACACTTTCAGAGATAAAAATAAAGTTCCCATAAATATAATATAAAGTGCTGTTTAGTTAATTTGAAGTCACTTGCCTTCTTCTTCAGTTCTGCAGTCATCGTGTGCAGAAAGTGATTGATCGATTTATTGACTCTCTTCTGGTGGGTAGGCATGACTCCAGCCAGTGGAGAATTTTCCCCCTGATTCCCACTGACTTCAATTTTACTAGGGCACCTTGAAGCTACACTCAGTCAAATGCTGCCTTGATGTCAAGGGCAGTCACTCTTATCTCACCTCTGGAATTCAGCTCTTTTGTCCATGTTTGGACCAAGGCTGTAATGAGGTATGGAGCTGAGTGGTCCTGGTGGAATCCAAACTGCATGTCGGTGAGCAGGTTATTGGTGAGTAAGTGCCGCTTGATAGCACTTATGACGACACCTTCCATCACTTTGCTGATGATCGAAAGTAGACTGATGGGGCGGTAATTGGCTAGATTGGCTTGGTCCTGCTTTTTGTGGACAGGACATACCTGAGCAATTTTCCACATTGTCAGATAGATGCCAGTGTTGTAGCTGTACTGGAACATCTTGGCTAGAGGCGCGGCTAGTTCTGGAGCACAAGTCTTCAGCACAGCAGCTGGGATGTTGTCGGGGCCCACAGCCTCTGCTGTATCCAGTGCGCGCAGCCATTTCTTTATATCATGTGGAGTGGATCTAATTGGCTGAAGACTGGCTCCTGTGATGGTGGGGACCTCAGGAGGAGGCCGAGATGGATCATCCACTTGGCACTTCTGGCTGAAGATGGTAGCGACTGCTTCAGCCTTGTCTTTTGCACTCATGTGCTGGGCTCCACCATCATTGAGGATGGGGATGTTCCTGGAGGCTCCTCCTCCCGTTAGATGTTTAATTGCTCACCACCATTCACAAGTGGATGTGGCAGGACTGTATGGTAGGATATTGCATTTGGTAGGATATTGCATTTGATGAGGCATTCACTCACCTTGACCACTCGTGCGAGCTCATTAAACTTCTTGCGGCACTGGATCCAGGTCCTTGGGGCAACACTCGTGGCACTGATGGCTTGGGCTATCTCCTCCCACTGCCTTCTGGCATTCTGTCTGGAAGGCCTCCTGCCCCGCTGCAGGTAGAGGAGCAATCTTCTTCTCTATTCCACCAGGACCAAGGCCTCCAGTGCTGCATCTGAGAAGCGCTGAGCCCTTTCTCTTCCCTGTTGCATCATCGCTGCATCCAGAGTGACAATGAGGTGCTTCTGCAACAAAGCACCTCCACTTTAAGAACTGCAGAGAGCCTAGGCAAAATCTTATTGGCCAGTAGACTGCACCCGATATAGGCCCCCCACTTGCACGCTTAGAATCATAGAAAGTTACAGCACGGAAGGAGGCCATTTCGGCCCATCGTGTCCACGCCGGCCAACAAAGAGCTATCCAGCCTAATCCCACTTCCCAGCTCTTGGTCCGTAACCCTGCAGGTTATAGCATCCCAAGTGCATATCCAAGTACTTTTTAAATATGGTTAGGGTTCCTGCCTCTCCCACCCTTTCAGGCAGTGAGTTCCACCCTCTGGGTGAAGAAATGTCCCCTCAAATCCCCTCTAAACCTTCCACCAATTACTTTAAATCTGTGCCCCCTGGTTTTTGACCCCTCTGCTAAGGGAAATAGGTCCTCTGTATCCACTTTATCTATGCCCCTCATAATTTTATACACCTCAATAAGGTCTCCCCTCAGCCTCCTCTGTTCCAAGGAAAACAGACCCAGCCTATCCAGTCTTTCCTCATAACTAAGATTCTCTACTCCCGGCAACATCCTTGTAAATCTCCTCTGTACCCTCTCTAGTGCAATCACATCTTTCCTGTAATGGGGTGACCAGAACTGCATGCAGTACTCTAGCTGAGGCCTAACTAGTGTTTTATACAGTTGAAGCATAACCCCCCTGCTCTTGTATTCTATGCCACGGCTAATAAAGGCAAGCATTCCATATGCCTTCTTAACCACCTTATCTACTTGGCCTGCCAACTTCAAGGATCTGTGGACATGCACTCCAAGGTCCCTTTGTTCCTCTACACTACTCAGTGTCCTACCATTTAATGTGTATTCCCTTTCCTTGTTAGCCCTCCCCAAATGCATTACCTCACACTTCTCCGGATTGAATTCCATTTGCCACTGTTCTGCCCACCTGACCAATTTATTGATATCTTCCTGCAGTCTACAGCTTCCTTCTTCAGTATCAACCAAACAGCCGATTTTAGTATCATTTAGCGTTTAGCGCTGAGCTCAGCACTCCAATCATTATAATGAGCAAGCAGCACAAATTCTGCGTGCTGCCTGCACCACTTTGAATGGGCGCGGGCAGATCACGCTTTGTGATTCCGGCGCACGTTTTTGGGCCAATCCAATTTCATCCCCAATCTGTTTTATTGATGTCAGTTGAGTGATCAATATTGGCCAGGACACCGGGGTGAACTCCCCTGCTCATCTTCGACATAGTGCCATGGGATTTTTTACGCCGATTTGAGAGGGCAGATGGGTCCTCGGTTTAATGTCTCATCCATGACATTGAAAATAAGGAGGAAAGACAAGTATATGATATGACTCTGCTATATTTGTACACTTGACTACAGTGCAGTTGACATTGAGAGCTCTTTCAAAGAATGCTGATGATACCACCTGAATTGCTATCTTTGATCATGTATAATGAATTAGGCTTGATGGCTGATCGAAGAAAAAACATCTGCTCTTAGCTGCTCTGATCTTCCTTGCCTGGACCACATCCAGCGTGTGATGTAGCTGGACATGCAATAAAATGGATCAAACTCTTCATGCTTATAGTTCACGTAGTTTGATCATTTGAAATAAAACAAGATTGCCTTGCTTGAGTTAATTAAATTACAGTCTTTTTTGCACATGACCTTTCTTCTGCTTTTGAGGTTTGAGATTTTTTTCAGGCTTGCTTTTCATTACTATATTCAATTTCAATGTTCATGCTAATAAAACTTTTTTTTTTACATTAAGAATTTCTATATCTCATAGTCAAGCTTCTTATGCGATGTGATTTTTGAAATTGTTAACTTGGTGCCTTGCAAAATAATGCATTGTAAAATTTTGACTAGACTAGGATATCCACAGACAAAGTAAGGGTAAAACTCAACTTTGGCAGAGGCACAAAATGGATCGGCCACCCGTTATACACCCCGCACGATATTCCTATTCATTGACTTCTTCATCCATGATTATCTTGTAATATTGTGCTCTTACCAAACATTCAAATATCAGTCGATGCAACTTTTATTAACCCTTACAGTGCAAGGTGCCAGGGTCAAAGTTGTTCCTATGTACTGCTCCCGCATAGGAGGGCAAATCATAAATCCACCAATGAGGAAGTGGCAAAGAGAACAGTCCTTTTCATACTGACAGACCACCCAAACTGAAATAGATAAATCCAGAAACGTAAAGCAGGAATAGAAACACATTGGCCCAGATTTTGCTGGAGCGGGGCATCTCGCAGCGTGCCCTGATAGTTAGAATTTTTCCCTCACCCTTCAGCTGGAAAAAAAATTCCGCCGCAAGTTGCTGGAAGTGCGAGCTGATAATGAGGTCAACGAGATATCTGGGACCTTGGTGAACGATGGGAGCAATAGTCTATCTCCTTAACCAATGAGATTTAAGGATTGAGAAAGAAACAGAGGAATGATGGAGAAGGAAATTATTTTTATTAGAGTCAAATCAGTTACAGAAAGATAAATAAAGAGAGGGAAAGAAAGATTGGATTAAGAGAAAGAGAGAAAAAAGAGACAAAGGAAAAGTAAGAATTTTTTTTCCAAGATTTACATTTTAAAAAGCTTTAAGAACAATTTACTACCTGTAGGAATGAGAGTCGACACAGTTTCAATTGTTCCCTTTCTGGGCCGGAGAGGTTGAGTGGCATTACAGGAACGTCATTAAAAAAGATCCTTACACTGTTAAGTACTAGCCCTAACTTTCTACGTGAAATTTAATTGGTAATTAATGCACAAATGCAGCAAATTCATGAAACTCATGGAGAGGTTGAGAGCAAACTTACATTTTTGCGTGGCTAACGGCGGAATGGTGTAAATCATCCAGCAATTTGTGGCGATTCACAACTCACAGGGTATTTCTTCACCGCCACAAATTGCTGGATGATTTACACATTAATAAATGGTATTAAACTCGCCATTATCAAACCATCCCAAAACTCTCACCATTTCAAATGAATGCAGCAATTGCTTCTCCTGCTCTCCCCCAAGTTAGCATCTATGGTCAACAGCTTCAGTGCAAGGCGTTCTGCAGCTGCTCTAAGAGACAGCAGCCTGGGTGAACATTTATAAACTTTATCAATCCTTCCCTTGGGTTGACCTCAATTTCTTTCTGAGATCTGACAACCCGTCATAGAAGAGTGCAAGTTCTTCCTAAGATTTGCACCTTCTCCTTGGTGCTATTCTTTCCTTTACTGAGTCTCATTTGAACCTTCTGTTAAGTTCTTTGTTTTGTGGAGATTGTGTTCAAACATCATGCAGTCTCTTCCCGGGGGGTGGGGCAGAGGGGGGTGGGGTGGGGCTGATTGAATGGGAAGATATTGCATGTAAAGAGTTGCAGATAAAATTTCAAGGATGTAACTACATATGGGGGAAAAATTGTCGCAATGCTGAAAAGGCTGTGAGTTTTTTAAAAATATATTTCAGCCTTTCCAAAAACTGTATAGGGCAAAAAACAACTGCTCTGAAAATTTGTGGGCCTTTGATCCCAATGTAACTGCTGAAATCTGTCTACTGAGAAGCTCCAGTGCTGATCCTGCTGGAGTAGCTGGCCCAAGTATGGATATCACAAAATGCTGCCTGCCAACCTGTTCGACGTTTACTGTTGGCCCATGCCAAACTCTCGCACAACCTTAATAGCTTGTTAATTTACCATCATTAACACCATAGCTTCCTGGTAGCCAAGAACACTGGTGCCCAGCATTTCAATGGCAGACATAGGATGTGTAATCAACCACAGGGCAATTGGTTACATGCCTTTTGGCTGGAAATTTATTAACAAATATCTTCTTCAGCTGCCGTGGAACCATCTGGTCACACTCTGCTGCTCCAGGAGCCCAGGGTCACCAGCAGTGATTTTCTTCCCTCCCCTGAGGGACAGGCTCGAGTGGCTGAATGGCCTACTCCTGTTCCTATGTTCTGAGTTGGGCTGCTCATCAAAATTATTTGAATGAGGCTGACCCCAGAAAATTCACCAGGATGGGACAAAGGGCAAAATCCACCAAAGAGGAAAGTCACAATTTTTTGGTTTGTAAGTGAAATTATGGTAGCAATGAAATCTGAACTCGCACCAAGTCCCATTCACCCATCACCCCTGTGCTCTCAGACCGACATTGGTTCCCAGTCTAGCATCATCCCAACTTTCCATGGTTGACATGGCCTTCGACCATGTCCGTCCCATTTCCACCACTTCTGCTCTAACCCCTTCCCCTCCCTCCCAGAACCATGATAGGGCTCCCCTTGTCCTCACCTTTCACCCACCAGCCTCCACATTCACCGGATCATCCTCCACAATTTCCCACCACCTCCAGCGTGATCCAACCACCAAACACATCTTCCCCTCCCCTCCCCTTTCAGCATTCCAAAGGGACTGTTCCCTCCGAGACACACTGGACCATTGTTCAATCACCTCTAATACCCCTTCTCCCTCCCACAGCACCTTCCTGTGCAAGCGCAGGAGATGCAACACCTGCCCTTTCACCTCCTCCCTTCCCACTGTCCAGGGCCCCAAACAGTCCTTCCATGTGAAACAGCGATTTACTTGTACTTCTTGCAATTTAATATACTGTATTCGCTGCTCACGATGCGGTCTCCTCTACATTGGGGAGACTAAACGCAGATTGGGTGACCGCATTGCAGAACACCTCCGTTCAGTCCGTAAGTGTGATCAAGCTCCGGTCGCCTGTCACTTTAATTCTCCACTCCACACCCACTCTGACCTCTCTGTCCTCGGCCTCTTACACTGTTCCAATGAAGCTCAGTGTAAGCTCGAGGAACAGCACCTCATCTTTCAATTAGGCACTTCACAGCCTTCTGGACTCAACATCGAGTTCAATCATTTCAGACCATAACCTCTGCCCCTATTTTTTCACATGGCAGCTGTTGATGTTTCTGCCATTCCCATTTATACCTCTTCTAGACTCATCTTTTGTTTCTTTACCTGTCCCATTACCATCTTCTTTTGCCTTGCACCATCATCCCTTTTGTCATTTAATCACTCCTGCCTTCCATCCTATCACAGACCTTCCCTTTTGTTCTTTCCTCCCCTCCCCGCTTTCCCTGCCCCTGCACTTGCTTAAAATCTGTTACATCTCTACCTTTTTCCAGTTCTGACGAAAGGTCATCAACCTGAAATGTTAACTCTGTTTCTCTCTCCACAGATGCTGCCTGAACTGCTGAGTATTTCCAGAATTTTCTGTTTCTATTTCAGATTTCCAGCATCTGCAATATTTTGCTTTTGTATTAAAATTCTCATCCTATTTTCAAATCCCTCCATGGCCTTGCCTCTCGCTATCTTTGTAACCTCCTCCAGCCCCCCAAGAACTCTGTGTTCCTCCAACCCTGGCCTCTTGCATATCCTCGATTTCCATTGCCTCAGCTTTGGAAGCTGTGCCTTCAGCTGACTAAGCCCTAAGTTCTGGAATTCCCTCCCTAAACTCTCTGCCTCTCTAACTCTCTCTCTCCTCTTTTAAGATGCTCCTTAAAATCTACCTCTTTTCACCTGCCCTAATATCTCTTTATGTGGTTTGGTGTCAAATTTTGAAGCACCTTGGGACGTTTTACTACATTAAGGCACTATATAAATGCAAGTTGTGTTGCTGTTGTGTGTGCAGACATCATTCATAGCCAGGTTTAGAAGTGGCTTTGATGAAGTGGCATGAATGGAAACTGAGTGAGTTAAATGGGTCTGTAGATGATGATGGCCCCCAAAATCCACATTAATTGCAGTATAATTCCCATTGAGGTGGATGGGGCCATGTGGGGTTGGAAATTGGACCAGGTCCAAGTTCTGCCCAAACTCTGTTCCATTTGCTGTGCACTAGCATTTCTGCCGGGTGTGCGAGGGGACGCTGCTTCAGGCCTGATGTCACTGAGAGGGGCGGAGCTGGTGAAACTTATCTCCAACATTATACATGCCCACATGACGCAGGTGTTCATATACTGCCAGGACCTCATCCTGGTGGAAGTAGGGCCAAGAAGATTTTGAAAGGTTATATTTCCTAGGGCATCTGCTCACTGAGCAATTAGTTGGCATAAGGAAATCGGGCCATTTTGAAGATTTTTATCCATCACCACCAGCTCTCGGTCACAGCAACATGGTGCTGCTGAAAGTTCCCACCCCATCTCCACACCTCCCTCCACTCGCCCCCCTCACACCCCCACCCCCACCCCACCTAGTGTGCACTCGAGCTGTCCTGCAAATGGTGCAGGAACCTGCCTACTGTATGCTCATGTTCCTGTCAGATGTACATCAGGAAATCGAGGAATTGGCTTGCTCTGGCAAACAAATGCATCTCTGGCTTGCTTTATGCATTTGTGCACAGCTGATTGGTTAATATTACCAGCAGTCTGGAGTTCTGTGCCAGAAAAAATCTTTTGCAGCCACTGCTTTGTGGTAAATGTGGTGTTTACGTTGGCTTTCAGCAAGTGGCATAAGTGATTAATGGCTTCCTGTGTGGAGCACAGCCATCACCTGTACTGTTCCTGGGTCAACTGGAGGTAGGAATGTCTCAGTCTATATATTCTGGTGTGGGGCTCCTCATGGGTAGGTATCACATCACTCCAGTGCTGCCTTATGAGCTTGGCTTCCTTTACTCTTCCTCCTGTTCCTCCAAAAAGCAAAGATACATTGGGATTCCCTATGGGAAACCCACTGTGGGCTCTTTAAAATTGGTGAAGGGGAGGGAGGAAATGAAACCCTGACAGCAGAAGACACAAAGGCAGTGGGTGAAGCAATTGTTAACAGTGAAAAAACAAAAAAATTATGAAGTGCAAAGTTTTACTTGTCACACCAAGGCAAGTGATAGCAGATGTTCAACAATGGGGGCATTATAGCCAGACTCCATCCTGTCTTCACTTGACTTCCAAGCACGTGAGTTTCCAGCAGTTAATTTTCTCAGAGCAAATCTAAAATTTTCAGCACAGTGGGCTGAAAAGCGGGCGGTAGCGGTTCGACCGACTGTTATACATCCCGCCTGATTTTCTTTTCCATGTATAACTGTATAACATGCATGGGTGACCCGATATCACGCATTTTGCGCCCTGGCTGGAGTTGAATTTCACCCAAACTATTTTTTTAAACACTTCTCAAACCCTTACAATCTACTTTTTCTTAAAATCAGTAAATCTACATTCGAACAGGACAATTTTGGTAAGTTCCAATAACAAACGTCACACAGAGCTGTAGCACTGAACTGCTGCAAGTTATCTTCTGGCTTGAAAAACTATCAAAACTAATTAAATAATCAGAGTAATTGAACAGTTACTAAATTGATCAGTTTTAGAAGCTGGGCAAATTATTGACTAACACTAGAACTAATTTGTAAAGTTCATACTATGTAGATTAAAATGATTTGGTTCTTAGTAAATCCTGTGTTAATCAGGTACTAATGTATAGATTAAACAGCATTGCAGAGTAAGCTATCGAGTGCTGAGTTGGAACGCTCTGATCTGAGATGATGTCATCTTATTAAACTCACTTAAAATAATTTTTCCCTTTGGCCTGAGCTGGTAAGTAGTATTATTCTTCACGTTCTAAGTGAAGAAAATGTGGCAATGGGTATATGTCACACTCTGAACAAGAAATATTGTTGTAATTAGGGGTGAGCTTCAGGACTTTGGTTTTGCATGAAGTTGGGCAATTCAGAATTTTGATGATCTGAACTTTAGGTTCAGAATATGTCTCAGTTGAGAAAACCCATTTAAATTTAAATTAGAATCTGGCTTTGCTTTGCTCTGAATAGCTACTAAAGCCAGATGTGACTGGGGGGAAATTGAAATTAGAGATTGATGAATAATGAAACTGGAAAATAACCAATTAGGCAGTAGAAAAACCACACAGACTTAGCCACTTATCCAATGAGGGAAAAGAAAACTGATCGGGTTGATGGTCATAACGTAGACAACAGACACAAAAAATGTTGGCCCAGAATTTGCGGTCACTGGTGAAGCAAAGGCATTCGCCGCTGGCCCCGAAGAAAGCTACCCACAGAGATCTCACAATCTCTGTGGCGAGAAGTTTGCCTTTTTTGACGTTCAAGTGATTTCAGTGCAGTGTAGTGGGAATTTCCTAGCGCGATCTGCTGTGACGGCAACAAGCTGTCTAAGCAGCCAATCACATTACAGAATTCTGACAGACAGGGAACCAGGAAATTAGAAGCTGCTTTTATCCAGACTTTTAAAAAATGTTACAGAGAGCAGAACAAAGATTGGGGCTCTCACATGGGGATAAGGTAGAACCTAAAATATCATGAACAAACTTTAATGAAAATAAACAAATGTTTTAAAAAGTTTGTAATTTTTATCATAATGGAGAAATTTGACACCCCACAAAATTAAAAATGAGTTTGTCATGCCCATAACGTTTGTTTAGCAGTTAATACGGTGTTAAAACCCCGGTTACACCTAATCCAACAAGGCTTAACATTTAATAGGGTATTTAACAGCGTTATTACCACGGAAAACTCCGAGTTTTTGTCAGTTTCACTGATTTCACTGTTTTCACTGATTGCCGGCTATGGGAGGGCGGGGGCCATAGTGCAGCCAGTGTTGGAGCAGTGAATAACTGACCGCAACTTCAGGACTTCTGCGTTTAGATGCCCATGAGCTAAATCTTGAAGTTGCGGTCAGTTTCAAAGGGATAATAATGGTGAATGCTGTTAGTTCGCCGGTATTACCCACCGCAAATTCCTTGGGGCTGAAAGTCCGTGGGTCACACTGGGATCCGACTGCCAATGCCTTCCAGCATTTCCCTGCTAGAGTTTGCAGGGTCAGTGGGAGGGCACCTCATTAGTATGGGACAGCTGGGCACAAACGGCACTTTGGATGCATCTCTGGCACCCGCCTGCCCACAGCGACCAGAAACTCCGTTGCCCACTCCCCACCCCCAAAAAACAATTGTGTCCTTTTCAGACCCCTGTATTAGTGGGCCGATCTCCCTTTCTTTAAAAATAATGAGGGCTTTTCTTCAAGGATCTGGGCTGCTTCCCCAGCCTGGTCGCCACCAGCAGGGTCCACATCTACCCATGTGGAGGACGATACAACCTCACCTCACTGGGGCCACCATCCTCCACTGATATGCCAGGACCCAACTGAGCCAACGAAGTGGGAACTCCCAATGTAGGAAGTCCCCACACTGGCCATCATTTGCCTTGTAAGGGGCGGATGAAGCTTCCAACCTTTACGAGGCAAATAGGAAACTCCTGGAAATGGTGCAGACCTCGTGCAACTGGATCTCTGCTGCAATCTGAAGGGTTCTGCTGGTCTCCCACCAAAGCTATGGTGGGAGATGAGTGGAACCCCTGAAGAACTTCGGCCCAGTGCCCAGCAAGTAATAAATCTATGGATAAACTACTAGGCTGGGGAACAGAGACAAAAACATACCGGATGTTCAAAATGCAGTTCGAGTCTATAGTTGGTGAGGTAAGGTGGATGTTTCACAGAGCCGTATTCAGACAAAAATATTGAGCATTTATCTGCTCATATTGCCAACAGTAATTTCAGTCTTAAATTCCTACTTCTGATACTTTACATCCTGTGTACTGAAGGAAGAAATTAATTCCCTATACTTCGAGCTGAGGTGAAAAATGTGTACTGTGCAGATGATATGCAGCATGGAGTATTGGAAAGCCATGTAGCGTGGTATGCTGGAAATACTCAGCAGGCCAGGCAGCATCTGTGGAGAGAGAAACCGAGGTAACAAAAGATGGGTCTGGAGAAGCTGTAAATGACAACAGCAGATCATTACCGAAAAAATGGGAGCACTAGTTATGGTCTGAAATTGTTGAACTCAATGTTGAGTCTGGAAGGCTGTTAAGTGCCTAATTGAAAGATGAGGTGCTGTTCCTTGAGTTTCTGTTAAGCTTCATTAGAACAGTGTAAGAGGCCAAGGACAGAGAGTTTAGAGTGGGAGTGGGGCGGAGAATTAAAATGACAGGCGACCGGAAGCTCAGATCACGCTTGCAAAGTGAACGGAGGTGTTCCGCAAAGCGATCACCCATTGTGCGTTTGATCTCCCCAATGTAGAGGAGACTGCATCGTGAGCAGCAAATACAGTATAGTAAATTGAAAGAAGTGCAAGTACACCTCATCCTACCTCCCCTGGACCATGACCGCACCACTGAACATTAAGCCATCGTTTCCCAGACTGTCTCTGACCTCATCTCCTCTGGAGACATTCCCTCCACAGCTTCCAACCTCATAGAACCTCAACCCCGCACAGCCTGCTTCTACCTCCTTCCCAAGATCCACAAACAGGACTGCTCTGGTAGACCCATCTTTTCAGCCTGTTCTTGCCCCACGGAACTGACTCCTTCCTATCTCGACTATTTCTTCTCTCCTTGTCCAGTCTCCTCCCACCTACATCCGGAACTCTTCCGACGCCCTCCGTCACTTTCCAGTTTCCTGGCCCCAACTGTCTTCTTTTCACCATGGATGTCCAATCCCTCTACACCTTCATCCCCCACCAGGATGGCCTGAGAGCGCTCTGCTTCCTCCTTGAATGGAGGCCCAACCAGTCCCCATCTACCACCACCCTCCTCCACCTGGCTGAACTTGTTCTCACATTGAACAACTTCTCCTTTGACTCCACTCACTTCCTCCAAATAAAAGGTGTTGCTATGGGAACCCGTATGGGTTCTAGCTATGCCTGCCTTTTCATGGGATATGTGGAACATTCTTTGTTCTAGTCCTACTCAGGTCCCCTCCCTCACCTCTTTTTCCGGTACATTGATGACTATCGGTGCCATTTCCTGCTGTTGTCCCAAACTGGAAAATTTCATCAACTTTCCTTCTAATTTCCACCCTTCTCTCACCTTCACATGGTCCATCTCCAACTCTTCCCTACCCTTCCTCGACTTCTCTATCTCTATAACTGGGGATAGGCTGTTGACCAATATCTACTATAAGCCCACTGACTCCCACAGCTACCTGGACTACACTTCTTCCCACCCCGCTTCCTGTAAGTACTTTACTCCATTCTCCCAGTTTCTCCATCTCAGTTGCATCTGTTCTGACGACGCCACCTTCCATACTAGTGCTTCCGATATGTCTTCCTTTTTCCTCATCCGAGGATTCCCTTCCACTGTGGTTGACATGGCCCTCGACTGTGTCTGGCCCATTTCCTGCACTTCTGCTCTCACCTCTTCCCCTCCCTCCCAGAGCCACGATAGCGTTCCCCTTGTCCTCACCTTACACCCCACCAACCTCAACATTCAACAGATCATCCTCTGCCATTTCCACCACCTCCAGCATGATCCCACCGCCAAACACATCTTCCCCTCACCTCCCCTTTCAGCATTCCAAAGGGACCATTCCCTCTGCGACACCCTGGTCCACTCTTCAATCACCCCCAACATACCCTCCCCTTCTCACGGCAACTTCCCGTGTAAGCGCAGGAGATACAACATCTGCCCTTTCACCTCCTCCCTTCCGACCGTCCAGGGCCCCAAACATTCCTTCCAGGTGAAACAGCGATTTACTTGTACTTCTTTCAATTTAGTATACTGTATTCGCTGCTCACGATGCGGTCTCCTCTACATTGGGGAGACCAAACGCAGATTGGGTGATCGCTTTGCGGCACAACTCCATTCAGTCTGCAAGCGTGACCCTGAGCTTCCAGTCACCTGTCATTTTAATTCTCCCCTCCACTCCCACTCTAACTCTAAGCTCTCTGTCCTTGGCCACCCACACTCTTCTAATGAAGCTCAACGGAAGCTCGAGGAACAGCACCTCATTTTTCAATTAGGCACTTTTCAACCTTCTGGACTCAACATTGAGTTCAACAATTTCATATCAGAACCACTGCTCCCATTTTTTCGGACAGCAGCTGTTGGTAATATTCTGCTCTTGCCATTTACACCTCCTCTAGACCAGTGGTTCTCAAACTTTTGTTGTTTGAAGGACCCCTTTTCAAATGCATTAGTAATCACGGACCCCCCATCTAAATTATAATACTATGGCCCTGAATTTGCGGTCGGTATGACGGCATACTCTCGCCTTTGAAATTGACCGCAAGTTCGGGATTTCCGCATCCGCAAGCGCTAAATCCCCAACTTGCGATCTGTCAAGTTCCAAATAGACAAATGATCCGCTGTGACTTTCAAGCCGACTGCGCATAAATTACCCTGGAAAATTTTATGGCTGGTGCAAACAGGAGCAGGAGCCTGTTTGCACAGCGTAAGGGGAGGGGGATGTGAAAATTATATAATAATTAAAAATGAACACGTAAACAAACCTACCAGGCAGCTGTAAAGGCTCGGTTTGAGGGATGAGATAATCATAATTTTTTAAAATCTTGCAGAGTCTTCCAGTAAATAACAAATTCCCTTTGTTTTTTAAAGCCAAGTACTGTACTTGTCATATGAATATAATTCGTATCACACTGTTTAATTTACAAATTCTTTGATGTCAAGTTGAAATGTTTCCTGATTGGCTAGTGAGCCCCATGTGATCTCAGGTACGCTAATGCCCAATGGTGTGTCTCTGGGATCCAAGGGCCACTACACTGCGCACAGCTCCGCAGCATTTCAAAGAAAGTTTTCTCTTGGGGCTTCACACGAGTTAAGTGCAGATTTTGTTCAGAGGTCGGCGGCGTACTCCTTAGCTACGCTGCCAACTGCAATTTCAGGGCCTATATAATACTCATAATATGAAAGTGCTGCATGTAAAGAGTGTTTTAATAATGCTTTTAAGAAAACAGGTATTTATTTACAGATATCAGTGAGATGCTGCTTCTCACACTAGTTCTGGGTACTCCGCAGCAACAGATGGCCACTATTAGCCACTTAGTGCTGGACAATTTTTAAAGCCGTCAGCAGGCTGGCCAAGGTGAGTGAGGGCACGAGCACCCATGCACATGCTGGGATGCTGCTGGAAGCATGACTCACCGCCATACTGTCCCACTGGCATGTTCTGTAACAGCTGCACTGTGGGATTGTACGTGTTTGCATGAACACGTTCAGGCACGTGTTTGAAGGACCCCGCAGGCGCTTTGGTCACATGTCCGGAGGATGGCACAGGGTCGTGGTGCCAGGGAGAGGAATTGGCTCGACCGGCAGGGAGCACTCATTGCAAAGTGAGTGAGAGCTGTGGGCCTCTGTGAGGAGGTGGGCCCAGCCATTGAGAATAATTCGCAAGAATTATATCAGTGTCGGTTTCATAAAGAGGAGCAGGCTTGTAATTACCCCCGGGGGTCCATGGACCCCAGCTTGCGAACCACGGCCAGTTTGAGACCCATCTTTTGTTTCTTTATTTGTCCCATTACCACCCCCTTTTGCCTCGCACCATCATCCCTTTTGTCATTTAATCACTCCTGCCTTTCACCCTATCACAGACCGTCCCTTTTATTCTTTCCTCCCTTCCCCCTTTCCCTGTCCCTGCACTTGCTTAAAACCTGTTACATCTCTAACTTTTTCCAGTTCTGATGAAAGGTCATCGACCTGAAACGTTAATTCTGTTTCTCTCTCCACAGATGCTGCCTGACCTGCTGAGTATTTCCAGCATTTTCCGCTTTTATTTCAGATTTCCAGCATCCGTAGTATTTTGCTTTTGTATTAGCGTGGTAGGTGTCCTGAGATGTCGACCTGGCAAATAACCCATATGTATTCAAATACATTGCTCTTGTTTGTATCGCAACAGTATCTGGCACTGGTACTGAAGAGGGAAAGGATTATGGTGAGCACAAAGGTGAGCAATACATTGGAAGCCTTTCCTGGATTTCTCAAGACTGCAAAAAACTGCAGTTTATAATGCCAGCTGCTTTGCTGAAATAGAGCATTCAGCAACAACAACAAAAAGGAACAGCTTCACTGAGGGACAGTTACTAGTATCGGGGTTAATGCAGTTTCAGTTTTACTATTTTTCCCTGCAATTTTGGATGGCTGTACAAAATAACGACACTACTGGTGACTGATATGTTAGAGGTGCTGTGCTCACTTCTTGTCCTGAATATAGCCGCAGTATTCGGTTTTAAAAAATGCTTTCCAATAATTTGTATCATTATTTTCTATTTCTTACATAAAAGGAAAAAAATTCCGCTGTTTCCTTATTTCTGCAGTCTGAGCTAAATTTTCTTGCCCCATTACATCAAGCACAATGATTGCTAACATGCAAATTGCTTGACATGTTGGCTTGCATCTTTATTCATGAGTCTCTGTGTATTGATGGGAAAGTGCACATTGTTTTCTGAGAAGAGTAATTTTTTTTGAATTATCTAGAGACTACCTTACATCATTTTGGGTTCAAAAAGCTGTGCACAGAGGTGAAATGGGAAAAAAAATCTTTTGTAAATGACTAACATTATCTGCACTGCCCTCTATTGGCTCTAGATTTATCAGAACAAAACAGGGTTCATGGCTTGGGTCTCTTATTTTGAAAGCATAATGACAGAAGATTAACTGGCTTAAACTGGGAACAGCAGAGATTTACTTACAATTGCATCCCACATGGATAATGTTTCCGGAGTATCAGCTGGGCCAAAGCTGTCTTCAAATTTTAATTTGTTTCACTATTGCAAATGAATATCGTAACAAAATAACACTGAAATGATCAGAATGTTATAATTAAGATTATGAATGTATCTTATAAGGTATTTGTCTTCAATGAAAGCTTTTGACTGCGACTGTGACAGACCAGAGATTTCTCTTTTTTTGAATCATAAGAACTGTAATATTTTATCTTTTTATATGTATCTTGGGTTAATTTATAGTGCTGCTAGTTGAAAGAGATTGGCTGCTGCCTGCCTGTATGCAAATGAAATACACAGTCCCTGTCTCGGCTGAGACTTCAGTGCAGTACTGAGGGGGCGCTGCACTGTCAGAGGAGATGTTAAACTGCGAACCATCTGCCTGCTCAGATGAATGTAAAAGATCGCATTCCAGTATTTGACAAAGAGCAGGGAGTGCTCTCGGTGTCCTGGCCAAGACTTCTCCCTCAAACAACACCACCAAAAGCAGATTATCTGGGCATTGAACAACAACAACAACTTGCATTTATATAGCGCCTTTAACATAGTAAAACGTCCGATGGCACTTCATAGGAGTGTTACCAAGCAAAATTTGACACCGAGCCACATAAAGAGGTATTGGGACAGGTGATCAAAGAGGTAGGTTTTAAGGAGCATCATAAAGGAAGAGAGAGAGCTAGAGAGGCGGACAGGTTTAGGGAGGGAATTCCAGAGCTTAGGGCCTAGACAGCTGAAGACACGGCTGCCAATGGAGGGGCAAAGGAACTCGGGGATGCATAAAAGCCCAGAATTGGAGGAACGCAGATATCTCGGAGTGTTGTAGGGCTGGAGGAGGTTACAGAGATAGGGCGGGGCAAGACCATGGAGGGCTTTGAACACAAGAATAGGAATTTTAAATTTGAGGCCTTGCTGGACTGGGAAATTCATTCATTTGCTGTTTGTGAGACCTTGCTTTGTGGAAATTTGCTTCTACTTTTCCCTGAGTAACAGTTACTATACTTTGTTGGCTGTAAAGCATGTTGATGCTATATAAATGTAAGACATTACTTCTTCTACTATGTAGATCCTGCTTCAAAGGGAATTATTTGACCTCTGTTTAAGTATTGCTTAATAAGTGTTGCGGACGACAAGTATTATCTGTATTGGCCATTCCACCAAGAATGTCACTTATAGTTACAGTGTTCCTTGTTCATAAGAAATAGGAGCAGGAGTAGCCCATTTGGCCCTTCGAGCCTTCTCCTCCATTCAATAAGATCATGGCTGATCTTCTACCTCAACTCCACCTTCCCACACTATCCCCGTATCTCTTGGTTCCCTTAGTATCCAAAAATCTATCGACCTCTGTCTTGAATGTACTCAACGACTGAGCATGCACAGCTCTCTGGGGTAGAGAATTCCAAAGATTCACAACCGTTTGAGTGAAGAAATTTTTCCTCATCTCAGTCCTAAATGGCCGACCCCTTATTCTGTGACTGTGACCCCTGATTCTAGGCTCCTCAGCCAGGGGAAAATATCCTCCTAGCATCTACCCTATTAAGCTCCTTAAGAATTTTATGGCCCGGATTTTATGGGGCCTATGATGGCGTATGCACAATGTACGCCGCCATAAGTGCCCCGCAAGTTCCGGGTTTCTGCATGCGATGTGCATGCGTGAAACCCCGGAACTTGTGATCTGTCAAGATGCGCCTTGACAGATCATACGCATCTGCTGTGAATTCACTTTTGCTGCCTCAGAGTTGGGCTAATTGCCCAACTACTGCCCAGCGAATACCCACGAAACTCTTACGCCTGGTAAAAGCAGGCGTAAGGCCTTCTTTTACCAGCATAAGGGTTAAAATAAATATTAAAATAAAAATTTTTCAATGATTTAAACGTTCCCTTACATTTAAAATTAGCTCAGCTTATTTTTGTCCCGTTTAAAAATGTTTACATTTATTTTTCAAAAAATGCAATTTTTATTTTAAATGTTTAATTAAAGGGTATTTTAATTAATTTTGAACCTGTGATTATTTATTTTTATTTCAGTGTTGTGAAATTTTATTTATTAGGTGATTTCTATTAGGCTCATGGGGATTCCGTACGTAAATGGAATCCCCATAAGCATCATAGGAATCCCCCTTTTTCATTGGTTGGGCTGGCCCACGTGATTCCAGGGATGCTTGTGAACCGCATGCGCCCCTGGGATGCGTGGGCCTTTACGCAGGCGTACGCCTGGAGACCCAGCACCGTAAGAGTCCAAAGCTCTGGAACCATCAGGTAAGTACATAGTTTTCTTGCGGTTCGGAGGCGTACGCGGGCGGCAAGCCTATATGTTTCAATGAGATCACCTCTCATTCTTCTGAACTCTTGAGACTATAGGCCTAGTCTACTCAGTCTCTCCTCATAGGACAATTCCCCCATCCCAGCAATCAGTCTAGTGAATGTTTGTTGCACTCCCTCTAAGGCAAGTATATCCTTCTTTAGGTAAGGAGACCAAAACTGTACACAATACTCTAAGTATTAAAAATTGAATCAGGAAGCCTCACAGGCAATCTTTGTATCTTTGAACCCTGCTTTGATTGACAGTTTTGACTAATTGTGGAAGTCCTTTTCGATCTTCCGTTATTCCAGCTTGGACTTTAAAGGGAAGCAATGAATCCAGGTTAATCATCAAGATTCACTTGTGCATTTCCTCTTCACCAAGCAGCTAATGGGTCTGGGCAAGGCGATCATTTTGTAAGCCTCCAGTTTTCCTCTTGGTCACAGGTACTTGGTTACAAACTGAGAGTGTTACCTCTGAGATCTGATAAAGTTTCAAAATGTTTATTATTTTGAAACATGGGCTCTCAATTAAGTAAAGCATTGCAATTGACTGAAATTTGTTGTTGCTTCTGTTTAGTTTTACCCCTTAATAAAACTAATTTACAGTTAGTGGCCTAATTGTTATTTGTCAGTCAGTCAGAAAGAGCAAGAGCATACAGTGGTATGCAGTACTATTTCCACTGTGCAGTTCTTAGGTTAAAGGGTTCCTTGTTCACCCTTGTACTTGCTATCCTAGATTACTTCATTACTTCCTACATTACAACAGTGACTTCACTTCAAAAGTACTTCATTGGCTGTAAAGCGCTTTGAGATGTCTGGTGGTCATGAAAGGCGCTATATAAATGCAAGTCTATCTTTCTTCTTTCTATAAGGTCACATTTTGATGTGGGTACAAACTTTTGTGCTGGGCATGAAATATTTGGAGCATACCCAAATCTCTGAATTCCATGCAAAATGGCTACTGCATTTTCCGACGAAAACAGTCAGTAACATAGAAACATAGAAGATAGGAGCAGGAGTAGGCCATTCGGCCCCTCGAGCCTGCTCCGTCATTCGATGAGATCATGGCTGATCATCCAAACTCAGTACCCTGTCCCTGCCTTCTCCCCATATCCCTTGATACCTTTAGCCTTAAGAAATATATCTAACTCCTTCTTGAATATATTTACTGACTTGGCCTCAACTGCCTTCTGTGGTAGAGAATTCCACAGGTTCACCGCTCTCTGGGTGAAGAAATTCCTCCTCATCTCTGTCCTAAATGGCTTACCCCTTATCTTTAGACTGTGACCTCTTGTTCTGGACTCACCCGCCATCGGGAACATCCTTCCTGCATCCAGTCTGTCTAGTCCTGTTAGAATTTTATAAGTTTCAATGAGATCCCCTCTCATTCTTCTAAACTCCAGCGAATACAAGCCCAATCGACCCAATCTCTCCTCGTACGTCATTCCTGCCATCCCAGGTATCAGTCTGGTGAATCTTTGCTGCACTCCCTCCATGGCAAGAACATCCTTCCTCAGATAAGGCAACCAAAACTGCACACAATACTCAAGGTGTGGTCTCACCAAGGCCCTGTGCAGCTGCAGCAAGACATCCTTGTTCCTGTACTCAAACCCTCTCGCTACGAAGGCCAACATACCATTTGCCTTCTTAACCGCCTGCTGTACCTGCATGCTTACCTTCAGCGACTGGTGCACAAGGACACCCAGGTCTCGTTGCACTTCCCCTTCTCCCAATCTATTGCCGTTCAGATAATAATCTGCCTTTCTGTTTTTGCCACCAAAGTGGATAACCTCGCATTTATCCACATTATACAATACTGCATCTGCCATGATTCTGCCCAATCACCCAACCTGTCCAAATCATACTGGAGTTTCTCGGCACCCTCCTCGCAGCCCACACGCCCACTCAGCTTTGTGTCATCTGCAAACTTGGAGATATTACATCTAGTTCTCTCGTCTAGATCATTAATATATGTAGTGAATAGCTGGGGTCCTAGGACCGATCCCTGCAGAACCCCACTAGTCACTGCCTGCCACTCGGAAAAAGACCCGTTTATTCCAACTCTTTGCTTCCGGGTGGAAAATCATGGGCTGTATGTCTGCAATTTCCCAAGATACACTCCCTGCAAATGTCACTCCCCATTGGGTGCCCAAGATCTTGGAATCATCCCATATACATGAAGTGCATTGAGACTTTTCTGAGAGAAATGATAAGGCACTTTATAAATGCATTTTTTTTCTTTCCTGCCAGCTTTCAGTCTTTCTTTCTTCTTAAAAAGCAGGATTGAGGTAGTGTACCATCTGGATCACATTGCAATTATTGAATGAGTTAAATGGATCTTGTCTAACTATGATTGGGAACCCCAGTGTTATGTTGTGCCCCTGAAACAAAAACAGATAAATTGATAAATAGTGTATGGAAATGAATCAGATTTGCAGCATTTTACAAATACATGTCTGAATTTTTGGGGATGTACATCCTCAACCCCCTGGAATAAAAGTTCATTCCTTCTGTGCTTAACTGCTGGAGTCAAGGGTGGGGGAGGACGAGACGCAGAAAACAGCTCCAAACCTCTTAGGCCAGCCTGGCCGTGCTCTGATGGCAGCATCAATAGATGGCGTAGAAAAATTATTTATTGTGAGCATTTGATTTTTTTCGTTTTTTTTTCTATATTGTGCTTTAGTTCTGGAAGTCCAAAACTTGGGAATTGAGGAAGCTGAATCTAAGGATTCGATGTCTGATTCCACCAGCTAACCATTACATGTAGACCACCAAGCAAAAAAGATACCTGCTCTTCCTTATTATACAGTCAAAGAAAATGGATACATAGGGGAAAAATTGACCTGCACGCTAAACGGGCAACAAGATGGTGGTGCGTTGGCTCTAGGTGATGATCTGTGCCGCCCTGAGGCCCGAGGCAAATTTGGAATTGAGTCTCATTTGAATGGAAGCGGTTAGTTGTGAGTGCCAAATGTGAGTCACAATGCAGCCTGCTGTTGTGGCCTGATGAAGTCCGACCAGTCCGCAGGTAGGTCCTGAGGAAGGGAAACAAAGCCAAGGCGATACCGAGCCTGGGCCAGCAGCAGCCCTGCGGTATTTTTGTTGGGCCAGGAAGAGCACTGTTGCTCCTTTGTGGCCAATTTTTGAGCGGCCTTCAGCAGTCCCTTTAAGAACCGTTAGTTAGGCTGCTCAAGGCCTGGTACAACAAGGTGGAGATTGCGTGGTGCAAGCTCCACCCATTTGTCCCTGTTATTTGCATCAGGGTTCCACAACCAGCGTGGGATCCTGATTTATATATTAAATCATTACACCTGTTTCAGGCAGGAAGGCAGGCTCCTCGGCCATTTACAGGCCCATCTGAATATGGCATCAGGTGAGCTTTGGGCATCAATTGAGCGGTCAAGGTGCCCTGCCGATTTTCAACTGCTCATTTTTCTGGCGCAAAATGGATGATCATGAGTTGAATTTCTTCCTGATAGTCATTTCTACATTTCAAACAACAGCTAACATTTACATAGTGACTTTAAAGTAGCAAAAGTCCTGAGGTGTTTTAAAGTTGGGAATCGTACTCAGCTGGAGAAGGAGAGAAATTAGAGGATCATCCAAGACAAATAAGTTTTATTAATTGACATCCTTGTCACCATGCTCAATATTCACTTTCTCCATTATTGACGCACTGTGACCGTCATATATACAATCTACATGATGCACTGCAGTGACTCACGACAGATACTTCGACAGAACCTGCCTCACCTGTGACCCCCACCACTGAGAAGGATAAGATCAGCAATGAGTTAAGGACTCAAGCAGGGGTCGCTATGTTTGTCAATTGTTTGACACGTGTACAAAGCAGACTTTCTGATGTGGCTGTCTGCAGTTTGCTAGAGTTCTCAAATACAGAGCATTCATTTGGGCATGAGACTCCTCATATCAACTCCATGGCTGACATGAATAGAAAGGGTTAGTACTCAATGTTCAGGTGGTATCTGACCACAAAAAATTCATTATACATGTCAGTGGCTACTATCCAAGAAACACCCATGATCCTTTCATTATATGGCAGTCACATTGCCTGCTTGTAGGAAAACAGAGCCAAGCTTAACAACTAGAGGGTTTGGTAGCATAGTGGTTATGTTACTGGACTAGTAATCCCGAGGCCTGGACTAATGATCCAGAGACATAAATTCAAATCCCACCACAGCAACTGGGAAATTTAATTGAAATAAAAAGCTAGTATCAGTAATGGTGACCATGAAGACTACCAGGATTGTCAGGAAAAACCCATCTGGTTCACTAATGTCCTTTAGGGAAGGAAATCTGCCATCCTTACCTGGTCTGGCCTATATGTGACTCCAGACCTACAGCAATGTGGTTGACTCTTAACTGTCCTCTAAAATGGCCGAGCAAGATACTCAGTTGTACCAAACCACTAAAAAGAAATATATGAGAAATAAAACCAGGTGGGCCACCTGGCATCAGCCAGACACAACAAAGGCACACCCAGCCCAGTAGACCCTGCAAAGTCCTCCTCAATAGCATCTGGAGATTTGTACCAAAATTGGGATAGCTGTCCCACAGACTGGTCAAGCAATATTGTCATACTGATGATACAAAGCTAGGTAGGACAGTAAGCTGTGAGAAGAACACAAAGGGCTCAATTTTCACTGGCCCTTGGAGGCGGGAGTGGTGTGAAAATAGTAGCAGATTTGGGGGTCCTGAACCCAACCCGCCTCATGCTAGTTTGCCAGGAGGCGGGTACCTGACCTGTGCTGGGACCCGCCTCCCTGAGGCGGGAAGGGGATTAGTGCCAATAAACTGCCTGTTAACAGGCAGTTTTTTGCCGAATCCCTATTTTTAGCCCTGAAGTGTGGGCTTCCTGACAGGTCCGAACCACGCCGATTTAGCGAGATGGACCGTCGGTCTGGAGGGCTTGGAGGGGTCGAGGTGTGCAGGTGAGTAATGGGTGCATGAGTGCAGAGGTAAGTGTGTTTGGTGTGTGTAAAGTGTTTTAAGAACTTTTACTTACCTCAACTTTGTCCTGCAGGCTAGCTTCCTTAAGGTGTCGGGAGTCCCTCACATCCACGGCACAGAAAGCAGAATGGCCGCGGAGCTTTCAAAAGCTGCAGTCTCTGCTTTCTGTGCTGGATTGATTTCTAACTGAGTCTAAGTACAGGGACTCAAGTTAGAAATCATATTGTCAGTGTTTGACAGCTTCACAGAGCTGTCAAACGCTGAAATTTCATCTGTCAAAAGCTCTTGACAGATGAAATCTCAATGGCTGACGTCACCTGTATCCAACGGACCCTTGATTGGCCTGCTAAGCCCGCTGGGCGGGCTTAACAAGGTCAATCAAGGGAAAATACAGTGGGTTGGCCACAAGTCGATGGAGGTGGGACTACAACCCAAAAAGTGGGAGTCCCGCCTCCATCACGTCCCCATTGACAAAATCCAGCCCAAAGAGTCTGCAAAGGGTGATAGATAGACTGAGTGGGCAGTAAGGTGGCAAATGGAGTATAATATAGGGAAATGTGAGGTTATTCACTTTGGTAGGAAGAATAGAAAAACAGAATAATTTTTAAATGGTGAGAAACTTTCAAATGTTGGTGTTCAGAGAGATTTTGGTGTCCTCGTGCAAGAAACACAGAAAGCTAGCATGCAGGTACAGCAAGCAATAAGGAAGGCAAATGGCATGTTGGCCTTTATTGCAAGGGGGTTGGAGTATAAGAGTAAGGAAGTCTTGCTACAATTGTACAGGGCCTTGGTGAGACCACACCTGGAGTACTGTGCACAGTTTTGGTCTCTTTATCTAAGGAAGGATATACTTGCCTTGGAGATGACGCAACAAAGGTTTACTAGATTTGCAGGGCTGCAGGGATAGAGCGGGGGAATGGGACTGACTTGATTGCTCTGCAGAGAGCCGGCATGGACTCGATGAGCCGAATGGCCTCCTTCTGTGCCATTATGACTCTATGACTATGACTCAAGATTGATTCCTGGGATGAGAGGGCTGTCCTATGATGAGAGATTGTGTAGAATGGGCCTATACTCTCTGGAGTTTAGAAGAATGAGAGGTGATCTCATTGAAACATACAAGATTCTGAAGGGGATTGACAGGGTAGATGCTGAGAGGTTGTTTCCCCTGGCTGGAGTGTCTAGAACTAGGGGGCATAGTCTCAGGATAAGGGGTAGACTGAGATGAGGAGGAATTTCTTCACTCAGAGGGTTGTGAATCTTTGGAATTCTCTGCCCCAGACGGCTGTGAATGCTGAGTCTTTGAGTATATTCAAGGCTGAGATAGATAGCTATCTGGACTCTAGGGGAATCAAGGGATATGGAGATCGGGCGGGATAGTGGTGTTCAGGTCGATGATCAGCCATGATCTTATTGAATGGTGGAGCAGGCTTGAGGGGCCGTATGGCCTACTCCTGCTCTTATTTCATATGTTCTTATGTTCTCATAGAATCATACCTTTCAGCCAATGTCCCAGACACTTCCATTAACATTCCTGGGTATGTCCTGTCCCATCGGCAGAGGTGGTGGCTCAGTGGTATACAGTCAGGAGGGGGTGGCCCTGGGTGTCCTCAACATCGACTCCGGATCCCATGAAGTCTCAGGTCCTGCCAGGTCAAACGTGGGCATGGAAACCTCCTGCTGATTACCACCTACCTCCCTTCCTCACCTGATGAATAAGTAGTCCTCCATGTTGAACATCACTTGGAAGAAGCAATGACGGCAAGGGCACAGAACGGTGGGGGACTTCAATGTCCATCACCAAGAGTGGCTCGGTAGCACTACTACTGACCAAGCTGGCTGAGTCCTGAAGGAGATAGCTGCCAGACTGGGCCTGCGAAAGGTGATGAGAGAACCAACACGAGGGAAAAACCTACTTGACCTCGTCCTCACCAATCTACCTGTCGCAGATGCATTGGTAGGAGTGACCACTGCACAGTCCTTGTGGAGACGAAGACCCATCTTCACACTGAGGATACTCTCCATCATGTTGTGTGGCACTACCACCTGATAAATAGGATAGATTCAGAACAGATCTAGCCAAAACTGTGAATCCATGAGGTGCTGTCGGCCATCAACAGCAGAATTGTACACCACCACAATCTGTAACCTCATGGCCTGGCATATCACTCACTCTACCATTACCACCAAGCCAGAGGACCAAGCCTGGTTCAATGAGGAGTGTAGAAGTGTATGCCAGGAGCAGCACCAGGTGTACCTAAAAATGAGGTGCTAACCTGGTGAAGCTACAACACAGGACTACATGCATGCTAAACAGCGGAAGCAGCATGCTATAGACAGAGCTAAGTGATCCCACAACCAACGGATCAGATCAAAGCCCTGCCACATCCAGTAGTGAATGGTGGTGGACAATTAAACAACTAACAAGAGGAGGAGGCTACATGAACATCCCCATCCTCAATGATGGCGGAGCCCAGCACATGAGTGCAAAAGACAAGGCTGAAGCATTCATAACTGTCTTCAACCAGAAGTGCTGAGTGGATGATCCATCACGACCTCCTCCTGAGGTCCCCATCATCACAGAAGCCAGTCATCAGCCAAATCGACCCAAACCATGTGATAGCAAGAAATGGCTGAACAACCTAGTTACAGCAAGGGCTATGGACCCTGACAACATCCCGGCTGTAGTGCTGAAGACTTGTGCTCCAGAACTAGCCACGCCTTTAGCCAAACTGTTCCAGTACAGCTACAACACTGGCATCTACCTGAAAATGATGAAAATTGCCCAGGTATGTCCTGTCCACAAAAAGCAGGACAAATCCAATCCAGCCAATTACTGCCCCGTCAGTCTATTCTCAATCATCTGCAAAGTGATGGAAGGTGTCATCGACAGTGCTATCAAGTGGCACTTACTTACCAATAACCTGATCATTAATGCACAGTTTGGGTTCCACCAGGACCACTCAGCTCCAGACCTCATTACAGTCTTGGTCCAAACATGGACAAAAGAGCTGAATTCCAGAGGTGAGGTGAGAGTGACTGCCCTTGACATGAAGGCAACATTTGACCGAGCGTAGCATCAAGGAGCCCTAATAAAATTGAAGTCAATGGGAATCAGGGGGAAAACTCTCCACAGGCTGGAGTCATATCTAGCACAAAGCAAGATGGTTGTGGTTGTTGGAGGCCAATCATCTCAGCCTCAGGACATCACTGCAGGAGTTCCTCAGGGCAGTGTCCTAGGCCCTACCATCTTCAGCTGCTTCATCAATGACCTTCCCTCCATCATAAAGTCAGAAGTGGGGATGTTCGCTGATGATTACACAGTGTTCAGTTTTATTTGGAACTCCTCAGATAATGAAGCATTCCATGTCTGCATGCAGCAAGACCTGGACAACATTCAGGCTTGGGCTGATAAGTGGCAGGTAACATTCGTGCCACACCCCCTTGACATTCAACGGCATTACTATTGTCGAATCCCCCACCATCAACATTCTGGGGGTCACCATTGACCAGAAACTTAACTGGACCAGCCACATAAATACAATGGCTACAAGAGAAGGTCAGAGGCTGGGTATTCTGCGAGAATTATCTCACCACCTGACTCTCCAAAGCTCTACCATCTACAAGGCACAAGTCAGGAGTGTAATGGACTATTCTCCACTTGCCTGGATGAGTGCAGCTCCAACAACTCTCAAGAAGCTCGATACCATCCAGGACAAAGCAGCCCACTTGATTCACGCCTCAGCTGTTCACAATATGATTTGGATGAGGGAACCAAATGTAATATTTCCAAGTTTGCTAATGACACAATACTAGGTGGGATTGTGAGTTGTGAGGAGGATGCAAAGAGGCTTCAAGACGATTTAGACAAGTCGAGTGAGTGGGCAATACATGGCAGATGCAGTATAATGTGGATAAATGTGAAGTTATCCACTTCGGTAGGAAAAACAGAAAGGCAGAGTATTATTTAAATGGTGATAGATTGGGAAATGCTGATGTACAAAGGGTCCTGGGTGTCCTTGTACACCAGTCACGGAAAGCAAACATGCAGGTGCAGCAAGCAGTTAGGAAGGCAAATGGTATGTTGGCCTTCATTGCAAGAGGATTTGAGTACAGGAGCAAGGATATCTTACTACAGTTGTACAGGGCCTTGGTGAGACCACACCTGGAGCACTGTGTGCAGTTTTGGTCTCCTTACCTAAGAAAGGATATACTTGCCATAGAGGGAGTGCAGCGAAGGTTCACCAGACTGATTCCTGGGATGGCAGGACTGTCGTATGAGGAGAGATTGGGTCGACTAGGCCTGTATTCACTAGAGTTTAGAAGAATGAGAGGGGATCTCATTAAAATGTATAAAATTCTGACAGGGCTAGACAGACTGGATACAGGGAGGATGTTTCCCCTGGCTAGGGGGTCTAGAATGAGGGGTCATAGTCTCAGGATACGGGGTAGGACATTTAGGACTGAGATGAGGAGAAATTTCTTCACTCAGAGGGTGGTGAACTTGTGGAATTCTCTACCACAGAAGGCTGTGGAGGCCAAGTCACGGAATATATTTAAGAAGGAGATAGATAGATTTCTAGACACAAAAGGCATCAAGGGGTATGGGGAGAGAGCGGGAATATGGTATTGAGATAGAGTATCAGCCATGATCATATTGAATGGTGGAGCAGGCTCGAAGGGCCGAATGGCCTACTCCTGCTCCTATTTTTCTATGTTTTCTATCCACCACATTAAACATTCACTCCCTCCACCTCAGGCGCACCGCGGCTGCAGTGTGTACCATCTACAAGATGCACTGCAGCAACTTGCCAAGGTCTCTTCGACAGCACCTCCCAAACTCACGACCTCTACCACCTAGAAGGTCAAGGGCAGCAGGCGCATGGGAACACCATCACCTCCAAGTTCCCCTCCAAGTCACACATCATCCTAACTTGGAATTATATCGCCGTTCCTTCATCGTCGCTGGGTCAAAATCTTGGAACTCCCTCCCTAACAGCACTGTGGGAGTACCTTCACCACATGGACTGCAGCAATTCAAGAAGGCGGCTCACCACCACCTTTTTAAGGGCAAATAGGGATGGGCAATAAATGCTGGCCTTGCCAGCGACGCCCACATCCCATGAATGAATTAAAAAAAACCTATGGCTGCTGACTTCATTGAGAAATTGCCTAACAGACTCATGCCTGAAGGCTACGTATTCATTTGCTGTTCCTTGCCTGCTATGTCCACCTGAAAAAAAGTCTGCCACCAAGCTTTGGCACTATGAAAGCATATATAAAAGAGGGCAATGACTGTGCACAATGCTTGAAATGGTACCTCATGAAAGGTGCTGCAATTCCCAACTTAAGCTTTTGCTTAATGGACCCCACAAAAAATGCATGTAAAAGTGTGGAACACATTTACCTTCACCTTCCTCCTGCTGCCAGCATGTCTCTTTCTCATTTGCTGTCAGGCACAAGGGACTTGGATGGCTCCCTCAGTTCAATCGGCAACCTCCTTCCATACAGTTTGCTCCTGTGCTTTTACTGAAGAGTTGGTGTCAGCTTTGTACAGGGCCTCAAATATGGCCACCCTCCCTTTATCACTTCCTTGCAGCAAGACTCTCAACTCTTTGGCATCAAAGGAAGCATTTTGGTCCATATATGTCCACAGTGCCATTGTGAGCAATAAGTCCATGTCTCTGCCACCGCCACAATTTCTACTTTAAGAAAGAAAGACTTGCATTTATATAGCGCCTTTCATGACCACCTGTAAGGGGTTTCGGTTCGTAGGTGCTTGTGCGGGGTTAGGCCTTCGTTGCCTAATACTATTGCTTGCTCTGGTCTCCGGCCAGCCTTGTTGCAATAAGCACCTGTGAGTGGTTCGATCCACTCGCCCTTACGGTTCTAACACTGGACTTAGGTGCGAGAGCAGTAATGCAGAGAAAAACTCAAATAGACCCGGTTGAATAGTACGAAATGGAAATCTTTATTGCATAACGTCCAAAATCATGAAGTACATGTCATAGGCACAAATTAATGACAGTACAAGTATACATACATTCATAAAACTTGGTCTAGGGTAATGAGGAACGCACGGCACATCGTAAAAAGGGGAACACATTATATTTATCCTTAATAAAAAAAAACCCTCCCCTATCAATACCTACACTAATTTAGATTTGTAGGATCGAGGAAACATGCTCACCACTCGTGATACTTCGGAGAATTTTAAACGAGGCACTCGGCTTGTTTTGCTGCAACACCTGACTGTCACGTGTTGGAAGGGGTCTCGGTACCCCACCTGTTTATCTTCTCTGCTCCGGCTAGCAGGCTGGGCTTCCCATTGTCATGAAAAACTCGACAGTGCTCGGGCCCGGCTGTAGAACTCAAAGAAAAGTCTTTCTGGATCGACACCAGTTAACTGGTAGACTTCAAAGAAGAGTCTTTGACCAGTTCGTGCAGTAACCTATAGAGTTCAAAAATGGTCTATATATTTTCGGGCGCGGTAGGGGTTTACTGACCACGGCGGCACGTGTATTCTTCTTCTTCTCTTCTCATCTCGTCTCGTCTCGTCTCTTTGGGCCTTCGGGTCCAGAACACCGTTTACCGACCCTCGGGATGGTGCACCTGGTCACTGGCCTTCGTCGAGGCGACTCGTTCCAAATTGAGTTCCACCCAACATAGGAGAATTAAAGTTCCGGCCGCGTCCAGAGTCAGTTCAAACGAATCAGCCCCGGGAGGATCAGAGGAATAAGAGAGCGATGGACGTTTGTTCACTATAGTTATAGTGCTGTGTTCCCTTATCTCCCGCCCAAATCTTAATGTTCATCCTTTGTAAAATCTTGGCGCTCAAAATTCCCAGTATGGGGTGATTCTTGTTTGTAATGGGTTTCGGTAGCACCTGAGACTGGCCAACTACCCGTTAATGTTTTTCCCATTGTCGAACCGGCTAGGAGCCTCCCTGGCGGGGTTTTGGGGGCCTCCGAATACTTGTGTAAGTACCCGAGAATGGCTCTCTCATTGTAGAGCCATGGGGAATTTGCGTATTGATGTATCTGGATGGGCCTTCGATTGCCCATTACAATGGTCCTTACTTGTGCATGGAAAATGATTCCAGCACTTATATCTTTGCTATTGTGTCGAATGCAGACAGGTTGCATCCTATCTTTATCAGTGTTTGCTGCGTATTAACCAATCTTATACTGAAATGTTTATTCGAACGCCATTTTGTCTGCCCACTGAAAATTCTGGAAGCTTCTGCCACGAGGCGCGGCGGCCATTTTACAGGCTTCTGTGTCCTGTTTAATCATGACAGCATTTCGTTGAAATAAAACTGATGAAACGAATCTGCTTTATCTCGTTATTTCGAATCGCGATAATTGCGAATTTTACACACCGGACATCTCAAAGCGCTTTACAGCCAATGAAGTACTTTTGAAGCGGAGTCACTGTTGTAATGTGGGTAAGCTGCAACCCGTTAAGAGCTGCTGCCCCGACAAATTTTTCATCCTCAGAATGTGCTACAATGTGTTACTCTCCCTGTGCAAACTTTTGATGAGCTAGTAACCCATCCAAATTAGGAGGTGGGATGCCTTTCACAAAATTTGGCATGTCCTGCCTCCTGAATTGTAGCACAACCCATTTTTTTGCCAAATTGAAGTTTACGTATAAATAAATTAAATGATGTCTGCAATTTTCATCTGAAGTATGGAAATGCACGTATCAAATCTTCAGATCAAAAGCAGTGGCAGGATATTATTTGACCTTACTCTCTGCACAGATTAACAGCCTAGCCATTATATCAAAGTGCAAGAGTTTTGTAATATTTTATCCAAATTAATGGGAAGAAATTGACCTGATAAATTTCCACTTAATCTTTCCTTAACTGTCATCGACAAGTGGCAATTATCACGCAACGAGTCTCTGAAAATAATCTCTGATTCAACAGATTGTGAGTACAATGCCATCTGCACTTATATATTTTTTTACAAGATGGCTCCTGGGCTGGCAGCTCCCTAGGGAGCTCCTTTGCCATCCTTGGCCATCCGTTGCCATCCTTTGCTCTTTTCTCCCCCAGCCTCCTCTCTTCTGCTGTTTAAGTTCTCCTGGCTCTAATAGTGGGTGCATTTTATCCCTAACTGCAAGTTCAAGCTACAAGGTTAAAGTTACCTGAGACCACTGCCCATCCCCCGACCATGCCTGTTCTTTGTCCTCATCAGTGAGCACTGGCTCTTCACTTAAACTTAGCTTCCAAATTCCCAGACCTCTCTGCCATCAAGACTATGCTTCTCCACTGGACTAGTGATCTAGTGACCAGTGGATCGCGAGTGGAGCTCGGGGCCAGGGATCGCGAGAATATCAGTGCTAATTTGATCCTGTGAAAGACAACATCATTCATGTTTGAGGCCGGGACCCAGGAGCGAGGATGAGCCCAGCAGCGAGGTCAAGGCCCAGGAGTGGCGCAGCATGGACCAGCAGTGGGATTGGGGCCCAGGGAAGGTGCGGCATGGGCTAACAGCGAGGTAGGGAGGACCACAATGCATCCTACGAAACCCAGGCAGAGAGGACCTGCGGGAAGGAGGGAGGCGGACAGTAGCAGTATGTTTGTGTGTGTGTGCTAAGTCGTTGTAGCAGAGCCTGGTCTCCAATCGTCTTGAATCCCCTTGCCATTGGACCAAGACTTTGCTCTGTCAAGCCCGTGTGGTAGCTGGTGTGCAACAGCCATCCCACATTAAAAGAATTCACGCACAGACATCTTCCATCCTTTAAAATGAAGTTCGGGACCTGGAACGTCAGGACCCTCATGGGCAACCCCAACAGTGACAGACCGGAACGGCGTACTGCTATCGTTGCTCGGGAGCTCAGACGTTTCAACATTGACATCACCGCCCTAAGTGAGACCCGGCGGGCAGGGGAAGGCCAGCTCAAGGAGCAAGGCGGTGGCTACACCTTCTTCTGGAAAGGCAAACCTGAAGAAGAATGCCGTCTCCATGGGGTAGGCTTCGCCATAAAAAATGAACTAGTTGTGCGTTTCAGAGACTCTCCTAGCGCTATAAACGAGCGCCTCATGACTCTTCAGCTCACCCTAGCCCGGAACCAGTGTGCTACGGTCATCAGTGCGTACGCCCCAACACTGGAAGCCACAGACGAGACCAAAGAGGAATTCTACTCCAGCCTCGAACAATCCCTGTCCCGAGTCCCAACAGGTGACAAGCTGATCCTCCTCGGCGACATTAACGCCAGAGTTGGAAAGGACACAGACCTCTGGGGAGGTGTGATCGGCAGAGCGGGGGTAGGGAAAGCCAACTCCAACGGTACCCTCCTCCTGTCGAAATGCTTAGAACATGGCCTTGTCATAACCAACACCTTGTTCCGTCAGAGAGACAAGTACAAGGCTTTATGGCAGCACCCTCGCTCCAAGCACTGGCATCTGCTGGACTACGTCATCGTCTGAGCGAGGGACCGCAAGGACGCCCGCATCACCCGCACCATGACAGGAGCTGACGACTGCTGGACAGACCATCGCCTAATCTGTCATCTCCATCAATGTAGCCCCAAAACAGCGGCGGCAACAGAAACAATGCCGCAGGAAAATCAACGCTGGAGCACTCAAAGACCCCGCTAAGAAAGCTCTATTCAGCCTGCGCCTCACAAACAACATGACGACTCCCAGTGATGCAGAGACACAGGGTGTCCACAGCGCCTGGTCTACACTCAAGGCCTCCATAATTAAGTCATCCTCGGTTCCGAGGGACTGCCGAAGAGAAGAGTACTTATATTATGGTAAAGTCTGCACATTTGACATAAGCTCCTGCCATCAATACTTATCAATTTTTACTGGCCATCAATAGCTTGCACTTCATGCTTACAATTAAGAATCTTATTCCTCATCTTAAATCCATGTTTAACCCATTGTGCATGAATAGGGTAAAACCTGAAAATAACTAACAGTGCCAAAAAAGCCCTGGGAAGAAAATGAGTTAATACATAGTAAGAGTTTCTGGCACATCCATTATTTTCAATGGAAACTGTCCACCCAGTTTGGGCTCCTTCATTAGAGAAACAGTGACAAACAAGGCAAAGGAAAGATCCATTAATATAGGAAAGGAACAGCTTTGCAGTTTAATGCACTGCATTCAGTAATATGATGCTGATACCAGAGTATTGTCGTTCGACAGATGTTCCTTGGAACATAGTTTTATTTTTCAGTTTTATCGGCCTATGCATCCCAAGAGTATCCTTTAAAGTACAGAAATCTGGCATCGATTGGTACAATAAGCAGGATTTTGCTAAGAAGATCAAATATAATGGGTGAAAGGTAAGATTTATTTTCTTGATGATTCATTCCCTGTGAGCAGTCTCAGTGACTTGACAAGGACTCTCGGGCAAAACTACAGTGACTATGACATTGATGGGGCATCATGCAATGCACAATGTTTACTCATCTGATTCACTGTATATCCTCTGCATCATAGATTTTCATCTTTATATCTGGCAAAATAAATAAAATCAGGTGGATTGTAATTATTTCCAATGCAGTTTAATTAAATTGTTTTTATTGTATTTTAAGCAACAGTGCATGTCCTGTTTCAAATAGGAGTAATATATTAATAGAATCAAATAGGAAACAACATTGTAGATCATTTTAAAATCTGATAATATATATCTATAAGTAAATTGCAAAATAATAATACAATTCCTGAGTTTGAATGCAATCATAATCCAAGAGAGTAAAACTCTTGTGGTTTATGATTGTCATCTGAACTCTGAGTGGATTACTATATTACATGAAATTACATATTAGTTCTGATATTATTTGAAGATGAAGATGTGATTTATGACAAAGGATATCGCTAATTTTATGACATAGAGCCTGAGCTATGTTGAAATCACAACAGAACCTATAATGTTACTAGGTTTTGATTTTTCTTTTACTTGCAGTAGATTTGAAAAGCGTTGATATATACATGTATGTATATAGATGTGTATATGAACATACCAAAATGTCAGACATGAAAAGACCAGCTGGTCTAGCCTGTCCCATACAGTCGTGATGCCTTAAGTATCACAATTAAGACACTCCCTACCCACTAGGAGCCATGTAATCTCTTGGGAGAGGCGAAAAGCCAGATAAAAACCCAAAGCCAATTAGGAAAACAAGAATCTAGGTGATCAATACCAGTCCAGGTGACCACACTGACCATAAGTTATATTACTTGGTGCCTACCCCTTGTATGACATGATCTCCACCCCAGCCAGGAACTGGTTCAGTTCTCTTTTGGAGGTATACAGCGAATCAGCGCTCACCACAACTTATTCCATATTGGTACTCTGAAGGCATACTTCAGATCTGGGGGAGCTCTGCTTCAGATCCGGGGGAGTCCAGCCAGGTTGTCTTGTACAGCACATTGCTGACTTTTCTGTCCAAAGACGATTTCAGATGTCTGTCCCAGAGGAGCAGGAGGAAGAAGCATAGGGCCAACTGGTGATCAGGAAGCTGAGGCCCCACTGCAAGGGAAGTTACACAGGAGAACCTTTGCCAGCTGTAAAATATCTGTGGGCAGAGCTCATAAAGGACACCTTTTCCTAAACACTACCTGTGGCCACTGCAAAAAGAGTCCTGTCACCAGGTTTCCCTTTCCAGAAACTACAATTCCTTCAAGTCCAGACATTTAGCTCCCATGTCTACCATTTTGCAAACATTCTGCAAGTCATTCCCCTACCTTGCCAAAAAAGTAGCCTGCAAATATAATATCTGTGGTAATAATTTCTTAATTAACATAGTCCTAGATGCCTTGTCATCATGCTTCCCCATGATGTCTGTAATTGTGTGCCCTTTCAATCCTAATCTACTTCTCCTCAGTGCTCCCTCAGTGGAATGAAGCTGCAGAGAGACCAGCTGGTGCTTCTCTCCAGAAGCCTTTTGGGACTGAAGTAGCCCATGACTCAGGGTAGCTGAGGCTTTAAAGGGACCTTTTGCAGGTTGTGGTTCATCTACGGCTAAAATGGCAGCCTGGCTCTGGCTACTTTCTGCCACATGTGCAGACATCTGAGAGGGCTGGTGGGTGGGCACACATGTGATACTGTCCTGAGGTGCAGCACCATCTTGGGGTGAACCCAGCCAGGCTGCTAATACTGAGCCTTGCTTCCATTTGACCACTAGGCAGTGGGAATGCTGCTGGAATGGTGCCAATCTGATCACTGAAGCACTGAAAGATCCAGCCCCAGTCATTTGGAGGCCAGAAGAGTTGGCCATTTCCACTCTACCACCTAAGGGAGCTGAAAATCTGTGAGGGCTGCATCCTGGTATAACATCCAGGATGCATCCACCTGGGACCTCTAATGCTGACCCTACCTAGGTTCAGGGGGAGGTCCCTTAATATGAATATGACAGACAGTACCTGTGCCACTAGAAATGCACCTTTATAAGCAGGCTAAAATATTTGTAGAAATTTTTTTTTAAATTTGTTTATGGGATGTGGGCGTCGCTGGCAAGGCCAGCATTTATTGCCCAATCCCCAATTGCCCTTGAGAAGGTGGTGGTGAGCTGGCTTCTTGAACCGCTGCAGTCCGTGTGGTGAAGGTACTCCCACAGTGCTGTTAGGGAGGGAGTTCCAGGATTTTGACCCAGCGACGATGAAGGAAGAGCGATATACTTCCAAGTCAGGATGGTGTGTGACTTGGAGGAGAATTTGGAGGTGGTGGTGTTCCCATGCGCCTGCTGCCCTTGTGGAAGAGGTCGCGGGTTTGGGAGGTGCTGCCGAAGAAGCCTTGGCGAGTTGCTGCAGTGCATCTTGTACATGGTACGCACTGCAGCCACGGTACGCTGGTGGTGAAGGGAGTGAATGTTTAAGGTGGTGGATGGGATGCCAATCAAGCAGGATGCTTTGTCCTGGATGGAGTCAAGCTTCTTGAGTGTTGTTGGAGCTGCACTCATCCAGGCAAGTGAAGAGTATTCCATCACATTCCTGACTTGTGCCTTGTAGATTGTGGAAAGGCTTTGGGGAGTCAGGAGGTGAGACACTCGCCGCAGAATACCTAACCTCTGATCTGCTCTTGTTGCCACAGTATTTATGTGGCTGGTCCAGTTAAGTTTCTGGTCAATGGTGACCCCCCAGGATGTTGATGGTGGGGGATTTGGCAAAGGTAATACCGTTGAATGTCAAGGGGCGGTGGTTAGACTCTCGCTTGTTAGAGATAGTCATTGCCAGGCACTTGTGTGGCGTGAATGTTACCTGCCATTTATCAGCCCAAGCCTGAACGTCGTCCAGGTCTTGTTGCATGCGGGCATGGACTGCTTTATTATCTGCGGAGTAGTGAATGGCGCTGAACACTGTGCAGTCATCAGCGAACATCCCCATTTCTGACCTTATGATGGAGGGAAGGTCATTGATGAAGCAGCTGAAGATGGTTGGGCCCAGGACACTGCCCTGAAGAACTCCTGCAGCGATGTCCTGCGGCTGTAATGATTGACCTCCAACCACCACAACCATCTTCCTTTGGAAAACTGCAAATGTAACGCCCCTATTCAAGAAAGGAGGGAAACAGACAGTAGGAAACTATAGACCAGTTAGCTTAACATCTGTCATTGGGAAAATGCTGGAGTCCATTATTAAGGAAGTAGTAGCAGAACATTTAGAACATCATAATACAATCAAGCAGAGTCACCATGGTTTTATAAAAGGGAAATTATATTTGACAAATTTGCTAGAGTTCTTTGAGGATGTAACGAGCAGGGTGGATAAAGGGGAACCAGTAGATATAGTGTATTTGGATTTCCAGAAGGCATTCGATAAGGAGCCACATAAAAGGTTACTGCACAAGATAAGAGCTCACGGGGTTGGGGGTAATATATTAGCATGGATAGAGGATTGGCTAACTAACAGAAAACAGAGTCGGGATAAATGGGTCATTTTCATGTTGGCAAACTGTAACTAGTGGGATGCCACAGGGATCAGTGCTGGGGCCTCAACTATTTACAATCTATATTAATGACTTGGATGAAGGGACCGAGTGTTATGCAGCCAAATTTGCTGATGATACAAAGATAGGTGGGAAATCAAGTTGTGAGGAGGACACAAAAAATCTGCAAAGGGAAAAAGATAGGTTAAGTGAGTGGGCAAAAATTTGGCAGATGGAGTACAATGTGGGAAAATGTGAGGTTATCCACTTTGTTAGGAAGAATAAAAAAGCAAATTATTATTTAAATAATTTATTTAAATTATTTAAAGGGCAACACGGTGGCATAGTGGTTAGCACTGGTGCCTCACAGCGCCAGAGACCCGGGTTCGAATCTGGCCTCGGGTGACTGTCTGTGTGGAGTTTGCACATTCTCCCCGTGTCTGCGTGGGTTTCCTCCGGGTGCTCCGGTTTCCTCCCACAGTCCAAAAATGTGCGGGTTAGGTTGATTTGGCTATGATAAATTGACCCTTAGTGTTAGGGGGGGATTAAATATGTGGGGTTACAGGGATAGGATAGGATGGGATATGTTAGGGGGAATTAAATACGTGGGGTTACGGGGATAGGGTGGGATATGTGTCGGTGCAGGCTCGATGGGGATTCTGTGTGAGAAAGCAGGGACAGGGTACTGGATTTGGATGATCAGCCATGATCGTATTGAATGGTGGAGCAGGCTCGACGGGCCGAATGGCCTACTCCTGCTCCTAGTTTCTATGTTTCTATGTTTCTATGCTTCTATGTAAATGGAGAGAGACTACAAAATGCTGCGGTACAAAAGGACCTGGGGGTCCTTGTACATGAAACACAAAAAGTTAGCATGCAGGTACAGCAAGTAATTAGGAACGCAAATGGAATGTTGGTCTTTATTGCAAGGAGGATGGAGTATAAAAGTAGGGAAGTCTTGCTACAACTGTACAGGCACGTTGGTGAGACCACACCTGGAGTACTGTGTACAGTTTTGGTCTCCTTATTTAAGGAGGGATATATTTGCATTGGAGGCAGTTCAGAGAAGGCTCACTAGGTTGATTCCTGAGATGAGGGGTTTGTCTTATGAAGAAAGGTTGAGCAGGTTGTGCCTATACTCATTGGAGTTTAGAAGAATGAGAGGTGATCTTATTGAAACATATAAGATTCTGAGGGGGCTTGACAGGGTAGATGCAGAGAGGGTGTTTCCCCTCGTGGGGGAATCTAGAACTAGTGGGCATAGTTTCAGAATAAGGGGTCACCTATTTGAAACGGAGATGAGGAGGAATTTCTTCTCTCAGAGGGTCGTGAATCTTTGGAATTCTCTATCCCAGAGAGCTGTGGAGGCTGGGTCATTGAATATATTTAAGGTGGAGATAGACAGATTTTTGAACTATAGGGGAGTCAAGGGTATGGGGAGCAGGCAGGAAAGTGGAGTTGAGGCCAAGATCAGATCAGCCATGATCTTATTGAATGGCGGAGTAGGCTCGAGGGGCCAAATGGCCTACTCCTGCTCCTATTTCTTATGTTCTTATGTGCTAAGTATGACTCCAGCCAGAGGAGAGTTTTCCCCCCGATTCAAATACATGGCAGATGCAGTATAACGTGGATAAATGTGAAGTTATCCACTTTGGTAGGAAAAACAGAAAGGCAGAGTATTATTTAAATGGTGATAGATTGGGAAATGTTGATGTACAAAGGGTCCTGAGTTTCCTTGTACACCAGTCACTGAAAGCAAACAGGCAGGTGCAGCAAGCAGTTAGGAAGGCAAATGGTATGTTGGCCTTCATTGCAAGAGGATTTGAGTACAGGAGCAAGGATGCCTTACTACAGTTGTACAGGGCTTGGTGAGACCACACCTGGAGTACTGTGTGCAGTTGTTGGTCTCCTTACCTAAGAAAGGATATACTTGCCATAGAGGAAGTGCAGCAAAGGTTCACCAGACTGATTCCTGGGATGGCAGGACTGTCTTATGAGGAGAGATTGGGTCAATTAGGCCTGTATTCACTAGAGTTTAGAAGAATGAGAGGGGATCTCATTGAAACGTATAAAATTCTGACAGGGCGTGTCTAGAATGAGGGGTCACAGTCTCAAGATACTGGGTAGGACATTTAGGACTGAGATGAGGAGAAATTTCTTCACTCAGAGGATGGTGAACTTGTGGAATTCTCTACCACAGAAGGCTGTGGAGGCCCAGTCACTGAATATATTTAAGAAGGAGATAGATAGATTTCTAGACACAAAAGGCATCAAGGGGTATGGGGAGAGAGCAGGAATATGGTATTGAGATAGAGGATCAGCCATGATCATATTGAATGGCGGAGCAGGCTCGAAGGGCTTACTCCTGCTCCTATTTTTCTCATTGACTTCAGTTTTACTAGGGCTCCTTGAAGCCACACTCGGTCGAATGCTGCCTTGATGTCAAGGGCAGTCACTCTCACCTCACCTCTGGAATTCAGCTCCTTTGTCCATGTTTGGACCAAGGCTGTAATGAGGTCAGGAGCCGAGTGATCTTGGCAGATCCCAAACTGGGCATCAGTTAGCAGGTTATTGGTGAGTAAATGCTGCTTGATAGCACTGTCGATGACAGCTTCCATCACTTTGCTGATGATTGAGAGTAGACTCATGGGGCGGTAATTGGCGGGATTGGATTTGTCCTGCTTTTTGTGGACAGGACATACCTGGGCAGTTTTCCACAATGTCGGATAGATGCCAGTGTTTAGCTGTACTGGAACAGCTTGGCTAGAGGCACAGCTAGTTCTGGAGCACAAGTCTTCAGCATGACAGCTGGGATGTTGTTGGGGTCCATAGCCTTCGCTGTATCCAGTGCATTTAGCTGTTTCTTATATCACGTGGAGTGAATCGAATTGGCTGAAGTGATAGTGGGGACCTCAGGAGAAGGCCGATATGGATCATCCACTCGGCACTTCTGACTGAAAATGGTTGCAAACGCTTCAGCTTTGTCTTTTGCACTCGTGCTGGGCTCCACCACCATTGAGGATGGGGATATTCATGGAGCCTCCACCTCCCGTCAGTTGTTTAATGGTCCACCACCATTCATGACTAGATGTGGCAGGACTTTGATCTGATCCATTGATTGTGGGATCGCTTAGCACTGTCTATAGCTTGCTGCTTCCGCTTTTTAGCATGCATGTAGTCCTGTGTTGCAGCTTCCCCAGGTTGGCACCTCATTTTTAGGTATCCTTGGTGCTCCTGGCATGCTCTTCTGCACTCCTCATTGAACCATGGTTGGTCTCCTGGCTTGATGGTAAGGGTAGAGTGAGGGATATGCCAGGCCACGAGGTTACAGATTGTGGTGGAATACAGTTCTGCTGCTGGTGGCCCACAGCACCTCATGGATGCCCAGTTTTGAGCTGCTAGATCTGTTCTGAATCTATCCCATTTAGCACGGTGGTAGTGCCACACAACACGATGGAGGGTGCCCTCAGTGTGAAGATGGGACGTCGTCTCCACAAGGACTGTGCGGTGGTCACTGCCACCAATACTGTCATGGACAGATGCATCTGTGACAGGTAGATTGGTGAGGACGAGGCCCAATTTTGTTACAAGTCTCCAGATGTTGGTGAGGAGGACTTTGTAGGGTCGACTGGGCTGGGTGTACCATTGTCATGTTCATAGCTGTCTGGTGGTCCGTCTGGTTTTATTCTTATTATTGTGTTTCGTAGCGGTTTGTTATAACTGAGTGGCTTGAGTGGCTGAGTAGGCTATTTCAGAGGGCAGTTAAGAGTCAACCACATTGCTGTGGGTATGGAGTCACATATAGGCCAGACCAGGTAATGACAGCAGATGTCTTTCCCTAAAAGACATTAGTGAACCAGATGGGTTTTTATGACAATTCGATAGTTTCATGATACTAGCTTTTTATTCCAGATGTATTTAATTAGCTGAATTTAAATTCCCCAGCTGCCGTGGTGGGATTTGAACTCACGTCTCTGGATCATTAGTCTAGGCCTCTGGATTACTAGCCCAGTAACATTACCACTATGCTTCCGTTCGTGTTTGTCTGATGGCTTAGGGAGTCACTGCCCCTGAGTCTGCCTCCTGGCTGTCAAGTGCCTTGTAAGAGGGAGATGGATGTTCTGCCCCTTAAACACAGTCAGGAAACTCCCAGAAATGGCAGAGACCCAGTGTAACTGGATGTTCACCATTTTTCTGAGGATTCAGTTGGTCTCTCACTGTTGGAACATTCCTGAGGAATTTCAGGGCCATGATTTTGTTTCTCAATACCTGGAAGGGCAGTATTTTTCTAACTAAAACCTTGAAAGGTTTAAAATGCAAATATTTTTAATATTAAATGGTATTTTTTCTAATTTCTTAATAAAGGTCTCTCTAGTAAATCCAGTTCACTTTTTCTATTAGGTCAATCCATCATCAACTGTTCCACATTCCAACATACATTTAAGATCGCACAAATATGGTAATCTCTCTGCCACTTAGGAACATGCTTAATAACCAATTATATTATTAACAACTCCCAAGAGTTTACACAACTCCCAGTTTCTATCATTGATTTCTTAATCCTCACTCAAAATAGATTAATCCATCCAATTACAATTACCATTTTCCAGTTTATCACATGTGGCTTGATCTTTCTGATGTGATTAATCCCTGGGTATTCAATCACTATTAGGTAAATTTTGTGATAGAGTGTGGATTGGAGAATAGAATGCAAAGGTTAGTGGCCCAATCTGCCGGACTCCCAGTTTTTCAGTCATGAAACATAATCATTGAAAAATCAGGAGCACCGTGAGTCAGGTGCCCTCTCATTGGCTCCGATTTTAATGGGGGAGGGGGCGGGCACGGTTGCGCGTGAGGCCCAAAGCAGGTGGCACACCCAAAGAATTCTTAACGGTCGGATCTCATTACCATAACTTTCATCAGATCCTGCCTGAACCCGGCCATGATGCACTACCTGGCTGGCGGGTGGGAGCAGAAGATAGCAGGCAGGAGGCCGCAGGATTGGTCCCTGGCAATCAGGTAAGTGGTAAGGAAGTGGGTGGGGGGGGAGAGTTGAGGGACAAAAGCGATCGGGGGCAAAGGCGATCGGGGCGGGGGGAGCCCAAAGTATGGGAGGCCCAAGGCTTCCTTGTGAGGCCCAGTGGAACAGTCCTGCTCCTCCTGGGCCACAAGGAAACCTAAAAAAATGTTAATACTTACCTGCCTGAGCCTCTTCTGGCCCATGATTTCCCTCCCAGCAGGTTTGGACTGATGGTGAAGCCGTCACTGTTCCCCCGTGCTGGCCTCCAACTTAAATTGCTGTCGGGATCCGATCTGCATATTTAAAATTGGACCTCACTGCCTACCTGCGGTTGCCCTGCTCGCCTGCTCAAAAGTGCAGGTTAATCTCGGGACACAGCGGGAAGGCAGCGGGATCACAATGGTTAAGTCCTTGCCTTTATTTTAATTGCCCCTTCAGCCTGGTTTCTGCCAGGTTGGGGGGGGGGGTTAAAATCAGGCCCAATGAGTGAGGCTCTGCGCTGTGAGCAGATCCTCACGAAAATTATCCTTCGATATTTCCATCATTTCTGTATTAGTAGAAATAATTTCTGAGATGGTTTAAAGTTTTCATTAGTTAGTTTTAATTATTTTCCTGGGTTAGGGTTATAGTTGGGGGCTCTTTACCAAATGCTTTTTGAAAATCCAAAAATACCACATCGCTGTATTCCATTTGTCCAAAATCTCAGCAATTTTCTCAAAGAATTTAAGTACATTAGTCAGGAGCAACCTGCCCTTAAGAATTGATGTTCACTGCCCCGATTTGTCGCACTTTTCTAAGTAATCACTAATGTTATCTCAGTGCTGGATCACGGAATTCACCTAATATCTCCTATTGTTTTTGTGTTACTAACCTTACCTTTATCATATACCTCCTTTATTTTTGACCTAGAATCTTATTTTTCCAAAAAATGAATGGCCTAGGAATTGGTTTGAGCCCTTTTTTGTGCACGAACCCAACGATGTCAACAACCGCTGCGTCAAAACTGATGCGCAAGAGCACCACGCAAAATTGGCCCTCTCTTGTCCTCAGAACCCGACCGGCAGGCTGCGGGCACTATTTTCCCCCAATAGCCAGTGCACCAGTCCTGAAGAGAAGGAAAATCGGCCATTGGTTAAGTTCGGAAGTGGGGGTAGGAGGGAGGCGAGTGGTGGCTGACAATGGCCCACAGTTTCAATGTGGAGCCTCCTCCTGGCCCCACATTCAGGTAAGTAAAAATTTTGCTGGACTTCTCCAGCGGTCCCTTTAAGGACTGCCACTTTGGCCTGCTTAGGGCCAAAAAAACTGACTTCAGTATACACAGTGCCTGCTTCGGTCAGTTGCGATCAAATTTTCCAAATAGGTCTGAAATGGGTGTTAGACTCCCCATTTGAATAGCCAATGGGCCTAACGTTGGTTTCAGGTGGGTACCCCAGCAGTCTCCAGGGCGCCTTAACCAATGTGGCATGCAACACTCTCCTGGTGCAGATTGAGCATGAGCATGCTACACGCCATATTTCCCTGAAAAATGGGCGCTGCACGAACTAATTTCTTACCAAAATGTGCACAGAAAATTTGAAGCCACTAAGTAGAACAATGAAGTTCAACTAAAAAGAAATCTTGCCTGAAAGAATCTAAGAAAGAGAAATCACTGACTTAAATTTGAATCTTTGAATGAAATCGAGAGAGACTGTAGTAATGGAACAGCTGCATCTGTGCAGAAACATAAAGAGAGGGAGAGTAAAGCAGAAACCACAAGAATCATTCAATTGGTTCATTATTTGAAATTTTAGTCTTATTATTCATTCAGGTTATTTAATCTCTAATCTGTTGATAAATGCCATTTCTATGTTTTACAAGACATAACCAGAAGTATCTTCCAAGTTATTATATTAATTAGTGTGAGAATAATTCTATCTCTGAGTAGAATAACCTGTTGCATGAAGGGGTGAATTTATAGACGTGAGTGAGGCACCTCTGTGTTCATTAAATAGCCATTTGTGGATGTTACTTTGAGTTTGATCAGTAGTCTTTAGCTTGCTGATCTATAATCTTTGTTAGCAGTGGTGCAAAGTCCATATCAGTGCATAGCAACAACTTGTACCAGCAATTAGTAAGATTCTTAAGTAGCAAATAAGACAGCTCAGAGCCCAGAGACCTACGTTGCAGAGACAGCTGATCTCAATAACGAAATAATTCCTATATATGGATTTCCCCAAACCTGTTTTAATTAAAGCTTTGTTTTCTGATTAACTCAGTCATGGAAAACTTTTAATTAGAGTTGAAAAGGGTTTGCATCTTGATTGATTTTGAGGAATTATAGTTCATTGACCTGAAATATTGATATCCTTTATGATTAGGAGTGGGATTACTAAGGCTCTCTATATTTGTGTGCCCTCTCTCCCACCATTTTTATACCTGAACAACCGATGCATGTATTGACAGTTATTCAATAGAGCTCATGCTGGCTGCAGGGTCTGATTACAAGAAATATTTTTTATTTTATAAAGTTACATCCCCTCCATGAAAAAAGTATTATTTTGTTCATTTCCAAACATACGATGCTTGAAATGTTTCTTTGAGTCACTTGTGCATGACATCAGCATAATGAAAATGGCATGGAGCTTTTTTCCATCTTCAAAGCATTTTTTTCCATGATGATTCCCCTTTAAATGTCACAGTTGTGTTTTTGCCAATTAATATTTAGGCTCAAAATTCAACACCCTCTGTGTCCTCAGATTTCACAGGCTTAAAACTAACCTTGCCTTCAATCCAATATTGAATTATAGGTAACAATGTAAAGTTTGAAATTAGTACAAATCAACAGCTATACAATTAAAAAATAGGACGCGACTGCTGCCAACGAAATAAAGTAGTTGCGTTCGCGCAGTTCCAATGGTTTTTTGGTTGTTCTCGCCGGACTTCCCACAGAGTGGAGAGAGAGAAAAGAGGGGAGGAGGTGGGGAGAAAAGAGGGCGTTGTTGCTGAACTGAGCTGAGAGAGAAAGTTAACCTTTAATATTGGAGCTGAAAAGAGAATTTTACTCTGCTTACGTTAGGGTGGTTAAGAACCTTTGATGTAAGAGTCGCCTGCAGGGGTTCTATAGTGGCAGATTGGTGGAACCCTGGAGAAAAGGTGCAAACAGCCATTCATGCTGTTTCTCCAGGACTTCTGTTGCACCCGGCAGAAATTCTGAGCCAGTATGTCCCGTCATCTTTCTGCTCACAAATCCTCTATCAACATTTCCTGCTTATTTCTCTTTTTTCTGCTTCTCTTTGTCCCTCTCTGCTTCCCTTGGTCTTATTATTCTTTGCTTTTGGGTGGGAGATGATATTGGAGTTCCATTTTTTGTGAAAGATATGCCATTTTCACAGGAGCTTTTCGACACTGTTTTTGTCAACCTTGTACCGATCCTTAAAGTCAGTAACAAACATTATCACAGGGTTGTATGTTCTTGTGTACATAGAAAACAAAGCGTGGAGTATTTCTTAATGGCAGCATTAGAAATATTTGTGTGAGTAAAAGTTTTATTGAGAAATATTCTGCTTAGATTGAAGGAGCCAGAAATATTCTTCAAATTCCTTTGGTTTAAAGTGACTTTTTAAGTTTGGCTTTCTGCAAGTCACCCAGAGGAAAAGAAATAGCTTCCCACCTTCTTGTCTTATTACACAAATAATTAAAAATACTAAATTGGGGCAGCACTGTCGGTGTAAACTGTTTTTACATTTTAATTAACTGCATTTATGGCTGCAATTTTTAATTATTTTATTTCAGCAAATTTATTTTTAATTTAAAATTCTGAACGTGAAATTAATAGATATATGATATAAAAACTGCCCTTTGCATTGTGGTAAAAGGGCAACGAGGGATGGGCAATAAATGCTGGCCTTGCCAGTGATGCCCACATCCCAGGAACGAATAAATAAACAGTCCGGTTATTTACAGCATTTGAGTGTATTTATATACATCTAGTTGGGAAATGGAGCAAAGAGAAATTGCGGATAGAGGCAAGGAGCGACATAGGGGAGCGGAGTTGAGGTAATCAGACACAGTCAGGAGAGAGAGAGAAAGACAGAGCAGAACTGGGAACTAAAGGAGAATGCTGCAGGGGCAAGGAAGGCCAGGCTGGATCTAGTAAACAGAAGGCCTGGAAAATATCAGGCAGGAGAACTGGGGACTTCACAGAAGCTCAGCAGTGACAAGAGTGGTCAGGCCAAATAGGAGGCAGCAGGTCCTGGTCCTGGAAGCAGGCTTGGGAATCATTGGAGACAGGGAGCTCTAAAGTGTTTCCTTGTTTTTAATAAGGTAGGAAAAGTATGAAAATTAGCTGGGAGCAAAAATGAGTATTTTTTAAGATGACCCACAGATGATAGACAGCAGGAGGCCCAGAGCAGAAAATAAAAGTGAAAGAAATGACATGTAAAGCTATTTGAGGAAGAAGAAAAAAATACATTAAAAAGTATTAAAACTTACCTGACGGTGTGAAAGACTGCAAAGCAAATAATGGTAAGTATATCATCTTAAAAGCCCTTCTAAGCATTTTAAGAATAAGGCTTCACCCAGGCTTTACTCCAGTAATGAAAAGTGTGGCCAAATTATGACAGTAGGCGTGACAAAATCCTGACCCTAGAATGTAAGGGCTAGAAATTCGGGTAATTACTGCCACCCGGTAATGCCCATTTCGTGAAAAAAAATGGCGGCCACGTCACTCCCGCCCGCCTCTGGCATGGGACTCAGCAGCCGCCATTTTGGTGAGGGGCTTAGTACTGACATTAGTAGCGCTGGCCCTGGACATGCAAATCTGCAGAGTGTGACGTCAGTCTTCGTGCAACGCCGACTTGATGTCACGCTCTGCGAACTTGGACCTTTGTGCTGTGTTTAACGCTGGTTCCTAAGCTCGCTCAGAAAAGCTTTTGGACTGGATTTTTTATATTTTATTGAAGTAGTGGCTTGGTGCAATAGATGTTAAAAGTTTTTAAAGTATGCAGGTTGTGCTGCTGGACACATGCAAGGCCACAGATGGTAAAGGAAGGCCTCTGAGAAGACAAAAACTGCTGGAAATACTCAGCAGGTCAGGCAGCATCCAGTCAGCGAGAGAAACAGAGTTCATGTCTCAGATTGAGATGCTGCTTGACCTGCTGAATATTTCCAGCATTTTCTGCATTTATTTCAGATTTCCAGCATCTGCTCGCAGAGGGAAGAGGAAGACGCAGAAGAGGAGGAAGAAGAAGAGGAAGACTGCAACCCAGACAGCCCCTTTCTGGCCAGGATATCTGGGATGGAATCATCCACCTGCAGTACCAGTGACCACAACCCCAATTCCCCGTTCAACATTAGTTCCACACCTTCCCTTCCCTCTGTTATTGACCATCACAGTGTCCTCTTGGCCACACTGCTGAAATAAAAGCCACCACAAAGCAAACCTTCCAATCCAACTTTATACACCTATCCATCCAATATGACACCTAGAAATCAACTAGTCACCCTTATGCATTCCCTTCGTGACAGTCTTGTGTGTGCCTTTGCCTATCCTACTGATGTCCTGCAGTACTACCCCAGTGGCTGCAGTATGGCTGGTGGAAGGCTGCTAACTTTCAGTGGGGGACACTGCAAATGGCCTTGCTGGTCGACCTTGATGAGCTTGTGGCTGGGAGTGTGAAATCGAGTGACGGTGTTCATCCTCCTCCTCCCTCCCCCTCCTCCCCCTCCCCCCTCCTCCCCCCTCCCTCCTCCCCCCTCCCTCCTCCCCCTCCTCCTCCCCTTCCTACCCCTCTTCCTACCCCTCTTCCTACCCCTCTTCCTACCCCTCTTCCTACCCCTCTTCCTACCCCTCTTCCTACCCCTCTTCCTACCCCTCTTCCTACCCCTCTTCCTCCTCCTCCTCTGCAATTCTTGGGTGTGTGAAATGAGGAAGGCAAGGGTGGAGTTGTGGTGATGGGAAGGCAGGAAAGCAAGAGGTGTATGCGAGAAGGAGGATAACGTATGAGGATACCAGTATCTTGTTTCCTTTCAGCCCCGCAGCTGGCCAAGGGCTCAGCCATGCCCCTGCCAAGAATGGCCTGCACCATCTCCTCCAAGGGGGTGAGATAAAGCTGGGAATGTAAGCTGTGCCTTATGTTTGGAACAGATTGTTGTTAGGTGAGTGATGGTGGGGGTGGGGGGGCGTTGATGTTGTGCATTGAGCAGTGTGTGAGGCTGGTGGTGCAGTTGGTAGGAGATGGCTTTTGAAGATGCAGTCATTGACCTTGACCACTGGTCTGAGGTCATGAAACTTCTTTGGGCACTGGAGCCATGTCCTGGGGGCGACACTGCTGGCAGTGACGGCCTCAGTGATCTGGTCCCACATCCTTCTTTCTGGAGGGCAGCCTGGCCCCTTGTGGGTAGAGGACCTCTTGCCCACTTTTGACCCTCTGCAGAAAGCTGGAGTGCTGCATGCGAGACCCTGGGTGCCCTTTCCCTGGCCTGTTGAGCCATTTGTGTTAGTGCTGAAGCATTTTTACCATTTTTACATGCAGAAGTCAGTTCAGCTTTAAGAGCTGAAGACTGCCATTTTGGAATTATTTTTAATTTTTTTTCAGAAGGCAGGTGAGCTCTAAGGGCCTATTTTTAAATGAATTTTATTTTTTTCATTTTCGAAGGCAGTTCCCCTTAGAAGGCTTGAGACTGCTTTCTAAAATGACAGCCTTGCTTTAAGAAAAGGCTGCCTCGCTCCAGGGACTCTACACCGCTACATTGGGCCTCCTGCTGAGTGCACAGCCTGAGGCAGCGTGTTCCACGCTGGGCTGTGCACTCCAATCATTCAAATCAGCAGGCAGTACCAAAATAATAATGATGCTGCCTGCGATCTTCCTATGGGCCCGAGCAAACCTCGCCCTGCAGCGGCATCGCCCGTTTTCGGGCCTTATTAGATTTCTAGGCCACAATATTTTTTAGGACGTGACTGCTGCCAACGAGATAAAGTAGTTGCGCGTGCGCAGTTCCAATGGTTTTTTTTTGGTGGTTCTCGCCGGACTTCCCACAGATTGGTGAGAGAGAAAGGAGGTGAGGAGGTGGGGAAAAGAGGTCGCTGCTGCCGAACAGAGCTGAGAGAGAAAGTTAACATTTATACGCTGAAGTGCTCACGTCTTTGATAAGAAAACTATTGGGGAAACTAGCAAAAATCAGTTGGTTGCCACATGGCAGGAGCCAGGAGGGGGCACAGATAGTAGGGGAATATTAAACCATTGATGCCAGCTGCTGATTTATTGGCGTGCTCCTTATTGATTTTGTATGTCCGCTGCTCCATTAATTCACTGGTACCTGCTATTCCGATAACTTATTGATTTGTTGGTGTGCTCTCTGCTCTCTGAATCTATTAATTATTGGTGCCTACTGCTCCATTAATTTATTGTTTTTAGGTGTGCCTGTTCCTCTGAATTTATTAAGGCATTCGTGCCCACTGCTCCATTAATTTATTGGCTTGTTGATGTACTCACTAAAATAAAACAGAAAAAGTAGGTTTATGACAAATATCCGATACAGAACACAGTAGCAATCCAGGCAGAATACAGAGAGTGCAGTGGGAAAAGGGATAAAGGGAGAATATGAGAAAAGATTAGCGGATAACATAAAAAGGAATCCAAAAATCTTTTATAAATGTATAAAAAGTCAAATGATAGTTAAAAGAATGGTTAGGGACAAAAAAGGGAATCTTCTTGTGGAGGCAGAGGGTATCACTGAGGTACTGAATGAGAACTTTGCATCTGTCTTCACTACAGAAGAGGATGCTGCCAATGCAGCAGTAAAGGAGAAGGTAGTAGCAATATTGGATAGGATAAAAATAGATAAATAGAAATAGATGCAATTTTGAGGAGTTGGGAGTTGGAAGCAAGAGAGGACAAACTGTGAGAATGGATTCAGGATGCTCAAAGGCTGTGCCCTGCTTCAATGACGCCTCCCTTGATGTACTGCTGGGGGCTGTGAGGAGCCAGAGAGAGATACTCTTCCCCAGCAATGGGAGGAAGAAACTTGCTGCTGACACAAAGCAGGCATGGCCGGAAGTGGCCCAGGAGGTTAGCAGCAGAAGCATTGTGCCACACTCCTGGATTCAGTGCAGGAAGCTCTTTAATGACCGAGCCTGCTCAGGAAAGGTGAGTACAGTTGCACATTCATCTAAATCCTGCTGTGTGCATCACCCAACATGCTCAGTCAAGCCTACTCCATCACATCACTCCTCACATCCATTCTTCTCTTTCTATGCACCCCACTCATTTCCGCATCTATCCATCCACCACTGCCACTCACCCTGATTCTTTTGCAATTTGATGCCTCTCCCTCTCTCCCTGATAGTCACACTCACCAAATGCAGCGCATCCATCGGGTGAACACATGCCATTACAATCACTCATAAGTCTGTCCTTTCCCTCGTTGCAGGAGAAAAGAGCGTGAAACACGGGGGAGAGTGAGAGAACTGGAGGTGGGTCTCCACTGATCACACAGTTGACAACTGCAGAGGAGAATGCGCTGTATATCAGTGATGTCTTGGTATCCCTGGCCATCGGAGATGGGGACCCCACAGCTATCTGGTGACAGAATTAAATATATAATGCACACAGCTGTCATACAACATGTTGACTTGATTTCAGTAGGGAGTGAAATATGATCATCTTCATAATGATAAGTTGCAACATACATGCCTTGCCAGCGCTAATTCATGGCTTTTTTCTCCGCCAAGGCCTTCACACGTGCAGCAGCAGTCGGTGGAGGTTGCGGATGATGAATCCTCAGAGGAGCTGATTATTCTGAGGGTGCACCATCACGGGACTCATGCTTACTATACACCAGCTCAGATACTCACGCTTCAGTGTGACCAGCTAGACAGATAGTTGGGCTTTCACCTGATGACCCATACTTCACAAGTGGTGGCAGGGACAGCAGTGGAGAGTCCGCGTCGGAGGGCGCAGCCCTCTCCAAGTTCTGTTCAGCTGGACTCGGATGCCGTAACTCGGGGGCCATCGATGAAAAGGATAATCATTGAGGATCTGCAGAGAATATGCAATGTACTGACAGACCTTCCAAGCACACTGACCACAATTGCAGAGAAAATGGAGCAGTTCGCTTCAGGCATGAGTGGGTTGATGTCGCAGAGTATTGCAACAATGTCTTCTTGCATAGTTAGAGTGGCCACCTCTGTGGAACATCAAACGCGACAATTAAATGAGTCCATGCATGCTTTGATCACTGCCATGTGCACTCTGGATGCCAACATGTCTGGCGCCTTAGGATGACATACCTTAGCCTTGGCCTTACAGCACCGCACTGAACTGCATGATCCACTTTGGGAGGAACAACATGGAGAGACGGTATAATCTAAATTGTACTATTTTGAGGGGGGTGCAAGAACAGAGGGACATGGCGGTGCGTATTCACAAATCTTTGAGGGTGCTCGGGCAAGTTGATAAGGCAGTTAAGAAAGACATATGGGATACTTGCTTTGTAAATAGGGGCATTGAATATAAAAACAAGGAAATCATGGTAAACCTTTACAAATCACTGGTTAGGCCTCAGCTGTAGTATTGTGTACAATTCTGAGCACCACACTTTAGGAAGGATGTCAAAGCCTTGGAGAGGGTACAGTGGAGGTTTGCTATGATGATACCAGGGATGAAGGACTTCAGTTATGTGGAGAGTTTGGAGAAGCTGGAATTGTTTGCTTTAGAGCAGAGAAGGTTAAGGGGAGACCTAATAGAGGTATTCAAAATTTTGAGGGGTTTTGATAGTGCAAGAAGGGACAAGCTGATTCCTTTGGCAAGTGGGTCAGTAACTAAAGGTCACAGATTTAAAATATTTGGAAAAAGAACTAGAGGGGAAATCAGGAATATTTTTCAAACAGAGAGTTGTTAAAATCTGGAAAGCACTAACTGAAATTGGGGTGGAAGCGGATTCCATAGGAACTTTTAAAAAGCAATTGGACGCGTACTTGAAGAGGACTCATTTGCAGGGTCATGGGGTAAAAGCTGGGCTGTGGCACTAAATTGGGCAGCACTTTCAAAGAGCCAGCACAGGCACGACAGGCTGAATGGCCCCATTCTGTGCTGTGAGATAGGGCTAGAAATTCGGCTCTGTAGCGGCCGATTTTTCGGCACTTGGGGCGGCGTTTTGAGTCCAAAATAGCGTCCGCGTCGCAATTTGGTGATGTCATTTGTGTCATTGCAGGGAGTGTGCGCCGGAAGTATACAGAATATGCAGATCGTGACGTCAATCAACACTGGAGCTAACGCCCTCTCTTAACCTCCCACAGCTGAGCATAAGATCAGCAGTAGGAAGGAACCCCTGCTAACGCTATTTAAAGGGATCATCACCACCTTTCAGATTAGTTGTTGATTGATTTCTACAGGCTCTTGGTGACTTTGTAGAGGTGTTTCTTGTTCTGGTGTCTTAATTGACGTTGCTGAAGTCTCAAGGGAGTGGTACGGCAGGTTACTTCAAGGCTTCTGCTCAGACAAGTGGCTCCCAGACATGGGTCCTGTAGTTCGTATCCCACTTGGCCTGCAGCATGATAGGGAGAATGAGCAGAAGTGACAGAGGAGGACAAGCTGCTCGAAGAGGGAGGAGGGGGAGAAGGAGACTACATCCACCCAGGGTCTTCAGCGAGCACTTCTCCAACCTCAGTCTCAACAAGGAACAGTGCATGCGATGTCTCCACTTCACTAAGGAGGGGCTCACTGAAATCTGCCACCTGTTGCAGGCAGACCTGCCTCAGAGCAGGGTGAGGATGGCATTGCCAGTGGCTGAAAAGGTGACTGTGGCCATGAATTTTTATGCATCAAGCTCCTTCCAGGCTGGAGCAGGCAACATTTGCAACATCTCACAGATTGCTGTTCACCGTTGCATAAGGGAGGTCACTGAGGCTCTGAATGCAAAGAGAGGTGAATACATTTCATTCTCTCTTGCCAGAGAGAAGCAGGAGGAGCAAGTACATGGCTTTGCCAGGATAGCAGGCTTCACCATGGTGCAGGGTGCCATTGACTGCACACACGTTGCTTTGCGGGCACCACATGTGAACTCGGAGATGTACCGCAACCGGTAGGGATTTGACTCCCTCAATGCCCAGCTGGTGTGCGACCATTCTCAGAGCATCATGCAAGTCAATGCTCGGTATCCTGGCAGCAGCCATGATGCCTTCCCTCTGTGGCAGTCCACTGTCTCATCGGCATTTGAGCCACCACGACAAACCATGGGTGGCTACTGGGCGAAAAGGGTTATCCACTGACCACCTGGCTCATGACTCTGGTGCGCAACCCAAGCACACGTAGGCAGCACGCATTTAACAAAAGCCATGCTGCCACACAGAATGTGATCGAGCAGACTATTGGGGTGCTTAAACATCGCTTCCAGTGCTGGCACCACTCTAGAGGAAACCTGCAGTACTCGCAAGAGCGTGTCTCAAGGTTAATCGTGGTCTGCTATATGCTCCACAACCTTGCCATCATGAGGGAGCAGCACTTGCCACCAGGCATACAGTGACCAGCTGAGGAGGAGGAAGTGGAAGAGGGGGAAGAGGAGGAGGAAGGGTGCAGGCAACCAATACAGCCCCTTTCTGCCCCTGCTGTCCATGATCAACTCATCCGACTGCGGTACCAGTGAACGCAACCCCAATTCTCCATTCATCAACAGTCCCACACCTTACCTTCACTCTCTTACTGACCATCACAGCATCCTCTTGGCCACAATGCTACAATAAAAGCTACCACAAAGCAAACAATCCAAACCAAATTTATAAATCAAAACATTTCAATATTTCGTACAGCACCTCCCAAACCCTCGAATTCTACCGCCGAGAAGGACAAGGGCAGCAGGCACATGGGAATACCATCACCTCCAAATTCCCCTCCAAGTCACATACCATCTTGACTTGAAATATATTGCTGTTACTTCTTTGTCGCTGGACAAAATCCTGGAACTCCCTCCCTAACAGCACTGTGGGAATACCTTCACCACACAAACTGCAGCGGTTCAAGAAGGCGGCGCACTACCACCTTCTCAAGGGCAATTAGGGATGGTCAATAAATGCTAACCTTGCTAGCAATGCTCGCATCCCACAAACAAATAAAAAAAAGTCAACTAATCACCCTTGTGCATTTCCTTACTGCCTGTCTTCCATGTGCCTTTGCCTGTCCTAGTGCTGCTACGCAGTGCTACCCCAGTGGCTGCAGCATAGCTGGTGGAAGGCTGCTGACTTTCAGTGGGGGAGACTGCTGATGGCCTTGCAGGATGACCTCGAGCAGCTCTTTGCCTAGTAGGCCCGGCTTCGGATTGCACCGTCTCGGCATGGATGGCAGCAATCTGGGCTGGCTGGGTGACAGGCAACAGCAACTGCAGTGGCAGAGTGGCAGTGGTGGGAGGACAAATGCTGTCATCCTGAGAGAGGACAGCAGGTTCGTGCTCCACAGAGCCACTGCCATCACCCCCCACACCCCGCCCGGGGGTGGCGCCTCAGCAATCCTAGTAATTTGTTGGCGGACAGATTTCAGAACTGCTGTGACAACCTGCAAGTCCCTTTCAACACTGGTAACCGCAGTCATTATGGCAGCCGTCTGTGCTTGTGTGGCAACAAGCTGAGCCTGGATAACTTCAGTCTGAGCTTCCACTGCAGCACCCAGACGTTGGGTGGCTTCTGCTTGTGCTGCAATGGAATCTGAGACATCGGCCCTCAGAAGCTGCATCATGGTTGGGTCCACAATTGCACTAATGGATTTGCCCAGCACTTCCACACTTGAAAGGATGGGCTCCAAGCTCTGCCCAAAGCCCTGTGTAAGGTTGGCGCTGGACTCCTCCATGCTCCTTGACATTGCATTCAGGCTCTCTGGCAGGCCTGCCAATGCACCAAGCATTTCATTATGCATACCCATCAACGTTCTTTTGAAGGCCTCCCCATTGAAGTCCTCATCTGAGTCCTGTGCAGCAGAACTCATGTGTGACCTCGCCCTCTGGGGAGCTGGCACCTGCACCACCCTTTCTCCCTGCCCTGGCTGCAGGCTGCTTGTGCACAGTGTCTCACCATGTGCAAATCTCGCCGCTATACTACCCTCTAAAGTACGTGCAGTGCCAGTATCTGAGCTGGTTGCTGCGAGTGTGAGATTGAGTGATGGTGTTTCTTCTTCATCAGTGTCTTCCTCTTCCGCCACTGCATGCTCAGGTTGGAGCTCTTGGGTGTCTGAAAGGAGAAAGGCACAAGGGTAGGGTTGTGGTGAGGGGAGGGGAGGGGGGGAAAGCAAGAGGTGCATGCTTACACCATATGCAGCTTGTAAATCAGAAGAGATTGTGGGATAAGGGGGAAGTGGGCTGTGAGAAGGAGGATTTGGTATGAGCATACAGTCATTTTCAATGGTTTCAGCCCCACTGCTGGCCACTACCTCAGTCACGGCCACTCCAATAATGGTAAGCACCATCTCCTCCTTCGGGGTTAGGATATGCAGGCGAACCTCTCCTCCTCCTGTTAGCTGCTGCTGCCTGCGATTGTGCATCACCTTCTTCTGCAAGAGAAAGGGAAGTTTGCCACTAAGTGTGATGTAATGTGTTTGGTTAATGTGGCTGTCTTGGTTGAATAACTGGCAGTGCGTGCAAGCTGTGAGATGTGGGTGTGAGGCTTGCAGCAGTGCTAAGTATGTGAATGTGAGGTGGAGCATATGATTGTGAGGTATGAATCGTGATTGATAGAGATTGTTGGTAGGTGAGTGATGGGGTGTGGTGCATTGAGCAGTGTGTGAGGCTAGTGGTGCATTTGGTGGGGTATGACGTTTGAAAATGCATTCACTGACCTTGACCACTCGTGTGAGGTCATTGAACTTCTTTCGGCAGTCCTTCCAGGTCCTCGGGGCAATACTGCTGGCATTGACCTTCACAGCTATCTGCTCCCACTGTTTTCGCAGTGTCTGTCTAGAGGGCCTCCTGGCCCCCTGCAGATACAGGACTTCTCTCCTCCTCTCCACCTCCTGTACTAAGGCTTCCAATGGTGCATCGGACAACTTTGGAGCCCGCTCTCTGGCATGTTGCACCATTCATGAGTCTTTGCCAGGTCAAAATCACTTCTGGAATGACTTCTAGCACCTGCTCTCGAGAAACTGCACCTCCTCTTTAAGAGATGCAGTCTGGCTTTAAGAAGTGCAGGCTAGCTTTAATTGGTGCTAGCCTCGCATGAACTTGGGGTCCCATGCTGAGCGTGCAGCGACTCACCAACTTGTTCAGTGCTGGGCTGCATACTGCAATCGTGTAAATTACCAGGCAGCACGAAGTTTGCGCGCTGCCTGCATTGGAAGAAACGGGCGCAATTCATGATCCCCGCGCTCATTTTTGAGCCTTATCCAATTTCTAGGCATATGATTCTATGATTCTAGTCTGATTTGTCCATGTAGTCTGCAGATCAGCCTGTAGCAGGTTTAGTCACTGCCTCTGTAGTGAAGCAAAGATGCTGTTTACAGGCTTTCTCTGACATCTCCAGGTACCACTGGCATGGTTGTTAGAATCAGATTCTGGAGTATTACTGAAAGTGCACAAAGGCCCTGAAGTATGTTTGCACCTGAATTCATTCTCCTTATGCAGCACTATTGGAATATCCAAAGATTCACAACCCTCTGAGTGAAGAAATTCCTCCTCATCTCAGTTTTAAATGTCCGACCCCTTATCCTGAGACTATGCCCCCTAGTTCTAGACACTCCAGCCAGGGGAAACAACCTCTCAGCATCTACCCTATCAATCCCCCTCAGAATCTTACATGTTTCAATGAAATCACTTCTCATTCTTCTAAACTCCAGAGAGTATAGGCCCATTCTACACAATCTCTCATCATAGGACAGCCCTCTCATCCCAGGAATTAATCTGGTGAACCTTCGTTGCACCGCCTCTAAGGCATGTATGAAAATCTGCCAATTTCAACGTTGCTGCTCCATTTGACGTCGTCTCCTAATCACGACCAGCTGACCATGCGTTCAGCAGCAGCAAGGACCCCCAGCAGCGCTATTTAAAGGGATCATCAACAACTTGCAGTTGACTTGCTTTTTGATTTCTACTGGCTCTGTCTAAGTTTGTGCAACTGTTTAGAACTTGCTAAAGTTATTTAAAGTTGCTGAGGTGACAGGGAATGTTGGTGCAAGTGGAGAATGCCTTGCTTCTCATTTAAAGGGTTCTGCTCACACCTCTTGCTCCCAGTCATGGGGGCCCGACTTGCAGTCCCCCTCGCACTTGAGTATGACAAGGGGATGGAGCGGAGGCTGCCCGTGAGCAACTTTCTCTCTAAGCTCTCTGCCGGTTCCGCACAGCCTGGAACCGGCTTTGCTAATGTTAAATTTCGCGCATGCATGAAACTGTGAATGGGCCATGCAGCCCCTTAAAGGGGCCGAGCTCCCCCCCAAAAATTAGGGGGAACATTGCCCGTGAGCGTCTCATCAGACTTCGGTTCCAGTGAATGAAACCCCAGATCCCCGTTGCTCACCACTTCCCCATCATACCATCGTTATGTCACGGAACATCACAGCGTCCTCCTGGGCACAAAGCTGAAACGAGAGCCACATATTCCAAACATAATTTATAAATTTATCGAATTCAAATCAAAAGAACAAAGTCAACTAATCACCCTTGTGCATTCCCTTAGTCTGTCTTTCATGTGCCTTTTCCTACTCTTGTACTTACGAAGTGCTCCCCCAGTGGCTGCAGCATGGCAGGTGGATGGTTGCTGAATTTCAGTGGGGGAGACTATTGATGGCCTTGCAGGACAACCTCGAGCAGCTCTGGCCCTGGAAGGCCCGGCTGTAGACTGCACCAGCTTGGCATGGGCGGCAGCAGCCTGGGCAATGGTGGAGTGGCAGTGGTGGGAGTAGGAATGCTGTCATCTTGAGAGGGGAGAGCAGGTTCTTGCTCCACAGAGACACTGCCACTCCCCCGGTGCGGTGCCTCAGCATTCCTAGCCATCTGTTGGAGCACAGATTGCCGGACTGCTGCTACACCCTGCAACCCCCTTTCGACACTCGTAAACCCAGCCACAATGGCAGCAGTCTGATCTTGCGTGGCAGCAAGCTGAGACTGCAGGAGAGCAGTCTGAGCTTCCACTGCAGCACTGAGACATTGGGTCACTTCCGCCTGTGCTGCAATGGAAACAGCGAGATTGCCCATCACACCCAGCATCATTTTTGGGTCTACAAGTTCTCTAATGGAGTTGTCCATCATTTCCACCCTGGAAATCATGGGCTCCAAGCTCCGCGCAAAACCCCGTGCAATTTTGGAGCCGGACTTCTCCATGCTCCTTGACAGTGACAAGAGGCTCTCTGGCAGGCTTGCCATTGCACCAAGCATTTCCGTGTGCATGCCCATCACCTGTCTTCAGAAGGCTGCCCATCAAGGTCATCATCTGAGTACTGTGCAGCCGAACTCGTGCACGAACTTGCCCTCCGGAGAGCTGGCACCCGAGCTACCCTTTTCCCCTGGCCTGGCTGCAGCCCTCTCATGCCCAGTGACTCAGCACATGTAGATCCCGCCTCTATAATACCCTCTAAAGTACGCACAGTGCCATTTTCTGAGCTGGTGTCCGCAAGTGTCAGATTGAGTGATGGTCAGTGCTCCCTGTAAGGTGTGCGGCCGCGCACTGCTCCAGGGAACCCGTGCAGCCGGCTTGCCAGCATTTCAATGTAAAAACCGCGCATGCACGGTATTTTGAATGACCCGAGCAGCCCCTTAAAGGGGCTTCTGCCTGTGCAGGGCGAATTTTTTTTACAGGGAACATAGGTGACGGTGCCTCTTTTCCTTCGCTCTACTCCTGTACAACATCAGGGACAGGTTGGGCTACTGGCAGTTCTTGGGCATCTGAAAGGAGAAATGCACAAGTGTCAGGTTGTGGTGAGGGGAGGCGAGGGGAAACAAGATATCCATGCATACACCATCAGCAGCTTGTAAGTGAGAAGATAGATTTTTGGCCTCTAGTGGAATCAAGGGATATGGAGATCAGGCGTGAAAGTGGAGTTGAGGTCAAAGATCAGCCATGATCTTATTGATCGAGGCTCGAGGGACCATATGGCCTACTCCTGCTCCTAATTCTTATGTTCTTATGTTCTAAGAGATTGTGGGATGAGGGGAACTGGGATGTGAGAAGAAGGATTAGGTATGAGCATACCATCATCATCAACAATGCTTTTCACTTCTCCGCTCGCCACGGACTCTGTCACTGCCCCTCCAATTATTACCAGCACTTTTTCCTCCAGCTCCGTGAGATTCTCAATGCTGGCTTGCCCTCCACCTGTCTGCTGGTGCTCCCGGCGGATGTGTGCCACCTGCAACAAAGCACCTCCTCTTTAAGAAGTGCAGAGAGCCTAGGCCAAATTTTATTGGCCAGTAGACTGCACCCGATATTGGCCCCCGTCTTGAATCAAGCAGCAGCGCGTTTAGCACTGAGATCAGCGCTGCAATCATGTAAATGAGCAGGCAGCATGGATTTTGCGTGCTGCCTGCACCACTTTGAACGGGCGTAGGCAAATAGCGCTGGGCAATGCCCCTGCCTGTTTTTAGGCCTTATCCAACATAACATAGAAAATCTACATACAACTGCTATATCAAAGCATTCCAGCATTTAGTAATACTGCTTTATTATTGATTCAGTGCATAAGCATTCTATGAGGCTATTTCTTCATGCATTTTACCACTCGTTTGTTTTAATGAATCAGGGTAGGGGTGGGAATTGTCTGGGGGTGCAACGAGGCCCCTGTGTTCTTGGTGCTCAGGGCCCCAAGAATTCTTAATCCAGCTCTGCATCTAGTGTCTCCCCAGATGACCATGTATGCTTCCCTTCCCAATCCAATTCTTTTAAAAATAACATTTTGACAATAATAAGCTGAAAGAATTATCAGAAGTTTTAGATCATCAATATGAAAAATTGCATTCCTACTCAAAATAATGGGGTTTAAATGATGCTGCATCATTTTAATATTATAAGACTGTGCCATCTGTGTCCAAAACATACAAGCTGCTGGCTGGCCTTTCTGCTAAGCTGTTATTATAGTTTATCTTATAAAGAAACTCACAGTCTATGCACTGCTGTGTACATCTTTCTGTAAAATTCAACTCTTAGCATGATAAACATTCCTAGCCGATATAACAATGGGTTAGTGTTAATTTATCCAATGAGTCAGCAGTGCTTGTGTTTAAACTTTACTAATTCTAAGGCTCTCAGTGTGGTTCGTGCATCACATCATTTCCCGATGAGCAGAATACAAACAAACTCTCAATCCACTGCTTGTGGTTTTGCTAACCACCCTGAGAGCAGCTGCTGTCAGAACTGATATATATATGTGTGTGATCAATTATGCATAATGTTAACCAGACACATGTAAGATTCACAAGCAATAGATTGTGGTTGCTATGGTGATAACTTGTACTGCAAGAGGACAACATGAACAAACTTATACTTTTAATGTTATTGGGTCATTTGGAAATACTATTATGTGAAATTAGATTAATGTACTCTGTTTATTTTCAGTTTCAGTATCAGTTTCAAAGGGTAAATATATTCCATAGGTGCATACATTTTAATTGTCAGCACATTTTATTGATCAGTATATTTATAAGCATTTAACTCTATTGTGGCACTGTTAAATAATAAAGTGATAGTTAAGTGCTAAGTGACAATGTGGCAATCAAATGCCTGTGCTTAAATTAAATTATCATACAGATTGCTTAATGCCAGCCAACCTTTGCAAGACTGAGTGACAAATGGAACCTTTGCATGTGAATAAGTATAAAATGGTAGGTAGGTATCTGAACACTAGTGACAAGACTGCAACTTAAACTGACACCAGCATAAGCACCTTTGCCAGCTGCAAGAGCCATTCACCCTACCTTTACACAGGACACGTTCTCCTCATGTCCCCTTGGACCCTTCCCATTACCAGTTCGCTCTGCATCTTCCCTGTCCCCTACAGTAAATCACAATGCACAACTTTTCCACCTGTCCGGGAGCAGGCCTCTGGTCAGCTTAGGAGTAGGGTTGCCAACCCTCCAGGATTGTCCTGGAGTCTCCAAGAATTGGATATTAATCTCCAGGACACTGCTGCGAGTTATCAAGGAGAAAAATCAGAGGGTGTTAAACAAAATCATGTTTTCTTTATTTTCTTTGAACACTTTCATTTATTAGTTATAAAAATATTGCAGATGGGGAAGAAAGGCTGTTTCATTAACAGTCAAGATTGGGTAACAAAGAGTCTGTTCGCTTTTCAACTGGTGTGGAAACCAGTGCACCTGGAGGATGGACCAATGGCAGGAGTGTCGGGGCGGGATGGTTCGACGCAGGAGGTCATCTGATGAAACCGCCAGGAATGCACCCAACCAGAGTTGGCAACCCTAGTTAGGAAGCAGGAGGAAGGCCGTACCAAAGAAGGGACCAAGCCTCATGGGCAGCAGGAGAGGAAAACAGAGTGAGCCAGATGCTGGGAGAGGGGACCTGGAGGGAGAGAGTGCGGCCAGATGATACGGACTGTGGGGCAGAACTGGGAGCAAGCAGAATGCACTTGTGACCAGCCGGTAGCTGAAGCAGCAGTGAGAAGGAGACCTGGCACTGTAGGGAATGTTGTGAGGCAGAATCAGGAGCAGATTGAAGGCATTTTGGAGCTCAATGATGGGGAGGGAGGGCAGGACAAGAGAGATTTTAAGATAGGTGCCAACATTTTAAATTTAACTAACTTTAATAAAACTTATTCAGATTTCTTACAGTTGGAGTCCTGAGTTGCTTTTGCCAGCAGCGTTATAAGACTTGGGAGATGTGGCTGGGAAGTGCAGTAGCCCCACCTACCACTGGGAGGACTGAAAGGTAAGTATAATAGTAAATATAAGTAATTTAGCTTATAAGTGACTTATAGTTAGAAGCAGGCAGTCGGCATGACAAAGGCTTGAGATAGCATAAGAAAGGTATGACAAAAACATGACACAGGAAGTAAGGTTATGGGGAAAGAACATGGCAGTCGGACTAATTGGATAGCTTTTTCAGAGCCGGCACAGGCAAAAGGACCAAATGACATCCTTCTGTGCTGTAAGATGAATCTAGGTGTGATAAGAGGAAATGTGTGCAGCTGCAAGACTTTTTTCAATATTATACATTGATAGATAGATGTAATGGTGAGAATTGATTTGATTCTCTACTCTTATGTGTCCAAGCTACAGAATGGCATATATGGTTATTTAGAACGGGTTCCAACAGGGTTCTCAATTTTATATTTATTCACATTATGTTGTGTGTCTGCAGAAAACTCCTTAACCGATAGTAGGACTGTGGAAACAATTGTAGGTGTCACATGGGAGATATAAGAGAACTGAAAGACCTAGTTCCAGGTCAGAAATGGGGATGTTCGCTGATGTGTTCAGTGCCATTCACATTCAGATAATGAAGCAGTCCATGCCTGCATGCAACAAGACCTGGACGACGTTCAGACTTGGGCTGATATGTGGCAGGTAACATTCGCGCCACACAAGTGCCAGGCAATGACTATCTTGGGCAAAAGATGGATGCTGAAGGGTCCAATATGGCATGCGGCTAGAGGACAGCGGATTGTCCAGGGCAGAAACCAGCATTAGGCCCATTGCCTGTGCAAATGGGGGGCCAACACTCGTATTCCCAGTGCTAGAGCTTCTCTCCTCTCAACTTTTTGAATGAATTCAGATATGTTCTAACAATTTATAAATATTCCAGAGGCTGTGCATGCCAAGCAAAATGGCAAATTAGAAGTGCACACACATAAATATTCTGTTTACCGTAGTTAATTAAAATTGCTTCTTATTTTAATCTTTAACCTTCAAAAACTTTAATAACATTTATGTTGCATTTGAAAATGTACTGAAGTTAGACATAACCACCTGTCTAAGACTATTCTCAGCAGAGAAAATGTCCTCTGAGACATTTAGCTTATGATTACCATCGGTTGTATTGTCATTTTGTCTCGGTTACAGACTGTCAGTTTTGCAGCCCTGAGAGGACTAGATAATGGCCTAGAAATTAGATTGCACAATGCTCGATTCTTGGGCAAAAGATGGATGCTGGAGGGTCCAATATGGCACGCGTCACGAGGGCAGCGGAGTTGTCCAGGGCGGAAACCAGCATTAGTCCCATTGCCTGTGCAAATGGGGGGCCCACACCCGTTTCAGGCCACTTTGGGAAATTGGATTGCGACTGACCACAGAATGTGCCGTGCATATTGTGGTCAGCGTTCTCGTGCCTAAATTAGCCAAATTAGCGGCTCTTAAAGGGATAGCTGGAGGCTACCAGAAAAAGCTAAACTGCAGACCATTGCTAGCCCCCATTCATATCCCTTCCTAATCTTCTCCCTCTCCCCGGACTCACTGTATTCCCAGTGCCAGAGCAGCTCCCTCTCGCCGGACTCACTGTATTTCCAGTGCCGGAGCTCCTCCCTCTCCCCGGACTCATTGTATTCCCAGTGCCGGAACTCCTCCTCTCCCCGGACTCACGGTATTCCCAGTGCCGGAGCTCCTCCTCTCCCCGGACTCACTGTATTTCCAGTGCCGGAGCTCCTCCCTCTCCCCGGACTCACTGTATTCCCAGTGCCGGAGCTCCTCCCTCTCCCCGGACTCATTGTATTCCCAGTGCCGGAGCTCCTCCTCTCCCCGGACTCACTGTATTTCCAGTGCCGGAGCTCCTCCCTCTCCCCGGACTCACTGTATTCCCAGTGCCGGAGCTCCTCCCTCTCCCCGGACTCATTGTATTCCCAGTGCCGGAGCTCCTACCTCTCCCCGGACTCATTGTATTCCCAGTGCCGGAGCTACACCCTCTCCCCGGACTCACTGTATTCCCAGTGCCGGAGCTCCTCCCTCTCCCGGGACTCACTGTATTCCCAGTGCCGGAACTCCTCCTCTCCCCGGACTCACTGTATTCCCAGTGCCGGAACTCCTCCTCTCCCCGGACTCACTGTATTCCCAGTGCCGGAAATCCTCCTCTCCCCGGACTCACTGTATTCCCAGTGCCGGAACTCCTCCTCTCCCCAGACTCACTGTATTCCCAGTGCCGGAGCTCCTCCCTCTCCCCGGACTCATTGTATTCCCAGTGCCGGAGCTCCTCCCTCTCCCTGGACTCACGGTATTCCTGGTGCCGGAGCTCCTCCCTCTCCCCGGACTCACTGTATTCCCAGTGCCGGAGCTCCTCCTCTCCCCGGATTCAGGGTATTCCCAGTGCCGGAGCTCCTCCTCTCCCCGGACTCACTGTATTCCCAGTGCTGGAGCTCGTCCCTCTCCCCGGACTCGCTGTATTCCCAGTGCCGGAGCTCCTTCTCTCCCCGGACTCACCGTATTTCCAGTGCTGGAACTCCTCCTCTCCCCGGACTCACTGTATTCCCAGTGCCGGAGCTCCTCCTGACCCTGGACTCACTGTATTCCCAGTGCCGGAGCTCCTCCTCTCCCCGGACTCATTGTATTCCCAGTGCCGGAGCTCCTCCTCTCCCCGGATTCACTGTATTCCCAGTGCCGGAGCTTCTCCTCTCCCCGGACTCACTGTATTCCCAGTGCCGGAGCTCGTCCCTCTCCCCGGACTCACTGTATTCCCAGTGCCGGAGCTCCTCCCTCTCTCCGGACTCACGGTATTCCCAGTGCCGGAGCTCCTCCCTCTCCCCGGACTCACTGTATTCCCAGTGCCGGAGCTCCTCCCTCTCCCCGGACTCATTGTATTCCCAGTGCCGGAGTTCCTCCTCTCCCCGGATTCACTGTATTCCCAGTGCCGGAGCTCCTCCCTCTCCCCGGACTCATTGTATTCCCAGTGCCGGAGCTCCTCCTCTCCCCGGATTCAGGGTATTCCCAGTGCTGGAGCTCCTCCTCTCCCCGGATTCACTGTATTCCCAGTGCCGGAGCTCCTCCCTCTCCCCGGACTCACTGTATTCCCAGTGCTGGAGCTCCTCCCTCTCCCCGGACTCACTGTATTCCCAGTGCCGGAGCTCCTCCCTCTCCCCGGACTCACTATTCCCAGTGCCGGAGCTCCTCCTTCTCTCGGGACTCACTGTATTCCCAGTGCTGGAGCTCCTCCTCTTCCCAGACTCACTGTATTCCCAGTGCCGGAGCTCCTCCCTCTCCCCAGACTCACTATTCCCAGTGCCGGAGCTCCTCCTTCTCTCGGGACTCACTGTATTCCCAGTGCCGGAGCTCCACCCCTCTCTCTGGAGTGCTCCAACATCTAGAATTAAAGTTTGACAACATTTTCCTTTCAGCTGTGTTCATTTTCCACTTTAAGCAGCAGCCATCACCAGAGACACAAAGAGCCTCTTTTCAACCTTGGTGCTGTCCTGTGTTATGGGCCCAGCTTTTCACCAAGGTTTCTCAATAAAAACAATCGTAATCAGCAGGCTGCAATATGATAGACGGATAAATCAATCCCCATGGCATCTATTTATAATCTTGTTACAGGATCAGCCAATGTTGTTAGCAAGGGCAGCACTATTTCTGTACTATAAGTCCTCTAACAGTAGAATTACAAGGCATACATCCTCTAAAGATTAGAAAGTCCAATAGGCTAAATGTTTTTTTTACTGGATTCATTTACACATTTCCTGCAGCCAGTCTTCAATTACAGTAGTTACATTAAGAAAGAAAATAAGAGCTTTGGTCTAAAATTCCAAGGCCCCAAGGCCGCAAAGCAATGTAATATGGTGTAGAATGGGAGGAATGTGCGGTGATACCTGGTTACGCCTAGTTCCTGCCCCTAATTCAGTTGTCAGATATTCAGGTGCACGTCGGTACATGTGTGGGTGCTTATTACACCTCCGCACAAATGGACTGTTATATTATGGCACCATAATATGGTGCAAATGTGGAAAATACATCATACAACATATTTCCAGCCATTTGCATCCTAGAAATGCTGGGTATAAGGGATACCTGTGTGTCTCTGCTATCCAACATTGTTAAGGGCATCAGGAGAAGGAGGGGCATGGAGAATTTAAAAGGCCAGTTTCCCGAAAGCAATCAACTGCAAAAGTCGGCCAGAGCATTTTTAAATTCCAAGTTCAGTTCCCTCTTGTCCCTGGGCCCACTTATGCTATATTAAGATTGCACTGTAGATTTTCACCCCCCGATCTGAGGTGGGCACGATACGAGTAACATAAATGGCGCAGACAAGTATCAGGACTATGCAAATGCATTTAACCTTGAGATTGGTGGGCTTTGAGGAACATCCAATGGGGTGTGATCAGGGGCATATCCTTGAGGTGGGCGGTAATTCCCCACCCTGCCCCCTAGATCTGTCCCCAGAAGCTCTCCATCTAGATTTTATGTGCTTTTGTATTTATATGGCACCCTATCACATCTTCAGGAAGTTCCAACGTGCTGTATAATCAATGGGATTGCTTATGTCACTGTTGTTATATAGGCAAACACAGCAATCAATTTGCAGAAGATAGGCACAAGCAGCAAGTGAATGAATGACCAGATCATGGGGGAGGAATTCATTATCGACCCATTTGGGGGCGGTAACCTTTGAAAGCTGGGAAACTTAGCGCCAGGTGCTAATGACTCCCAGTTTTCACGAAATTGGGTTTAGCGCTTCAGGAAGGAGGTGGAGCGCTAAATCAAGCGCTCCACTTCCTTCCTGGAGCGCTAAAGGACGCAGGCGGGGCGGTAGTGGTGCAGCGCTGCACAATGGGCCGTGCAGCACTGCCGCGTTCTGAGGCTCCTTCCCTCCCTTAAAAGGAAGGGCCATCGCTGCAGGCTCTGCATCGAGACCAGTTAGCTGGTCCCCGATGGAGGCCGTGTATCGGCTCGATCAGCCCCATGCACTGCAGCAGAGTGTCAGGCTGATCGATCACGGGCCAGGAGAAGGAAAAGAAATTGACCCACACAATGTAAAAAATTTAGGCACTTACCTCGGCAACCTCCCCTTTAACTTTCGCCTCCGAAGCGCACGGCCTCCCGATGAACGCCTCCTGCAGCTGCCGGTGTTGTCGCCCGGCGATGCTGCAGGGGGCGAAACCGAAGTTCGGGTCCGGGGCGATGCGCATGGCGATGACGTCACGATCTCCAGGCAAGAGTCAATGTCAGTGCCGCACCCGGTCGCAAAGCCATTTGCGCCCCGTGGGGGTGCTAACGGGAGGCACAAATGCACTCAATTTCTCCCCCTAAAAGTTTTTTGAGTCTTGTCTCCTTATACTTTCCAATCAGTTTTGCCCAATAAATGGGTGTAAAAATGAATGAAAACAACCAGAAATCAGGGCAGGGATCTGTGATGCTGGACCTCCACTACAACAACGACTTAGATTTATATAGCGCTTTTGATGCAGAAAAATGTTCCAAGGTGCTTCACAGAAGGGCAATTGGACAAAAATTGACATTGAACCAAAGTAGGAGATATTATGATGAGTGACTTAAAGCTTGATCAAAGAGTTGGTTTTAAGGAGGTCATAAAGGAGGACAGAGAGGTTGAGAGGTAGAGAAGCTTAGGGAGGGAATTCCAGAAATGGAGTCCTAGGGGGAGAAATTTGGTATCGCCCCTTTTGGGGCGCAATTATTGGCCGGGCGCAAAGTTTAGCGCCTGGCGCTAATTATCGCCTCCGACTGCAAACTTGGCTTCTATCGCCCCTGGAGGTGATTGGAGTGCTAAATCAAGCGCTACACACCTCTCTTAAGGCGCTAACGCTGAGGAGCGAGGCGCTAAGTCAGAGCGCTGGCGAATCTCATGTGATGTCAGTCAGCAATGGAACACAGACACACTGGCACCGGCCAGTTCTTAAAGGGGGGGGGGGTCGCTCTTGCTCTCCATCCACACCCTGCTCATTGCAGCCTTGAATCTCGGCCTGGAGAGACCTGCACATCAAATCTGCTGGAAAGAACAATGGAGAGACCCAGGGAAAGAGCTCAGAGTGCAGCCCCTATAGTCTCTTCTAAATCGATGCAAGGAAGGACAAATCAAAATGAACCTGCAAAGTGAAGCTCAGTACCCAAAACTCCTTCACACAATGCTACATCTCTCCAGAAGTCTCTCTCTCTCTCTCTCTCTCTCTCAGAATGCGTGGTGCAAAAATGTCAGCGACAAAAAAAGGCAGGAAGCGGCCGCCTTTAAATAACGCTCCCCCAGTCCCTTCCCGACTGCAAAACGTTCCCCTCAACCTGTCGTTGCTAGCGGCAGGCGGTAAGGCAGGGGGTGCCACTCAATATCCGGTCCAGGGCGCTACCGGGGCGTTGCATGCTTGGCTGACGTCACGATCTGCAGGCGCAGGAGATCGTGGCGGTAGTGTTTGGCGCTGCTGCAAAATGTCTGGTCAATTTTGCGAGCGGCGCAAACATCGCCGCACCCGGGCGCTAGTTGCTTTGCGCCCCATTAGCGCCCTCTTCGGGCGCTAACGGGAGGCGCAAAGCAACCAAATTTTCCCCCCCTAGACTATTGTCAGAATACTAAATTTTGCAAGCGCCAGAACATCCCTCCAGTTTGTGGGTGGATTGATGCAAATGTGGTCAACATATCTCATGTTGTTATGTGTGCAATTTGCTGGTGATGTGCACATGCTCCAAGCTTGCAGCCAAAGTTCTCCACAGGCTTGGCACTATCGATGGCTGTCATTGTCATAACTACCCTTAAATTTTATGCTTTGGGATTAATTAAGGCTGTCACTGTAACATCAGCAACGTAATCAGCTGCACATTGATGTATAAAGCAATTGACTGAGACTTTGTCTGCTCAAGCAAGCAATTCCATCTCCTTCCTGATTGACAACCAACAGTAGCATGAGAGTGCTGAGCAATTTTACAAAGTTGCAAAATTGCCAGAAGTTCCAGAGTTTTAGAGATTAAGGGATGATTTGATAAAGATATTTAAAATTGTGAAGGGATGGAACAGAGCCGATAGAAACAGAATATTTCCAGTGGTTAAGGGATCTAGAACATGGGAACATAGATGTAATAGATTTATGACAGAGAGCAGGATAATTTTTGTTTACGTGGAGGGTTGTGAGGCTGTGGAATATATCAACATTTAAGAATAGGTTAGATAGATGGTTGAAGGAAAGGGGAATAAAGAGATATGGGAACAAGCCAAGCACATAGGATTCGTATTACTGCTCGTGTGGAGGAGAAACACCAACACAGACTGGTTGGGCAAAATGACTTGCTTCCGTGTTGTAATTTCTCTATAATTCTATATGGCTCTACATTAACCCTTGTGCAATAGTACTACACACATAAATAAGAAAGGATCTAATTCTCTACCACCCCCAGCACCCCTTCCCCTTCGCCCGGCACCTTCCCGTGCACGCGCAGGAGATGCAACACATGCCCTTACACCTCCCCTCTTCCCACTGTCCAGGGCCCCAAACACCCCTTCCAGGTGAAACAGCGATTTACTTGTACTTCCTGCAATTTAGTATACTGTATTCGCTGCTCACGATGTGGTCTCCTCTACATTGGGGAGACCAAACGCAGATTGGGTGACCGCTTTGCGGAACACCTCCGTTCAGTCCGTAAGGGGGACCCCGAGCTCCCGGTGGCCTGTCACTTTAATTCACCGCTTCACTCCCACTCTGACCTCACCGTCCTCGGCCTATTACACTGTTCCACGGAAGCGCAGCGTAAGCTCGAGGAACAGCACCTCATCTTTCGTTTAGGCATGCTACAGCCCTCTGGACTCAATATCGAGTTCAACAATTTTAGATCATAACCTCAGCTCCAATCACATTTATATTTTATTTTTTCCACCCTTTTATTTGCCCCCCCCCCCCACCTTTTTTTTCCTCCTAGAAGCTGGCAGCTGTCCTTCATTCTGCCAGTGGATTTCACACTTCTTTCAGCCTTAATCGGTCACATTAACACCACCTCTAGCCTTGCATATCTCTTAATGTCTCTTAATGTCTCTTCATCTCCCCCTTTGTTCTTTTATCCCCTCCCCCTTTTCCCAGCTTTACTCTGGCCTTAAATCTATTTGATTTCCGGCTCTTCACAGTTCTGACGAAAGGTCATCGACCTGAAACGTTAACTCTCTTTCTCTCTCCACGGATGCTGCCTGGCCTGCTGAGTTTTTCCAGCGTTTTCTGTTGTTATTTCTAATTCTCTGAATGTTCACCATATTTGCAACCAGACTGTGTAAGTCAATATTTATTTCCCAGACAGCTGTCATGATGAAAAGGAGGAGGAAGATAGGTTACACAAATATTGCTATGAGCAGCATTCACAAATAGCTTTCAGTAGAAGGCGTAACATGGTAAAAATGTTTCAGTGTATTCTTTGTTGCCAGTGAGTAAATAAGAGAATAGCAGCAGAAGTTTACCAGAAGCTGTGAGCTGACAGCAGTCCACTGACTTCTCCCATTCTAACACCCTCTGTAGCCTTCTCTCCCAGGATTTGTGTAACTTCATCCTCATATGGGATTAGAGGATGAGTTAAGTAATGCTTCTCTGTTGTTATGAGCTGTCTTCGCCTGCAACCAGAGTAGAAAAATTGAGAAGATCCAATTGTCAAGATGGCATGCAGTAATACCCAAGTGTCAGCATGCAGGTCATAGTGATTATGATGACATCTGCATACAACAGTCAGCTATAATAGACAGGAAGATATTTTGGGGGCTGAATGTGTGTAAGTACGTAAGGAAAGGAACATTCCCAGGTGAAGGTTATGGCTATAAGGGATCTTGGGTTTATGTCACGATACATGACGTGATCCGGACTCGAGTCGTCGTTGGCTTGTTCACAGATGTGATTCCCAGTAAAAAAGTAAAAATTTTCCCAGTAAAAAAGTAAATTTTTTTTACAGCTTATCGTTTTACATACAGACGGCAGCTTTTGACACGTTAGACCCCCCTGCGACTCCACCTCATTGTCTCAGTTGTATCTTGCTATGTCTTTGATGTGGTATCTTCCTGGCTGACCTGATTAACTTTATCACACCTCGGCAGATAGTCAGGATGATTTAATTTAGTTGTCTGCAATTGTAAGGTACACATGCATTATTCTCTATCTATATATGCTTTGTCGAGTCTGTATTTCTTTACTACTTCACCTGAGGAAGGGGCGATCGATAGCTCCGAAAGCTTGTGATTTCAAATAAAACTGTTGGACTATAACCTGGTGTTGTGCGACCTCTCAATTTTGTCCACCCCAGTCCAACACCGGCATCTCCGCATATAAAATACATCCCATAAACATCATGCCCATTCATAATCAGGTTTGAAAGTACTTTAAGACAATGTGCCGGGGAGGTAACTGTAAGTGCCATATATGCTTAGTACACTGCTTTATGGAAGGTCATGGTAGGGTCTCCTACCTTGGTTGTTGCATTAAGGCCATTGAACTTCTTACAGTCCTGCTTCCAGATGCATTGTATGGTGGAGGTTGCATTCACACTCTTCCTGGCTGTTCTTCTTGGGATCCTGCGACACGCAGTGGTGAAGAAGGCCCCTCTTTCTCTGCCCTATTTCCTCCAGGACAATTTCAATAGCTTCATCCAAGAAACAGGCCATACTCTGACTTCTAGCACTCCTTACATCATTTTTCTAAAGAATCTTGCTACCTTGAAAATCTGTAAATCACTATGCCTGCACCTTTAAGATGTTGCAAGCCATTAAATGCTGCAACAACGCTTGATTTTCATCTATTGGTCGAGTTCCCAATCACAGGTGTTTTACACATCAGGAGCTTGCCCACATCATGGTATTGAGGTTGACCCCAGAAATACATGGTGTGGGGTGGGGGGAGGTGTCAGGGAACGATGGGCCGAATGGCCTCCTTCTGTGCCATAAATTTCAATGATTCTATTGATAGGGTGGGTGCTATTCCCACTTGGCCCAACTTCCATCTGTCTAAGTGGAAAATCTATGCTACATCAACCTTCCTCGTTTAACTAAAGATTCTGGGGTTGATGATCTGTGGCCTTCTTAGCAGACTCCCACTATAACTTCAGTGGATGCCTGTCAAAATAGCTGGAAACTAGGCTGCAGCCCAGTTTTACTGAGTCCTGACCTTGCACTCAAATTTGTTGGAGCCGACACCTACCCCTTATCAGGACATTGACATGAGAGGCAAGGCCAAGGGTGGGGACTCTGATTTTTTTTAATGCTTAAAAGGCTGCCCCTCCTTGTATGGAGACCATGGGGGTACCTACATTCTTTCCTGGGATGGGAGGTTATCCAGCACTTCCCTGGGCCTAGACTCTTTGCCGCATTTCCAGCCTCTTTGGCAGGTAGAAACTGTGCAAATTGTGTCTCTTTCCCCTAACTCCCGTGAACCTTGTCAGGGCCAGCATAGAGGTCAGGGGTAGAAATATCTTGGCACTTATGCCAAGCTACATAAAGCCCTGTGGATTTTTATCTATCTATACATCTATCAGTACAACTTTTATGCTTCACAGTTACAAATTAGGGATTGCCACACTTTCTTCTTAGATCATCTTTTGTAGTCTTTATTTTGCTTCACAAAGTAGAAGATCATCCTCTTAACTGATGCTTTTGTTAAATTGAACCATCTCTTGCATTCATGCCAGTTGCTGTCTACTCCAGCAGCAGCTTTACCATCACCTTCCAGTGCAGCTGAGGTTGATGGAGGTAGAGATGACAATAGTCTATGTTTGAGGTATAGAAAGGAAAGATTGCAAGGGCTGAATCTCCTCCCTGACAAAGTATTCATGAAGCCATGAATGCTCTGGGCTACTTTGAGAAGACATTTTAATGTATTTTTGTTTCACCGTTGATGAGCAGAATGCATGGGTAATGGTAGCGTAGTGGTTATAGAACTGGGTTAGTATTGCAGAGGTCTTGCATTTAAATCCTACCATTGCAAGTTCAGAAAGCAAATTCAATAAATATTGTAAGTGGTAGATTAGGAAAAAAAATCATAAAAGCTGCCAGATTGTTGCAAAAACCTAATTGATTAATTCCTTCAGCTGGCCTATATGTGTCTCCAGCCCCACATTATGTGGCTGACTTGTTGGGATTAGATTTCCACACAGGTTGTCCAATAGCAGAGTGCAGCAACCGTGGAAAAATTGTGTTTTTCCAGAGATTACGCAGAAGTTACAGCAGACAAGCAGGAGGTCCCCCATGGAAAGACGCCCTCTTAATGCCCTCAGGACAACTAGAGATGGGCAATAGACTAGAGATGGCCAATAGACTAGAGATGGCCAATAGACTAGGGATGGCCAATAGATTACAGATGGCCAATAGACTAGGGATGGCCAATAGACTAGGGATGGGCAACAGACTAGAGATTGCCAATAAACTAGAATACAAAAGCAAAATACTGCGGATGCTGGAAATCTGAAATAAAAACAGAAAATGTTGGAAATACTCAGCAGGTCAGGCAGCATCTGTGGAGAGGGAAACAGTTAACTTTCAGGTCAATGACCTTTCATCAGAACTGGAAAAAGTTAGAGATGTAACAGGTTTTGAGCAAGTATAGAGGTAGGGAAAGGGGGAGGGGAGGAAAGAACAAAAGGGGAGGTCTGTAATAGGTGGAAGGCAGGAGAGATTAAATGACAGAAGGGATGATGGTGCAAGTTGAAAGGTGATAGTAATGGCACAAGTAAAGAAACAAAAGATGGGTCTAGGAGGTGTAATTGGTGTGAAGGAATAAGCCATATATCTATTCAGAAAAATACACCATTCTATGAAAGAATTCTGGCCTTATTAAAACATGACAAACTAGGTCAGGAAATCTGTAAGCCTCAACAATCTGAAACTGTTGCAGCATTCTGGTAATAGAGATAAGATAAGTTGTTGACACTGAATCAATAACCTTATTGAAACAGGAGGTTGGAGGCTCCTGACATCTGAATCTTTGGAAAAAAGACAATGGTACATCCTGGTTGAGGTGTTCTAATTTACACTTCGTAAAAAGACACAAACAGAAGACCTTGGTAAAAATGACATCAAATAGATACACCTGCTGTTACACCATTTTTTATGGTGGGCTTGGAACACCTAGGGTAGAGACATAATTCTTAATGCTACCAGCTGATCTGACTATAAGAATAGCAGGGGTCAGCAGAAAAATTACTAGAGATAATTAGCTTACATCAGCAGAAAACTTCAAAGGAAATACCACTGAAAAGGTGCCACACAAAAGATTATTGCTTAAGGTAAAAAATCACGGGATTGGGGGTAATATTCTGGCATGGATAGAGGATTGGCTATCTAACAGAAAGCAAAGAGTTGGGATAAATGGTTCATTCTCAGACTGGCAATCAGTAACTAGTGGTGTTCCACAGGGGTCAGTGCTGGGTCCCCAACTCTTTACAATTTATATTAACGATTTGGAGGAAGGGACCAAGTGTAACATATCAAAATTTGCAGATGATACTAAGATGGGAGGGAAAGTAGTGAGTGAGGAGGACATAAAAAACCTGCAAGGGGACATAGACAGGCTAAGTAAGTGGGCAGAGATTTGGCAGATGGAATACAACACTGGAAAGTGTGAGGTGATGCACTTTGGCAGGAAAAATCCTAGAGCAATTTATTATCTTAATGGCAAGAAACTGGAGAGTACTGAAGTGCAAATGGATCTGGGGGTCCTGGTGCACGAAACTCAAAAGGTTAGTATGCAGGTGCAGCAAGTGATTAAGAAGGCAAATGGAATGTTGGCTTTCATTGCTAGGGGGATAGAATATAAAAATAGGGAGGTATTGCTTCAAGTGTACAAGGTATTGGTGAGACCGCACCTGGAATACTGCATACAGTTTTGGTGTCCTTACTCAAGGAAAGACATCCTTGCTCTCGAGGCAGTGCAAAAAAGGTTCACTCGGTTAATCCCGGGGATGAGGGGGTGGTCATATGAGGAGAGGTTGTGTAGATTGGGTCTCTACTCATTGGAGTTCAGAAGAATGAGAGGCGATCTTATTGAAACATATAAGATTGTGAAAGGGTTGGATCGGGTGGATGCGGGGAGGATGTTCCCGATGACAGGTGAGACTAGAACTAGGGGACATAGTCTTAGAATAAGGGGCTGCTCTTTCAAAACTGAGATGAGAAGGAACTACTTCACTCAGAGGGTGGTAGGTCCATGGAATATGTTGCCACAAAAAGCTGTAGAAGCTACATCATTAAATAAATTTAAAACAGAAATAGACAGTTTCCTAGAAGTAAAGGGCATTAAGGGTTACGGGGAGCGGTCAGGAATTTGGACATGAGTCTAGGTTCGGATCGGTCATGGCCCTGTGGGTAGTGGAGCGAGCCCAGGGACCGTGTAGCCTGATTCTGCTCCTATTTCGTGTGTGCAATTCTGTTAGATGCAGGAGATGGTTCTGTGATAGTAGATAGTAGATTGGCGGTTAGGATCAGATCAGCCATGATCTTATTGAATGGTGGAGCAGGCTCGAGGGGCCGATTGGCCTATTCCTGCTCCTATTTCTTATGTTCTTATGTTCTTAAAAAGGATATAAATATTGAACTTTCAAATGGGATGATAGTCTCGTTGTAAAGGGGCAAAGCGATTCTCAGGCTTCAGAGGCAGCTCTGTAAGTCTACAACTCTTTGTACCTCGAGGATCAAGGTACTGTACTGTATTTGATTTTGGTGGATATCCTGGAATAAGACTGAGAACTGTAAAACTGTTAAGATCTGATAATAAGAATTGTAAGCTTACTCTTTTTGGAACTGTTAATGTTGTGATTGAAACACTTACTGTAATTACATGTCGGTTCTTTAATAAATCTATATATTTTTAGAATTGTCTCACATAGTACTTCTGTATAAAACTTGCGAACTCAATCTCTGTACACTCTTTGGTGAGGAGTTGCAGAATTCTGGGGGGGTTTTCTGGACCCTCATAATTTCTGGAAGGTCACACTCTAGCTAAACTTATTAAAAGTGCTATCTGGAGGACGGTAACATCTTCAGGTTGTTCCTTTCCTTTAGGGAGAGATAGTCTGGATCTTTAGACCCAATTAAGCGCCTTTAGGATTCGGCTACCTTAAACTTTAGTTGAAAGTGAACATCTGGGGAATACGCCTGATCTGGGGTAGCCCTAAAGGGGCTAGGACTAGTAATTATCCCTTCATTGGGAACATCAGAATGATAAATTAGAGATGGGCAATAGATTAGAGATGGGCAATAAACTGGAGATAAAAGAAAGACTTGCATTTATATAGCGCCTTTCATGACCACCAGACGTCCCAAAGCACTTTACAGCCAATGAAGTACTTTTTGGAGTGTAGTCACTGTAAGGTGACAAGTCCGATTGCGGTAATTACAGAAGAGTTTCCCTGCTGTCTGCCACAGGGAAAGTCATCGCAAGAATCCTCCTTAATCGCCTTCTCCCAGTGGCTGAAGAGCTCCTCCCAGAATCGCGATGCGGATTCCGCCCACTAAGGGGCACAATGGACATGATCTTCACCATGCGTCAATTACAAGAGAATTGCAGGGAACAGCACCAACCGCTGTACATGGCCGCCTTTGACCTCACAAAGGTCTTTGACACTGTCAACCATGAGGGATTATGGAGTGTCCTCCTCAAATTTGGCTGCCCTCAAAAGTTTGTCACCATCCCCCGCCTGCTTCACGACAACATGCAAGCCATGATCCTGACCAACGGTTCCACCACAGACCCAATTCACGTACGGACCGGGGTCAAGCAAGGCCGTGTCATCACACCAACGCTCTTCTCGATCTTCCTTGCTGCAATGCTCCATCTCACCCTCAGTAAGCTCCCCGCTGGAGTGGAGCTAATTTACAGAACAAACAGGAAACTGTTCAACCTCCGTCATCTCCAGACCAGATCCAAGGTCGTCCCATCCTCTGTCGTCGAATTACAGTATGCAGACGACGCTTGCGTCTGCGCTCACTCGGAGGTCGAACTCCAAACCATCGTCAACACCTTCACCGAAGTGTACGAGAGCATAGGCTTTACACTAAACATCCGTAAGGCAAAGGTCCTCTACCAACCTGCCCCCACCATACAGTACTGCCCCCCAATTATCAAAATCCACGACGAGGCCTTGGGCAACGTGGACCACTTTCCATACCTCGGGAGCCTACCATCAACAAGGGCAGACATTGATGACGAAGTCCAATACCGCCTTTAGTGTGCCAGTGCAGTCTTCGGTCACCTGAAGAAGAGAGTGTTTGGAGACCAGGACCTCAAACCCGACACCAAGCTCATGGTCTACAAAGCAGTTGTGATACCCGCCCTCCTGTATGCCTCAGAGACATGGACCATGTACAGCAGGCACCTCAAAGCACTGGAGAGGTACCAGCAACGCAGCCTCCGCAAGATCCTACAAGTCCATTGGCAGGATAGGCGCAGCAACATCAGTGTTCTCGCTCAGGCCAACATCCCCAGCATCGAAGCTTTGACCATGCTCGATCAGCAACGATGGACGGGCCACATCGTCCACATGCCCGATACAAGACTCCCAAAAGAAGCGCTCTACTCGGAGCTCTGACACAGCAAGAGAGCCCCAGGTGGGCAGAGGAAACGCTTCAAGGACACCCTCAAAGCCTCCTTGAAAAAGTGCAGCATCCCCACCGACACCTGGGAATCCCTGGCCCAAGATCGCACAAAGTGGAGGAGAAGCATCCGGGAAGGTGCTGAACACCTCGAGTCTCTTCGCCGGGAGCAAGCAGAAGTCAAGCGCAAGCAGCGCACGTCAATCCAAGCACCCCACCCACCCGCCCCTTCAACCACCATCTGCCCCTCCTGTGACAGAGTCTGTAGGTCCCGCATTGGACTCATCAGTCACCTGAGAACTCATTTTTAATGTGGAAGCAAGTCATCCTTGGTTCCGAGGGACTGCCTAAGAAGAAGAGAAGAAGAATAATGTAGGAAACACAGCAACCAATTTGTGCACAGCAAGCTCCCACAAACAGCAATGTGATAACTACCAGATAATCTGTTTTTATGATGTTGATTAAGGGATAAATATTGGCTAGGACACCAGGGATAACTCTCCTGCTCTTCTTCAAAATAGTGCCATGGGATCTTTTACGTTAAACTGAGAGGGCAGACGAGGCATCGGTTTAACATCTCATCTGAAAAACAACACCTCCGATAGTGCAGCACTCCCTCAGTCCTGGACTGGAGTGTCAGCCTAGATTTACATGCTCAAGTCTCTGGAATGGGACTTGAACCCACAACCATTACTAACTCATAGGCAAGGGTGCTACCAACTGAGCCACAGCTGACACTGGGCAATAAACTAGAGATGGGTGGAGCACTTTGTGGCATTGGAGCAATCCAACTCCACCTCCAGGAATAGGTTAGCTATGGAGAATCCATGATCCAGGCATCCTCCTGTGTGAAGGAGGACATGCAGTAGTAGGAGAAGGAGTGGGGGACTTAAAAAGTGAAAAAATGTGGGAAAATATATATTCAATTTAAAATAGCATGGAAATATTATTTGTTAAAAATAAAACTACAGGCTGACATATTTGATTTGTGTGGTGCTTTGTCAGACGTATCCATGAATTGAAAAGTATCTTTTTTCATAGACCAGTGGATCATAATGCCAAGTAGTTAAATACTGTGCTACCAGAAGCTGACAGATCAAAATGCCTTGCTTTAACTGGAAGACACACACTGAGAAGTTAAAACTGAAATAGCCTTATTCTAACAGCCTGGCAGACCATGATTACCTGCCAGATTATTAGAGAAACACTAAAGAATAAAACTATAAATCCACTCGATATATCCACAGATTGGCAGGTCAATAGCAAACTGACAGAATGAATTTCATTTTGATTGCCCTTCCTCTCCTGAGATGAAACTATGAAAACACATTAAATCATTGATCTTTCTGCACAACAGTCTGGGTAGCTTTATGAAATGATTATTATTTTCATGGAAAAATGTTTGGCAAACCTTTTTTATATCTGTTTGAAAATATACAATACAGTAAGTTGAATTACATTAAAAATATAATTGAGCAACTCGCACTTGACTTTTCTCTTTCCAAGTAGAAAAATAGTCATTTATGTAGCTGGTGATCCTTAAATAATGGCATTAATCATTGGGAAATTAGGGATGATAATGTAAGGGTTTGTCCAACCAGTAACACAAAAAAATTGGCTTTCTCCATTGATATCTTCTCCTAATGACTCAGTGGGTAAATGCACCATGTGGTGAAAACTGAACCCTACAACCTAGAAGGGTCCCTGGTTTGATCTATGCTTTGAATTAACCTGCATTAACCAAGATCCTATGTTTGGCCTCATAGAAACATAGAAGCATCGAAAAATAGGAGCAGGAGTAGGCCATTCGGCCCTTCGAGCCTGTTCTGCCATTCAATCTGATCATGGCTGATCCTCTATCTCAATACCATATTCCCGCTCTCTGCCCATACCCTTTGATGCCTTTTGTGCCTCAACATCTCCAGGCTGGGAAGGGGACAAATCAGACAGGCTTCCCAGTCCTGATCACCATCCAATGACCTGTCTAGCTCTAGCCACAGATAGGCAGGCTCTGGAAAGTGCAAGTGTGTGGACATTGGGTGAGGACAAGATCAGGCACAGCTGTGATGAAGCCATGATCGAATAAGCTGCCAACGCTCCAACTGTTCAGATTCGAACATGAAGAATGGTCACTTGGGAGAAGTACTGGAGAGAAGCTGATGCCTGCGGAACCAATCCCAGCATGAACTGCCAACTTCAGGTAAAGAAAGGAGGAAATTGAAGGAGAAAAATGAATCAAAGAGGATCCACTATTGACTATTGTTAAATAGTGAAAAATCTTATAATTTAAATGGAAATTATATTGGAAATTAAGGAGCTATTTTGAATATTCATATCTATACCTAATAAATAAATCCTTTAAATTCCGGTAAACGTGCTTAAATAATGATAAATTAAGTAATATTAAATGATTTTACAAATAGATGTCAGCACTAGCAACAATGCATTTTGAGACAACTGCCTTCAATTAGAATCATAGAATCATATAGCACAGAAGGAGACCATTTGGCCCATCGTGCCTGTGCTGGATCTTTGAAAGAGCTATCCAATTAGTCCCACTCCCCTGATGGCATGTGAGCAGAGTCTGCCTGATTTTCAACTGCCGGCAGCCAGCCAACTGCCTCTTTCAGCCCGTTTCGAGCAGGTAGCTGGCTGGCAGGATATATATGAAACCCAGCCATTAAAATTGTCCCGGCCTCCCACTGACATCCCTGGGCGAGCCACCTAGTTAGCTACCCACCTGGTTTCTAAAGGTGAAACCCTACTGTGCCACCCAGTTACCCTGCTAGTTTCAATAACATAAATCTAGTGACTGTCTTCCACCAACATGCTCTAGGTGTATGGTAGGTGTATCATCTGTCAAGTGTGGCTGATGCGCCCCTACTCTGTTGTGGAAGTCCATCCACCTTGTGTAGGACAATCTAGGAAAGGGCTCGTAGAGGATCCTGCTACAAATTCAGTGTTGTCACTTTACTCTTCTAAAACCTGAATGCTTCGTTATCCTCATCAGCATCATCATTTTCCTCCTTTGAGATGGTAAAGAGGTCTGAGGAATCAGATGTGGAAACAAATACGGAAACATTTAGGTAAACTGGACTATGTATAATCTGCTGATGTGTTTAAAATGTACCTCTTTCAGTAAAAAAAACTTACTTCAAACACAAGAGATAAAAATGGATGTGAAATATCCTACACGTGATTTGCTAGATAATGGCCCAGATTTTGCTGTGAGCAGTGAAGGAACAGCTTTCGCCGTTCACCTCACATACGGTTGCCCACAGACTTTTAGCGGGCTTGTCAGTGGAGACTTCCAGTCATCTGCCGTGTGTTTGACTTTAGCGCCCTCTACCAGAGATCTGTGGTGCCTGTGAGCAGATCAAGCAGCAAGGAGGCTTTTCAACCAATCAGATTGAAGAATCCTCACTGAGCCATGCAGACTGCAAAGCAGGAAGTAAAAAACAGGAAATATAAATTACATTTAAATCATTGCACAGGAAGCAAAATAAAGATTTGGACATACCGCTAGGATTAGGGGAAAGACATAAAAGAGAAAAACGATATAAAAAAATTATTTTAATCTTAATTTTTTTTAAATCTCCAGCATCCATTTTCTTCTGAGGGAATGAGACACTACACTTGTAAAATTAATTTTTCAGGGCCAGAGAGGTTGTTCAACAGTATTTATCACTTATTATGCCGTTAAAAACTAAGTTACTTCTGATTGTACAAGGCCTAACATTTTCATCTGTCTTTAGAGAGAGAATAGTGAATAATTAGCCTAAACTCACGGCATTACAGTGACCTTTGTGCAGATTCCATTGGCGAAGACTGCAACAGCGCAGCCTGTGGAGGAGCAGGGTATCACTGACAGCGACTTCCGGATCAAAAACTGCAAAGGTGCCATAACTATTTTATCTCCTTTTCCTTCTATTTCAAATTTATTTCACTTACAGGTTTTGGTGCTTTGTGGGACTGATGCAGTACCTGACTGTTAAACAATGCCTTCTGTGCTCCTGTTGTATATTTTGATACCAACATTTTCACAACACACAATGTTCTTTCAATTTGATGTTGCTGAAAACCTTGATATTAATGACTGTTTTCCTGGCATGATCATATTTATAAATGTTTTTCAGTACAAAAGGGTCACAAATTTGAATGAGCCAGAAATAAGATCATTCTGTGAACACACACTGAGCTGTACCTGTTCGAAATTAGAAATAGTAATTTGAAACTAATTAAATAAACTTGAGCAATGGTGGGTCAGCAAATATAACTAGTACAGGCAGGTGCACAATAAATGCATCAATGACATTAGAACAAAGGTGTTCAAACACGCATTTTGAATTTAGAAATGCAAAATAAAAAAATTGTCTAGGTTTCTGACGAAAGGTCATCGACCTGAAACGTTAATCCTGCCTTCCTCTCTCCACAGATGCTGCTGACCTGAACGGTTTCCAGCATTTTCTGTTTTTACTTTCAAAAACATTTCTGTAAGGGAGGCTGCGGACAACATTACAAACAGAAAAGTGCTATTTTGTGAGCAGCTATTGGAAGTGAGCATGATTAGTGGACATATGGTTCAGGGGAAACAATATTCAAGGTTCTTAAAGGAATGGATAAATTGAATCATTCAAGATTACCACAAACTCAAGAACCAGAGGACAGGGGCCCTGAAAAAATAATTTTACAAGTGTAGTGTCTCATTCCCTCAGAAGAAGATGGATGCTGGAGATTTAAAATGTATATCTACTTTATGCAAAGGGGTGACCATGTGGACTGGAGTGCCCAGAGAGACAGTGGTGGCAGACAGTGTAGAAAATTTTAAGGAAGAATTGAATAGATATTTGAGGGAGTGGGCAATTGAGAAGTATTAGTTCTGAAGGATAGTGCTTTTTTGGTTCTGTACTTTCCTATGTTACTAAGGCTTCACCTTTGGTTGTTATCTCACCATGGGTGATATTAGGAAATAGCAGGAGTACAGGGGGTAATTTTCTGAGTAAGCACTGCCGATTCACAATGGATGAAAAATTGTGGACAGCGGGCCTGCAATTTTCCGATATGCACTAACGGATTTCTGCCACACTTCCAGCGAAGCTATGGCAGTGGAACGGGAACAGCTTCGAGGTAATTCCCTGTGTATGTTAATTGTACTAAGGTCTTCTTAAGATTTTGTCTGATGACAGCATATTCTCAAGTTCACCATTTCCTTCAACACTTACTTTATACAACATCCCCAGCATCGAAGCTTTGACCACGCTCGATCAGCTCCGATGGACGGGTCACATTGTTCGCATGCCCTGATACGAGACTCCCAAAACAAGCGCTCTACTCGGAGCTCCGGCACGGCAAGAGAGCCCCAAGTGGGCAGAGGAAACGCTTCAAGGACACCCTCAAAGCCTCCTTGAAAAAGTGTAACATCCCCACCGACACCTGGGAATCCCTGGCCCAAGACCGCACAAAGTGGAGGAGAAGCATCCGGGAAGGCGCCGAACACCTCGAGTCTCTTCACCGGGAGCAAGCGGAAGCCATACGCAGGCAGCGCAAGGAGCGCACATCAACCCAAGCACCCCACCCACCCACCCCTTGAACCACCGTCTGCCCCACCTGTGACAGAGACTGTAGGTCCAGCATTGGACTCATCAGTCACATGAGAACTCATTTTTAATGTGGAAGCAAGTCATCCTCGGTTCCGAGGGACTGCCTAAGAAGAAGAGAAGAAGAAGAAGACTTTATGTAAATTACTAGTTGGTCTCCTGTGGAGATTTTCACTGTAAGTTGATAGATATATAGGAGCATTATACGAGGTAATGTGCAGCGTATTATTCTGCTGCTGAGGTGCATTTATGTAATCTGCTGTGGCCCTTTAAGGCTGCAGGATCTGATTGCTGCAAAGAGGCACATCCCAAGACCAATTAGAGGGTGAATTTCTCTGTACATTGGCAGCAACATGGAAATTACTAACTTTTTTCTCTTTTTACATACATAGAATTACATAGAATTTACAGCACAGAAACAGATCATTCGGCCCAACAGGTCTATGCCAGTGTTTATGCTCCACATGAGGTTCCTCCCACCTTACCTCATCTCACCCAATTAACATATCCTTCTATTCCTTTCTCCCTCAGTACTTATTCAGCTTCCCCTTAAATGCATCTATTCGCCTCAACCACTCCATGTGGCAGCAAATTCCACATTTTCACCTCTCTCTGAATAAAGAATTTTCTCCTGAATTCCTTATTGGATTTATTAGTGACTATCTTATATTTATGACCCCTAGTTTTGGACTCCCCCACAAGTGGAAACATCTTCTGCATGTATCCTAGCAAACCCCTTCTTAATTTTAAAGACCTCCATCAGGTCACCTCTCAGCCTTCTCTTTTCTAGAGAAAAGAGCCCCAGCCTGTTCAGTCTTTCCTGATGGGTATAACCTCCCAGTTCTGGTATCATCCTTGTAAATCTTGTTTATACTTTCTCCAGTGCCTCTATATGCTTTTTGTCATATGGAGACCAGAACTGTGCACAGTACTCTAAGTTTAGGATCTTATCATGGTTCTATCAGTCCGAATCTCCATCAAAGACGGACACCTCAGCACTTCACTCTACCGCAAGCCCACGGACAACCTCACGATGCTCCACTTCTCCAGCTTCCACCCTAACCATGTTAAAGAAACCATCCCCTATGGACAAGCCCTGCGAATACACAGGATCTGCTCAGACGAGGAGGAACGCGATGGACACCTACGGACGCTGAAAAATGCCCTCGTAAGAACGGGATATGACGCTCGACTCATCGATCGACAGTTCCGACGGGCCACAGCGAAAAATCGCATAGACCTCCTCAGAAGGCAAACACGGGACACAACCAACAGGGTACCCTACGTCGTCCAGTACTTCCCCGGAGCGGAGAAACTACGCCATGTTCTTCGCAGCCTTCAACATGTCATCGATGACGACAAACACCTCGCTAAGGCCATCCCCACGCCTCCACTACTTGCCTTCAAACAGCCGCCTAACCTCAGAAGTACCATCGTTCGCAGCAAATTACCCAGCTTTCAGGATAACAGCGACCACGACACCACACAACCCTGCCATGGCAAACTCTGCAAGACATGCCAGATCATCAACACAGATACCACCATCACACGTGAGGACACTACCCACCAGGTACATGGTACATACTCATGTGACTCGGCCAACGTTGTCTACCTCATACGTTGCAGGAAAGAATGCACCGCGGCATGGTACATCGGCGAGACCATGCAGACACTGAGACAACGTATGAACGAGCACCGCGCAACAATCGCCAGGCAGGATTGTTACCTCCCAGTCGGGGAACACTTCAGCAGTCAAGGACATTCAGCCTCGGATCTGCGGGTAAGCGTTCTCCAAGGCAACCTTAGAAACACACGACAACGCAAAATCATCGAGCAGAAACTGATAGCCAAGTTCCGCACTCATGAAGACGGTCTCAATCGGGATCTTGGGTTTATGTCACGATACATGACGTGATCCGGACTCGAGTCGTCGTTAGCTTGTTCACAGATGTGATTCCCAGTAAAAAAGTAAAAATTTTCCCAGTAAAAAAGTAAAAAAATGTTAAAGCTTTTCGTTTTACATACAGACGGCAGCTTTTGACACGTTAGAACCCCTGCGACTACACCTCATTGTCTCAGTTGTATCTTGCTATGTCTTTGATGTGGTACCTTCCTGGCTGACTTAATTAACTTTATCACACCTTGGCAGATAGTCAGGATGATTTAATTTATTGGTCTGCAATTGTAAAGTACACATGCTTTGTTTTCCACCTATATATGCTTTGGAGATTCTGTATCTAATTTACTTCACCTGAGGAAGGAGCAAATCGATAGCTCCGAAAGCTTGTGATTTCAAATAAAACTGTTGGACTATAACCTGGTGTTGTGCGACCTCTCTATATAGTTTAACATAACTTCCCTACTTTTGAATTCTATTCTTCTAGAAATGAACCCCAGTGCTTTGTTTGAACTTTTTATGGCTTTGTTAACCTGCGTTGCTACTTTTAATGATTTGTGAATCTGTACCCTTAGATCCCCTTGCACCTCTAGCCCCCATTTTGACTTTTATTTTCCAAGGAGTAGGTGGCCTCCTTATTCCTCCTACTAAAAGCCACCACCTCACACTTACCTATATTGAAAATCATTTGCCATTTACACGCCCATTCTGCACGTTTGTTAACAGATTCCAGTAACTTCCCCTTGACAGTGGTTAGACTAATAGGTCTATAAATTAGATATTTTTTTAAATTTTTGAATCTGTAACAAAGTGTTATACTTTGAAGTGTAGTGTCTGAAATGTGTTTAGTTCACAATTATAATATAGAGGGGTGAAAGATTGATTCTTAAAATTTACTTAATCGCAATATTTCTTTGTATTTATATAAAACATATGGCAGAGAGATTCATCGGAGTTGCTCCTGCTCCACTGGCGTTACTTCACCGGAACTGCATCGGAAACCTGTTTATACAGCAGATCTCCACTGTAGTCCCGGTGAAGTAACACTGGTGGAGCAGGTGCAGCTCCGAGAATTTCCCGGTCTATATCTTACCAAAATACATAATTCAGGCAATGTGAATTATTTTTAATAAAAAAGATTGCATATATCCAAAATAAAAAAAATAAATATCAATTGTGTACTGAATGACATTGGGATGACTCAATTACTTGAAATATGAGGAGGTTAGGTGCTTTTGTATATCTCAAATTGAATTACTTTACCATTTCCAAGTTGGTAATTCTCTTTATATTGCAGTTTAGTGTGGCATAACATGGTAAACTGCAACAGAGGAATGTTATATTTAAAAATGTTTGTGACCCCCATGGCATCCATTGACATTCATCATCACTTCCTAATTAAAAAATAAGCTGGTGTGTATTACACCACATGATGTATAAAACTTAGGGAGGTTAAAAAATATAATAACCAAATTCCTTAAGAATATTCTAGAAATATCAAATAATTAGTGAAACATTCCCAATACATTGACAGTAATGCAACATTTTAATTCATACCCAAATAAAAAAACAAAAATATTATACAAACATTTTTTTTAATTTGTTCATGGAATGTGGGCTTCGCTGGCAAGACCAGCATTTATTGCCCATCCCTAGTTGCCTTTGAGAAGGTGGTGGCGAGACACCTTCTTGAACCGCTGCAGTCCGTGTGGTGAAGATGCTCCCACAGTGCTGTTAGTGAGGAAGTTCCAGGATTTTGACCCAGCGACGATGAAGGAACGACGATATACTTCCAAGTCACGATGGTGGATGACTTGGAGGGGAACTTGGAGGCTCACACGCGCCTGTTGCCCTTGTCCTTCTAGGTGGTAGAGGTCGTGGGTTTGGGAGGTGCTCCCGAAGAAGCCTTGGCGAGTTGCTGCAGTGCATTTTGTAGATGGTACACACTGCAGCCATGGTGCACTGGTGGTGGAGGGAGTGAATGCTTAAGGTGGTGGATGGGGTTCCAATCAAGCTGATTTGTCTTCGATGGTGTCTAGCTTCTTGCGTGTTGTTGGAGCTGCACTTATCCAGGCAAGTAGACAGTATTCCATCACACTCCTTACTTGTGCCTTGTAGATGGTGGAAAAGCTTTGGGGAGTCAGGAGGTGAGACACTCGCCGCAGAATACCCAGCCTCTGACCTGCTCTTGTTGCCACAGTATTTATGTGGCTGGTCCGGTTAAGTTTCTGGTCAATGGTGACCCCCCCAGGATATTGATGGTGGTGGATTCGGCGATGGTAATGCCGTTGAATGTCAAGGGGCGGTGGTTAGACGCTCGCCTTTTGGAGATAGTCATTGCCTGGCACTTGTGTGGCGCGAATGTTACTTGCCATTTATCAGCCCAAGCCTGAATGTCGTCCAGGTCTTGTTGCATGCGGGCATGGACTGCTTCATTATCTGAGGAGTTACAAACGGCACTGAACACTGTGCAGTCGTCAGCAAACATCCCCACTTCTGACCTTATGATGGAGGGAAGGTCATTGATGAAGCAGCTAAAGATGGTTGGGCCTAGGACACTGCCCTGAGGAACTCCTGCAGCAATGTCCTGGGGCTGAGATGATTGACCTCCAACCACCATAATCATCTTCTTTTGTGCTAAGTATGACTCCAGCCAGTGGAGAGTTTTCCCCCCAATTTCCATTGACTTCAGTTTTACTAGGGCTCCTTGATGTCACACTCGGTTAAATGCTGCCTTGATGTCAAGGGCAGTCACTCTCACCTCAACTCTGGAATTCAGCTCTTTTGTCCATGTTTGAGGTCAGGAGCTGAGTGGTCCTGGCAGAGCCAAAACTGGGCATCAGTGAGCAGGTTATTGGTGAGTAAGTGCTGCTTGCTAGCACTGTCAATGACACCTTCCATCACTTTGCTGATGATTGAGAGTAGACTGATGGGGCGGTAATTGGCCGGATTGGATTTGTCCTTTTTGTGGACAGGACATATCTGGGCAGTTTTCCATTGTCGGATAGATGCCAGTGTTATAGCTGTACTGGAACAGCTTGTCTAGAGGCGCGGCTATTTCTGGAGCACAAGTCTTCAGCACAATAGCTGGGATGTTGTTGGGGCCCATAGCCTTTTCTGTATCCAGTGCGCTCAGCCGTTTCTTGATATCACGTGGAGTGATTCGAATTGGCTGAAGACTGGCTTCTGTGATGGTGAGGACCTCAGGAGGAGGCCAATATGGATAATCCACTCGGCACTTCTGGCGGAAGATAGTTGCAAACGCTTCAGCCTTGTCTATTACACTCATGTGCTGGGCTCCACCATCATTGAGGATGAGGATATTCATGGAGCCTCCTCCTCCCGTTAGTTGTTTAATGGTCCACCACCGTTCATGACTGGATGTGGCAGGAGTGCAGAGCTTTGATCTGATCCGTTGATTGTGGGATCGCTTAGCCTTGTCCATAGCATGTTGCTTCCACTTTTTAGCATGCATGTAGTCCTGTGTTGCAGCTTCCCCAGGTTGGCACCGCATTTTTAGGTGTGCCTGGTACTGCTGCTGGCATCCTCTTCTACACTCCTTATTGAACCAGGATTGGTCCCCTGGCTTGATGGTAATGGTAGAGTGAGGGATATGCCAGGCCATGAGGTTACAGATTGTGGTGGAATACAATTCTGCTGCTGATGATGGCCCACAGCGCCTCGTGGATGCCCAGTTTTGAGCTGCTAGATCTGTTCTGAATCTATCCCATTTAGCATGGTGGTAGTACCACACAACACGATGGAGGGTGTCCTCAGTGTGAAGACAGGACTTCGTCTCCACAATGATTGTGCGGTGGTCACTGCTACCAATACTGTCATGGACAGATGCATCTGTGACAGGTAGACTGGTGAGGACGAGATCAAGTAGGTTTTTCCCTCATGTTGGCTCTCTCACCACCTGTCGCAGGCCCAGACTGGCAGTTATGTCCTTCAGGACTCGGCCAGCTCAGTCAGTAGTGGTGCTACCGAGCCACTCTTGGTGATTGACATTGAAGTCCCCCACCCAGAATACATTCTGTGCCCTTGCTACTCTCAATGCTTCTTCCAAGTGGTGTTCAACATGGAGGAGTACTGATTCATCAGCTGAGGGAGAGCGGTAGGTGGTAATCAGCAGGAGGTTTCCATGCCCATGCTTGACCTGAAGCCATGAGACTTCATGGGGTCCAGAGTCAATGTTGAGGACTCCCAGGGCCACTCCTTCCCGACTGTATACCACTGTGCCGCCACCCCTGGTGGGTCTGTCCTGCCGCTGTGACAGGACAGACCCAGGGATGGTGATGGAGGAGTTTGGGACATTGGCTGAAAGGTATCATTCTGTGCGTATGACTATGTCAGGCTGTTGCTTGACTAGTCAGTGGGACAGCTCTCCCACTTTTGGCACAGGTCCCCAGATGTTGGTGAGGAGGACTTTGTGGGGTCGACTGGGCTGGGTGTGCCGTTGTCATGACTGTAGCTGGTGCCGAGGTCGATGCCGGGTGGTCCGTCCGGTTTTATTCTTATTGTGAAACTGAAAATAAATCTCATGCGGATAGTTGCTGGTGCTTCAGACCTTTTACTAATTGTGTGGGATTCTGCCTTTTATGTTGTTGTCATACTATAGTGAGCCACTGATTAATTTTCACCTTTAGATGCAGAAGTGGAATACACAGTGCTTTGCTGTGCCATGTCACTGGAATTGCTTATAAGCAATACCCAATTAAAATACAGGAAGAAAAACCTGCTCTCATTGGCTCCTATGCTTATCTCTCTCTGTGTTTTTGGTTGGTCTGTTTCAGTCGCCTTGTGATGGCTGCTGCACAGACTCTGAAGGTCTTTGTTGGCTACTGCTTAAGAATTTTTGGGCCGATATCTGCAAGTAAATGTCATGCAGAGCGATGAAGTGGAAGAAGTTACCTACTGACATTCCTGGCAGGTTGCATCATGTAGTGTGACATGCCTCCTTGATTTATCTCCACACGGTGCATGATGAAGATCTAGGAGCTATCTATCTTCCTACTTTACAACAGTGACTACAATCTAAAAGTACTTCATTGGCTGTAAAGCGCTTTGAGATGTCCGGTGGTCGTGAAAGACGCTCTATAAATGTCTTTACTTATAAAGTGTGTATACATTTAATACAATGCATGTATTAATTGGCCATAGACCATCACTATTAGGCGAAGCAAATATATTAAATAACGGCATAGTTAGGAGTCAGTTGATAGGTTGTGACTGAATAATTGGGAATGTGCCTGTACATGGACAATTCTGGTACTGATCCCTAAAATGCTAAATTGCGACTTTTTGAGTTGTGTTTGGAGGATTCTCAATAATAAGAGTTTTTATTTTTGTTTTTGTTTTGTTCTTGGGGTGTGGGCGATGCTTGAACTGCTACAGTCCTTGCGATAACTGTGCTCCCATAATGGTGTTAGGTAGGGAATTTTGACCTTGCGGCAGTGAAGGAACGGCTAAGTGTGACTTTGAGAGGAGCTTGAAGGTGATAGTGTTTCTCCGATATTGCTCCTCTTGTCCTTCTAGGACAGTGTAGATAGAGTCATAGAGTCATAACGGCACAGAAGAAGGCCATTCGGTCCATCGCGTCCGTGCCGGCTCTCTGTAGAGCAATCCAGTCAGTCCCATTCCCCCGCTCTATCCCCGTAGCCCTGCAAGTTTATTTCCCTCAAGTGCCTGTCCAGTCTCCCCTTGAAAACATTGAGTGTGTCCGCTTCCACCACTTCCGTCGGCAGCGAGTTCCAGGTCATCACCACTCGCTGCGTAAAAAAGTTTTTCCTCACGTCCCCCCTGTATAGATACATAGATACATAGAAGATAGGAGCAGGAGTAGGCCATCCGGCCCTTCGAGCCTGCTCCGCCATTTAATGAGATCATGGCTGATCCTCCAATTCAGTATCCCGTCCCCGCCTTCTCTCCGTAACCCTTAACCCCTTTTGCCTGTAGAAATATATCTAATTCCCTCTTAAATATATTTAATGAGCTGGCGTACACTGCCCTCTGTGGCAATGAGTTCCACAGGTTCACCACCCTCTGAGTGAAGAAATTCCCCCTCATTTCTGTCCTAAATGGTTTAGCCCTTATCCTTAAATTATGTCCTCTAGTTCTGTTCTCACCCGCCAAGGGAAACATTCCTTCTGCATCTAGTCTGTCTAGACCTGTCAGAATTTTATACACTTCTATGAGGTCCCCTCTCAATCTTCTAAACTCCAGTGTGTACATCCCTAAACTACATAGTCTCTCCTCATAGGTCAATCCCGCCATTCCTGGTATCAGCCTGGTGAATCGCCGCTGCACCCCCTCCATGGCAAGAACATCTTTCCTCAGATGAGGCGACCAAAACTGTACACAGTACTCGAGGTGTGGTCTCACCAGTGCCCTGTACAGCTGCAGCAAGGTATCCCTGTTCCTGTATTCCAACCCTTTTGCTATGAAGGCCAGCATACCGTTTGCCTTCTTGACCGCCTGTTGCACCTGCATGCTCGCCTTCAGTGACTGGTGTACAAGAACACCCAGGTCTCTCTGTACTTGCCCCTCTCCCAATTTATTGCCATTTAAATAATAATTTGCCCTCCCGTTCCTGCACCCAAGGTGGATAACTTCGCACTTGTCCACATTATAGTGCATCTGCCATTTATCCGCCCAATCACCCAGTCTGTCCAAATCGCTCTGGAGCTTCCTGGTCTCCTCCTCTGAGCCCACCCCCCCTCCTAGTTTAGTGTCGTCTGCAAATTTGGAAATGCTGCATCCGACTCCCTGATCCAGGTCATTAATGTAAATTGTGAACAGCTGGGGACCCAGGACAGATCCCTGTGGTACCCCACTTGTTACTGCCTGCCATTCAGAAAATGAGCCGTTTATTCCAACTCTCTGTTTTCTATCTGACAGCCAGTTCTCTATCCATGTCAATACTTTCCCCTTTATCCCATGAGCTTCAATTTTCCATGCTAATCTTTTATGTGGGACTTTGTCGAAGGCCTTTTGGAAGTCCAGGTACACCACATCTACTGGCTCTCCCCCATCTATTTTACCAGTTACTCCCTCAAAAAATTCCAATAGATTAGTCAAGCACGATTTACCCTTTGTAAATCCATGTTGACTCTGTCCTATCCTGTCCCCATTTGCTAAGTGCTCCACTATTTCATCCTTAATGATGGACTCCAGCATTTTGCCCACAACTGATGTAAGACTTACAGGTCTGTAATTACCTGCTTTTTCCCTACCCCCCTTTTTGAATAGTGGGGTAACGTTAGCTACCCTCCAATCCATGGGCACTGTTCCCGAGTCTAATGAATTCTGAAAAATCATACTTAGTGCATCCGCTATCTCTAGGGCCACCTCCTTCAGTACCCTAGGATGCATGTTATCAGGCCCTGGGGATTTGTCCGCCTTCAATCCCTTTAGCTTCCTTAACACCATATCCTTAGAGATATTGATTTGTGTCAGTTCCTCCTTTGCCAATGTCCCTATTTTTCCCGATATCCCAGGGAGGTTTTTTGTGTCTTCCTTCGTAAAGACTGACCCAAAGTATGCATTTAGTTGGTCTGCCATTTCCTTTTTTCCCGTTATATATTCCCCCGTATCTGACTGCAATGGACCAACTTTGGTTTTCACCAGTCTTTTCCTCTTGATATACTTATGGAGTTAGTTTTTATATTTTCCGCCAGCTTGCTTTCGTAAGCTATTTTGCCCCTCTTGATTAAGCCCTTTGTCCTCCTTTGCTCTATCTTAAACTGTTCCCAATCTTCCGCTCTGGCGCTTTTTTTGGCTATTTTATACGCCCTATCTTTGGATTTTATGCTGTCTCTAATTTCCCCTGTTATCCACGGTTGAGTCACCTTTTTAGATTTCCTTTTATGCCAGATTGGTATAAACAATTTTTGCAATTTTGTCATTCTATCTTTAAATGCTTGCCATTGTTTATCTACCTCCAGTCCTCCCAGGAACGTTGTCCAATCAGACCTACTCAGTTCCCGTCTAATGGCATCATAATTCCCCTTGTTTAAATTCAGGACCTTAGTCTCTGAGTCAATTTCTTCGCTCTCCATTTCGAGTGAGAAATCGATCATGTTATGATCGCTCTGACCCAAGGGTCCCCGTACAACAAGATTACTAATTAGTCCCTTCTCATTGCACAGTACCCAGTCCAATATAGCCTGTTCCCGAGTTGGTTCCTCGACATATTGATCCAGATAACCATCGCTTAAACACTCAAGGAATTCCTCCTCCTCATTATTTTTACTGATTAGGCTAGTCCAATCTATATGTAAGTTAAAGTCACCTATGATGACAGCTGTGCTCTTATTGCACGCTTCTCTAATTTCCCTCGTGATGCCCTCCCCAACCTCTATTTTACTATTTGGAGGCCTATATACCACTCCTATTAATGTTTTTCGCCCCTCGCTATTTCTTAGCTCCACCCATATAGATTCTGTATTAACTGAGTTAATATCCTTCCTTTCAATTGCATTTATCCCCTCTTTTACCAGCAATGCTACCCCTCCTCCCTTTCTTTTTTGTCGATCCTTCCTAAATACTGAATACCCCTGTATGTTAAGCCACCACCCTCCTTAAATGCCGTTCACCTGGGTGCTTCCCACCTGGTCCGCTTCCGGTCTCGTCGCTCCCGACAACAGCCTGTGAAGAAAAGCCCGCGAAAGTGAGTTCAAATACTCACAGCACCTCACAGCACCTCCGGTCTCGTCGCTCCCGACAACAGCCTGTGAAGAAAAGCCCGCGAAAGTGAGTTCAAATACTCACAGCACCTCACAGCACCTCCGGTCTCATCGCTCCCGACAACAGCCTGTGAAGAAAAGCCCGCGAAAGTGAGTTCAAATACTCACAGCACCTCACAGCACCTCCGGTCTCGTCGCTCCCGACAACAGCCTGTGAAGAAAAGCCCACGAAAGTGAGTTCAAATACTCACAGCACCTCACAGCACCTCCGGTCTCGTCGCTCCCGACAACAGCCTGTGAAGAAAAGCCCGCGAAAGTGAGTTCAAATACTCACAGCACCTCACAGCACCTCCGGTCTCGTCGCTCCCGACAACAGCCTGTGAAGAAAAGCCCGCGAAAGTGAGTTCAAATACTCACAGCACCTCACAGCACCTCCGGTCTCGTCGCTCCCGACAACAGCCTGTGAAGAAAAGCCCGCGAAAGTGAGTTCAAATACTCACAGCACCTCACAGCACCTCCGGTCTCGTCGCTCCCGACAACAGCCTGTGAAGAAAAGCCCGCCCAAAACCTTAAATCTGTGTCCCCTAGTCCTTGTACCATCAACTAGTGGGAACAGTCTTCCCCCATCTAGCCTATCCAAACACGTCATAATTTTGTACACCTATATCAAATCACCCCTCAACCTGCTTTGCTCTAATGGAAACAAATCCAGCTTCTCCAACCTGTTCTTGTAGCTGAGATCCCCCATCCCCGGAACCATTCTGGTAAATCTCCTCTGCACCCTCTCAAGGGCCTTCACATCCTTCCTAAAGTGTGGTGACCAGAACTAGATGCAATACTCCAGTTGTGGCCTAACCAGCACTTTATAAAGGTTCAGCATAACTTCTCTACTTTTGTACTCAATACCTCTATTTATGAAGCCCAAGATCCCATATGCTTTGTTAACCACTCTCTCAATATGTCCTGCCACCTTCAAGGACCTATGCACATTAGGTCGCAGATCCCTCTGTCCCTGCACACTCTTTAAAACTGTGCCATTAAGTGTATATTGCCTCTCCCTGTTCCTTCTGCCAAAATGCATCACCTCACACTTCTCTGTATTAAATTCCATCTGACACTTGTCTGCCCATTCTGCTAGCCTTTCTATGTCCTGTTGCAGTCGATTGATATCATCCTCACTGTTTGCTACACCCCCAAGTTTGGTGTCATCGGCAAATTTAGAAATTCTACTCTGTATTCCAATATCCAGGTCATTTATATATATCAAAAAAAGCAGTGGCCCCAGCACTGACCCTTGGGGAACACTACTGTCTACCATCCTCCAGTCTGAAAAACAGTCATTTACCACAACTCGCTGTTTTCTGTCCTTAAGCCAATTCCTTATCCAAGCTGCCACTGACCCACCTATTCCATGAGCTTCAATTTTGTTAACCAACGTGGTACTTTGTCAAACACCTTCCGAAAATCCATGTAGACAACATCCATTGCATTCCCTTCATCAATCAACCCTGTTACTTCAGCAAAAAATTCAATTAGATTAGTCAAACACGATTTGCCTTTTACAAATCCGTGTTGGCTCTCCTTAATTAGCTTAAACCTCTCCAAGTGCCCGTTACTTTTTTCCTTGATTATTGTTTCGAAAACTTTACCCACCACTAATGTTAAACTGACCGGCCTGTAGTTACTGGGATTGTCCTTACACCCTTTCTTGAACAATGGTGTCACATTTACCACTTTCCAATCCTCAGGCACCTCCCCCGCATCTAGGGAAGATTGGAAAATTTTGGCACGCCCTTCCGCTATCTCCTCCCCCAATTCCCTTAGCAACCTGGGATGCAAGCCATCTGGACCAGGCGAATTGTTCACTCTAAGCATACCCAGCCTTTCTAGTACATCTTGTCTATCAGTTTTCGCCCCTTCCATTGCTTCTACCTTTTCCACTGCTACTGATATTTTGTCAGTATCCACCTCCTTAGTAAACACCGATACAAAGTACTGGTGTGACCAAAATCTTCATCAACATAGGAGGTACTTAAACATGGAAATGAAAGTGGAGGGGTTTAAGGAGAGAATTCCAGAGAGTGGTATCTAGGCAGCTGAAGGTACGGTAACCAATGGTGGGATGAAGGGAGGGAGTTCTCAAGAGGCCAGAGTTGGAGGAGCGAAGAGCATAATTACAATGGGGGAGCTTATGGTCTTTCTAGATGGTTTAATTAAGATGGACCAAATGGCCTTCTTCATTGGTAATTATCTTGCGATCTTTTGAAATGTTTGAATTAATGTTAAAATATCATCTTCTGAAGGTTGTCCCAGATGAATTAAGGGTTTGATTGTTTGACCAAGAGAATAATACCTTAAGTTCGATGGCCAAGTGAGCTGAGCATTTTGCAGCCTCAAAAGCACTGGGGATCCAATGTGTTGATGGGAAGGCAGATGCTAGATGCTGGTTGACTGCCAGGTGATTCATCAAACTGGGTAATCAGCCAACATCCCTTGAGTCAAAGGCTGTGCAAAACATCAAATCACAGAGAGGCAATTCCAGGCACATTGTCCTGGATATTGCTTGGCTTGTCGGAATCATGGCCATGTTGGACTTCTGCCCACCACATGTTTCCATCAGCACCTGACTGCATTTTCCTGCGGTGGACCCAATTTGGTAGACAGGGTGGGTTAAAGGCAGGAATCCCACTACTGAATGTTTCTCTTGCTGCTGGGAGAGGTACGTAGTTTAGCTTCAGCTGTTAAAATCTGTTTCAACTTTAAGGGTCAGAAGCAATATATGTATTAAGGGGGCAGAGTAAAATCACAGTGAGAGGAGAATGAAAGAAGATAGATCAGCATCGAGGGTGTCTCTATTGTGGTCAAGGCTCTGTGGAAGCAATGTTGGCAATGAAAAGGATGAGGAGAGCTGGGGGGTGAAATTCGATTAAGCTCAAAAAGGAGTGCAGGCAGCATGTAAAATTCGTGCTGCCTGCTACTTTACATGATTGCAGCACACAGCCCAGTGCTGAACGCGCTGCTGACAGGCTTTGCGCTCAGCAGTGGGTTGAAGTTGCGATGTTTGACGAGGCTGGCTTTACTTAAACTTTAACTTTACTTAAACTTTACTTAAAGCTAGCCTGCGCCTCTTAAAGGCAGTCTGCACCTCTTCAAGGTGAGCTGCCTTCTGGTAATGAAAAATGTTAAAAGTGATTCAGCACAAACCCAAATGGCTCAACAGGCCAGGGAAAGGGCACCCAGGGTCTCGGACGCAGCACTCAAGGCATTTGTGCAGTGAGTGAATACTCAAAGAGAGATCCTCAACCCACAGGGGGCCAGGAGGCCCTCCAGAAAGAAGGATGTGGGCCAGATCACCGAGGCAGTCACTGCCAGCAGTGTCACCCCCAGGATGTGGCTCCAGTGCCCAAAGTATTTCATGACCTCAGACGAGTGAATGCATGTTCAGCTGTGCGTGCTTTGGAGAGGGCATGAATTCGAGCGGCACCATCCAAAATACCAGGTCGTGCATCAAATTTTGACATCACAATCTGCCTCATTACCATTTTTCCAGCCAGCGCAAACAACGGCTCCACTGCCGAAGTGGGCAGAAGTGAGGCAGCCGCCATTTTTTTGACGAAACCGGCCTTGACGGCCGTCGCTGAGTTGCCTGAATTTCACAGCCCAAAACTATTGGGGAAACGATGGTGCAGGCAGTATGGAGGGAGGTGGTCAGTACCATGTCAACCACCCCACAAAGAGCATTATCTGAAATCCTTTACTGACTTTACGAGGTTCGCCAGGGTAGATGAAGGCACAAGTACCCATGTAGTTACCACTCCTGCAACACTCATACGCAGAACTCACACTTTGCACACACTTTTTTTTATTCGTTTATGGGATGTGGGCGTCGCTGGCAAAGCCAGCATTTATTGCACATCCCTAATTGCCCTTGAGAAGGTGGTGGTGAGCCACCTTCTTGAACCGCTGCAGGCCGTGTGGTGAAGGTACTCCCACAGTGCTGTTAGAGAGGGAGTTCCAGGATTTTGACCCAGCGATGATGAAGGATCGGTGATATACTTCTAAGTCAGGATGGTATGTGACTTGGAGGGGAACTTGGAGGTGGTGGTGTTCCTATGTGCCTGCTGCCCTTGTCCTTCTAGGTGGTAGAGGTCGCTGGTTTGGGAGGTGCTGCTGAAGAAGCCTTGGCGAGTTGCTGCAGTGAATCTTGTAGATGGTACACACTGCAGCCACGGTATGCTGGTGGTGGAGGGAGTGAATGTTTAAGGTGGTGGATGGGGTGCCAATCAAGTGGGCTGCTTTGTCCTGGATGGTATCGAGCTTCTTGAGTGTTGTTGGAGCTGCACTCATCCAGACAAGTGGAGAGTATTCCATCACACTCCTCACTTGTGCCTTGTAGATGGTGGAAAGGCTTTGGGGAGTCAGGAGGTGAGACACTCGCCGCAGAATACCTAGCCTCTGAGCCTGCTCTTGTTGCCACAGTATTTATGTGGCTGGTCCAGTTAAGTTTCTGGTCAATGGTGACCCCCAGGATGTTGATGGTGGGGGATTCAGTGATGATAATACCATTGAATGTCAAGGGGAGGTGGTTAGACTCTCGCTTGTTGGAGATAGTCATTGCCTGGCACTTCTGTGGCACGAATGTTACCTGCCACTTATCAGCCCAAGCCTGAACGTCGTCCAGGTCTTGTTGCATGCGGGCATGGACTGCTTCATTATCTGAAGAGTTGTGAATGGCACTGAACACTGTGCAGTCATCAGCAAACATCCCCATTTCTGAACACTGACAGCTATTCAACTATGGCAGGCACATCACCTAAACACATTGCACCGCACTCAATGACACACTTCCTTTCTCTTGCAGGCAAAGGTGGCACATAACAGACATGAGCAACAACAGTCCGGAGACAGCCAAGCCAGGATTGAGACCCTAACTGACCGCGAGGAATCCGTCTTTGAAATTGTTGGAGGGGCAGTAACAGTGTCCGTGGCCAGCAGAGAAGTTGAAACCATTGCTGATGATGACGGTATGGTCATACCTAGTCCTTCTTCTCACATCCCACTTCCCCCTCATCCCACAATCTCTTCTCACTTACAAGCTGCTGATGGGGTATGCATGGATATCTTGCTTTGTGCCGCCCCCCTTACCTCTTCACAAACCGACCATTGTGCCTTTCTGCTTTCAGATACCCAGGAAGTGCCACCAGCACAGTCTGTCCCTCATCAGCAGCAGCAAACTGATGGAGGAGAAGAAGAAAAAGAAGAGACACCAGCACTGCATTTGACATTCGCAGACACCAGCTCAGAAAATGGCACTGCGTGTACTTTAGAGGGTAGTATAGAGGCGGGATCTGCACGTGGTGAGTCACCGGGCATTAGTGGGCTGCAGTCAGGCCATGGGGAAAGGGTAGCTCAGGTGCCAGCTCCCCGGTGGGCTAGTTCACACTCGAGTTCTGCTACACAGGACTCAGATGATGACCTCGATGGTGCGGCCTTCAGAAGAAAGGTGATGGGCATGCACACGGAAATGCTTGGTGCAATGGCAAGCCTGCCAGAGAGCCACTTGTCAGTGTCGAGGAACACGGAGGAGTCCGGCTCCAACATTGCACAAGGCTTTGGGCAGAGCTTGGAGCCCATGATTTCCAGGATGAAAATGATGGACAACTCCAGGAGAAACCTTGTGGACCCACGGATGATGCTGGGTGTGAAGGGCGATCTCGCAGCTTCTACTGCAGCACAGGCGAAAGCGACCCAACCTCTCACTGCTGCAGTGGAAGCACAGACTGCTCTCCTGTAGGCTCAGCTTGCTGCCACACATGCTCAGACTGCTACCATCATTGCTGGGTTTGCGAGTGTCGAAAGGGGCTTGCAGGGTGTCGCAGCAGGCCAGCAATCTGTGCTCCAACAGATTGTTAGGAATTCTGAGGCTCCACCCCGGGGGAGTGGCAGTGGGTCTCTGGAGCAAGAACCTGTTGTCCTCTCTCAGGATGACAGCGTTCCTACTCCCACCACTGTCACTCCACCGTTGCCCTTGCTGCCTATCAGCCAGCCAGCCCAGACTGCTGCCGCCTATGCCGAGGTGGTGCAGTCTACAGTCATAGAGTCATAACGGCACAGAAGGAGGCCATTCGGCCCATCGAGTCCGTGCCGGCTCTCTGTAGAGCAATCCAGTCAATCCCATTCCCCCGCTCTATCCCTGTAGCCCTGCAAGTTTATTTCCCTCAAGTGCCTATCCAGTCTCCCCTTGAAAACATTGAGGCCGCAATTTTGCTGGCGCTCAGAGGGCGGGTTTGGAGGCGGGTCAGAGGTTAAAGTCATCTTGATTGATGGCGGGTTCCGAACCCGCCGGCATCCCACCTCCACACAACCTTCCCAAGTGTCGGGTCCCTGATTTGCGAATGGACCCTGTAGGGGGTGGTGGTTTGTGTCAGCTTCACCTCTGACTTCTGAGCGGTTCGAATCGCTCCCACTCCCTTGGTTCTAGACCTTGGACTTATTTGGGGGTTGTGACAAAAAGTGCAGCAGACAACTGGTTTTGATGCAAGAACTTTGATCTTTATTCAAGAGAGTAAAACACAACACAAACACTCTTAACACTCTAAAAGTGGGGAACACTTCGGTACAAGCGAGGGAAATGACATTAGAAGAATACTTCACCCCTCCCAATCCCACTTTACTAGCTAGGTTGGACTCTAGAGGACCAGCGATGATACTCACCAGAATCCTTGACAGTTAGGTTAGTTCGCGGATTTGGGGTTCACTCTATATGTCGGTTGGTGTCTGCCGTACCCCGTACGCGGTAGAGGACTTCAACTGCGTATCTGGTCAGTCTTCGCGAGTCCGCTGATGCGGTAGGGTGCGTATTGGATTTATCAGGTGAGTAACCACTTTTCTTTGGTTTAGAAGTAGGGTTTAGAGTTTTTTAAGGGAAAATCTTACCCAGGGGTAAGTCAGGAGTAGATTGTAGAGTGGAAACTTTGCGGGTCTTCGGTTTTCCTTCGAGTTGGTTTTCTTTGGTCGCGGTGGCCCAGTATTGGTACTTGATGCTCGGTTGGTTGTTTTCGTGGGGGCCTTGTTGCCGCGAGGTGTCCGATGGTCACTGAGGCGGTCGTTCTGGTTTCTTCTCGTGTCGGCCTACTTTGTTGGATGGTCTGGCCTTCGAGCTGTCGACCTCCTGGCTGGACACGGAACGCTGAACGGTGGTGTTGTAGAAACAACAACAGAAAACGCTGGAAAAACTCAGCAGGCCAGGCAACATCCGTGGAGAGAGAAACAGAGTTAAAGTTTCAGGTCGAAGACCTTTCATCAGAACTGAGAAAAAAGCAGGAAATGAAACAGATAAAAAAGCAAGTGGGAGGCTGGGGGGAGGAATAAAAGAACAAAAGGGGTGGTCTATGATAAGTGGAGACATTAAGAGATGCTCAAGGCAAGACGACCACCCCTTTTGTTCTTTTATTCCTCCCCCCAGCCTCCCACTTGCTTTTCTTTCTGTTTAATTTCCTGCTTTTTTCTCAGTTCTGATGAAAGGTCTTCGACCTGAAACGTTAACTCTGTTTCTCTCTCCATGGATGTTGCCTGGCCTGCTGAGTTTTTCCAGCGTTTTCTGTTGTTGTTTCAATTTTCCAGCATCTGCAGTATTTTGCTATCGTATCGGTGGTGTTGTAGAACTGTGTTGCGGAGAATGCCTCCGTGGATGTCTTCTTGTTCTTCCTTCCTCTTCTTCTTTTTCAGGTTGAGAACGGGCCTTCAATTATACCCACTGAAGCTCCCTTATGTGCGCGCCAAATCAGATCCCAGTCTTTGTTAGATTTTGGCAGGCTCGTTAACGGTAACTTGTTTGTTAAGGTGTGAAGTGGTTCCGGGATGGCCCCATCCTGTCGATTTGCCACTTAATCGTAGTTGATTGTCCTCATGTTTTGGGTTTTCTTGACTGGGCCTAGGATTTTTATAGAGTAAGCCGAAGTGATCTGTTTTATGCAATGTTTTAATGGGCTCTGTAACTTGGGGTGGAGACTGTTCTTCCTCGGGTTTATTGTTAGGATGTTAATGTCTGATAGGGGCTGATTTAAACTCCCAGCGAGGTCATGCGGTTCCCCAGACAGTTTCCATTAGCTCCAATACCCAAACTGTTTTTACAGAGGCTGAACCCACCTCCCTTCACAGCCTTTTCTCCCTTACAAGTCCAGACATGTTTTAAAAATACCAAATCTTGTTTTTTGCTCGAAATGTCCTTCGGTTAGGCCCAATGCACTTCACCACCCTGTAATAGTTAGGAAAAGAGTCCCAAATCTTTTTCCTTAGGGGTTTTCTTAGAGTTTGGGGGGGATCTGTGAATTTTGAGAATCTTACAACCCGACACCTAGCAGCGGGAAATGGATTAAAGGCAATTAACTGCCTATTAACAGGTACTTGTGAGCAATTTTCAGGGTCTTTTTTGATTTTCCAGCTTCTGGGTCGGGTTTTACGATGTGCGGACAACACGCCAGGTAAATGTGGTGTGAATACCAGCCAGCTGCAGACTTCAGAGCTACAAGTGCAGTGTAAAAGCTGCAGTCTTAAATCTAGTCATTTAGAAATCTCTAAGCTTGGTGATTGAGTCATAGAAACATAGAAACATAGAAAATAGGTGCAGGAGTAGACCATTCGGTCCTTCGAGCCTGCACCGCCATTCAATGCATTCATGGCTGAACATGCTACCTCAGTACCCCATTCCTGCTTTCTCGCCATACCCCTTGATCCCCCTAGTTGTGAGTATTATATCTAACTCCCTTTTGAATATATTTAGCGAACTGGCCTCAACAACCTTCTGTGGTAGAGAATTCCACAGATTCACCACTCTCTGGGTGAAGAAGTTCCTCCTCATCTCAGTCTTAAATGGCTTCCCCTTTATCCTTAGACTGTGACCCCTGGTTTTAGTTTTCCCTAACATTGGAAACATTCTGCCCGCATCTAATTTGTCTAAACCAGTCAGGATTTTAAACGTCTCTATAAGATCCCCCCTCATTCTTCTGAACTCCAGAGGATACAAGTTCAGTTGATCCAGTCTTTCTTGATATGTCAGTCTGGCCATCCCAGGAATCAATCTAGTGAACCTTCGTTGCACTCCCTCAATAGCAAGAATGTCCTTCCTCAAGTTAGGAGACCAAAACTGCACACAATACTCCAGGTGTGGCCTCACCAAGGCCCTGTACAACTGTAGCATCACCTCCCTACTCCTGTACTCAAATCCCCTTGCTATGAAGGCCATCATGCCATTTGCTTTCTTGACTGCCTGCTGCACTTGCCTTCCCACCTTCAGTGACTGATGTACCATGACGCCCAGGTCTCGTTGCACCTCCCCTTTCCCTAATCTGCCACCATTCAGGTAATAGTCTGCCTCCCTATTTTTACCACCAAAGTGGATAACCTCACATTTATCCACATTGTACTTCATCTGCCATACATTTGCCCATTCACCCAACCTGTCCAAGTCACTCTGTAGCCTCCTAGCATCCTCCTCATTGTTCACACTGCCTCCCAATTTAGTGTCATCCGCAAATTTGGAGATATTACAATTAATCCCTTCGTCCAAATCATTAATATATAATGTAAACAGCTGGGCCCCAGCACCGAACCCTGCGGTACCCCGCTGGTCACTGCCTGCCATTCTGAAAAGTACCCATTTACTCCTACTCTTTGTTTCCTGTGTGCCAACCAGTTCTCAATCCACGTCAACACATTACCCCCAATCCCATGTGCTTTAACTTTGCACACCAATCTCTTGTGTGGGACCTTGTCGAAGGCCTTCTGAAAGTCCAAATACACCACAACTACTGGTTCCCCCCCGTCCACCCTATTGGAAACATCCTCAAAAAATTCCAGAAGATTTGTCAAGCATGATTTCCCTTTCACAAATCCATGCTGACTTGGACCTATCATGTCGCCACTTTCCAAATGGTCTGTTATGACATCTTTAATAATTGATTCCATCATTTTACCCACCACCGATGTCAGGCTGACCGGTCTATAATTCCCTGCTTTCTCCCTCCTTTTTTAAAAAGAGGAGTTACATTAGCCACCCTCCACTCCTTCGGAACTGATCCAGAGTCTAAGGAATGTTGGAAAATGATCGTCAATGCATCCACTATTTCCAAGGCCACCTCCTTAAGTACTCTGGGATGCAGACCATCAGGCCCTGGGGATTTATCAGCCTTCAGTCCCATCAATTTCCCCAACACCTTTTCCCGACTGATAAGGATTTCCCTCAGCTCCTCCCTCTTACCAGATCCTTTGATCTCTTTTATTTCCGGAAGGTTGTTTGTGTCCTCCACAGTAAACACCGAACCAAAGTACTTGTTCAATTGATCTGCCATTTCTTTGTTCCCCATTATGACTTCCCCTGTTTCTGACTGCAGGGGACCTACGTTTGTTTTTACTAACCTCTTTCTTTTTACATATTTATAGAAGCTTTTGCAGTCCGTTTTAATGTTCTCCGCAAGCTTCCTTTCATATTTTATTTTCCCTGCCCTAATAAAACCCTTCGTCCTCCTCTGCTGAGTTTTAAAGTTCTCCCAGTCCCCGGGTTTGCTGCTACTTCTGGCCAATTTGTATGCCGCTTCCTTGCTTTTAATACTATCCCTGATTTCCCTTGTTAGCCATGGTTGAGCCACCTTCCCTTTTTTATTTTTATGCCAGACAGGGATGTACAATTGCTGTAGTTCATCCATGCGATCTCTAAATGTCTGCCATTTCCCTTCCACTGATAACCCCTTAAATATCGCTTGCCAATCTAACCTCGCCAATTCACGCCTCATACCCTCAAAGTTGCCCTTATTTAAGTTCTGGACCATGGTCTCTGAATTAACTGTTTCCTTCTCCATCCTAATGTAGAACTCCACCATACTATGGTCACTCTTCCCCAAGGGGCCTCGCACCACAAGATTGCTGATTAGTCCTTCCTCATTACACAACACCCAGTCCAGGATGGCCTCCCCTCTAGTTGGTTCCTCAACATATTGGTTTAGGAAACCATCCCTTAAACACTCTAGGAAATCCTCCTCCACCGTATTGCTTCCAGTTTGAGTAGCCCAATCTATATGCATATTAAAGTCACCCATGATAACTGCTGCGCCTTTTTTGCATGCACCTCTGATTTCCTGTTTCATCCCCTCCCCCACCTCACTACTACTGTTTGGAGGTCTGTACACAACCCCCACTAACATTTTCTGCCCTTTGGTGTTCTGCAGCTCAACCCATATTGATTCCACATCCTCCAAGCTAATGTCCTTCCTAGCTATTGCATTAATCTCCTTTTTAACCAGCAATGCTACCCCACCCTCTTTTCCTTTTATTCTATCCTTCCTGAATGTTGAATACCCCTGGATATTCAGTTCCCAGCCTTGATTGTTCTGGAGCCACGTCTCTGTAATCCCAATCACATCATATCCGTTAACATCAATTTGCACAGTCAATTCATCCACCTTATTACGGATACTCCTTGCATTAAGACACAGAGCCTTTAGGCTTGTTTTATTAACACCCTTTGTCCTTTTAGACTTATGATTTAGTATGGCCCTTTGTGTTTCTTGCCTTTGTTTACTCGGATTTCCCTTATTGTTTCTCACCCTTCTAACATTTGTTTCTGACTGCATATTACTTCCCCCTGTTTCGCTACATAGGTTCCCATTCCCCTGCCATATTAGTTTAAATCCTCCCGAACTGCCTTAGCAAATATTACCCCGAGGACATCGGTTCCAGTCCTGCCCAAGTGCAGACCGTCCCTTTTGTACAGGTCCCACTTCCCCCAGAACTGGTTCCAATGCCTCAGGTATTTGAATCCCTCCCTCCTGCACCACTGTCATTTGGGGGGCAGATTCTGTTTTTATTCTGCAAGTCTGTGTTGGGCGCTATAGATGCACTGTAACCAGCATTGCTGGATTTTAAAGGCGCACTTACCCTGAACTGTGCCACCTCAAGTTGTCACCACAACGATGTCAAACCTTGGTTCAACATAAATTTATTACAAACATCGCTATAAACAAAAACTTTTCAAATAATTATGTCATACCACCCAGCTGAGAACCCTTGTGATAACTAACGTGACATCTTTGTCTTGCACGTGCTTCTATGTTGTGGCTTCAGCAGATGTGGAGGCAGCCTGCTCACTTCCCTGCTGCTCCTGCTTAGACGCCTTTGGCGGCCGTCCTCTGGTTTTGGGAGCCTTCGAGGGCCCCGCCAAAGTCTGCTCCTCCTGCGGCTGTGCAGGGGCAGACTCGGCCATTCCTGTTGCCTCAGGCAGATGGGGCTCTGACTGAGGGTTCGGCAGTGGCAAGGGAGTGTAAGCGCTTGGAGCGGAGCCCCCACTTCCTTGTGCTCATACATCACTGTCCCTCTCGTGTCACCCGCACTTCACTGCTAGCAAGTTGCTGGAAAGCACTTTGCTGCACATCGGTGGGGCCATGTGGACCCGTCACTGTACTGACATTCCTCATGACAAGGACATCCATGAACCTCTGGTTTCTCACCTCAATAGATGCCCATCTATCCTCCATGGATGACCATCTGTTTAGAAGTGTTACCATGTTCTCCTGAGTCTGTCAATTTATGTGCTCCATGGAGGTTGCCATCCTTTCCATTGCAGCACATATATTGCCCATAGCGTTCACCATGGCATTGCTCATGCTTAGCTTGGACTCCTCCATTCTCTGCACACTTGCAGTTACCGTGGAAAAAACCCACTCAGAGCCTCCTGCACTTGTTCCTGAAGCTCCAGCATGGCTCTCCTTCTGATTGGACCCAGAGGCTCAACGTCTACATGCAGCTGAGCAGAGCTTGGAGAGCCCAGCGTCCTCTGATGAGGACTCTCCACTGCTGTCCCTGCCTCCAACATCTGCTCCTGCTCACTTGTGAGCTTTGATACACCAGGTGACAACACTACTTTATCTCGCACAAAACCCACCGAGGTTTGCGTCTCTGCGCTGGTGCTGGGTGCGCTGAGTGCTGGTGATGCTGCTCCCTCAGAGGCCGGTGGCTCCTTTGAGGAGTGCTCCTGTACAGTGGAGAGCAGGACTCTCGATGGTCCTGTGGGGGAGTAAATGCATGAGTTAAACAAGTGAAATGTAGGTTGCACATACATGCCATTGTGCAGATGCTCAGTACTCATTCTCTATGAACATCATATCCCATTTTAGTCACTCATGATTGCTAAATCAGAGGGTTGGAAATCAATTCTCTCACCAGCTTGCTGTTCTATGCCTGTCTCTCCGTCCCTCACTGCCAACTCCTCTGCATCTCCAGTGACCTCCAGGGCTGCCTCCTCAGCAGTCGTAAGGTGAGCCAGGGATGGTGGTCCTCCTCCTGTCCTCCCCCTCTCCCTTTTATTGTGGGCTCTCTTCTCCTGTAGTGAGGGACACAAATGGAGTTTGAGAGAGACTGATGGAGTGAGTGTTAAGAATGCATGACATAGATGTTTAGAGGCAGACTGTGAAGGAGTGAGGTGCACTAACCATCTTCCCTCCCTGTGCATTTTAAGTTGTAGGCATTGCATAAGGGTGTGAGTGTTGCATATCAAGATGGGGGCATGATTCTGTACAGAGAAAGAGAGGGATGGGTGAGGGTGCAAGGGATGTTACATTGAGTTGGGATGTGCACGGGAAGGTCCCCAATGCAGATTGATGGGGATGATAAGAGATGGAAGGCAGATTGAAGGTAAGTGTGATGTTATACTCACTCTAGCTGATCTCAACAGAGCATTAAACCTTTATCGACACTGAACCCATGTGCGTCTGCACACAGATCTCAAACTCACCTCCTCAGCAATTTGCAGCCAAGCTGCCTTGGTTTGCTGAGGAGGCCTCCTCCTTCCATTTCCAGGGAAGAAGACCTCCTGACATCCTCTAACTCCCTCCACAAGAGCATGGAGGGAGCCCTCATTGAACCTGGATGCAGCCTTAGTTTTTGGCGCTGTCATTCCCGCAGCAGCCAGCACTTCTGACAGAAAAAAGCTACTGCTTCTGCAAAGGGGACATGGCCCCTTTAAATCTTTACTGAAACAATGCGTCATCAGATGCGAGCATCTGACACTCTGCAAGCAAGTGCCTGGATGGACCCGCACATCGGCCGTAACGAGGCCAATCAACATAAAATCCCATTTGCGGGGCGACGGCAACCGGCAGCGGGACCGGAACCTGCCAAACAGCCAACCCGCCTCCAACCTGCCGCCAAAGGTAAAATCACGGCCTGAGTGTCTCCACTTCCACCACTTCCGTCGGCAGCGAGTTCCAGGTCCTCACCACTCGCTGTGTAAAAAAGTTTTTCCTCACATCCCCCCTGTATCTCTTGCCCAAAACCTTAAATCTGTGTCCCCTAGTCCTTGTACCATCAACTAGTGGGATCAGCCTTTCCCCGTCTAGCCTATCCAAACCCATCATAATCTTGTACACCTATATCAAATCACCCCTCAACCTCCTTTGCTCTAATGAAAACAAATCCAGCTTCTCCAACCTGTCCTTGTAGCTAAGATCCCCCATCCCCGGAACCATTCTGGTAAATCTCCTCTGCACCCTCTCAAGGGCCTTCACATCCTTCCTAAAGTGTGGTGACCAGAACTAGATGCAATACTCCAGTTGTGGCCTAACCAGCATTTTATAAAGGTTCAGCATAACTTCTCTACTTTTGTACTCAATACCTCTATTTATGAAGCCCAAGATCCCATATGCTTTGTTAACCATTCTCTCAATATGTCCTGCCACCTTTAGGGACCTATGCACATTTAACTCCCAGGTCCCTCTGTCCCTGCACACTCTTTAAAACTGTGTCATTAAGTGTATATTGCCTCTCCCTGTTCCTTCTGCCAAAATGCATCACCTCACACTTCTCTGTATTAAATTCCATCTGCCACTTGTCTGCCCATTCTGCTAGCCTTTCTATGTCTTGTTGCAGTTGATTGATATCACCATCACTGTTTGCCATGCCCCCAAGTTTGGTGTCATCGGCAAATTTAGAAATTCTACTCTGTATTCCAATATCCAGGTCATTTATATATATCAAAAAAAGCAGTGGCCCCAGCACTGACCCTTGGGGAATACCACTGTCTACCATCCTCCAGTCTGAAAAACAGCCATTTACCACAACTCGCTGTTTTCTGTCCTTAAGCCAATTCCTTATCCAAGCTGCCACTGACCCACCTATTCCATGAGCTTCAATTTTGTTAACCAGCCTTCTATGTGGTAGTTTGTCAAACGCCTTCCGAAAATCCATGTAGACAACATCTATTGCATTCCCTTCATCAATCAACCCTGTTACTTCAGCAAAAAATTCAATTAGATTAGTCAAACACGATCTTCCTTTTACAAACCCGTGTTGACTCTCCTTAGTTACCTTAAACCTCTCCAAATGCCCATTAATTTTTTCCTTGTTATTGTTTCTAAAACTTTACCCACCACTGATGTTAAACTGACAGGCCTGTAGTTACTAGGATTGTCCGTACACCCTTTCTTGAACAATGGTGTCACATTTGCCACTTACCAATCCTCAGGCACCTCCCCCGCATCTAGGGAAGATTGGAAAATTATGGCATGCCCTTCCGCTATCTACTCCCCCAATTCCCTTAGCAACCTGGGATGCAAGCCATCTGGACCAGGCGACTTGTCCACTCTAAGCATACCCAGCCTTTCTAGTACATCTTGTCTATCAATTTTCACCCCTTCCATTGCTTCTACCTTTTCCACTTCTACCGATATTTTGTCAGCATCCACCTCCTTAGTAAATACCGATACAAAGTACTCACTGAGTATTCTAGCCTTGCCCTGCGTCTCTAAGCATATATCACCTTCTTTGTCTCTTATAGGCCCCACCCCGCCTCTTACGACCCGCTTACTGTTTACATGCCGGTAGAAGATTTTTGGGTTCCCTTTTATGTTAACTGCCATTCTACTCTCATATTCTCTCTTTGCCAATTTTATTTTCACCTTCACATCCCCTCTCAACTTATTGTATTTGGTCTGGTTCTCCCTTGAAGAATTTACCTGACATGTATCATAAACCCTCTTTTTTTGTTTCATCATCTTCTCTATCTCCCTCGTCATCCAAGGAGCCTACATTTGGTTTCCTTACCCTTCCCTCTTGTTGGAATCTACCTTGCCTGTACTTGGAACATCTCCTCCTTAAAGATCACCCATTGTTCCATTACAGTTTTTCATGTCAGTCTTTGGTTCCATTTTACCCTGGCTAGATCCTTTTGCATCCCATTGAATTTAGCCCTATTCCAGTTTAGAAGTTCCACTCTAGATTGTTCCTTGCTCCTCTCCATTGCTAATCTAAATCTTATGATACAATGGTCACTCGTACCCAAGTGTTCTCCCACAGACACTTGGTCGACCTGGCCCACCTCATTCCCCAGCACCAGATCCAGCAATGCCTCCTTCCTAGTTGGCCCAAGAACATATTGGTCAAGGAAATTCTCCTGAACACATTTCAGAAATTCCTTCCCCTCCTTTCCCTTTACCCGAGCATTATCCCAATCGATATTTGGGTAATTAAAGTCCCCCAATATCACCACTCTATAGCTCTAGCATATCTCTGCGATTTCCCTGCAGATTTGCTCCTCTATCTCCCTCTCACTATTTGGAGGCCTATTGAATACCCCCAATAGCGTGATCATACCCTTTTTGCTCCTCAACTCTAATCAAATGGATTCTGTCCTTGTCCCCTCAAGATCATCCTCCCTTTCCAACACTACAATGTCTTCCTTAATCAGCACTACCACCCCACCTCCCTTTTTTCCTTCCCTATCTTTTCTGAACACCTTGTACCCTTGAATATTAAGTGCCCAGTCCTTACCGTTTTCAAGCCACGTTTCCATTATTGCCACAACATCATATTGCCACATGGCTAATTGTGCTTGTAGCTCACCAACCTTATTCACCACACTTTGTGCGTTTACGTATATGCATTCTAAACCCATTTTAGAATTTTTCTTAGTCTGCTCCTATCTAATATGGTACTACTACCGCCTCTAGTACTAGCTTCTCTAGTACTATCCAACACACTCACTCTTTTATGCACCTTATCCCCTACCACTATTGCTCTTCCACTCTATTTCCTCCCCCCCCCCCCGTGCAGCTGAGCCACCCGTGGTGCCGTGGACTTGACTCTGGCTGCACTCCCCAGAGGAACCATTGCTGTCACCAGTATTCAGAACAGAATACTGGTTGGAGAGCACGATGCATTCCGGGGACTCCTGCACCACCTGCCTGGTCCTCCTCTTATGTCTGGCGGTCACCCATTCCCACTCTGCCTGCATACTCTTAAGCTGCGGGGTGACCACCTCTAGAAACATGCTATCCACGTAACTCTCAGCCTCGTGGATGCACCGCAGTGACTCCAGCCACCACTCAAGCTCCGAAACACGGTGCTCAAGCTGCTGTAGCTGGCGACACTTCCCGCACATGTGCTCGTCCAGGCTACGCGAACCGTCCAGGACTTCCCACAAGACACAGGATGTGCGCTCCATGGGACTGAGCTGCCCTGCCATGCCTCTAGTTAATAGACTAAGAACAAACCCAGCAGAAATAAACTTAAAACTTAACAAAAAACACTCCCGTGCTACTCACCAATCAGCTCTTTCCCTCTATTTAATAGGCTATTAACTAACTTAGCACAAATAAACTTATGAACTTAAAAAAAAATACACTCACCAGCTACTCACCAATCAGCTCCTTCCCTTGTGCCGATGTCACTTTTCTTTACTCTGACGTCACTTTTTCAAAAACTGCCTCTGTTGAGTTGCTGCCATTCTTTTTAACTGCTCCGCTCTCGTTGTGCTCCCTCCAGGTCCACTCCTTCTGGTCTCAGGCTCCTGCTGTTCGGGGCTGCTCCTTTTAGCTGCTCCGCTCTCGCTGTGCTCCCTCCAGGTGCGCGCCTTCCAGTCACAGAAGTAGACAGTTTTTTGTAGTTCAGGCATGTAGAACGAGAGGCCATAGATACAAGATGAAATGTAAGAGATTTAGAACAGAGAGCAAGAAAATATTCTTTACACAGAGAGTTGTGAGGCTGTAAAATTCACTTCCAGGGGGCGATTTTCACCTTACCCGCGAGGGCAACTACAATCACCCAGGTTACTTATCTGCCCTTGGACTTCCCTAAAACCACTGATCATGATTTTTACGCAGGCTTCTGGATGCCAGCTAAGCCACCCACCCAAAACTAGTGGGTCCATCTTTAAATATACAGATGGTGGTCCCATTACAGGCAGGAAGTTGACTAGTGGTGTGTTACTGAGGCCCGGGAGTTAAAATAGCCTGGGCCTGATTTCTGCAACAGTGGGTGAGTTAAATTCAAGGCAACTATGCCAACATTAAAGATTAGTTTGGATTGGTGGTTGAAGGAAAAGGAAATAAAGGATTATGAGAACAAGGCAGGTAGATGTGAATAGGACTATTTTCTTGCATGGATGGTAAACGCTGACACGGATTTTTTTGGGCTTAATAGCCTGTTTGCACGAGGTAACGTCTATGTATTTCTATGATCTGATGTCTTGGTTGTTGCCAACAGCTCTGTCTTATACTTCTTTTCTGATATAACCCCAGGATCATTCTCTCTGCTACCAACTGCCTCCTTAAACCCCTATTCTTTCCCCCTCCACTCTCACTTCTAACAGTAAGTGCAAGGAGCTCATGGATTTCTTTGTCTTGAATTTAGAGACCATTTGTTCAGCTACTATTCCCCTTTCTCCTGCTTACTGAGCCAAATCTCCCCACAGTCTCGACTTCACCCTCACCTTGAAGCCTTGTCCCTCTCTAGTTTCTGATCCAGCTTCACTTCCGACCTCTGCAAGCTCATCTCATTCATTGGACCTACCTCCTGCACTCCCAACCCCGCTCCACTAAACTCCTGACCACTCAAATTACCTCCTGACGACCTGGTAGACAAAGTTCAGGGGGTTCAGCAGGACTCATGTCAGCTCTCAGTTGGAGTGAGTTCTGCTTAGGGTCGCTAACTCTGGTGGGCTGTGTTCCTGGAGATTTCATCACAGGACCTCCCACCTCCAACTGCCTCACACAGCCAAACAGCCAAACAACCTTTTTTCTCATCTCTAATAAACAAAAGGGTTCAAAGAAAATGAAAAAAAGACACAATTTGTTTTAATGCGCCTATGATTTTCTTTCCCGGGTTACTCCTAGCAGTGTTCTGGAGATTAATCTTTAACTCTTGGAGTTAATCCTGGTCAATCCTGGAGGGCAACCCTAGCTCTGATGAGGCCGTTTAAGGCTGTGACAGGCAGAATTCCCACGGAATATCCTGGGAATTCCTACAGACTTCGCGTCAGTGGGGTGGGGGATGGGAAGGGCTGGGCAGAGGGTAGAAAATGCCTGTATGGAAAACACACAGCAGAATCCCAGCAGAACCATATTTTCTGGGCCCCCGATGGGAAATCTGTCCCAGTTCCACCCAGAGCCTGATCAGAATGTCACAACAAAGTTTTTAAATATAGTCGACCAGAGTCTTGCTTCTTTGTATGCGTGAGTGGTGTGAGGACATACCCTACCATGAGTGAATTCCCACTTACATGTGTCAAGAGTTTTGCTCCACTTTTTCAACTGTACTGTGTCCACAGTGTGTTCTTTAATCCTCTTCTAATATTGAGTAAACATGAGCAGAGTAAAGCTGTCAAATAACAAAAGTGAAAGCTGTATGCAACTGTGAGGAAAATTACATAGGCATATGGTTAGAAGTATCATACAAAAGTTAATTGCACATTTCAAGCCCTAAAATACTAATGTGTGAAAGCAATGTGAAGATTTCAAATTAACCATGTGATAATTTCTGAAATTATCTGCCACTTTCATAAAATGTGTAAATTGGCAGGTTTGCTAAATTAGAATGTGTTGATTAAAGTACCCTCAGCCTAAAGATATCAGACCAATTTCTGATGGCAATGCAAGCACAAATTATTCTAATTGACTGCCTAAAATCAAATAGGCCTTTAGAGGTGACCTCATGTATAGATAACACCATAGCATATATTTGCTGATTTAATTACTCGGTATGTTAGTGCCATGGACGTCCAGATACCTAGGCCTGGATTCTCTTGTGGCATAGACCCAGAAACATTTAAAACTGTACTAAAATAACTCACACAGGCAACACACATTAATGGTTTTATTTGTTGCTAGGCGATGGTAAAATGTAGCAAAAGGACATAAATAGAATGTTGAATGTATGATAACAATGACTGACCCTAGTCTAGAAAATATATATACACATTGCTAAAACACCCCGGAAAATATTTTTGGCAACAACATGTCAACAAAACCCTTGCTGTTGACTCCACACATCTGCTTGCTCAAACTGATCAGGCTGAATACAACCTAGGCGTACTGTTCAACCGAAAACCTGCGCTTCTAACCACATCTCCTATGCATTACTAAGACCATTAAAACTAATGGACAGACAATTGTGAGCTGGGTGGTTCACAAATTGTAAATGAAGAAGAGCAAGTGGAGGTGGCAGGAGAGGAAGAGGGAAGACCTAGTTAGGCTGGGAGTCCACAATGTATGTCCGTTATATGGATGGTATCGTACTGGGTCTGTATTCAGATGAAAGTTGATGCAAGAACTGAAGGCATTTTCCACATCATTTAAGGCTGCCATGAGCCCCAGGAAGGAGCTGTAGGTGCCCTGAGGTGTTCCAATGGAGGGAGAGGGCTTTATTGGGACCTCCTCTCCCTCCAAGTTGGGCTCAGTACTTGACTGCTGAATGCCTTAGTCTTGGCTGACGCCTTCAGTGGGAACCTTGCTGCCATATTCAGAGCATTTCTGCCCTTTTAAAGTCCCTTGCCACTTCTGCTGGTGCTGCAGCAGCATCTCCATTGTAGCAGTAATGGCATTTTCTACGCTTGCTCTGGCAGGCTCCCTCTTGGCAGCATATTAAGTGAGGCCCCAAGCCCCCTCCCCTCCCCCCAAGGAAAATTTGATCAGAACTGGTGGATCATGTCGGCAGGCGGAAGCCCCATTTTATTGAAGATCTCAAGAAAATCCAGGCCTAGGTATCTGGATGTCCATGGCACGAACAATCATAAAAAAAATTGGGAGCGGCCCGCCAGCTGAACACTATTATGGTTGTGCCTCACGTGGTGAGAAAAAAATGAACCATTCAGCAAGCAGCCTTTTTGGCAGCTCTTGTAAATAAAGAAATAAAAGTGGCTGCGACTGCTGAGACAGCTGTAAGAAGTGTTGATTTGGATGCAAATTGGCAGCATACTACCAGGTAAGCAGGCCTGATGAACTCTGCTATGTCACAGGTTGTTGATGCAGTGCTGGACTGGCAGCAGGAATCAATGCTAATTCCAAGACCCATGAACATCGTGCCTCTGAGGAGTTGACTCAGTGAGAGAGCTTCAAAGTAAATTCAATGACATTACGAAAGTCATCAGGTGAAATGCAAGCATTACTCTGCACTGTACCTAATAAGGGAAATGAATCCATCTTTAGTTAGCCTATATAATTAGGGATGCCATGTTCATTTAGCCACAGTTGACAAATATGGCATTGTCATCATCTTCAAAATTCTCGCTATCGTCACCAATTTCATTAATTTCGGCTCAGATCGACTTAAAGCTTCGATGGAGGTTTGGTTGATCAAAGAGTATTTAACTGTGATATGGTCAGACTGAGGAACATCAGCAGGGTTCAGTCCTCCTTGCGGAAGTCGCTCCCAAACACTGCGGCTCCGGCTAGAAAAAATATTGGCTGCTTATGAAGCTAAGACTGAGTTTGCTGGATGCAATGAATTTCATGGCTAGATGTTGGGATCCCCTGACTCATAAGAACATAAGAACATAAGAAATAGGAGCATGAGTAGGCCAATTGGCCCCTCGAGCCTGCTCCGCCATTCAATAAGATCATGGCTGATCTGATCCTAACCGCCAATCTACTATCACAGAACCATCTCCTGAATCTAACAGAATTGGACACACGAAATAGGAGCAGGATCAGGCTACACAGCCCCTGGGCCCGCTCCGCTACCCACAGGGCCATGACCGATCCGAACCTAGACTCATGTCCAAATTCCTGCCCGCTCCCCGTAACCCTTAATTCCCTTTACTTCCAGGAAACTGTCTATTTCTGTTTTAAATTTATGTAATGTTGTAGCTTCTACAGCTTTTTGGGGCAGCATATTCCATGGACCTACCACCCTCTGAGTGAAGTAGTTCCTCCTCATCTCAGTTTTGAAAGAGCAGCCCCTTATTCTAAGACTATGCCCCCTAGTTCTAGTTTTACCCATCATCGGGAACATCCTCCCCGCATCCACCCGATCCAACCCCTTCACAATCTTATATGTTTCAATAAGATCGCCTCTCATTCTTCTGAACTCCAATGAGTAGAGTCCCACAGGAGACTTTGGTGGAACTCAAAGAAATTGAAGCTGACCCTGAACTTTAATGGTTTAATCCAGTAAAGTTCTGCACTTGATTAAGGGATTGAAGGCGGACAAATCCCCAGGGCCTGATAACATGCATCCTAGGGTGCTGAAGGAGGTGGCCCTAGAGATAGCGGATGCACTAAGTATGATTTTTCAGAATTCATTAGACTCGGGAACAGTGCCCATGGATTGGAGGGTAGCTAACGTTACCCCACTATTCAAAAAGGGGGGTAGGGAAAAAGCAGGTAATTACAGACCTGTAAGCCTTACATCAGTTGTGGGCAAAATGCTGGAGTCCATCATTAAGGATGAAATAGCGGAGCACTTAGCAAATGGGGACAGGATAGGACAGAGTCAACATGGATTTACAAAGGGTAAATCGTGCTTGACTAATCTATTGGAATTTTTTGAGGGAGTAACTGGTAAAATAGATGGGGGAGAGCCAGTAGATGTGGTGTACCTGGACTTCCAAAAGGCCTTCGATAAGGTCCCACATAAAAGATTAGCAGGGAAAATTGAAGCTCATGGGATAAAGGGGAAAGTATTGACGTGGATAGAGAACTGGCTGTCAGATAGAAAACAGAGAGTTGGAATAAACGGCTCATTTTCTGAATGGCAGGCAGTAACAAGTGGGGTACCGCAGGGATCTGTCCTGGGTCCCCAGCTGTTCACAATTTACATTAATGACCTGGATCAGGGAGTCGGATGCAGCATTTCCAAATTTGCAGACGACACTAAACTAGGAGGGGGGGTGGGCTCAGAGGAGGAGACCAGGAAGCTCCAGAGCGATTTGGACAGACTGGGTGATTGGGCGGATAAATGGCAGATGCACTATAATGTGGACAAGTGCGAAGTTATCCACCTTGGGTGCAGGAACGGGAGGGCAAATTATTATTTAAATGGCAATAAATTGGGAGAGGGGGAAGTACAGAGAGACCTGGGTGTTCTTGTACGCCAGTCACTGAAGGCGAGCATGCAGGTGCAACAGGCGATCAAGAAGGCAAACGGTATGCTGGCCTTCATAGCAAAAGGGTTGGAATACAGGAACAGGGATACCTTGCTGCAGCTGTACAGGGCACTGGTGAGACCACACCTCGAGTACTGTGTACAGTTTTGGTCGCCTCATCTGAGGAAAGATGTTCTTGCCATGGAGGGGGTGCAGCGGCGATTCACCAGGCTGATACCAGGAATGGCGGGATTGACCTATGAGGAGAGACTATGTAGTTTAGGGATGTACACACTGGAGTTTAGAAGATTGAGAGGGGACCTCATAGAAGTGTATAAAATTCTGACAGGTCTAGACAGACTAGATGCAGAAGGAATGTTTCCCTTGGCGGGTGAGAACAGAACTAGAGGACATAATTTAAGGATAAGGGCTAAACCATTTAGGACAGAAATGAGGGGGAATTTCTTCACTCAGAGGGTGGTGAACCTGTGGAACTCATTGCCACAGAGGGCAGTGTACGCCAGCTCATTAAATATATTTAAGAGGGAATTAGATATATTTCTACAGGCAAAAGGGGTTAAGGGTTACGGAGAGAAGGCGGGGACGGGATACTGAATTGGAGGATCAGCCATGATCTCATTAAATGGCGGAGCAGGCTCGAAGGGCCGGATGGCCTACTCCTGCTCCTATCTTCTATGTATCTATGTATCTATGTATTTAGATATTGTAACATTTTATTGTAACATTTGGGTTCCCAGTGAACTAAATGTAACAATTTTTGATCCACCTGATACAAGGCACCTGGAGTAAGGGGGAAGGTCCTCTGTTTATGGTCAGCACATGTTTCTTCTAATCTCCACCATTCAAGTAGTTGTTGTTGGTGGTTGAAGTACAGTTTAACATTATTTGATCTTTGTTAATTGGAACCGTAAATTTGCATAACATTAGACGAATTATAGCATTAAATGGCTAAAACAATGTGTACAAAATATACCAACCACAGCCAGGATTTATAACAGTATGCGGATTATAACAATAGGTGACTTAACATTATGCAAAATTGACTATAATATTAAGTTCAATAATACATTCATAATACATCCATGGAGATGGTAACACGTATTAGCCTCGAAACGACTCTATTTGTGGTAACAAAGCATTAAATAAGTGTAATTTATGTTTTTATGTTCACTCATGGATCTGTAATTTTGAGAAATGGGGTCATGTGAGAATGTGTGCACCCTAATGATGACACAATGGGAGTGCCAGTAAGATCACAATGTCTACAATCCAGGCCAACGCCTATTTAATCCTTAAACTAGCCACTTAATATTGACAAGATTGAAGACAGCCTAAAGATCCCACCAAAAACTCAGCAACCTTGTCCCCAATTTCATCCTCATCCCCAGCTGCTCAATGGTGCACAAGTTGCTTGACCTTGAACTTCAAATTCTGTACCATATCCCTCACCATGTCGAGCTGTTTCCCCCTCTGTAATATCCCCTGTTTCTGTCCTTCCCTTACCTCACTCCCACCACTGCTAAGACCCTTATCTGCGTCTTTATCAGCTCCAGGCTAGACTTCTTCAACACTCTCCTTTCCAGTCGACTATGCACCAACTAAACTCCATCTTACCACTGGTATCCTATCTCACTGTTCCACTTGTCCATCATGTGTGTCCTCTCTGAACTCCATTGGCCCCTTGCCTCCTGGTGTATTGAGCTCAAAATCCTTACCCCCATTTACAAATTCCTTCATGGCTTCACCCCATTCTGCCTTGGCTAGAAGTGTTTCAGCAGATATGATGCAATATGAACTTGGCATCTCTGCGTGTGAAGAGTTCTGGGTCATACTTTCCAATATGGGGTAATTTTATAGAAATGAATAAATAAAAAATCATGCAAATGCATGACTGAATTCCTGATGTGCACTCCTGGTGGGAAAAGCTCCATACTGGAAGTGCAATTTTGTAAATTTTTCCCATATTTCTACATAGAGGAGAGAATAATGATGTGATGGCTTTGAGAAAACATTTTAGCTCAGCTGGCACACAGTGTGGGCAAATCCCTGTCAGCAGCTCAACGGGTTGACCCAGCTAAATTTTGCATTGTTAGTCCCCCTCCCTAATTTCAATAGGCTCCCAGCACATGAAAAAATATGCCAGGGAGTTTGGCCTGCAGCACAGTACACTAGGGTCGGGGGTCACAAGTTCTGGCAAGGAACTTCTCTTAACTGGCTGTAGTTCACCATTAAAGTTGAGGCTGTGGGAATGGTAGATACATGATATTTGTTCATGATGGCACAATGGATAAATATGGGCAAACCAGCTCTTTTTGATGCTGATGAGTTGGACGTCCAGGTGCAGGTACACTAAAGGAGGGTAACCTTATTTGGGGCTGAAGGTCACCTTTAGTTAAAAAAAACTCAGGTACAATTTGCAAGGAGAGAAGTCACCAACCAAGTCAATGCAGTCACACAGCTCCCCTATACCTGTTTGCAAATGAGGAAGAAGTTGGCTGGTATTAGGAGGAAGGCAAAGGTTAGCACACATTTCCTGTAGGGCCTATTGAGCATAGCACAAACCTAAGTCAGGAACTGCTGCACCCTCTGAATGGCTGAATTTCACACATTGTATACAACCATTGCCCTTTGCTAGTGCTTGTTTTCCGCTACCGCCCAAGACCAATTTCATGCCCAAATTTTTTAACCAAAAATCAAAAAGTGATACCTTTAAAAACCTTATATTCCAGGCTATTGAGCCACTGCAGTGCCTGTTTCAAATGGGTAAATAACATTGCCAGCCAGGAGCTGGCAAGACAGCCACAAAATTCAGCAAGGGCCCCATATAAATAATTTTTGGAGCTTTAATGAGGTATATGCTGCCCATCGGTGCAGCCTCAGAAATGCGGTCATTTCTCCGAGACATGGACTGGGGTCCATTGAGAATCAGATGTGCTAGTCTTAGAGAGACTCCAGCCACCAGGGAAGCATTAAAAATTGGCCATCAGATAAGGATACCATCCAGCTCAGCTAATACGCCCCCATGATTGAATAGCACGACATGTACTGTCAAGACACACACGTGAATAATTTCCATATCGCCTACCAGTACCTGTAAAACAACATAGAGTCAATGCTTTCAGAGGAGGTGTAAGGGGTTTTCTCCGGTACTGGTCCCCCGTTACACACAGTTCTTGGACGTCAGGATTTATAAGAACAAAATACACACGGCACAAGGTTTTGGCTCAACCTTTGATTCGTTCGTTTATTGGGCACACACACACTATTACTTCCCCAGGATAAATCTCTACGATTTATATGAGGCTAACAACCCCAAAATACAAACCCCTACGCAAGGGTCATTCGCATTGACACAATATGACACAGATAAACCTGTCCGCAATTTGACTGTTACATATAAAGTTACCCAGACTCAATCACAAAACCCTTATTGTGACCTGACTGAAACTTACAAATTTACTCAGACTCAATCACAAAAGCCCCCTCCCTCTATGATTTGACTGAAACATACAATCACCACTCCCGATCGGCTGTCTCCTGTTGATTGTAGGCCCCGAATCTTTCTGCTTCCCTGTTCTTCCGTTGGCTTCCCACATCACTCTCTTCGAAGTGTGCCTCTTCCTTTAAACCAAAACCAACTTGCAGTCTTGAAATATATTTCCTGCCCTTCAAAATGTGTGAATGTCTCTAGCAGAGAACTCTTGATGGCTAATTGTCCCTCGTATTGTCCATTGATTAGAGATACTTTTCTGACAATGCAACCTTCCCAAGGTGACTGCATATGCGAGGTTGTTGGTCTTCTTTAACAATGTAACCCCTTAAGGTAAATGAATATGCGAATGTTTTTGTTCAGAAGCATTCGTATTTTAGATTGTCTGTGATCCAGTCATAGTTTCGGCTGCAATGTTTGAATTAACCCTTTATTGCCGAGCCCTTTTTGCGGGCTCTGCAGTTCTGGGTTTTTATATTTCATAGTCCAATTTTTACCGTTGGCGGGAAGGAATGGATCCTACAGAGGGGACGGAGGAGGAGGCGGAGGAGGAGGAGAGGGGAGAAAATTGATTGAAAAGGAGAAAACTAGACAGGCAACCAATATTATAGTTTTTCAGGTCTCATGTTGATTGTGTTTCATATCAAAATAAATCTGTCATACAGTAATGCAGTGTATACATTTCTAGACAATTGTCTTCAAGTAATTGAATAAGATGTGTTGTTATGGCAAAGAGCCAATAGAACACATGTTCAGTGCTGCTGACACCATGCTGCATGAAGAAACAATTAGAGAGTTGCAGAAACCTACTGATATCCAGATCTAAAGCAAACAGCGATTTCAGTGCTTCTGCCACTGGGAGGCCCTTGTAAATTGGCAGTGTGAGACCTATGCTGAGTGTTCTTGGAGACAGCCCTTGAAGGTTTGTGAGTAGTGACGGTGAGGTTATGTAACACATGCTGTGTCAGGCCTGGCAGAAAGGCAACAGTTGTACATTCCAAGAATCAAGACAAAATAATTTCACATACTTGGCAGCCATAGATTTCCCAACCCTCCCGGAATGACTGTGAGTTTTCCGGAATCGGGTGTACCTCTCCTGAGCTGTGCCTCCAGCAGCCTGGGAGATCAGCTCTTTCAATTTCTCGCCGCAGTGTGCCCACCACCCACCCCGCTCCGCGACATCACCGGCTGTTGTTAAAACCTCAGGCTTCGTGACGTCACCTGACCAGAGAGCCGCAACCATGTGGCACGCAGGCGGCGGGGGCTGGAGAGTCGCCAGTCGCAGGTTTCAGCATTCGCAGACTCTCTGAACTCACGAGGACTCTGAAATCAGGGGGCTTAAAATTGTGTGGCTTGATATCAGAGGGAGGTCTGAAATCGGGGGACTTGAGAGTGAGGGGGGAAAGAGAGGGAAACTGGGGATCGGGGGAAAGATAGAGGCTGGGGAATGGGGGCTCGGGATGATGGGGAATTAGGGGATGGGAGGTCATGGGAAAGATGGGGGCTAGTGGTCAGGGGATTGGGGCTCAAGCGAGGGGGGGTGAAATGGGTTGGGGGTGGGCATGGGGACCAGCATTTCCCACAGAGCCAGGAGCAGCAGCAGCAAGGTGGTGAGTGGGAGCGGCACTGAGAGAGGAGTAGCCAGTTAAGGGGTGAGTGAAACCTGGGGACCTAACTGTGGGTAAATAGTGAAAGATTCTTTTCACTGTTGGGTGAATGGGGAACTAGGGAACAGAAAAGAAGGATTCTCACTGGAAGGGAGGGGGAAAGTTCTTGAACTGAGGGCTATTAGACCATGGGATACTTCACCACATGTGGTGATTGAAGTACAGACTAAAACTTCATTTCAAAAGGAATGGGATATACATTTAAAAAGATATTTGTGGGAGGGGGAATGGGGTTACAGGAGAGAGTGCCAGGTTCCAGCACTGGGGGACGAATGGCCTCCTCCTGCGCTGTCATTTCTATAATTCTTTGAAAACTTTCCTTTGTCGAGTCCAAGCTTGGGGAATGATTTAGAAATATTGCTGCTGAGCTGCGTTTAGGATGTTGTGCCCTGTGAGAAGTGTCCCAAACACTGAGCCTGCTGCCCTTTGTGTGATCTCTTGGTTTGTTTCAGGTCAGTTTGTGCTGCCTGGTTTTGACGTGTGAAGTCCAAGCATAGATCAGCTCTGACTGAGGTTCCCAGTTCACTGTTGTCACCTTCACATGGAACTGGAGTCCAAGGAGATAGGGAGTGAGATATGGCCTGTTAAAAGTGGCCAACTGGGGAGCCTGACCGCTCCTTGTGCCATGCAGGGGGATTTGGACTACAGTTTCAGGGTGAATATCAGTGGCTTATTGGTTTACTACCAGGTACAAGAAGGATATCGGGGCATTACACCTATTACTACCAGTTACATATAGTCAGTGAGTTATTGTATTACTATTGGTTATGAGGGGTATCTGAGTGTTACCACTTTACTATTAATTATCAATGCAATTTCAGTGAGCTACCATTAGTTATTGGCAGAATCAAAGTTCCTTCCATCTCTGGTTTCCCCTCTGTGAATGGCGCCGCCACCTCAGTTTCCCCTCTCCCCCCGCCCTCGGTGTCACCTCTCCCCCCGCTCTCGGTGTCCCCTTGCCCTCGGTGTCACCTCTCCCCTCGCCCTCGGTTTACCCTCTCCCCTCGCCCTTGGTGTACCCTCTCCCCTCGCCCTCGGTGTCACCTCTCCCTTCGCCCTCGGTGTCACCTCTCCCCTCGCCCTCGGTTTCCCCTCTCCCCCCGCCCTCGGTTTCCCCTCTTCCCCCGCCCTCGGTTTCCCCTCTCCCCCCGCCCTCGGTGTCCCCTCTCCCCCCGCCCTCGGTTTCCCCTCTCCTCCCGCCCTCGGTTTCCCCTCTCCCCTCGCCCTCGGTGTCCCCTCTCCCCCGCCCTCGGTTTCCCCTCTCCCCTCTTCCCTCGGTGTCCCCTCTCCCCTCGCCCTCGGTGTCCCCTCTTCCCTCGGTGTCCCCTCTTCCCTCGGTGTCCCCTCTTCCCCTGCCCTCGGTTTCCCCTCTCCCCTCGCCCTCGGTGTCCCCTCTTCCCTCGGTGTCCCCTCTCCCCTCGCCCTCGGTGTTCCCTCTTCCCTCGGTGTCCCCTCTCCCCTCGCCCTCGGTGTTCCCTCTTCCCTCGGTGTCCCCTCTTCCCCCGCCCTCGGTTTCCCCTCTTCCCTCTCCCTTGGTTTCCCCTCTTCCCCCGCCCTCGGTGTCCCCTCTTCCCCCGCCCTCGGTTTCCCCTCTTCCCCCGCCCTCGGTTTCCCCTCTTCCCCCGCCCTCGGTTTCCCCTCTTCCCCCGCCCTCGGTTTCCCCTCTTCCCCCTTCCCCCGCCCTCGGTTTCCCCTCTTCCCTCTCCCTCGGTTTCCCCTCTTCCCCCACCCTCGGTTTCCCCTCTGCCCTCTCCCTCGGTTTCCCCTCTTCCCCCGCCCTCGGTGTCCCCTCTTCCCCCGCCCTCGGTGTCCCCTCTTCCCTCTCCCTCGGTTTCCCCTCTCCCCCCGCCCTCGGTTTCCCCTCTTCCCCCGCCCTCGGTTTCCCCTCTTCCCCCACCCTCGGTTTCCCCTCTTCCCCCACCCTCGGTTTCCCCTCTTCCCTCTCCCTCGGTTTCCCCTCTTCCCTCTCCCTCGGTTTCCCCTCTTCCCCCGCCCTCGGTTTCCCCTCTTCCCCCACCCTCGGTTTCCCCTCTTCCCCTGCCCTCGGTGTCCCCTCTTCCCCCGCCCTCGGTTTCCCCTCTTCCTCCGCCCTCGGTTTCCCCTCTTCCCTCTCCCTCGGTTTCCCCTCTTCCCTCTCCCTCGGTTTCCCCTCTTCCCCACCCTCGGTTTCCCCTCTTCCCTCTCCCTCGGTTTCCCCTCTTCCCTCTCCCTCAGTTTCCCCTCTTCCCCCTGCTCATGAGAGGACTCCTGGTTCTTGGAACTTGTCGCACAACAGCAGCTGGCATGAAACCACGAGCAGAAATACTCAGCTCCAGGGTCCCAAACTTTATACGGTAAATGCAATAATGTTTGTAGAAGTTATGTGATCAGATGTCATGTGGTCAGCTGTCATGTGATCAGAATGTCATGTGATCAAACTTCCAGGAATGCCTCCAACCAGAGTTGGCACCCCTAGGCAGCCATTAAGAGCTGAGAACTGCTGTTCCATTTTTAATGTATATAGTGAATTGAGAATGGAACGCTGAAAGATTATTTACCCGATAGCTTACTAAATGGAAATGTACTTGGACCAGGGCTTGCATTAAGCTGATAAGAATTTTTTTTAAAATCTGTAAAGACCTTGAAATGAACCAACAGTAATAAAACATTCGTGGAGAGCCAGTTTAAAGGATTAGGCCGGTGCTATTAATTCTTTTGCAATATTACACTTAGCATAATGTGCATTTTTAGTAGATTATTGTATTTTGGATTGTTGATGCTTTCCATTTTGTTCTGGTGTAAATCGTTAGCCAAAGAAACTTGTATTACCTTGAGACATGTAAATTTTTCTTTAAGTATTTCTTAGAAACCATAAATACCTAAATAAAATTAAAATGAATGCTGTAGCAATTCAAATTAATAGGAATCTGGGAATAATTCCTCTGCTTTGCAAGCACTGTTGTTCATGACGCAAATAATTGTCCGCCACTGGTGCAACCAAGATGTAGCGCAAACCCTCTGCTAAGTCCCGAAATGCCAACCAGTCAGCACTGAGGCCGTAGCACATCAAATAAGTGCCTTAACAGCCCTAAAAATTGTGATAAAAGCAGCTGTGGTCACTGAAATAATTATGAACAGCAGAATAAAAAAGAAAGGGCTACAAATTCAGGGCCTTTACACCACACGGCTTTACGGCAAAAAATAGCGAAAAGAGGGCGGCCGCCACACTTTCGCCAACTGGTGACGGGTCCCGCAGCGTCCTCCATTTCCCCAGGCCCAGCAACACTGCCGGTAAGATCCATCGCCTGCAAATTAAAATGAGGGAGAGGTGAAGTCAGTCAGTGTGCAATGCCAACTTAACGTCATCATGGTGAACTTGGACCTTTGCGCTGGGTCCTAAGCTCGCCAGGTAAACCTAGCATGCAGCAGACTGACAGAGGCGCTGTCAGCACCTCTTAAAGGGACACACACATCTTTCAGGTAAGTTTGCATTTAAGGTTTTGGACTTTTTTTTATTTTATTGAAGTAGTGGCTTGCTGCAATAGATGTTAAAAGTATTTTTAAGTGTGTAGGGAGTGCTGCTGGATGCTTGCAAGGCCTCTGAGAAGACAGAAAATGCTGCAAAATACTCAGCAGGTCAGGCAACATCCATGAAGAGAGAAACAGAGTTCACATCTCAGGTCAAGATGCTGCCTGACCTGCTGAGTATTTCCAGCATTTTATGCTGTCATTTCAGATTTACAGCATCTGCTCACAGAGGGAAGAGGAAGACGCAAAAGAGGAAGACGCAGAAGAGGAAGAAGCCGAAGAGGGGGAAACAGAAAAGAAGGAAACAGAAGAGGGGGAAACAGAAGAGCAGGAAGCAGAAAAGGAGGAAGAAGAGGAGGAAGCAAATGGAAGGATGTAACCCAGTCCGGCTGGGATATCCAGGATGGAATCATCCGCCTGCGGTACCAGTGACCACAACCCCAATTCCCCTTTTAACATTAGTCCCATACCTTACCTTCTCTCTGTTACTGACTATCACAGCATCCTCCTGGCCACGATGCTGAAATAAAAGCCACCACAAAGCAAACTTTCCAATGTCACACAGTGCTACCCCAATAGCTGCAGCATGGCTGGTGGAAGGCTGCTAACTTTCAGTGGGGGACACTGCAAATGGCCTTGCTGGGCGACCTTGAGGAGCTGTTAAATTGGGTGATGGTGTTTCTTCTTCTTTTTCACTCTCCTCTCTCTCTTCTTTGCCAGCCACTGGCTGGGCAGGCTACATTTCTTGAGTGTCTGAAATGAAGAAGGCACAAGGGTAGAGTTGTGGTGAGGGGAGGGTGGGAAAGCAAGAAGTGTATGCGAGAAGGAGGATAACTTATGAGGATACCGGCATCTTGTATCGTTTCTGCCCCGCCACTGGCCAAGGGCTCAGCCATGCCCCTGCCAAGAATGGCCTGCACCGTCTCCTCCAAGGGGTGAGGTGAGGCTAGGAATGGGAGATGTGCCTCGTGATTGGTACAGATTCTTGGTAGGTGAGCGGGGGGTGGGGGGGTGCGGTCTTGAATTGAGCAGTCTGTGAGGCTAGTGATGCAGTTGGTAGGAGACTGCTTTAGAAGATGTATTCACTGATCTTGACCAGTAGTCTGAGGTCATGAAGCTTCTTTGGGCACTGGAGCCAGGTTGTGGGGACGACACTGCTGGCAGTGATGGCCTCGGTGATGAGGTCCCTTTCTGGAGGGCCCCCTGGCCCCTGTGGGTAGAGGACCTCTCTTGCAGTGTTGACCCCCTGCACAAAGCTGGAGTGCTGCGTGTGAGACCCTGGGTGCTCCTTCCCTGGCTTGCTGAGCCATTTGCGTTAGTGCTGAAGCAATTTTCCCATTTTTTTAGGTTCGGAAGGGAATTCAGCTTTAAGCATTGAAGACTCCCATTTGGGACTTCTTATTAATGTTAATTTTTTTTAAAGGGCTAAAAACCGCATTTTTTCACTTCATTTTAATATTTATTAGTTCAGAAGGCATTGCCCTTTCAATGCATTGCCTTTTAATTTCCCACAATGCCTAGCGAACTCTATTGCCTCACTTTCAGAAGCTGTTGGAAACTGGAACGCAGCTCCTGGATGGGAACTTCGACTCCCATGCCTGCACTAACGCCACCAGGAGGGCGTTACATGGTAAGTTAGCCCCCAGCGGGAATTTTTCTCTGGTAGTGCTCTGTCCATTTTCAGCAACCGTTAACCCAAGGCTGCGGTGACACTGGCAACTCTCGTGGCGGCCATGAAATTGTAGCCCAAATACTTGCATTTATACAGCGCCTTTCACAATCTCAGGACCTCCCAAAGCACTTTACAACCAATTAAGTACTTTTGAACTGTAGGCACTGTTGTAATGGAGGAAACGCAGCAGCCAAGTTGCACACGGTAAGGCCCCACAAGCAGCAATGCGATAATGTCCAGATAATCTATTTTAATGACGGCAGTTGAGGGATAAATATTGGCCAGGACACCAGGGAGAACTTCCCTGCTCTTCTTCAAAATATTGTCATGTGATCTTTTACGTCCAGCTGAGAGAGCAGACGGGGCCTCCATTTAAAGTTTCATCTGAAAGACGGCACCTCTGACAGTGCAGCACTCCCTCAGCACTGCACCGGAGTGTCAGCCTGGATTATGTGCTCAAGGCTCTGGATGTCAGCTGCCTGAACAGGGAAAATGCCTTTCACTGATAGTGCTGAATCTGTGCTTGTACATAAGGTGCTGGCTCATAAGCAACAAAAAATCAGGTGGGCGAATTACACAACTAATGCCTGCCAACTTTGTGTGTGGGAAGAGGTGAGGCAGTGCATCAATGCTGTGCCTGAAATAAGGAGAAACTGCAGAAAAATTTGGTGACCTCAGGAAAGTTCCCAAGGTAAGTGATTGCAATGGAAAATGTACTCTGGACAGCATCATATTTTGTCCAGTCAGTATGGTGAGAAGACTCCTGTTGCTATGGTTGCAACTGACAGATATAATATGACTTAAGGGGAAAAAATTGACTGAAGCTGTCAACTCAATGGAATTCCATAAAGAGATGGATTCAGGTTTTATGAATGAATGAGTCTATAAGCTGTGGAAACCTGCAGCATGAACAACTGAATACTTGGTGTATTTATGGGATCGCAATGTAATGATAAAATTGGGGAAAACCAAGTTGATCTTTATATTCCTGTTTGGCTTTTGTAGGATTCTAAAGCCACAATTTTAACTGACGTTTCCAGCATGGGTCCCAGGAAATTTTATCCCCCGGGCCTCAGGCTGCCCACCACCCCCCTCCGATTGCGTGCAGAGTCGGACAGCCTGCCCGTATGATGTGCGCAATTTCCAGCGTGACTCCTGAAGCCTACTTAAAGCAAGGATGCACCTCTTAAAGCAAGGTTCCTTCCCATTAATTCCTTTTTAATTCAACAACTTCACAAGACTTTTTGGCAAGATTGATGAGTCACAAGGCTGCCCCCTTTTCTGATGCCTCCCTGGAGGTCCTCGTGGAAGAAGTGAGGGTCAGGAGGGAGAAGCTATTCCCTAAAAGCTGTAATGGCATCCCCAAGGTGAGGATGAAGCAGCCCTGGACAGAGGTGGCTGACAGGGTTAGAGCCACCAGCATCACCTGCCAGAACCTGGCTGCAATGCAAGAGGAGGTCCAATGAACTCACAAGAGCAGCAACGATGAGTACTGCTCTTGATCTCTCCACCTCTCTCAACAGCACCTCATAACACTTCTCTCCCCCTCTCCCACAACTTTGAATAATTCCCTCCCTCTACAACATCCTTCACCATACAATCACATGAGCACACTAAAACACCTCTCTTTCTCATTCCAAGTACACTCACCTGTTGCTTTCCACTCTTCACACAGCATACTAACACCATTCTCTTCTCACACTCCTACCACTTGCAAAACCACCATCTATTCCCATCACTCCTTCCTCACATGTTACAAACACTTCCCTTTACATTCATCACCTCCCCATCCTCATTTCGTTTTGGTTCTTCTCCACATCTCGACACATAGACTATATGCACAAGCTTTACACAGATTCACTTAACTTCTCAACAGCTTCACTAACTCTCACGCTCTTTTTCTGCAGGACAAGACTGCACATAATGCCAGGGAGAGGACCAAGGTGGGTGGAGGCAGCGCCAACATTGTTGCCCTCACGCAGGTAGAGAAAGAAGCCTTAGACATCTCTGGCCCAGACAGAGTCATGAGTATCAGAGAAGGAGAGGCTGGCGGTATACCTAAGCAGGATGTCTGCATATTATTTTAGTTCCGTCATTCAACACTGTAGATATGCAACAAGTTTAGCAACTTCAACCTGCATTCTGCTGCAACCTGCAACCTGCTTCTTCGCCACATGCCAGCAACTCAGTTGGGACAGTCTGTCCAGGCAGCAGCCGAGTTGCAACAGTCTGCGTCCGGGCCCTCACAGGCTCGAGCACCCAGAAGCCACCAGACAGGAGCATTTCAAGGGGTCCCACAAGTGGAACAGCTGCCCTCCACAAGCTGTACTAATGCCATTGGGGGAGCACCTCGTAGAAGTAGTAGAGTGAGTAAACCATAGCAAATGTCCATAATTATAGAAACTAGTGATTAAACATCATCTGGCAAGTCTGTTACGCTGATTTAATAGTTTAATATTGAAGCTGGTAACACGTCATCACTTTGTTTATTTCTCTTTGTTAATTAGACATGGGTAATGCTTTTGAAATGCTTGACATGCCATTTAATTTAACATTACACTTATAATATTATTTAATTCATTCTTGGGATGTGAGCGTCACTGGCAAGGCCAGCATTTATTACCCATCCCGAGTTGCCCTTGAGAAGGTGATGGTGGGCCTTCTTCTTGAACCGCTGCAGTCCGTGTGGTGACCGTGCTCTCACAGAGCTGTTAGGTAGGGAGTTCCAGGATTTGGTTGCTTAACACATTGGTGCTCCAGTACATTGTACACAGAGTGGTAGGGTATGAGTTTGTATCATATCCTCTCCATCACAAAGACCGCCTACTTCCACTTCTGTAACATTGCCCATCTCCACCCCTCCCTCAGCTGCACCAAATTCCATGATGTGCAACAGCTGCCAAGATCAGCTATTCAAGGCAGAAGGGAGGAGTTCGTGAAACTGAAGACACTGGAGATGCTTGAATTAAGTTTTCTGCAGGTAAGAAATAATTTTAAAAGCTTTTCTTTTTTGCCATTCCACCTACAGACTCCTGCACTTTCTTCTGACAACTTCTCACAGGATCAGACCACCAGCAGGCATTGTGCACCAAATTGTCCTGCAAGAAAATAGAGTGAATGAGGGTAAGGCCAGCAGTTGAGGAGTGTGTGCCAAGTGACATAGGAGAGGTGAACAACAACAACAACTTGTATTTATATGGCACCTTTAACGTCGTAAAACGTCCCAAGGCGCTTCACAGGAGCGTTATAAAACAAAATTTGACACCGAGCCAAAAAAGGAGAATTTAGGGCAGTTAGGTAGGTTTTAAGGAGCATTTTAAAGGAGGAAAGAGAGGTAGAGAGGCAGTGAGGTTTTGGGAGAGAATTCCTGAGCTTAGGGCCTTGGCAGCTGAAAGCACGGCCACCAATGGTTGAGTGATTAAAATCAGAGATGCTCAAGAGGCCAGGATTAGAGCAGTGCAGATATCTTGGGGGGGTTGTGGGGCTGGAGGAGATTACAGAGATAGGGTGGGGCGAGGCCATGGAGGGACTTGAAAACAAGGATGAGAATTTTATACTGGAGGCATTACTTAATCAGGAGCCAATGTAGGAACTAAGAAATTTAGTGGCGCAAGGCTGTTGAAGTGGAGGAAGAGGTTTTAAGGTTGTCCATGTAAGTAATTGCTGTGAGGGGAGCAGGGGAGCCATAGTGCAAGATGCAGAGTTGGAGTCCCCCTTAACCAGAGAGCAATGTGAAGGATTAGTTGAGCAAGTGTTGCTTTAATAGGGTGAATAATGTGCTGGTGCTTAGAGTAGACAAGGAAGAAAAGGGTGCAGTGTGTGACCCTGCTTGCCTTGTGAGAATATGGAACTTCTTGTGGCAGCGTTCTGCAGTCCTGGGGGTGAGGGAGTTGGCAGTCAATGCCAGTCCCACCTCCCTTCAGATGGCACAAGTGATAGTTCAGGGTGACGGTGGCACCCATACTAAAGAACCTCTCTGTCCTGCCCTCAATGACGCCAGTACGTCTAGGAAGTTTGAATGAGTGAAGTTGTGCATTCTTCTTCTCTGGCTTGGTACCATACCCTGCTGCTCTCTGGGCACAAATGACGCTTGAGTGATCATAATTCTGTACAAGTATAATAAAAAAAATTGCTGAGATATGCAGTGAAGTTATTAGAGAGTGAAGTGAAAGAGCCAGGCACTGTTGCTGTCTTACCTGTTTGTCACCAGTGTTCTGCTGAAGAGTGCAGGCTGAACTGTCTTTTTAAAGACTGAACAGAAAGTTCAGCTGCTTACACCGGTTCTACATGTGTTGTGCAACAATGGGAATGCAAATGAGCAGACTCAGGAAATTTGTGTGTAACTCCCACTAGGGGCTACTGACGGGCATAACACTTTTTTAAAAGGGGCAACAATGGTGAAACTCATTTCAAGTCTAGTGTTTTTTTATTTGTACAACAGCCTTTCTGCTCATCTGACTTTCTCATTTGTCCTCTCTCCTTTTCTGTCTTTCTCTTTGCCTTCCTTTTTATTTCTCTTTGACTGTCACACACTTTCTATCATTGCCTCTGTATCTCTTAGTGTCCAGGCTTCCCATGTATCTTTCCCCTAATGGGGAGCCCCAAAACCTATGTCCTGTACAAATTCAATATCACTTCCTTGTATTTATATTCAATGATTGTATTTATAAAACCCAGAATCCCATTTGCCTTTTTGCTACCTGTACTCCCACCTTTAAAAAATTGTGTATCTGCACCCCAAGATCTCCCCTTTCCACTACTTTGTTAAGAACCTTATCATTCAAAGTATACTTACTTTCTCTGTTCTTTTTCCCAAAATATACTAATTCACATTCACATCTCTCTAGCTTAACCTACCCACTCACCTGTCACTAGAAATGCAATTGTATTGTATTCTTCTTCACAGTATGCCATATTTCCTAATTTAGTATCATTAGGAATCTTCAATATCATTCCTCTTGTGCTGATGTCTAAATCATTTATATAAATGGAAAACATAGCCCAGATCCCTGGGGTACACCAATACCCACTTCCGGCTAAACTGAAAACAACCATTTACCCCTACTTTACTTCCTGCCCCCTAGCCATCACTCTGTCCATACAGATACATTCACTTCAATGCCATGTTAACTTTTATAACAAGCCTCTTATGTTGTAAAATGCCTTCTGAAATTCCATTTATGTAACATCCATTGCATTCTCATTATCTATGCACTCTGTGATTTTTCCTCAAAAAAAAAATCAGTTAAGTTAATCAAGAATGCCCTGCCCTTTTTAAATCCATGCTGACTCTCCTTGATTGGCTCATGTATTTCTAAGTGTTCACTAATTTCATCCTGAATGAATGGAAGGATGTCAAGACTTTAGGTAGGGTGCAGAGGAAATTTACTAGAATGGTACCCGGGATGAGGGACTTCAGTTATGTGGAGAGCCTGGAGAAGCTAGGATTTTTCTCCTTAACAGAGCTGTTCAAAGTTATGAGGGGTTTTGATAGAGTAAATAAGGAGAAACTGTTTCCACTGGCAGGAGGGTCACTAGCCAGAGGACACAGATTTAAGGTAACTGGCAAAAGAACCACACGGAAGATGAGGAGAATTTTTTTTTACTCAGCGAGTTGTTATGATCTGGGATGCACTGCCTGAAAGGGTGGTAGAAGTCGATTCAATAGTATCTTACAAAAGGGAATTAGATAAAATTGCAGGGCTATGGGGCAAGAACAAAGGAGTGGAACTAATTGGATAGCTCTTTCAAAGAGCCGGCACGATGGGCTGAAAGGCCTGCTTGTGCGCTGTATGATTCTATGATTTTATGTATTATGGACTCTAGGGGGTCGATATTGTCTTTTGGGTGACTCAACGTCAGTCACCCATACCCACAGCGAAGAGGCGGCCGCGATTTTGAGGCACCGGTCTCATTTACATCAGGCACTGAACTGTGGGGTGCCAAAGCTCGCCAGATTGAGGCCTACCAATATCGGGCCACCCCAGACGGCAGCAAGGTAAGTGCGGGAGGGTGGGGGGGTGGTTGTGATTGCAGAGGGTGGGGCTCGGTGTGGCAGCAGCCCAGATTATTTTCATGGGACCCGGAAGAGCATTCCTGCTCCTATGAGCCCTACAGAAATAATTCCAAACTTACCTTAGCTGGCCCTCTTCGGCTCCATCATATGTGGAACTGGTCGGAGTGTGCATGACACATGCTCTGACCAGTTCCGACCTAAAATGATAATCAGGGTCCTAGAACTCCAATCTTAAGAGGGGCCTACCGTCTGAAACAGGAGGGTTCCCAATGGTAGGCCCCTTTCAAAATGTAACCAACCTATTTGTCGGTTAACAGATCGGCCAGGATGGCGTTGCGACCCCATTTTAACAACAGGCGATACAAGGGAAATGCAGCCCTAGAATTTTACCGACGCTGAAAAAGACTAATTCACCTGGCTTAACCTTTTCTCCTTTCTTGAACCAGGTGTAATATTTACCACAATCCAGTCCTCTGACACAATTTTCAATTTCAAAGATTTTAGGAAGTGTTCTCCATTATATCTTCTCCAACATTCTCAGTATACTGGGCCTGGAGACTTTTGTACTTTTAGCCTTATACTTGCTGTACACTGCAATGAAAATAGACAATGCCATGGTGTAGTTGGTGTGAGGTAGCATTGCATAGTAATATAGTCAGTGTTATGAGTCTTTTGAATGTTCTTGGCTATCTTTGGGTGGGTTGAAGGTCCAATTCCTTACCACCGTAATTGTTGTGTCTTAAGGGTTTAATTTACTCTTCGTATATTTGTTGTGTGTTAAGTAAAGGTTAATTTTTCTCCTGTTTTTTTTATATATTCTCAGGAGCACAGAGAATCTGCCTCCACCACCCTTTCAGGCAGTGCATTCCAGATCATAACCACTCGCTGCGTAAAAAAGTTTTTCCTCATGTCGCCTTTGGTTCTTCTGTCAATCACCTGAAATCTGTGTCCTCTGGTTCTCGACACTTCCGGCAATGGGAACAGTTTCTCTTTATCTACTCTGTCTAGACGCCAGCTTCTCCTGTCTATCCAAGTAACTGAAGTCCCTCATCCCTGGAACCATTTTTGTAAATCTTTTCTGCACCCTCTCTAAGACCTTCACATCCTTCCTAATGTGCAGTGACCAGAATTGGACACAATACTCCAGTTGAGGCCGAACCAGCGTTTTATAAAGGTTCATCATAACTTTCTTGCTTTTGTACTCTATGCCTCTATTTATGAAGCCCAGGATCCAGTATGCTTTTTTAATCGCTTTCTCAACCTGCCCTGCCACCTTCAATGATTTGTGCACATATACCCCCAGGTCTCTCTGTTCATGCACCCCCTTTAGAATTGTATCCTTTAGTTTATATTGCCTCTCCTAATTCTTCCTGCCAAAATATATCACTTTGCACTTTTCTGCATTAAATTTCACCTGCCACGTGTCCACCCATTCCACCAGCCTGTCTATGTCCTCTTGAAGTCTATCACTATCCTCCTCACTGTTCACTATACTTCCAAGTTTTGTGTCATCTGCAAATTTTGAAATTGTGCCCTGTACACCCACGTCCAAGTCATTAATGATATATCAAGAAAAGTAGTGGTCCTAGTACCTTCCCCTGGGGAACACCACTGTATACCTTCCTCCAGTCTGAAAAACAATCGTTCACCACTACTCTCTGTTTCCTGTCACTAAGCCAATTTCGTATCCATGCTGCCACTGTCCTTTTTATTCGATGGGCTTCAACTTTGCTGGCAAGCCTATTATGTAGCACTTTATCAAACGTCTTTGGAAATCCATGTGCACAACATCAACCGCATTGCCCTCATCAACCCTCTCTGTTACCTCATCAAAAAAATCAATCAAGTGAGTTAAACATGATTTGCCTTTATCAAATCCGTTCTGGCTTTCCTTAATTAATCCACACTTGTCCAAGTGACTGTTAACTTTGTCCCAGATTATCATTTCTAAAAGCTTCCCCACTGACTGGTCTGTAGTTGCTGGGTTAATCCTTACACCCTTTTTTTAAACAAGGGTGTATCATTTGCAATTCTCCAGTCCACTGGCACCACCCCTGTATCTAAGGAGGATTGGAAGATTATGGCCAGTACCTCCACAATTTCCACCCTTACCTCCCTCAGCATCCTTGGATGCATCCCATCTGGTCCTGGTGACTTATCTACTTTTTGTTTCTTTGTTCATGGGATGTGGACATCGCTGGCAAGACCAGCATTTATTGCCCATCCCTAGTTGCCCTTGAGAAGGTAGTGGTGAGCTGCCTTCTGGAACCACTGCAGTCCGTGTGGTGAAGAGACTCCCACAGTGCTGTTAGGGAGGGAGTTCCAGGATTTTGACCCAGCGATGATGAAGCAATGGCGATACATTTCCAAGTCAGTATGGTGTGTGACTTGGAGGGAAACTTGGAGGTGATGGTGTTCCCATGCGCCTGCTGCCCTTATCCTTCTAGGTGGTAGAGGTCACGGGTTTGGTAGTACAACCAGCCTTTCTAGCACCTCCTCTTTATCAATTTTTATCCCATCCAGTATCTCAACTACCTCCTCTTTCACTATGACTTTGGCAGCGTCTTCTTCCTTGGTGAAGATAGATGCAAAGTACTCATTTAGTACCTCAGCCATACCCTCTGCCTCCATGCCTAGGTCCCCTTTTTGGTCCCTAATCAGCCGTGTCAGAGGTGCTGTCATTCTGATGAGATATTAATCTGAGAACCTAGCAGACAACAACATTTATATAGCGCCTTTAACATAGTAAAATGTCCCAAGGCACTTCACAGGAGCGATTATCAAACAAAATTTGACACCGAGCCACATAAGGAGACCAAAAGCTTGGTCAAAGAGATAGGTTTTAAGGAGCATCTTAAAAGAGGAGAGAGAGGTAGAGAGGTGGAGAGGTTTATTGAGGAAATCAGCCATGGTCTAATTGATTAGTGAAGCAGGCTCGAGGGGCTGAATGGCCTACTCCTGTCCCTAAAGTTCCTATCTTCTTATGTCCCATCTGCCCTCGCAAGTGGACATAAACAATCCCATGACACTTTTGAAGAGTAGCAGTGGAGTTCTCGTGATTACCATCTATCCCTTAACCAGCATCACTGAAACAGATTATTTGATTACTTATCTTACTGCTTTTGTGGAACTTTGCTGTATGCAAATTGACTGCTGTGTTTCCCCACATTTTAACAGTGACTACACTTCAAAAGTAATTCATTGGCTGCGAAGTACATTGGGAAGTCTTGAGGCCATGAAAGGTGCTATATAAATGCAAGTTCTTTCTTTCTTGGAATGCTGGGTCCAGGGAGCCATTGGATTCCTTCCTCTTATTCTAATTTTTCTCTTCTTCCTAAGAAATACAATGAGCCACATCCTAAGATAGCCATGACTTGGGATGTTCAAGCCTCTATGAAGCTATCAGTGTGGAAATCATAATTTTATCCGTTCCTGTTAAGTAATAGATCAGTGGTAAATATCCAGTGTTCATGCATATTTATTACCAAAATGATGCCTCCTTAAAACTTATTGATGCAACCATGTAAATAGAAAACAGATTGATTAATTAACGTTTTAAAAATCTGCAACGTTTTTGAAATTATCTAGCTCTCAGCACTACAAAGAACAGCTGATCTGCAGTTTGTTAATTAACTGGCACTACATTAGAAATCAAGGGTTAGCAGTTCATTTGGAAAAAAGCATCTAAATTGTTCTGGGGCTGATGTCTTGATGTGAGATTAATTTCATAGAATAGTACTGCACAGAAGGAGGATATTCGGCCTATCGAGTCTGCTCTTTCGAAGAGCAATCCAGTTAGTCCCACTCCCCTGCTCTTTCCCCATATCTTTACAATTTTTTCTCCTTCAAGTATTTATCCAATTCCCTTTTGAAGGCTACTATTGAATCTGTATCCACCGCCCTATCAGGCAGTGCCTTCCAAATCCTAACCACTCGTTGCATAAAAAAGTTTTCCCTCCTGTCGCCTTTGGTTCTTTTGCCAATCACCTTAAATCTTTGCCCTCTCATTATCAACCCTTCAGCCATTGGAAACAGTTTCTCTTTATTTACTCTATCTAAACCCTTCATGATTTTAAACACTTCTATCAAATCTCCTCTTAGTCTTCTTTGCTCCAAGGAGAACAACCCCAGCTTTTCTAGTCTATCCACGTAACTGTAATCCCTCATCCCTGGAAGAATTCTAGTAAATCTCTGCTGTACCCTCTCCAAAGCCTTCACATCCTTCCTAAAGTGTGGTGCCCAGAATTAGACACAATACTCCAGCTGGGGCCGAACTAGTGTTTAGATAGGCCCGTATTTTCTGATCGGAGGCTTCCTGCGTGCGGAGGTCTCCGATCTGGAAAAAATCTACGCCCTTACCTGAGGGCTCCAGAGGTCCGGCCATTTCCGCTCCTGGGCCTCTCCATGACAAAATGCGCAGGGCCCAGGTATCCCAGGGGCGCATGCGGTTCGCAAGCGTCCCTGGGATCACGTGGGCCATGGGGAACCAATGGGAGAAGGAAATCTCCCTTCATACTTTTGACAGCTTAGACCTGTCAAAAGTATGAATGGAAATCACTCCAAAAACACATCAAAACATTAAATGAATTTTAAAAAACACATCACGATTAAAAATTAGTTAAAATTACATTAAATTAAATATTTTAAACAAAAATGTAATTTTTTGAAAAAATAATTCAAGATTTTTACGAGGCTAAAAATAAACTTACCTTTTTTAAAGTATTTTAAAATTATAAATGAGTGAAAAAACTTTTCTTTTTACTTTTTAAACTCTTATGCTGGTAAAATCTTGGGAACGGTAGCGTAGTGGTAATGTCACTGGGCTAGTAATTCAGAGGCCTGGACGAATGATCCAGAGACGTGAGTTCAAATCCCACCATGGCAGCTGGGGAATTTAAATTCAGTTAATTAAATAAATCTGGAATAAAAAGCTAGTACCAGTAATGGTAACCATGAAACTATTGGATTGTCGTAAAAACCCATCTGGTTCACTAATGTCCTTTAGGGAAAGAAATCTGCCGTCCTTACCTGGTCTGGCCTATATGTGCCTCCTTCCCACAGCAATGTGGTTGACTTTTAACTGCCCTCTGAAATGGCCTAGCAAGCCATTCAGTTGTAACTAACCGCTACGAAACAAAATAAGAAGAATGAAACTGGACGGACCACCCGACATCGACCTCGGCACCGGCTACGGACACGGCAATGTCACACCCAGCCCAGTCAATCCTGCAAAGTCCTCCTCACCAACATCTGGGGACTTGTGCCAAAATTGGGAGAGCTGTCCCACAGACTAGTCAAGCAACAGCCTGACATAGTCATACTCACAGAATCATACCTTTCAGCCAATATCCTGAACTCCTCCATCACCATCCCTGGGTCTGTCCTGTCCCACAGGCAGGACAGACCCACCGGGGTGGCGGCACAGTGGTATACAGTCGGGAAGGAGTGGCCCTGGGAGTCCTCAACATTGACTCTGGACCCCTTGAAGTCTCACGGCTTCAGGTCAAGCATGGGCAAGGAAACCTCCTGCTGATTACCACCTACCGCCCTCCTCAGCTGATGAATCAGTACTCCTCCATGTTGAACACCACTTGGAAGAAGCAGTGAGAGTAGCAAGGGCACAGAATGTACACTGGGTGGGAGACTTCAATGTCCATCACCAAGAGTGGCTCGGTAGCACCACTACTGACCGAGCTGGCCGAGTCCTGAAGGACAGAACTGCCAGTCTGGGCCTGCAGCAGGTGGTGAGTGAACCAACACGAGGGAAAAACCTACTTGACCTCGTCCTCACCAATCTACCTGTCGCAGATGCATCTGTCCATGACAGCATTGGTAGCAGTGACCACCGCACAGTCATTGTGGAGACGAAGTCCCGTCTTCACACTGAGGACACCCTCCATCGTGTTGTATGGCACTACCACCGTGCTAAATGGGATAGATTCAGAACAGATCTAGCAGCTCCAAACTGGGCATCCATGAGGCACTGTGGGGCAGCAAAATTGTATTCCACCACAATCTGTAACCTCATGGCCCGGCATATCCCTCACTCTACCATTACCACCAAGCCAGGGGACCAACCTTAATTCAACAACGAGTGTAGAAGAGCATGACAGGAGCAACACCAAGTGTACCTAAAAATGAGGTGCCAACCTAGGGAAGCTACAACACAGGACTACATGCATGCTAAAAAGCGGAAGCAGCATGCTATAGACAGGGCTAAGCGATCCCACAATCAACGGATCAGATCAAAGCTCTGCAGTCCTGTCGTGAATGGTGGTGGATCATTAAAAAACTAACGGGAGGAGGAGGCTCCAAGAATATCCCCATCCTCAATGATGGTGGAGCCCAGCACGTGAGTGCAAAAGACAAAGCTGAAGCGTTTGCAGCCAGAAGTGCCGAGTGGATGATTCATATCGGCCTCCTCCCGAGGTCCCCACCATCACAGAAGCCATTCTTCAGCCAATTCAATTCACTCCACGTGATATCAAGAAATGGCTGAGCGCACTGGATACAGCAAAGGCTGTGGGTCCCAACAACATCCCGGCTATCGTGCTGAAGACCTATGCTCTAGAACTAGCCGCGCCTCTAGCCAAGCTGTTCCAGTACAGCTACAACACTGGCATCTATCCGACAATGTGGAAACCTGCCCAGGTATGTCCTGTCCACAAAAAACAGGACAAATCCAACCCGGCCAATTACCGCCCCATCAGTCTACTCTCAATCATCAGCAAAGTGATGGAAGGTGTCATCGACAGTGCTATCAAGCGGCACCTGCTCACTGATGCCCAGTTTGGGTTCTGCCAAGACCACTCAGCTCCTGACCTCATTACAGCCTTGGTCCAAACATGGACAAAGGAGCTGAATTCCAGAGGTGAGGTGAGAGTGACTGCCCTTGACATCAAGGCAGCATTTGACCGAGTCTGGCGTCAAGGAGCCCTAGTAAAACTGAAGTCAATGGGAATCGGGGGGAAACGCTCCACTGGCTGGAGTCATACCTAGCACAAAGGAAGATGGTTGTGGTGGTTGAAGGTCAATCATCACAGCCCCAGGACATCACTGCAGGAGTTCCTCAGGGCAGTGTCCTAAGCCCAACCCTCTTCAGCTGCTTCATCAATGACCTTCCCTCCAACATAAGGTCAGAAATGGGGATGTTCGCTGATGACTGCACAGTGTTCAGCGCCATTCACAACTCCTCAGATAATGAAGCACTGTGGGAGTACCATCACCACATGGACTGCAGCAGTTCAAGAAGGCTGCTCACCACCACCTTCTCAAGGGCAACTAGGGGTGGGCAATAAATACTGGCATTGCCAGCGATGCCCAGACCCCATAAAAACGAATTAAAAAAAAGCAGGCCTTACACCTGCTTTTACCAGGCGTAAGATTTGTAAGGGATTTCAGCAGGCGGAGGTTTTGCAGAAAGTGGAACTCTCCATCCGCAGAGGCCCTTCTCCAGGGCATGCGTGCGATCTGTCAAGAGGATTCTTGACAGATCGGAAATGCCGGTTTTCAGTGCATGTGCTTCACATGCCTGAAACCGGCACTTGCGAGGTCCCTACTGGTGTGTACGCAGCTCGTACACACCTGTAGGGATCAGAAAATACGGGCCATAGGTTTAGCATAACTTCCTGGTTTTTTTACTCTATGCCTCTATTTATAAAGCCTAGGATCCCAAATGCTTTATTAACTGCTTTATTAACCTGTCCTGCCACTTTCAAAGATTTGTGCACATGCATCCCCAGGTCTCTCTGTTCTTGCACCCCTTTAAAATTGCACCATTTAGTGTGTATGGTCTCTCCTCAGTCTTCCTACCAAAATGTATCACCTCACACTTCTCTGCATTGAATTTCATCTGCCATGTGTCTGCCCATTCCACCAGCCTGTCTATGTCTTCTTGAAGTCTATCACTACCTTCCTCACTGTTTACTACACTTCCAAGTTTAGTGTCATTTGCAAATTTTGAAATTGTGCCCTGTACCCCAAGTCCAAGACATTTATGGGCCAAAAATTGATGCCGCTACGCGAGAGTACGCACTGCGTACTCTCGCGTATTCTCTCTCCAATTGCCGGTTTTCTGCATGCACTGCGCATGAGCTGAAAACCGGCACTTGGTCTTTGGAAAAGGGGGCGGTTCCTCGGTGCACCGTGTGCGCGCTACAGGCTGCGCGCACGCTGTGCACTTAGTGCTTTGGACGCGCAGGTAAGGACGGAAGATTTTAGAAATGAAAAAAGGAGGAGTAAGACCCACTTTTAACAAGGTAAGTAGTGAATTAAGTATTATTTTGAATTTTTTTTAACAGGTATATCTTTTTTAGAGACTTTAAAGACAGGTAAGTTTATTTTTATAACTTTTTAAAAGATTTTATATTTTTTCAAAAATTTAATTTTTTATTTAAAATGGTTAATTTATTTAACTATACTTATTTTATTAATGTGATGGTTTTTATAAAAAAATTAATTGAGGTTTAGCTGTTATTTTGGGGGGGTGTAAGATTCATAGCTTTCACAGCACGTATGTGAAACTTATGAATGGAAGATGGTGTGCTGCCATTGGCTCTAACTGAGTCACGTGATCCCACAGCTCGCGCGAATTCACTACGCCGGTGGGATACACAAGCACTGCCCAGCTGATGTCTAGAACATCAAGTTCGTGCGAGCTGGATCTGAAAAAGCCAACGCGGAGTGAGAGATCGCGCCTGCTCCTTACCCCCGCGGGAACAGAGCGAGATCAATTTCTGGGCCAATGTATATCAAAAACAGCAGTGGTCCTAGTACTGAACTTTGGGGAATGCCACTGTATATCTCCCTCCAGTGTGAAAAGCAGCCATTCACAACTCTGTTTTCTATCCCTTAGCCAATTTTTTAAGCATACTGCTACTGCCCCTTTTATCCCATGGGCTTCAATTTTGCTAACAAGCTTAGTATGTGGTACTTTATCAAACGCCTTTTGAAAGTCCATATACACAACATCAACTGCACTGCCCTCATCCACCCTCTCTGTTACCTCATCAAAATACTCAATCAAGTTAGTCAAACATGATTTGCTGTTAACAAATCCATGCTGGCTCTCCTTTATTAGTCCATGCTTGTCCAAGTAGCTGTTAATTTTCTCCTGGATTATGGTTTCTAAAAGCTTCCCCACCACCAACGTTAAACTGACTGGCCTGTAATGCCTAGGTTTATCCTTCTCCCCTATTTTGAACAAGGGTGTAACATTTGCAATCCTCCAGTTCTTTGGCACCACCCCTGTATCTAAGGAGAATTGGAAGATTATGGGAAGCACCTCTGCAATTTCTACCCTTACTTTCCTAAGTAACCTCGAATGCATCCCATCTGGACCGAGTGACTTATCCACAATAATTACCGCCAGCCTTTCCAGTACCTCCTCTTTATCTATTTTTATTTCATCCAGCATCCCAGCAACCTCCTCGTTTACCATAGCTGTGGCAAAGTCCTCTTCCTTGGTAAACACCGATGCAAAGTACACATTTAGTACCTTAGCTATGCCTTCTGCCTCCGCCAATAGTTTTCCATTTTGGACCCTAATCGGCCCCACTGCTCCCCTGACAACCCTTTTACTGTTACTATGCCTATAGAAGACCTTTGGATTCCCCTTTATGGTAGCCACCAATCTATTCTCATACTGTCTCTTTGCCCCTCTTATTTCCTTTTTCACTTCTCCTCTGTACTTTTATATGGCTGTAATTATTTGCAACCCCAAAGTTCTGATTGGTCCCCTTGGAGGACAAGACTAGACATCTGATTGGTCCCCTTGGAGGACAAGACACACCAGCAGTTTGTATGGAATGTGTAATTAGATCCTGCCTGCCTGAGTAATCAAGACCTTTCCAATGTGTAATTTGATCCTTTCATTGTGACAGCCAGGGTGCAGAGCTCACAGTACTAACACTACTGCTTTCAGAGAACAGACAGGACTCACCCTCCCAGGTTAGGAGCATTCACACTGCCGAGTTCAGAGAGGAAAGGGTGAGGCCATGGAGGGATTTTAACATGAGGACGAGAATTTTAAAATCAAGGTGTTGGTGGACCAAGTTCCCCCTAATTTTTTTTGGGTGCACAGTCCCTTTAAAAGGCTGCGCGGGACCTCCAGATAGCTGCTTAGCGAGCACAGGGGTGATGGGTGAATGGGACTTGCTGCGTGTTAGGCTATGTGTAGCAGAGTTTTGGATGAGCTCAAGTTCATTGAGGGTGGAGGATGGAAGGCTGACCAGGAGAGCATTGCAATAGTCGAGACCGGCAAATAACACATAAATGTAATGCTATGCATGTTGTAGGACCAATACAGAATACACTCTCATTTTTAAAAATTCATTTATTTATTGCCCATCTCTAGTTGGCCTTGATAGGGTGGTAGTGAGCTGCCTTCTTGAACTGCTGCAGTCTGGCGGGGGTGGGGGGTGGTGGGGATTGGGGGGGAGGAGAGGGAGAATGTGGTGTAGGTGTAAAGGGGGTGGGGATGGAAGAACGTGATCCAGGCATAACAGAGGGCGGGAGAGTGTGATCTATCTTCCCATCTGGATTATGATGCGGAGATGCCGGTGTTGGACTGGGGTGGACAAAAATGAGAAGTCGCACAACACCAGGTTATAGTCCAACAGTTTTATTTTAAATTACGAGCTTTCGGAGCGCTGCTCCTTCTTCAGGTACAAGTACAGTGAGGGAATACAAATCAGCAGTACATGCCCCAGAGCATGGTACATCGGCGAGACCATGCAGACACTGAGACAACGTATGAACGGATACCGCGCAACAATCGCCAGGCAGGATTATTACCTCCCAGTCGGGGAACACTTCAGCAGTCAAGGACATTCAGCCTTGGATCTGCTGGTTAGCGTTCTCCAAGGCGGCCTTCGAGACACACGACAACGCAAAATCATCGAGCAGAAACTGATAGGCAAGTTCCGCACCCATGAGGACGGCCTCAACCGGGATCTCGGGTTCATGTCACGCTACAGAACGTGACTCGACATCGTTGTCTGTCTTTCCAGTTTAAAAAAAAACAGGAAAAAAAAACAACAAAAAAACCCCCCAAAAAAAGTTAAAAGCTCAACTGCAGACGGCAACATTTGACACGTTGGACCCCCTGTGACCCACCTCATTGTCTTAGCTGTACTCTGAGGTGTCTTTGATGTAATGCCTTCCTAACAGATTGTATCTCTGCAGACAAATTGCTCTCTGTGTATATATACTGCCGATTTGTATTCCCTCACTGTACTTGTACCTGAAGAAGGAGCAGCGCTCCGAAAGCTCGTAATTTTAAATAAAACTGTTGGACTATAAGCTGGTGTTGTACGACTTCTCATCTGGATTATGTTCTTGCTCTCATCCCCCCGCCCCCCCCCTTCTTTAGACCTAGATCACGTTCTTCCCCCCCCCCCACTGTTCTCACCCTGCTCCCCCCACCACCCAACAAGTTCCTGGCCTTCTCTCCACGAGTTCCTGACTTTCTCCCCCCTCTTCGTGCTCCTCTCTCTCCGAGCTCCTCTCCCCCCCTTCAATCCCCTCTCCTCTCTCTCCCCTTCGATCTGTTCTCCTCTCTCTCTCCCTCGTCGACCCCCTCTCCTCACTGTTATTGCGGATCTGAGCTATAATATTTGGGGTAAACGCACGAATATTCACCATTCAACCAAGGATGGCAGTCAAAGTTTTCGCCTTTGTGTTGCTGCGCACATTTTTTGTTTCTCCCAATATCATTTTCTCTGCAAGTGTTCGGGCCCACACCCGCTCTTAGCGCTATCGGCAATTCAAACTAAATTCGAGTGCTCCCCAAGGCTTCGATCCCCTCTTCGATCCCCTCCCCTCTCTCCCCCGCCCCGATCCTCTCTCCCCCTTCGATCCCCTCTCCCCTGATCCTCTCTCTCCCCTTCGATCCTCTCCCCCTCTTCGATCCTCTCTTTCCCCCACTGATCATCTCCCTCCCTTCAATCTTTTCCATCCCCCCTTTCGATCCTCTCTTACCCCCCTTACCCCCCTTTTGATCCTCTCTCCCTCCTTCGATCCTCTCTCCCCCCGCCTTTCCTCCTTGTAGGAATGTACTTAGACTGTAACTGAGCCATCTCCTCTTTAAAGGCCGCCCATTGCTCCATTACAAATTTGCCTGCCAGTCTTTGACTCCAATTTACCTGGGCCAGATTCCTCCTCAATTCGCTGAAATTAGCCCTCCTCCAGTTAAGTATTTTTATTCTAGATTTCTCCTTGTCCTTCTCCACAACTAATCTAATCTTTAGGATACTATGATCGCTATTCCCGAAATGCTCTCCAACTGTGACCTTCTCCACTTGACCCATTTCATTCCCCAGGAGTAGATCCAACAATGCATCCTTCCTCATTGGGCAGGAAACATACTGATCAAGAAAATTCTCCTGAACACACTTCAGAAATTCCCCCCCTTCTCTGCACTTAACACAATCATTGTCCCATTCAATATTGGGGTAATTAAAGTCTCTCATTATCACTACTCTATAGTTCTTTCACTTCTCAGTAATTTCTTTGCAAATCTGCTCCTCTATCTCCTACCCACTATTTAGTGGCCTATAAAATATGTCAAGTAGCATAATAGCTCCTTTATTGTTTCTCAACTCCAACCATATAGATTCTGTCTTTGGCCCCTCTATGACATTCTCTCTTTCTAGCACTAATATTTTCCTTAATCAAAACTGCTGCCCCTCCTTTTTTTCCCTCCCTATCTTTGCTGAATACCTTGTACCCAGGACTATTAAGCATCCAATCCTCCCCTTTTTTGAGCCAGGTCTCAGTTATTGCAACTACATCATATTCCCATGTGACTATTTGCACCTGCAGCTCACCAACCTTATTAACCACACTTTGTGCATTTACACACATGCACTCCATACCTAACTTAGACCTCTTTGTATTTTCTATGATCCTCCAAATTCTGTATTATTTCTAACTCTAACTGTCACTCTCAGTCCTCTGTGCACCTTGTTTCTACTTTTTAATACTACATCCTGGTGCCCAACCCCCTGGAGAATTAGTTTAAACCCACCCCCACAGCACTAGTTAACCTGCCCGCAAGGATATTGGTCCCAGCTCTGTTCAGGTGCAACCTGTCCATCTTGAACAGGTCCCTCCTGCCACAGAACTGGTCCCAATGTCCCAGGAATCTGAAGCCCTCCCTCCTGCACTATGTCTCTCGCCACGCATTAACCTACTTCTACTCTCACTAGTGCGTGGCACTGGGAGTAATCCAGAGATTACTACCTTTGAAGTCCTGCTTTTTAACTTCCTCTCTAGCTCCTTAAACTCTGACTGCAGGACCGCAACTCTCTTCCTCTCTATTTCATTGGTTCTGACATGGACCACGACTTCTGGCTCTTCCCCTTCCCCCGCAGAATATTCTGCACCCTCTCCGTGATGTCGCTTATCCTGGCACCAGGGAGGCAACATACCATACGGGTCTCACGTCAACAGTAACAGAACTGCCCGTCTATTCCGCTGACTATTGAATCCACAATTACTACTGCATTCCAACACTTTGCTGTAGCCCCCTTTGTAGTCCTTTGCCTCATGGTGCCAGGCTCAGGACTGCACTCCTTTGGGGTGTCAGAAACCCTCAGCGTGAATTCGAGCAGCTGGAGGCACTTCCAGGATACATGAAGCATCCTGAAGTTCCCACGTGGCACAGAGTAAAAATACTTAATTGGAGGAAGGCCAATTTCAGTGGGTTGAGAACGGATCTGGCCCGGGTAAATTAGAATCAAAGATTGGCAGGCAAAACTGTAATCGAACAATGGGCTGCCTTTAAAGAGGAGATGGTTCGGATACAGTCGAGGTACATTCCCACGAGGGGGAAAGGTAGGGCAACCGAAGCCAGAGCTCCCTGGATGACGAAAGAGATGGAGAGTAAAATGAAGAAGAAAAAGGGGGCGTATGATAGATGTCAGGTTGAGAATACAAGTGAGAACCAGGCTAAATATAGAAAGTTCAGAGGGGAAGTGAAAAAGGAAATAAGAGGGGCAAAGCAAGGATATGAGAATAGACTGGCAGCTAACATAAAACGGAATCCAAACGTCTTCTACAGGCATATAAATAATAAACGGGTAGTAAGAGAAGGGGTGGGGCCGATTAGGGACCAAAAAGGAGACCTACGCATGGAGGCAGAGGGCATGGCTGAGGTACTAAATGAATATGTTGCATCTGTCTTTACCAAGGAAGAAGATGTTGCCAAAGTCATAGTGAAAGAGGAGGTAGTTGAGTTACTGGTTGGGATAAAAATTGATAAAGAGGAGGTACTAGAAAGGCTGGCTGTACTTAAAGTAGATGTCACCAGGACCAGATGGGATACATCTTAGCAGGCCAAGGAAGGTAAGGGTGGAAATTGCGGCCATAATCTTCCAATCCTCCTTAGATACGGGGGTGGTGCCAGAGGACTGGAGAATTGCAAATGATACACCCTTGTTCAAAAAAGGGTGTAAGGATAAACCTAGCAACTACAGACCAGTCAGTTTAACCTCGGTAGTGGGGAAGCTCTTAGAAACGATAATCAGGGACAAAGTTAACAGTCACTTGGACAAGTGTGGATTAATTAAGGAAAGCCAGCACGGACCTGTTGAAGGCAATTCATGTTTAACTAACTTAATTGAGTTTTTTGATGAGGTAACAGAGAGGGTTGATGAGGGCAATGTGGTTCATGTGGTGTACATGGACTTCCAAAAGGTGTTTGATAAAGTGCTACATAATAGGCTTGCCAGCAAAGTTGAAGCCCATGGAATAAAAAGGACAGTGGCAGCATGGATACGAAATTGGCTAAGTGACAGGAAACAGAGAGTAGTGGTGAACGGTTGTTTTTCGGACTGGAGGAAGGTATACAGTGGTGTTCCCCAGGGGTTGGTATTAGGACCACTGCTTTTCTTGATATATCATTAATGACTTGGACTTGGGTGTACAGGGCAGAATTTCAAAATTTGCAGATGACACAAAACTTGGAAGTATAGTGAACAGTGAGGAGGATAGTGATAGAATTCAAGAGGACATAGACAGGCTGGTGGAATGGGCAGACATGTGGCAGGTGAAATGTAATGCAGAAAAGTGCGAAGTGATTCATTTTGGTAGGAAGAATGAGGAGAGGCAATATAAACTAAATCATACAATTCTAAAGGGGGTGCATGAACAGAGAGAGCTGGGGGTATATGTGCATAAATCGTTGAAGGTGGCAGGGCAGGTTGAGAAAGCGGTTAAAAAAGCATATGGAATCCTGGGCTTCATAAATAGAGGCATAGAGTACAAAAGCAAGGAAGTTATGATGAACCTTTATAAAACACTGGTTCAGCCTCAACTGGAGTATTGTGTCCAATTCAGGGCACTGCACTTTAAGAAGGATGTGAAGGCCTTAGAGAGGGTGCAGAAAAGATTTGCAAGAATAGTTCCAGGGATGAGGGACTTCAGTTACTTGGATAGACTGGAGAAGCTGGGGTTGTTCTCCTTAGAGCAGAGAAGGTTGAGAGGAGATTTGATAGAGGTATTCAAAATCATGAGGGGTCTAGACAGAGAGAAACTGTTCCCATTGGCAAAATGGTCGAGAACCAGCGAATACAGATTTAAGGTGATTGGCAGAAGAACCAAAGGTGACATGAGGAAAAACTTGTTTACGCAGCGAGTGGTTATGATCCGGAATGCACTGTCGGAAAGGGTGGTGGAGGCAGATTCAATCGTGGCTTTCAAAAGGGAATTGGATAAGTACCTGAAGGAAAAAATTTGCAGGGCTATGGGGAAAGGGTGGGGAAGTGGGACTAGCTGAAGTGCTCTTCCAGGGAGCCAGCATGGGCTTGATGGGCTGAGTGGCCTCCTTCTGTGCTGTAACCATTCTATGATTATATGATTTAACAATTAATGTGATTTCACAGCAATTGTGCTATTATTTCTAATCCATTTATCTTCATCAAAGTCAGGATAGATTCTTGAATTGATTTAACATTTATTGCAGGACCTGAATGTCACAAGCACTTCCCATGCCTGATCCATATAAGATTGCTTCACGAATTGAAAAATTGCACTTGACTCTTTGTTGTACTGGATGTGCATTGTTTTCTCGCTTAGTCCTTGAACAGATACTGGCACAAAATTCAGCCTGCAACAAGATAGAGGGTATGGTAGCAAAGTGGTTATGCTACTGGACTAGTAATCCAGAGGCCTTGACTAATGCTCTGTGAAATGTGAGTTTAAATCTGGTAGTTTTCAGAATAGCAAGTGGGTAACCACCTAGTGACTCCAGACCCACAGCAATGTGGTTGACTCTGAACTGCCCTCTGAAATGGCCCAGCAAGCCATTCAATTGTATTCAAGAAGGTGGCTCACCACCTTCTCGAGGGCTAGTAGGGATGGGCAATAAATGCTGGCCTATATATAATAATTTGGTTGAAATTTGCTGGAGCAGGGCATCTCATGCCATAGTTAGCAGTTAGTTAGACTTTTCCTATATCCTTCTTTATTTCCTATATCCTAGGCAGACAGCCTACAAGATATCCATGCTGTTACACCGGAAGCTTTGGCCTGGATATCCAACTTAGATATTGACATTTGATTTGCTTTGCAACTACCATACGAAAGAAGAAGACTGAAAAAGGGGGGGTGGAGGGGTCAGGTGAGGGGAAATTTAGAAATCTAAAGAGAAAGGTCAAGGCAATAGAGCAGTGTAGCAATTTGGGTAAAAATAAGCAGAGTGTGATAGGAAGGGACAGAGGTGGAGAAATTCGGTATTGCCCCGTTTGGGGCACTAAATTTTGAAAGCTGGAAAAATTAGCCAGGCGCTAATCATTCTCAGCTTTGGTAAATTCAATGTTAGCATTCTAGGAAGGTAGTGGAGCGCTAAATCAAGCGCTACCACATCCCTTCTGGAACGCTAAACCAAGCAGGGGAGTCGGTAGAGGTGCAGCACTGCACAATGACCACTGCAGCGCTGCAGGGATCCGAGGGCTCCTTCCCTCCCTTAAAGGGATGGGCCATTGCTGCAAGATCTGCATTTGAATGATCTTCATCGTCGCTGACGGCGGCCAGGATCCTCGACGATCAGCCCCAAGCACTCTAACAGAGTGCAGGGCTGATCAATCGCGCCATTTAAAAATTTTCAAAATGCACCCTAAAGGAAGGAAACACATTTCTACTGAAGACCAGCGGCCTTACCTTTAATTAGCGCTCCCGAAGCGCCCGGCTTCCCGAACAACGCCTCCTGCAGCTGTCGGTGTTATCGGCCGGTGATGCTGCAGGGGGCGGAATCAAATTTCGGGTCCGGGGCGCAGCGCAGCCAGATAACGTCCCAATCTCCAGGCACAGGAGAGCGTTGCACTAGGGGTTACCGCTGCTGCAACTGCCAGGTGAATTTTGTGGGCAGCGGTACTATCGCCGCGCCCAAGCATTACGTCTTTAGCGCCCCGTTATCGTCCCCCAGAGGCGCTAACGGGAGGCTTAAAGGAGGTGAATTTCTCGCCGAGAGAGTTTAACGGTAGCAGTACAGCAGAGAATAAGGTCAAAGCAGGGAATAATGGTAAAAAATTTAAATTAAAGGCTCTTATCTGAATGCATGAAGCATTCTTAACAAGATAGAAAAACTAGAGATAAATCACAGAATCCCCACAGTGCAGATAGAGGCCATTTCGGCCCATCGAGCCTGCACCGGCACATATCCCACCCTATCCCCGTAACCCCACGTATTTAATCCCCCCTAACACTAAGGGTCAATTTATCATAGCCAAATCAACCTAACCTGCACATCTTTGGGCTGTGGGAGGAAACCGGAGCACCCAGAGGAAACCCACGCAGAGAATGTGCAAACTCCACACAGACAGTCATCTGAGGCCGGATTTGAACCCGGGTCCCTGGCGCTGTGAGGCAATAGTGCTAACCACTATGCCACCGTGTTTCCCCAAATGGATTTGATCTAATAGCCATTACAGAGACGTAGTTGCAAGGTGACCAAGGTTGGGAACTAAATGTTCAAGGGTATTTGACTTTTCAAAAAGACAGGCAGAATGGAAAAGGGGGGAGGGGTAGCCCTGATAATAAAGGATAACATAAGGACAGTAGAGAGAAAGGATCTCGGCTTGGAAGATCAGGAAGTAGAATCAGTATGTGTGGAGATAAGGAATAACAAGGGGCAGAAAGCATTGGTGGGAGTAGTACACAGGCCCCCTAACAGTAGCTATACCGTCGGACAGAATATTAATCAAGAAATAGTAGGAGCTTGTAACAAAGGTAATGCAATAATCATGGGGGACTTTAATCTTCATATAGACTGGACAAATCAAATTTGCAAAGTTAGTCTGGAGGACGATTTCATGGAATGCATTCAGGACAGTTTCCTAGAACAATATGTCATGGAACCAAACAGGGAACAGGGAATTTTAGATCTTTGTATTGTCTAATGAGACAGGGTTAATTAGGAATCTCATAGTAAAGGATCCTCTGGGGCAGAGTGATCATAATATGATAGAATTTCACCTTAAGTTTGAGAGTGACTTGCCTAAGTCTGAAGCTAGAGTCTTAAACTTAAATAAAGGCAATTACATAGGTATGAGGGGCGAGTTGGCTAAGGTAGATTGCAAAAATAGATTAAAAGGTATGGTGGTAGATAAGCAGTGGCTAGCATTTAAAGAAATATTTCATAGTTCTCAACAAAAATACATTCCATTGAGAAACACAAACTCCACAGGAAAAGTGATCCATCCGTGGCTAACTAAAGAAGTTAAGGATAACATTAGATTGAAAGAAGAAGCTTATAATGTTGTGAAGAATAGTAGTAAGCTGAGGATTGGGAGAGTTTCAGAAACCAGCAAAGGATGACCAAAAAATTGATAAAAAGGGAAAAAAATAGAATAGGAGAGAAAACTAGCAAGAAATATAAAAACAGATTGTAAGAGCTTCTACAAGTATGTAAAAAGGAAGAAAGTAGCAAAAGTAAACATTGGTCCCTTAGAGGTTGAGACAGGAGAAATTATTATGGGGAATAAAGAAATGGCAGAAACATTAAACAAATATTTTGTATCTGTCTTCACAGTACAAGACACAAAAAGCATACCAAAAATGGTGGGGAACGAAGGGTCTAATGAGGGTGAGGAACTTAACGTAATTAATATAAGTAGTGAAAAAGTACTAGAGAAACAAATGGGACTAAAAGCCAACAAATCCCCTGGACCTGACAGCCTACATCCTAGGGTTCTAAAAGAGGTGGCTGCAGAGATAGTGGATTCATTGGTTTTGGTCTTCCAAAATTCCCTAGATTCTAAAATGGTCCCAGCGGATTGGAAGGTAGCAAATGTAACCCTGCTATTCAAGAAAGGAAAGCGAGAGTAAACAGGGAACTACAGGCCAGTTAGCCTGACATCCGTCATTGGGAAAATGCTGGAATCCATTGTTAAAGAAGTGGTATCAGGGCACTTAGAAAATCATAACATGATTAGGCAGAGTCAACATGGTTTTATGAAAGGGAAATCATGTTTGACAAAATTATTAGAGTTTTCTGAGGATGTAACTAGCAGGGTAGATAAAGGGGAACCAGTGGATGTAGTATATTTGGATTTCCAAAAGGCATTCGATAAGATGCCATATAAGGTTATTATACAAGATAAGGGCTCATGGGGCTGGGGGTAATATAGTAGCATGGATAGAGGATTGGTTAACGGTCAGAAAACAGAGAGTAGGGACAAACATGTCTTTTTCAGGTTGGCAGGCTGTAACTAGTGGGGTGCTGCAAGGATCAGTGCTGGGGCCTCAGCTATTTACAATCTATATTAATGTTCTAGATGAAGGGACCGAGTGTAATGTATCCACATTTGCTGATGATACAAAGCTAGTTGGGACAGTAAGCTGTGAGGAGAACACAGAGTCTGCAAAGGGATATAGATAGACTAAGTGAGTGGGCAGATGGAGTATAACGTAGGGAAATGTGAGGTTATTCACTTTGGTAGGAAGAATAGAAAAACAGAATATTTTTTAAATGGCGAGAAATTTTTAAATGTTGGTGTTCAGAGAGATTTGGGTGTCCTCGTGCAGGAAACACACAAAGCTAGCATGCAGGTACAGCAAGCAATAAGGAATGCAAATGGCATGTTGGCCTTTGTTGCAAGGGGGTTGGAGTATAAGAGTAAGGAAGTCTTGCTATAATTGTACCGGGCCTTGGTGAGACCACACCTGGAGTACTGTGCACAGTTACATAAGAGCATAAGAAATAGGAGCAGGAGTAGGCCATTCGGCCTCTCGAGCCTGCTCCACCATTCAATAAGATCATAGCTGATCTGATCTTGGCCTCAACTCCACTTTCCTGCCTGTTCCACATAACCCTTGACTCCCCTGTAGCTCAAATATCTGTCTATCTCCGCCTTGAATATATTCACTGACTCAGCCTCCACAGCTCTCTGGGGTAGAGAATTCCAAAGATTCATGACCCTTTGAGAGAAGAAATTCCTCCTCATCTCCGTTTTAAATGAGCGACCCCTTATCCTGAAACTATGCCCCCTAGTTCTAGATTTCCCCACGAGGGGAAACATCCTCTCAGCATCTACCCTGTCAAGCCCCCTCAGAATCTTATATGTTTCAATAAGATCACCTCTCATTCTTCTAAACTCCAATGAGTATAGGCCCAGCCTGCTCAATCTTTCTTCATAAGACAACCCTTTCATCTCAGGAATTAACCTAGTGAACCTTCTCTGAACTGCCTCCAATGCAAGTATATCCCTCCTTAAATAAGGTGAACAAAACTCACCAACGCCCTGTACAGTTAATAGCAAGACTTCCCTACTTTTATACTCCATCCCCCTAGCAATAAAGGCCAACATTCCATTTGCCTTCCTAATTACTTGCTGTACCTGTGTGCTAGCTTTTTGTGTTTCATATATGAGGACACCCAGATCCTTCTGTACCGCAGCATTTTGTAGTCTCTCTCCATTTAAATAATATTTTGCTTTTTTATTCTTCCTACCAAAGTGGACAACCTCGCATTTTCCCACATTATACTCCATCTGCCAAATTTTTGCCCACTCACTTAACCTATCTATATACCCTTTGCAGACTCTTTGGGGGGAATTTTGCCAGTCCTGGGGAGGCGTGTTTGGAGGTGGGACTGCTGGGAAAATGGCAGAATCTGGGGGCGGGTGCCCATTCCACCCCCAACCCACCTCCGTGCCATCTTCCCAGGAGGCGGGTACCTGACCCGCGCTGGGAGTCGCCTCCCCGAGGCGGGAAGGGGATAACAGCCACTTAACATCCTGTTAACAGGTAGTTAAGAGGATTATCCCCATTTTACCCCTGCAAGTCTGGGCTTCCCGACATCAGGAAACCCCGCCAGGGTCAGCGAGGCGAGCAGTGGGCCTGCGGGGGTCGGCAGGGTGCAAAAGTGCGCTGTGAAGGTGAGTGATGGGTGCAAATGTGGAGATGTAAGTATGTGAGGTGAGTGTAAAGTGATAGAAAATGTTTACTTACCTTTGTTTCTTCCTGCAGGCTTCAACAGTTGGGGAACCGGGGACTCCGGCATCTCACCGGCAGTGATGACAGATGGCTGCTGCATTCTCTGATGCAACAGCCATCTGATTTCTGCTCAGCAGATAGGTTTGATGAGTCTTGAATACAAGGACTCATCAAACAACAGAAAATGTCAGTGTTTGACAGCTTCACAGAGCTGTCAAACGAAAACAATTCATCTGTCAAAAGTTTTTGACAGATGAAACGTCATACGCTGATGTTCTCTGTCACCGGCTTTCCCAGAGGGTGGGCTTAACAAGGTCAATCAAGGGAAAATAGCGTGGGTTGGCCAGAAGCTGATGGAGGCGGGACTAAAACCCGACAAGTGGGAGTCCCGCCTCCAAAAGCTCCCCATTGGCCACATCCAGCCCTTTGTGTCCTCCTCACAACTTGCTTTCCCACCTATCTTTGTATCGTCAGCAAATTTGGTTACAGTACACTCGGTCCCTTCATCCAAGTCATTAATATAGATTATAAATAGTTGAGGCCCCAGCACTGATCCCTGTGGCACCCCACAAGTTACAGTTTGCCAACCTGAAAGTGACCCATTTATCCCGACTCTCTGTTTTCTGTTAGTTAGCCAATCCTCTATCCATGCTAATATATTACCCCCAACCCCGTGAGCTCTTATCTTGTGCAGTAACCTTTTATGTGGCACCTTATCAAATGCCTTTTGGAAATCCAAATACACTACATCTACTGGTTCCCCTTGATCCACCCTGCTCGGTACATCCTCAAAGAACTCTAATAAATTTGTCAAACACGATTTCCCTTTCATACAATCAAGCAGAGTCAACATGGTTTTATTATGATTTTCTAAATGTCCTGTTACTACTCCCTTAATAATGGATTCCAGCATTTTCCCAATGACAGATGTTAGACTAACCGGCCTATAGTTTCTTGCTTTCTGTCTCCCTCCTTTCTTGAATAGGGGCGTTACATTTGCAGTTTTCCAATCCACTGGGATGTTTCCAGATTCTAGGGAATTTTGGTAGATTACAACCAATGCATCCACTATGTCTGCAGCCACTTCTTTTAAGACCCTAAGATGCAAGCCATCAGGTCCAGAGGACTTGTCAGCCTTTAGTCCCATTAGCTTGCCTAGTACTTTTTCTCTCATGATAGTTTTGATCTCCTCATCTAAGGAAAGATATATTTGCCTTGGAGGCGGTGCAACAAAGGTTCACTAAATTGATTCCTGGGATGAAGGACTGTCCTATGATGAGAGATTGTGTAGAATGGGCCTGTACTCTCTGAGGTTTAGAAGAATGAGAGGTGATCCCATTGAAACATACAAGATTCTGAAGGGGATTGACAGGATAGATGTTGAGAAGTTGTTTCCCCTGGCTGGAGTGTCTAGAACTAGGGGGCATAGTCTCAGGTAAGGGGTAGGCCATTTAAGACCGAGATGAGGAGGAATTTCTTCACTCAGAGGGTTGTGAATCTTCGGAATTCTCTGCCCCAGAGGGCTGTGAATGCTGAGTCTTTGAGTATATTCAAAGCTGAGATAGATAGATTTTTGGACTCGAGGGGAATCAAGGGATATGGCGATCGGGCAGGAAAGTGGAGTTGAGGTCGATGATCAGCCATGATCTTATTGAATGGCGGAGCAGGCTCGAGGGACGTATGGCCTACTCCTGCTCCTGTTTCTTATGTTCTTATGTTCAGCTCAAATTTATTTTGCTCTGTAAGCTGTTGGAAATGTGAGCTGATAAGGGTGTGGCGAGGGCAACAGGGCATCTGGGACCTTGGTGAACGACGGGACCAACAGTGAGATTTAAGGTTTGAAAATAAACAGAGGAAGGATTGAGAAGGAGGGTGAATTAGAGTAGGTGAATTCAATGCCAAATCAAGTACATAAAGAGAAATTAAGAGAGGGAAAGAAAGACTGGATTAAGAGAGAGAAAAGAAACAGAGAAAAATGTAAGAAAAAAAATGTTAACTTTAAAATTTGACATTTTTAAAATCTTCAACAATTCAATATCTGAAGGAATGAGACTCCACACTTTTAATTGTTCACTTTCTAGGACAGAGGGGTTGATTGGCAGTCATTAACAATTATCATGTCATTGGAAGGGTACTTTCGCTATTAGTTACTAGACTTATCTTTCTACGGCGAGATTAATGTGCAAATGCAGCAACTTCATAAAACTCACGGGACGGTTAAGAGCGAGATGCTACTTGTGGCGATTCGCAATTCATGGGGTATCTCTTCCTCGCCACAAGTTGCTGGCCGATTTGCGCATTAATGCATCGTTCACGCGGCACTATTTTTTTATTAGTTATTGGGCGGTGGCCTGCAAAGAGAACTGACATAACCTACCAGAAGAACCCTAACAATCGGATGCGTTCTCCATTTTATCACCAGGAATATATAAACAGAAGGTTCCATGGCAATGAATACCACCAGGAATAAAACAAGAGGAAATAATTTCATACCAATGAACACCAAACCATAACTTGGAGCACCCCCCATTTAAGCCATTTAGGTGATTTCACAATTTCTCAGATATTGTACAGTTTGCATAATTCTGGATTTGGATACAGGTCAGTGTACCCCTTTAAAATTAAATAAATACTTGGGCACATCTAAGAGAATCAGATGTAGTGCCAATTTTTGAATCTTGCATGGACAGACAAAATGCTAATAAAGCAGTTTCACTTTTGTTAAGGAGTACAGATAATGGCTTGTTCTGAGATGGCATATTTCGTTTTCATTGGATCACTAGGAATTAAATAACTGCATATCCACCATGAGGTTACGTATTCTCCAACCACGAGACTTCCAACATTCAGACATTTACTAATTTATCCCTCAACAACATCACTGAAACACATTACCAAATTTTCAATGTTCAGCCATGAGACTACCACAAGATGCTAAGGGACAAATGCAGAAGGTAAGCTGGCCCATTTTGCCTCAACAAAACAACATGTCAGTCACCTTTTTTCAAGACTGAAAAACCACGATCTTCCAGTCTTACCTTATAATTCAGTTCTCTCTCTACGCCGACATCTCATTTGTATCTTGGTGGCCAAAACTGGATACAGTACTCAAGATGAGTTCTGACTGGAGCACTGTGCAGTTTTAACATGACATCCTCTGACAAATATTCCATAGTTTTAGCTATGAAGTTCCTCTTTCTATTTCCTTTGAAGATTGCCTCTCTGCAGTAACTGCACATGTTAAACACTGAGTCTACAAATACCTGTGGATCTCTTTCATCTTCGCCTTCAGATATTTCAGCACTATTCATGGACTATACATGTCAAGTTTTTCCTATTTGCAATACTTTACACTTATCTGTATTGAATTTCATCTACTACTGGTCAGCTACTTACGTATTTTATCAAATCTACTTTGTAAATCTTTGGCTGCCTCTTCAGATTCAGCTAGTAAACGTGCAAATTCTATAAGCTTGCATTGAGCTTTTGAATATATCCGCGCCATCACTAAGACCGCCTGTTTCCACCTCCATAACATCGCCCCTGACTCCGCTCAACTGCTGCTAAAACCCTCATCCATGCCTTTGTTACCTCCAGACTTGACTATTCCAATGCACTCCTGGCCGGCCTCCCACATTCTACCCTCCGTAAACTTGAGGTCATCCAAAACTCTGCTGCCCGTGTCCTAACTTGCACCAAGTCCCGTTCACCCTTCACCCCTGTGCTCGCTGACTTACATTGGCTCCCGGTTAAGCAGTGCCTCAATTTCAAAATTCTCATCCTTGTTTTCAAATCCCTTCATGGTCTCGCCCCTCTATCTCTGCAATCTCCTCCAGCCCTACAACACTCCGAGATATCTGCACTCCTCCAATTCTGGACTCTTGAGCATCCCTGATTTTAATCGCTCCACCATTGGCGGCTGTGCCTTCAGCTGCCGAGGCCCTAAGCTCTGGAATTCCCTCCTTAAAACTCTCCGCCACTCTACCTCTCTTTCCTCCTTTAAGCCTACCTCTTCATCTGTCCGAAGATCTTCTTACGTGGTTCGGTGTCAAATTCTGTTTGATAATGCTCCTGTGAAGTGCGTTAAAGTATGTTAAAGGTGCTATGTAAATACAAGTTGTTATTGCATTCAAGTTATTAATAGAACTTAGGAACTGTGGGCCCAAAACCAATCCCTGCGACATCGTATTCAGTACTTCTCCCCACTCCCCCAATAAGCACCTGCTGTTTTTCTAACCTTCAGCTAATTTCCATTTTATTCTAAGTTTTAACTTGAATGCCCATTGCTTTAATATTTGGTACCAAATGTTGAATATCCACCCAAATACAGTGTCAGCTACCAGTTATACTAAAAATTTCAAAAACTTTTTCCTGCCATTATGTCCCTTGCCAAGATTGGCAGCTGCTTGTCTGAAACCATGATAGTACTGGAGAAATTTATGGCACAAGCACAAAAGGGTCTTTTCTGCATCAGTTGCACTTTAAAAAAAAAAGATACAAGCACATCTAGAACCCAAATATTTGCATTGGGAAACTAATCCATTCTAATTCAGGTCACTTTGTCTAGGAAATTGGTTGCTACACTCATCTCTACCAATTGCTCCTCTATACGTTTTATATAAATAGACTTTGAAATAGCGGTGTGAGGCCTTTATCTTCAGGTGACTTTTATTCTTACTCTCATTCTCATTCAATGAAGAATTCAACAAGCTGTACTTGTATTATTTCATACTGAGGTCTTTTCAGATCCCATATGGTCTCTTGAGGGGATAGTTCCTTCTGTGTGTTAATTTTGACAAAGTAGACATGTGTAAACGGGGATTAAGACCAATAGAACACAATAAAGAAAAAACTTGCATTTATATAGAGCCTTTCACGACCTCAGGAGCCCCCAAAGCACTTTACAGCCAATTAAGTACATCTTTGAAGTGTAGTCTTTGTAATGGAGGGAAATACAGTAGCCAATTTGTGCACAGCAAGAACCCACAAACAGCAATTTGATAATGACTAGATAATCTGTTTGAGTGATGCTGGTTGAGGGATAAATATTGTCCAGGACACTGGACAAACTCCCCTGCTCTTCTGCGAATAGTGCCATGGTATCTTTTACGTCCACCTGAGAGGGCAGACAGGTCCTTGGTTTAACGGCTCATCCGATAGATGGCCTCTCCGACAGTGCAGCACTCCCTCAGTACTGCACTGGAGAGTCAGCCTAGATTACGTGCTCAAAATCTTTGGAGTGGGAATTGAAATCACAACCTTCAAACTCAAAGGCAAGAATGCTCCCACTTAGCTACGGCTAACAATTTTGTCCAGTAGTGCTGCTGCTCTAAGACCTTACTCCCATCTTAAAGTGCATTGAAGGAAATTAGCAAAAATTTGCAGATCCGGATGGGTATAGGGAGTACATTAGAGGTTGGAGTGGAAAACTGCATGTTAAAGGGATAACAGAAATTCTGAAAGCCTTTGGAGAGCTTCAAAAGGCATCTCAATCCATTAGTAGTCTTTCCCAAAACTGGAGGTCCAGGAGATTCAGAAGACATACGCAAATAAGAAGGGAAATGAAATCTAGGATGCAGAAATGACTCAACAGACAAGTGTGGAGCAGCCCAGCACATGCCCCACTTTCTGATTGCTGCTGAATTGAAGGTAATGCTGCATGAGATGGTTGCAAGCACACTCCATGGTACCATCCCAATGGATCAATGTTGCAGCATGCCTGCAAGGAGGTGGAGCAAAATTTCAGTCCGCAGCTCATCATTACTGTTATTAGATGTGCCGGCCACATGCTGCATGGTAGCTGCAGATCTCCTGCCCTTCTACTTACCAGACCTTGAGAAGATGCTTCCACATTGTCATTGCCAAGTAGGTATGTCAGGCCTGTAGAATGGTTCATGGCATCTTGGCAGGTGTTGGCTGTTGAATAAACATGCAGTGCAACTGAAAGCATGATATTGAGTGTTTCTGAGCAAACATCCAATATTATAGCTAGTCAGACATTAACATGTCTTAGTGATGTCATTGGGTCTGCTGTTCCCAACTTCCTTCAATAATAGAGGCCTTCACATTCCCTAATCATCTGCCAAAGCAAGGTATGCCTACCTCTATCTTGCAGATGTGATGGGCAGGTACCATCAGGCACAGAGCATCTCACATACAGCCTGCACTGCCTGGCATCCCTACATAGGGCCTCCTCTTCTAATCAAGTTAGGGAAATTCCCATTGGGAAACCCCAATGACTAGATAACCTCATCCATTCAAATATGGCCCAAAAATGAGGAAGTTAGCATAAGCAAATCGAGGCTATAGACAGATGAATAAGGCAGTTTAATTTTGCAGAAAGTGTATCACCTTCAATTAAAATAGTGCTACTGATGAATGCTCGAAAGTCACTGGGCAGCAGCAGGATCTATAAAAAAATCCTTCAGGCAGTAAATGCCTCTTTACAACAAATTAGGATACATTTTAATCCAAATTGAACAACTTTCATGCCAGATTAAGATGATTTGACAGTTCTGGATAACCTAGCATTGTATTTCATTCACACTGTTGTTCTGCTATTCAGGCACAACAAATGTGCAAATTAGGTTGCCTTTCTTGACGTTACTCAGTACTGCTCCAGTATGAGTCACATGGAGAGCGGGGCAGAGCGAGGTTTTTTTTTGTTGTGGGTCAATTTGTGGCCTTTTTTTCCCCATATTTTGATCAACTTTGTTTGTTTAATATTTTAATAGACCTCCATACTCTAGCAGGGAGAGGGAGAATTGCAGGGGAGCTGTTTGTAATCTTAGTTAGCGATCTGTCAGCCCCTCTGTCCTTTAGAATTTGATTTTCAGCTGTGAATGTTTATATAAATAAGGTTGACATTGGTAGTAGGTAGTCACTGTTGTAATGTAGGAAACGCAGCAGCCAATTTGCGCACAGCAAGCTCCCACAAACAGCAATGTGATAATCACCAGATAATCTGTTTTTGTTATGTTGATTGAGGGATAAATATTGGCCAGGACACCGGGGATAACTCCCCTGCTCTTCTTTGAAATACTGCCATGGGATCTTTCACCTGAGAGAGCAGCCGGGGCCTCGGTTTAACGTCTCATCTGAAAGACGGCATCTCCGACAGTGCAGCACTCCCTCAGCACTGTACTGGAGTGTCAGCCGAGAGGGAATTGCATGTGTAATTAGGATACACTTTGAAACCAAACTGAGCAACTTTCACACTAGATGAAGAAAATTTGTCAGATCAGCCTTATGCATGCAGGCCTGTTTTTGTCAGAGGTCTCTTATGTTTCTATAAGGGTGATTCCACAATCTGGTGCTCAGTAGAAAGAGGTGCTCACAGAAAGTGTATCTCAGGAAGTTGTAGGGCAGAGTCTGTGGTTTTTCATTTGGAATCATTTCTTATATCTTAAAGGATTTAGCAGACAATTTCCTAGCCCTGCTTCAGCATCATCAGGACTATATTAGACCAAACAAGTGCCTGCTGATTGCATGACATGCTGATCTTTTACAATGTAATTTAAGTGCAACCTGTGAGCTTCCTGTTCAAATTAGGCCAGGTTCTGGGATCCTGTTGATTTTTCTTTTATTCATTCCTGGGATGTGAGCGTCGCAGGCAAGGCCAGCATTTATTGCCCATCCCTAATTGTCCTTGAGAAGGTGGTGGTGAGCCGCATTCTTAAATCACTGCAGTCCGTGTGGTGAAGGTGCTCCCACAGTGCTATTAGGGAGGGAGTTCCAGGATTTTGACCCAGCAACGATGAAGGATCGATGATATACTTCTTAGTCAGGATGGTGTGTGACTTGGAGGGGAACTTGGAGGTAGTGGTGTTCTCATATTCCAATGTTGCGAAGATTAGTGGTAGGCCAGAGGATTGGGAAATTTTTTGAAACCAGCAAAGGATGACTAAAAATATAATAAAGAGGGAGAAGATAGATTATGAGAGTAAACTAGCAAAAAATATAAAAAGACAGTAAGAGCTTCTGCAGGTATATAAAAAGGAAGAGAGCAGCTAACGTAAACGTTGGTCCCTTAGAGGATGAGACTGGGGAATTAATAATGGGAAACAGGAAAATGGCAGAGACTTTGAACAAATATTTTGTTTCGGTCTTCACGGTAGAAGACACTAAAAGCATCCCAATAATAATTGATAATGAAGGGGTGATAGGGATGGAGGAACTTAAACAATCACTATCACGAGAGAAAAGGACTAAAGGCTGACAAGTCCCCTGGACCTGATGGCCTGCATCCCAGGGTCTTAAAAGAAGTGACTGCAGAGATAGTGGATGCATTGGTTGTAATCTACCAAAATTCCCTGGATTCTGGACAGGTCCCAGCGGATTGGAAAACTGCAAATGTAACGCCCCTATTCAAGAAAGGAGGGAGACAGAAAGCAGGAAACTATAGGCCAGTTAGCCTAAGATCTGTCATTGGGAAAATGCTGGAATCCATTATTAAGGAAGTAATAGCAGGACATTTGGAAAATCATAATGAAATCAAGCAGAGTCAACATGGTTTTATGAAAGGGAAATCGTGTTTGACAAATTTACTAGAGTTCTTTGAGGATGTAACACGTAGGGTGGATAAAGGGGAACCAGTAGATATAGTGTATTTGGATTTCCAGATAGAAACATAGAAACATAGGAGCAGGAGTCGGCCATTTGGCCATTCAAGCCTGCTCTGCCATTCAACACAATCATGGCTGATCCTCTATCTCATAACCATATTCCCTCTCTCTCCCCGTACCCCTTGATGCCTTTTGTGTCTAGAAATCTATCTATCTCCTTCTTAAATATATTCAGTGACTTGGCCTCCACAGCCTTCTGTGGTAGAGAATTCCACAGGTTCACCACCTTCTGAGTGAAGAAATTTCTCCTCATCTCAGTCCTAAATGTCCTACCCCGTATCCTGAGACTGTGAACCCTCGTTCTAGACCTCCCCAGCCAGGGGAAACATCCTCCCTGCATCCAGTCTGTCTAGCCCTGTCAGAATTTTATACATTTCAATGAGATCCCCTCTAATTCTTCTAAACTCTAGTGAGTACAGGCCTAGTTGACCCAATCTCTCCTCATATGACAGTCCTGCCATCCCAGGAATCAGTCTGGTGAACCTTCGCTGCACTCCCTCCATGGCAAGTATATCCTTTCTTAGGTAAGGAGACCAAAACTGCACACAGTGCTCCAGGTGTGGTCTCACCCAGGCCCTGTATAACTGTAGTAAGACATCCTTGCTCATGTACTCAAATCCTCTTGCAATGAAGGCCAACATACCATTTGCCTTCCTAACTGTTTGCTGCACCTGCATGTTTGCTTTCAGTGACTGGTGTACAAGGACACCCAGGTCCCTTTGTACATCAACATTTCCCAATCTATCACCATTTAAATAATACCCTGCCTTTCTGTTTTTCCGACCGAAGTGGATAACTTCACATTTATCCACGTTATACTGCATCTGCCATGTATTTGCCCACTCACTCTACTTGTCTAAGTCGCCTTGAAGCCTCTTTGCATCCTCCTCACAACTCACAATCCCACCTAGTTTTGTGTCGTTAGCAAACTTGGAAATATTACATTTGGTTCCCACATCCAAATCATTGATATATATTGTGAATAGCTGGGGCCCAAGCACTGACCCCTACGGTACCCCACTAGTCACCGCCTGCCACCCCAAAAAAGACCCATTTATTCCTACTCTCTGTTTCCTGTCTGTTAACCAATTTTCAATCCATGCCAGTATATTACCCCCAATCCCATATGCTTTAATTTTGCACACTAACCTCTTATGTGGGACTTTATCAAAGGCCTTCTGAAAATCCAAATACACCACATCCACTGGTTCTCCCTTATCTACTCTACCAGTTACATCCTCAAAAAACTCCAGTAGGTTTGTCAAACACGATTTCCCTTTCATAAATCCATGTTGACTTTGTCTAATCCCGTTGATATTTTCTAAGTGTCCTGTTATCACATCCTTTATAATAGACGCTAGCATTTTCCCTACTACTGATGTTAGGCTAACCAGTCTGTAGTTCCCTGTTTTCTCTCTCCCTCCTTTTTTAAATAGTGGGGTTACATTTGCCACCCTCCAATCTGCAGGAACCGTTTCATAATCTATAGAATTTTGGAAGATGACAACCAATGTATCCACTATTTCCATGGCTACCTCTTTTAGTACTCTGGGATGCAGATTATCAGGCCCTGGGGATTTATCGGCTTTCAGTCCCATTAATTTCTCCAGCTCTATTTTTTTACTAATACTAATTTCCTTTAATTCCTCCTTCTCACGAGACCCTTGGTTCCCTATCATTTCTAGGAAGTTATTTGTGTCCTCTTCCGTGAAGACAGAACCAAAGTATTTGTTTAATTGGTCTGCCATTTCCTTGTTCCCCATTATAAATTATCCTGTTTCTGACTGTAAGGGACCTACATTTGTTTTCACTAAACTTTTTCTTTTTACATACTTGTAGAAGCTTTTACAGTCCACTTTTATGTTCCTTGCAAGTTTACTTTCATACTCTATATGGGTAGAACTTAAAAACAAAAAGGGGGCAAGCACTTTGCTGAGAGTGTACGATAGGCCCCCAAACAGTCAGGGGGAGATAGAGAAACTGATATGTAGGCAAATCTCAGAAGTGTAGAAATAATAGGGTAATAATAGTAGGGGATTTCAACTTCCCCAATATTAACTGGGATAGTCAGAGTGTGAAAGGCTTAGAGGGTGCATCCAGGAGAGCTTTTTGAGCCTGCATGTAGGAAGTCCTACAAGAGAGGGGGCAGTACTGGACCTAATTCTAGGGAATATAGCTGGGCAAGTGGTAGATGTGTCAGTAGGAGAGCATTTTGGTGACACTTTCCCCCCTGCTGTCTGCCACAGGGAAAGTCATCGCAAGAATCCTCCTCAATCGCCTTCTCCCAGTGGCCGAAGAGCTCCTCCCAGAGTCGCAATGCGGATTCCGCCCACTAAGGGGCACAATGGACATGATCTTCACCGCACGTCAATTACAAGAGAAATGCAGGGAACAGCGCCAACCGCTGTACATGGCCTTCTTTGATCTCACAAAGGCCTTTGACACTGTCAACCGTGAGGGATTATGGAGTGTCCTCCGCAAATTCAGCTGCCCTCAAAAGTTTGTCACCATCCTCTGCCAGCTTCACGATGACATGCAAGCCGTGATCCTGACCAACGGTTCCACCACAGACCCAATTCACGTACGAACCGGGGTCAAGCAAGGCTGTGTCATCGCACCAACGCTCTTCTCAATCTTCCTTGCTGCAATGCCCCATCTCACCCTCAGTAAGCTGCCCGCTGGAGTGGAGCTAATTTACAGAACAAATGGGAAACTGTTCAACGTCCGTCGCCTCCAGTCCAGATCCAAGGTCGTCCCATCCTCTGTCGTCGAATTACAGTATGTAGACGACGCTTGCGTCTGTGCTCACTCGGAGGTCGAACTCCAAACCATCGTCAACACCTTCACCGAAGCGTACGAGAGCATGGGACTTACACTAAACATCCGTAAGACAAAGGTCCTCTACCAACCTGCCCCCGCCACACAGTACTGCCCCCCGATTATCAAAATCCACGACAAGGCCTTGGACAACGTGGACCACTTTCCAAACCTCGGGAGCCTACTGTCAACAAGGGCAGACATCGACGACGAAGTCCAACACTGCCTTCAGTGTGCCAGTGCAGCCTTCGGTCGCCTGAGGAAGAGAGTGTTTGAAGACCAGGACCTCAAACCCGGCACTAAGCTCATGGTCTACAGAGCAGCAGTGATTCCAGCCCTGCTGTATGCCTCAGAGACATGGACCATGTACAGCAGGCACCTCAAAGCACTGGAGAGGTACCACCAACGCTGCCTCCGCAAGATCCTGCAAATCCATTGGCAGGATAGGCGCACCAACGTCAGTGTTCTTGCTCAGGCCAACATCCCCAGCATCGAAGCTTTGACCACGCTCGATCAGCTCCGATGGGCGGGTCACATTGTCCGCATGCCCGATACGAGACTCCCAAAACAAACGCTCTACTCGGAGCTCCGGCACGGAAAGAGAGCCCCAGGTGGGCAGAGGAAACGCTTCAAGGACACCCTCAAAGCCTCCTTGAAAAAGTGTAACATCCCCACCCACACCTGGGAATCCCTGGCTCAAGACTGCACAAAGTGGAGGAGAAGCATCTGGGAAGGCGCCGAACACCTCGAGTATCTTCGCCGGGAGCAAGTGGAAGCCAAGCGCAGGCAGCACAAGGAGCGCACATCAATCCAAGCACCCCACCCACCTGCCCCTTCAACCACCGTCTGCCCCACCTGTGACAGAGACTGTAGGTCCCGCATTGAACTCATCAGTCACCTGCAAACTCATTTATAATGTGGAAGCAAGTCATCCTTGGTTCCGAGGGACTGCCTAAGAAAGAAAGAATTTTGGTGACAGTGAACATAATTTGGTAAGATTTAAGGTAGTCATGGAAAAGGACAAAGATGGACCGGAAATAAAGGTTCTAAATTGGGGGAAGGCCGATTTTAATATGATAAGGCAGGATCTGGCCAAAATGGACTGGGATCAGCTACCTGTAGGAACATCCACATCAGAGCAATGGGAGTCTTTCAGAAAGGAAATAGAGACAGTACAATGCCAACATGTTCCCGTAAAGGTTAAGGGTGGGACCAACAAGCCCAGGGAACCCTGGGTGTCAAGGGATATACAAGAATGGATTAGGAAAAAAAGGGAGGCTTTTGGCAGATACAAAGGACTAAAAACAGTGGAAGCCCTAGAGGAGTATAGAAAGTGCAGGGGGGGTACTTAAAAAAGAAATTAGGAGAGCGAAGAGGGGGCATGAAAAAACACTGGCGGGCAAAATAAAGGAAAATCCCAAGGTGTTTTATAAGTATATTAAGGGCAAGAGGATAACCAGGGAAAGAGTAGGGCCCATTAGGGACCAACGTGGCAATCTGTGTGTAGAGCTGGAAGATGTAGGTGAGGTTTTAAATGAATATTTTGCATCTGTGTTCACTATGGAGAAGGGTGATGTAGGCATATAAATAAGGCAGGGGGATTGTGATATACTTGAACAAATTAGTATTGAGAGGGAGGAGGTACTAGCGGTTTTAACGGGCTTAAAAGTGGATAAATCCCCAGGCCCTAACGAGATGTATCCCAGGCTGCTGCGTGAGGCAAGGGAGGAGATTGCAGGGGCTCTGACACAAATTTTCAGAACCTCTCTGGCTACAGGGGAGGTGCCAGAGGACTGGAGAACAGCTAACGTAGTACCATTATTCAAGAAGGGTAGTAGGGATAAACCAGGGAATTACAGGCCAGTGAGCCTAACATCAGTGGTAGGGAAATTATTGGAAAAAATTCTGAGGGACAGAATTAGTCTCCACTTGGAGAGGCAAGGATTAATCAAGGATAGTCAGCATGGCTTTGTCAGGGGGAGATCATGTCTGACCAATCTGATTGAATTTTTTGAGGGGGTGACTAGATGTGTGGATGAGGGTAGTGCAGTTGATGTAGTCTACATGGACTTCAGTAAGGCTTGTGACAAAGTCCCACATGGGAAACTGGTCAAGAAGGTAAGAGCCCATGTGATCCAGGGCAATTTGGCACATTGGATCCAAAATTGGCTTAGTGGCAGGAGGCAGAGGGTGATGGTCAAAGGTTGTTTTTGTGACTGGAAGCCTGTGTCCAGTGGTGTACCGCAGGGATCAGTGCTGGGTCCTTTGCTGTTTGTAGTGTACATTCATGATTTAGATATGAATGTAGGAGGTATGATCAGTAAGTTTGCAGATGACACGAAAATTGGTGGAGTAGTAAATAGCGAGGAGGGAAGCCTCAGGCTACAGGGCGATATAGACGGGATGGTTAGATGGGCAGAACAGTGGCAAATGGAATTTAACCCTGAAAAGTGTGACGTGATGCATTTTGGGAGGATAAACAAGGCAAGGGAATACACAATGAATGGTAGGATCCTAGGAAGGACAGAGGATCAGAGGGACCTTGGTGTGCATGTACATAGATCCCTGAAGGCAGCAGGACAGGTAGATAAGGTGGTTAAAAAGGCATATGGGCTACTTGCCTTCATTAGCCGAGGCATAGAATATAAGAGCAGGGAGGTTATGATGGAGCTGTACAAAACGCTAGTTAGGCCACAGCTGGAATACTGTGTGCAGTTCTGGTCAACACACTATAGGAGGGATGTGATTGCATTGGAGAGGGTGCAGAGGAGATTCACCAGGATGTTACCTGGGCTGGAGCGCTTCAGCTATGAAGAGAGACTGGACAGGCTGGGGTTGTTTTCCTTAGAGCAGAGAAGGCTGAGGGGGGACCTGATTAAGGTGTACAAAATTATGAGGGGCATAGAGAGGGTAGATAGAAAGGAACTTTTCCCCTTAGTAGAGGGGTCAATAACCAGGCAGCATGGTTTCAAGGTAAGGGGCAGGAGGTTTAGAGGGGATTTGAGGAAACACTTTTTCACCCAGAGGGTGGTTGGAATCTGGAACTCACTGCCTGAAAGGGTGGTAGAGGCAGGAACCCTCACAACATTCAAGAAGCATTTAGATGAGCACTTGAAATGCCATGGCATACAAGGCTACGGACTAAGTGCTGGAAAATGGGATTAGAATAGACGATGAGTTCTGACAAAAGGTCATCGACCTGAAACGTTAACTCTGTGTCTCTCTTCACAGATGTTGCCTGACCTGCTGAGTGTCTCCAGCATTTTCTGTTTTTATTTCAGATTTCCAGCATCTGCAGTATTTTCTTTCTGTATTAGAATAGACAGGGCTTGATGGCCGGCGCGGACACGATGGGCCGAAGGGCCTCTTTCTGTGCTGTATAACTCTATGACTCTATGGGGGAAAAATTCAGTATCGCCCCGTTTGGGGTGCGATTATCGGCCGTGTGCAAAGTTTAGCGCCTGGCGCTAATTATCGCCTCCAACTGCAAACTTGGCTTTTATCGCCACTGGAGGTGATTGGAGCGCTAAATCAGGCGCTACACACCTGTCTTAAGGCGCAAAGGCCGAGGAGCGAGGCGCTAACTCAGAGCGCGGGCGCAGCGCAGGTGATGTGAGTTAGCGATGGAACACAGACACACTGGCGCCGGACAGTTCTTAAAGGGGAGGGTCGATCTTGCTCTCCAGCCACACCCTGCTCATTGGAGCCTTGAATCTCGGCCTGGAGAGACATGTGCCTAAATCTTCCAGCCAAGGACTATGGAGAGGGTGAGAGAACGAGCTCAGCGCTTCAGCGAGCGGGTCTTGGAGGCTCTGGTTGGCGCGGTGGAGCACAGATCAATACTGTACCCAGAGAGTGGCAGATGGCCTTTGCTGCGCGAGTACAGAAGAGTGTGGAGGGAGGTGGCTCAGAAAGTCTCCTCCAGGAGCATGGTGCCCAGGACCCATACTCAATGTTGAAAAAAGTTCAACGGCCTCACTCGGGTCGTCAGGGTGAGTGGCTTTTTTTCAATACCTCTCCATCCCTCCATCTCAACCTCACTCAATGGCCAGAGGGTCTTATAACCCCAATGCCCAACACTCATCCAACACCTATGGCCCTCTCATGAAACACACATGCACATTGCACACTTTGCATACAGTAAGGGCTATTCACCTATGGGAGGCACATCAGGCAAGACCATGGCTGCATACAGTAAGGGCTATTCAATTATGGGAGGCACATCAGGCAAGACCATGGCTGCATACAGTAAGGGCTATTCACCTATGGGAGGCACATCAGGCAAGACCATGGCTGCATACAGTAAGGGCTATTTAATTATGGGAGGCACATCAGGCAAGACCATGGCTGCATAGAGTAAGGGCTATTCAATTATGGGAGGCTCTTCAGGCAAGAACCATGGCTGTATATTTACTCAGATGCCGTCCTTTTTCTTGCAGGCCAAGCTATCTCATAATAGGAGACAGCAGCAATGGACGGGTGGAGGGCGGCCTCAGCTGCAACCCCTCAGCGAACTTGAGGCGCGCGTCCACAGGATTGTGGCAAGCCAGGTGATCGGTCCCGTCGCCCCTGGAGAGGCCGACCCCGTTCTGGACAGCAATGGTAAGGTCATCACCTTTTTGTCCTCTCTCTTCCACTTGTCCCTCACAACACCAGCCTTTGACACTTCCAATCCAACTTACTAAATCGCTGCACTCATTCCTCCCTTACTGCCTCCCTGTCCTGACACTAAAGCCACTCTTGTACCTCCCTGCTTTCAGATGGTGATTCACCAGCTGAGGAGACGGGCCCTCAAGCTGCCAGTGGGAGTGAAGCTGCAGGCGAGAAGGAAGAGGAGGCCGGAGCATCAGCGCCACCCTCTCCCGAAGAAGCCTATGCCCACACTGGGAACATGCATTCCCTGGAGGGGAGCAGGGGGGAAGGGTCTGATGAGGGTGAAGCTCCAGGACCCAGCGGGCTGCAGCAACGTGATGGGGGTAGGGAAGCTCGGGGGCCTTCTCCCCGGAGGGAGAGTATGCCAGTGAGTCCTGCTGCACTGGACGCAGAGGAGGAGTGGTTGGTTCATCGCTGAAATGAACACCCAGGCGGTGGACATACACACTCAGCTCATGGGTGCAGTAGGAAGGGTGCCCGAATGCATTGAATCACTGGCAAGGAGTGTGGAGCACTTCGCTGTAGCACAGGCGGATGCCACGCTAAAGCTTAGTGCTGCAATTCAGTCACTGGCTGCCATGAACCCATCTCAGACTGCTCTCATGCAGACTCAGATTGAGGCCACGCAAGCACTGACTGCTGCCATTCTCGCTGGTTCGGACACATTTCCCCGGGGTTCTCACCACGCCGCAGCAGGCCAGCAATCTGTGCTCCAGCAGATTACTCCGTTTGCTGATGTGCTGCCCCATGGGAGTGCCAGTGTGTCGGTCGAGCAGGGAGTTGCTGTCCTCTCTCAAGATGACAGCATTCCTGCTGCCACCACTGTCACTTCCCCATTGCACTTGCCACCGCCTGGAGCCCAGACTGCTGCTGCCCATGCAGAGTTGGTGCAGTCTGCATCCGGGCTCTCCAGGCCCAGAGCTGGTCGAGGTCGTCCTTCAAGGGCATCTGCAGTCTCAGGTTCTGACAATCAGCAGCCTTCCACCAGCCTTGCTGCAGCCACTGGGGCCCCATTACGGAGGAGCAGTAGGGTGGGAAGAGGGGAAGTGCGCAAGGGAAGGAGATCACCCTCGAAGGGCAAAAAGTAGGAGGTGTGACAAAATGTTTGTCAATTTTTTATTAAAGGCTGAGGTTCGTGGTCAAACTTTTGTTTAGTGTTTTGGACATTATCTCCAGGTTGTGAGAACCAGTTATGTTAATAACAGTTTTTTTGTGTTTCTTTCTATTAGTTTTTCATGAAAAAATGACACACACAGAGTTTGTAAAAATAAATACGTTTTTGTATTCAAAATGTACATGTTTGGTCTTTGGAATCATTGCTGCCTTGGCCGGCTTAGGGGTTGCGGGTTGGTTTCATTCATGTTCTTATCAATGACAGAAGCCATTTCCTCAGCAGGGGCCTTGAAGCGGCTTGCTATCAGCCGTTGACAGACGGCCCTTCCAGTTTCAACATTATGGGCCTCCCTCCCGCCTTGGTGCTGCTGATGATCATCCTCCTCCTCTTCCTCCTCCTCTTCCTCCTCCTCCTCCGGTGGTGCTCCAAGGCCTGGTGGCATTGGCTGGGTCCAGAGAATTGCCAGGTTATGCAGCATGCAGCATGCAGCACACAACTATGAAGAGGGAGACTCGCTCAGGCAAGTACTGCAGGGCTCCTCCTGAGTGGTCCAGACAGTGGAACCGTTGCTTGAGCACGCCGATTGTGTGCTCAACGATGTTCCTGGTGGCGCGATGGCTCTCGTTGTACCACAGCTCAGCAGGGGTGTTGGGGTTACGGAGCGGTGTCATCAGCCAGGTGCACAGTGGATAACCCTTGTCCCCGAGGAGCCAACCACTTGGGTGATGCGATGCCTGGAAAAGTTCGGCCACAGCAGTCTGGCGCAGGATGAATGCATCGTGGCTGCTGCCAGGAAAGCGGGCATTGACAGCAAGTATCAGCTGTCTGTGGTCACAGACCAACTGGACGTTTAAGGAGTGGAATCCCTTGCGGTTGCGGAAATCCTCTGCATTCTCATGCGGTGCACGCAATGCCACATGCATGCAGTCAATGGCACCCTGCACCATAGGGAAGCCCGCTATCCTCGCAAAGCCCAATGCGCGTTCATGCTGTTTGGCTCGGGTCATCGGGAAAGAGATGTACTGGCGTCTCCTTTAATAGAGGGCATTTGTGACCTGACAGATGCAGCAATGGACAGCGAACTGGGAGATATTGGCGATGTCCCCAGTAGCTGCTTGAAAGGAGGCGGTGGCATAAAAGTTCAGAGCCACTGTGATCTTCACTGCCACCGACAGAGACGTCCTGGTCCTCAGTTGAGGCTGCAGATCTGGCTGCAGCAGGGGGCAGAGTTCAGTGACCACCTCCTTGCTGAAGCGCAGCCTGCGCAAACACTGCTCCTCAGACAAATTAATGTAGGAGAAGTATTGGCAAAATACCCTGGGAGGGTAAGGTCTCCTTGTACAGAGGTCTGTTGGCCCTCCTCCGTCTGGCCATGATTGCCACTCTCTCTCTGCGTCTCTGTGGCCTCCGAATCTGCCGGCGCAGGACGACGCCCCGAATCAGTGCAGCCCCCATAGTCTCTTGGCAATCAAAGTAATGAAGGTCAAAAACAAAAGTACCTGCAAAGTGATGCTCAGTAGCCAAAACTACTTCACACAGCGTTGACTCTATGCAGAAGTCTCTCCTTCTCTCTCTCAGAATCTCTCTCTCTGTCAGAATGAGTGGTGCAAAAATGTTTACCACAGAAAAAGCCAGGAAGAGGCCGCCTTTAAATAGCGCCCCCCCCCCCAGCCCCACACCGACTGGGAAACGTTCCAGTCTACCTGTCGTTGCTTGTACCAGGCGGAAAGGAGGGGGGCACCTCTCAATATCCGGTCCGGGGCGCCACAAGGGCATTGCACGCTCAAATGACGTCAAGATCTGCAGGCGCAGGAGATCGGGGCGGTATTGTTAAACACTGCCGCAAAATGTCTGGTCAATTTCACGAGCGGCGCAGACATCGCCGCACCTGGGCGCTAGTTGCTTTGCGCCCAATTAGCGCCCTCTTAAGGCGCTAAAGGGAGGCACAAACCAATGGAATTTTTCCCCCTATGACTCTAAGCCGGGCCATGAGGTTACAGATTGTGGTGGAATACAATTCTGCTGCTGGTGATGGCCCACAGCGCCTCATGGATGCCCAGTTTTGAGCTGCTAGATCTATTCTGAATCTATCCCATTTAGCACGGTGGTAGTGCCACACAACACGTTGGAGGGTGTCCTCAGTCTGAAGACGAGATTTCGTCTCCACAAGGACTGTGCGGTGGTCACTGCTACCAATGCTGTGATGGACAGATACATCTGCGACAGGTAGATTGGTGAGGACGAGATCAAGCAGTTTTTTCCCTCGTGTTGGTTCTCTCACCACCAGGTCAGAGGCTAGGTATTCTCTTGCGAGTGTCTCACCTCCTGACTCCCCAAAGCCTTTCTATCATCTACAAGGCACAAGTAAGGAGTGTGATGGAACACTCTCCACTTGTCTGGATGAGTGCAGCTCCAACAACACTCAAGAAGCTCGACACCATCCAGGACAAAGCAGCCCGCTTGATTGGCACCCCATCCACCACCTTAAACATTCATTCCCTCCACCACTGGCGTACCGTGGCTGCAGTGTGTACCATCTACAAAATGCACTGCAGTAACTCGCCAAGGCTTCTTCAGCAGCACCTCCCAAACTCGCGACCTCTTCCACCTAGAAGGCCAAGGGCAGCAGACACAAGGGAACACCACCACCTCCAAGTTCCCCTCCAAGTCACACACCATCCTGACTTGGAAATATATCGCTGATCCTTCATCGTCGCTGGGTCAAAATCCTGGAACTCCCTACCTAACAGCACTGTGGGAGTATCTTCACCACACGGACTGCAGCGGTTCAAGAAGGCGGCTCACCACCACCTTCTCAAGGGCAATTACGGATGGGCAATAAATGCTGGCCTTGCCAGCGTAGCCCACATCCCATAAACAAATTTAAAAAAAAACCTGCCACAGGCCCATACTGGCAGCTGTGTCCTTCAGGACTCTGCCAGCTCGGTCAGTAGTGGTACTACCGAGCTACTCTTGGTGATGGACTTTGAAGTCCCCCACCCAGAGTACATTCTGTGCCCTTGCTTTCCTCAGTGCTTCTCCAAGTGGTGTTCAACATGGAGGAGTACTGATTCATCAGCTGCGGGAGGGCGGTAGGTGGTAATCAGCAGGAGATTTCCTTGCCCATGCTTGACCTGAAGCCATGAGTATTCATGGGGTCCGGAGTCAATGTTGAGGACTCCCAGGGCCACTCCTTCCAGACTGTATACCACTGTGCCACCAACCCTGGTGAGTCGGTCCTGCCGGTGGGACAAGACATACCCAGGGATTGTAATGGAAGAACCTGGGACATTGGCTGAAAGGTATGATTCTGTGAGTATGAGTAATTCAGGCTGTTGCTTGACCAGTGCGTGGGACTGCTCTCCCAATTTTGGCACAAGTCCCCAGATGTTGGTGAGGAGGGCGTTGCAGGTTCGACTGGACTGGGTGTGCCGTTGTCGTATCAGAAGCCGATGCCGAGGTTGATGCCGGGTGGTCATAGAATCATAGAATCATAGAAATTTATAGCACAGAAGGAGGCCATTGGGCCCATCTTGTCCATGCCAGCCGACAAAGAGCTATCCAGCCTAATCCCACTTTCCAGCACTTGGTCCATAGCCTTGTAGGTTACGGCCCTTCAAGTGCATATCCAAGTACTTTTAAATGTGATGAGGGTCTCTGCCTCTACCACCCTTTCAGGCAGTGAGTTCCAGACCCCCACCACCCTCTGGGTGAAAACATTTCTCCTCAACTCCCCTCTCAACCTCTGACCAATTACTTTAAATCTATGCCCCCTGGTTATTGACCCTTCTGCTAAGGGAAATACATAGATACATAGAAGATAGGAGCAGGAGTAGGCCATCCGGCCCTTCGAGCCTGCTCCGCCATTTAATGAGATCATGGCTGATCCTTCAATTCAGTATCCCGTCCCCGCCTTCTCTCCGTAACCCTTAACCCCTTTTGCCTGTAGAAATATATCTAATTCCCTCTTAAATATATTTAATGAGCTGGCGTACACTGCCCTCTGTGGCAATGAGTTCCACAGGTTCACCACTCTCTGAGTGAAGAAATTCCCCCTCATTTCTGTCCTAAATGGTTTAGCCCTTATCCTTAAATTATGTCCTCTAGTTCTGTTCTCACCCGCCAAGGGAAACATTCCTTCTGCATCTAATCTGTCTAGACCTGTCAGAATTTTATACACTTCTATGAGGTCCCCTCTCAATCTTCTAAACTCCAGTGTGTACATCCCTAAACTACATAGTCTCTCCTCATAGGTCAATCCCGCCATTCCTGGTATCAGCCTGGTGAATCGCCGCTGCACCCCCTCCATGGCAAGAACATCTTTCCTCAGATGAGGCGACCAAAACTGTACACAGTACTCGAGGTGTGGTCTCACCAGTGCCCTGTACAGCTGCAGCAAGGTATCCCTGTTCCTGTATTCCAACCCTTTTGCTATGAAGGCCAGCATACCGTTTGCCTTCTTGACCGCCTGTTGCACCTGCATGCTCGCCTTCAGTGACTGGTGTACAAGAACACCCAGGTCTCTCTGTACTTCCCCCTCTCCCAATTTATTGCCATTTAAATAATAATTTGCCCTCCCGTTCCTGCACCCAAGGTGGATAACTTCGCACTTGTCCACATTATAGTGCATCTGCCATTTATCCGCCCAATCACCCAGTCTGTCCAAATCGCTCTGGAGCTTCCTGGTCTCCTCCTCTGAGCCCACCCCCCCTCCTAGTTTAGTGTCGTCTGCAAATTTGGAAATGCTGCATTCGACTCCCTGATCCAGGTCATTAATATAAATTGTGAACAGCTGGGGACCCAGGACAGATCCCTGTGGTACCCCACTTGTTACTGCCTGCCATTCAGAAAATGAGCCGTTTATTCCAACTCTCTGTTTTCTATCTGACAGCCAGTTCTCTATCCACGTCAATACTTTCCCCTTTATCCCATGAGCTTCAATTTTCCATGCTAATCTTTTATGTGGGACCTTATCGAAGGCCTTTTGGAAGTCCAGGTACACCACATCTACTGGCTCTCCCCCATCTATTTTACCAGTTACTCCCTCAAAAAATTCCAATAGATTAGTCAAGCACGATTTACCCTTTGTAAATCCATGTTGACTCTGTCCTATCCTGTCCCCATTTGCTAAGTGCTCGGCTATTTCATCCTTAATGATGGACTCCAGCATTTTGCCCACAACTGATGTAAGGCTTACAGGTCTGTAATTACCTGCTTTTTCCCTACCCCCCTTTTTGAATAGTGGGGTAACGTTAGCTACCCTCCAATCCATGGGCACTGTTCCCGAGTCTAATGAATTCTGAAAAATCATGCTTAGTGCATCCGCTATCTCTAGGGCCACCTCCTTCAGTACCCTAGGATGCATGTTATCAGGCCCTGGGGATTTGTCCGCCTTCAATCCCTTTAGCTTCCTTAACACCATATCCTTAGAGATATTGATTTGCGTCAGTTCCTCCTTTGCCAATGTCCCTATTTTTCCCGATATCCCAGGGAGGTTTTTTGTGTCTTCCTTCGTAAAGACTGACCCAAAGTATGCATTTAGTTGGTCTGCCATTTCCTTATTTCCCATTATATATTCCCCCGTATCTGACTGCAATGGACCAACTTTGGTTTTCACCAGTCTTTTCCTCTTGATATACTTATAAAAGCTTTTGGAGTTAGTTTTTATATTTTCCGCCAGCTTGCTTTCGTAAGCTATTTTGCCCTTCTTGATTAAGCCCTTTGCCCTCCTTTGCTCTATCTTAAACTGTTCCCAATCTTCCGCTCTGGCGCGTTTTTTGGCTATTTTATACGCCCTATCTTTGGATTTTATGCTGTCTCTAATTTCCCCTGTTATCCACGGTTGAGTCACCTTTTTAGATTTCCTTTTATGCCAGATTGGTATAAACAATTTTTGCAATTTTGTCATTCTATCTTTAAATGCTTGCCATTGTTTATCTACCTCCAGTCCTCCCAGGAACGTTGTCCAATCAGACCTACTCAGTTCCCGTCTAATGGCATCATAATTCCCCTTGTTTAAATTCAGGACCTGAGTCTCTGAGTCAATTTCTTCGCTCTCCATTTCGAGTGAGAAATCGATCATGTTATGATCGCTCTGACCCAAGGGTCCCCGTACAACAAGATTACTAATTAGTCCCTTCTCATTGCACAGTACCCAGTCCAATATAGCCTGTTCCCGAGTTGGTTCCTCGACATATTGATCCAGATAACCATCCCTTAAACACTCAAGGAATTCCTCCTCCTCATTATTTTTACTGATTAGGCTAGTCCAATCTATATGTAAGTTAAAGTCACCTATGATGACAGCTGTGCTCTTATTGCACGCTTCTCTAATTTCCCTCGTGATGCCCTCCCCAACCTCTATTTTACTATTTGGAGGCCTATATACCACTCCTATTAATGTTTTTCGCCCCTCGCTATTTCTTAGCTCCACCCATATAGATTCTGTATTAACTGAGTTAATATCCTTCCTTTCAATTGCATTTATCCCCTCTTTTACCAGCAATGCTACCCCTCCTCCCTTTCTTTTTTGTCGATCCTTCCTAAATACTGAATACCCCTGTATGTTAAGCTCCCAGCCCTGCTCACCCTGCAACCATGTTTCCGTAATCCCAATTAGATCATAATTATTAACCTCTATTTCCACAGCTAATTCATCTACCTTGTTCCTGATGCTTCTCGCATTAAGGTATAAAACCCTCAGGCTTTTTTTATGCTCACATTTTTTATGAATTAGTTTGGCCCTTTGTTTTTTGTTCCTCTCCTTTTTACCATTTATTTCTGTCTGCCTTTCACTTTCCTCTATTTCACTACATGGGTTTCTAGCCCCCTGCCATACTAGTTTAAATGCTCCCGAACTGCTTTATCAAAATTTACCCCGAGAGCATCAGTTCCATCTTTGCACAGGTGTAGACCGTCCCTTTTGTATAGGTCACACCTACCACAAAACTGGTCCCAATGCCTCAAAAATTTAAAACCCTCCCTCTTACACCACTGCTCAAGCCACGTATTTAGCCTAACTATCCTGTTCTCTGTACTCTTACTAGCACGTGGCACTGGTAGTAATCCAGAGATTACTACCTTCGAGGTCCTACTTTTTAGCTTGGCTCCTAACTCCCTAAATTCTACTTGTAGGACCTCTTCCCTTTTTTTAGCTACGTCGTTGGTACCAACATGTATCACGACAACTGGCTGTTCCCCCTCCCCCTCCAGAATGTTCTGCACCCGCGCCGAGACATCCTTGACCCTTGCACCAGGGAGGCAAATTACCATCCTGGAGTCTCGGTCGCGACCACAGAAACTCCTATCTATTCCCCTTACAATCGAATCCCCTATTACTATAGCCCTGCCACTCTTTTTCCCTCCCTTCTTTGCAACAGAGCCAGTCATGGTGCCATGAGCCTGGCTGCTGGTGCCTTCCCCCGATGAGTCATCCCCCCCGACAACAGCACCTAAGGCGGTGAACCTGTTGCTGAGGGAGACAACCCCAGGGGATTCCTGCACTACCTTCCTGCCCTTGCTCTGCCTTTTGGTCACCCATGTACTATCTACTCTGGCCTTAACCTGCGGTGTGACCAACTCACTAAATGTGCTATTCACAACCCTCTCAGAATCGTGGATGCTCCAAAGTGAGTCCATCCGCAGCTCAAGGGCCGTCATGCGGTCCCACATGAGCTGCAGCTGGACACACTTCCCGCACACATGGTTGTCAGGGACACAGGAAGCGTCCATGATTTCCCACATGTTACAGGAGGAGCATGACACAGGTCCGAGCTCTACTGCCATGACTTAACCCTTATATTACTTATTAATTTTCTAGTTTTAGTTTATTTATTGACTTTTGTTTTCCCGAAGCTTACTTAGACCAATGTATACTGTACTCCTCTTATTCCTTTTTAAACTAACCAAATCGCACTAGTTTTAGTTGTACTTTCTATCCACTCTATCTAGGCCCCTCATAATTTTATACACCTCTAATAGGTCTCCCCTCAGCCTCCTCTGTTCCAAAGAAAACAACCCCAGCCTATCCAATCTTTCCTCATAGCTAAAATTTCCTAACCCAGGCAACATCCTCATAAATCTCCTCTGCACCCCCTCTAGTGCAATCTCATTCTTCCTGTAATGTGGTGACCAGAACTGCATGCAGTATTCTAGCTGCGGCCTAACTAGTGTTTTATACAGTTCAAGCGTAACCCCCCTGCTCTTATATTCTATGCCTCGGCTAATAAAGGCAAGTATCCCATATGCCTTCTTAACCACCTTATCTACCTGTCCTGCTACCTTCAGGGATCTGTGGACATGCACTCCAAGGTCCCTCTGATCTTCCGCACTTCTCATTGTCCTCACACTTCTTCAGATTGAATTCCATTTGCCACTGTTCTGCCCACCTGACTAGTCCATTGATATCTTCCTGCAGTCTGCAGCCTTCTTCTTCATTATCAACCACACGGCTAATTTTTGTATCATCTGCAAACTTCTTAATCATACTTCCTACATTCAAGTCAAAATCATTGATATATACAACAAAAAGCAGAGGACCCAGTACTGAGCCCTGCGGAACCCCTCTGGAAACAGCTTTCCAGTCACAAAAACACCCTTTGTTTCCTGCCTCTGAGCCAATTTTGGACCCAACTTGCCACTTTGCCTTGGATCCCATGAGCTTTTACTTTCATGGCCAGTCTGCCATGCGGGACCTTATCAAAAGCCTTGCAAAAATCCAGATAGACTACATCAAACGCACTACCCTCATCGACCCTACTTGTTGCCTCCTCAAAAAATTCAATCAAGTTATTCAGACACGACCTTCCCTTAACATGCTGACTGTCCTGATTAATCCGTGTCTTTCTAAATGAAGATTTATCCTGTCCCTCAGAATTTTTTCCAATAATTTTCCCACCACCAAGGTTAGGCTGACTGACCTATAATTACTCAGTCTATCCGGTTTTATTTTTCGTAGCGGTTGTGTACAACTGAGTGGCTTGCTAGACCATTTCAGATAGCAGTTAAGAGTCAACCATGTTGCTGTGGGTCTGGAGTCCCATATAGGCCAGACCAGGTAAGGACGGCAGATTTCTTTTCCTAAAGGACATTAGTGAACCAGATGGGTTTTATATGACAATCCAATATCCATTTTATGGCCACATCCAGATTTATTTAATTAACTGAATTTAAATTCCACAGCTGACGTGGTGGGATTTGAATACATATTTCTGGATTATTAGTTCAAGCTTTTGGATTATTAGTCCAGTGACATAACCACTATGCTACCGTGGGGGTGGGATATCTCGTTCAGCAGCAACTCTTAAGACATAGCTGTTGTTATTTAAACAGGAGCAGTATCTATGGGGTAAATGTTCAACATTGCACTGCTGGCAGGGAGCATTGCTTGTATTTCCTGCAGAGCTGTGAGCAGGTGGAGCAAGGTAGTGAGTGGGAGCGGCACTGAGAGAGGAGCAGCCAATTAAGGGGTAAATGAAACCAATTAAGGGGTAAATGAAACCTGAGGACTGTGGGTAAATAGTAAAAGATTATTTCTACTGGTGGCCATGTTCCCTCTAATTATTTTTCGTGCGCAGTCCTTTTAAATTTGCTGCACGGCCGCTGTGCGCGGTATCTTCCAGCGGCAAACAGCTTGTGAGCAGCCTGCGCGGGACCTTTTTAAAAAAAAATTGTTCATGGGATTTGGGCGTCACTGGCAAGGCCAGCATTTATTGCCCATCCCTAGTTGCCCTTGAGAAGGTGGTGGTGAGCCACCTTCTTGAACCGCTGCAGTCCGTGTGGTGAAGGTACTCCCACAGTGCCGTTAGGGAGGGAGTTCCAAGATTTTGACCCAGCGACGATGAAGGATCGGCGATACACTTCAAAGTCAGGATGGTGTGTAACTTGGAGTGGAACTTGGAGGTGGTAGTGTTCCCATGCACCTTCTGCCCTTGTCCTTCTAGGTGGTAGAGTTTGTGGGTTTAGAAGGTGCTGCCGAAGAAGCCTTGGCGAGTTGCTGCAATGCATCTGGTAGATGGTACACACTGCAGCCACGGTACACCGGTGGTGGAGGGAGTGAATGTTTAAGTTTAAGGTGGTGGATGGGGTGCCAATCAAGTGGGCTGCTTTGCCTTGGATGGTGTCGAGCTTCTTGAGTGTTGTTGGAGCTGCACTCATCCAGGCAAGTGGAGACTATTCCATTACGGTACAGTAATAATCATAGGTGATTTTAATCTCCATATTCCATTACGGTACGGTAATAATCATGGGTGATTTTAATCTCCATATTGATTAGACAAATCAAATTGGCCATGGTAGCCTTGAGGAGGAGTTCATAGAGTGCATCCTGGAAGGTTTTCTAGAACACTATGTAATGGAATCAACAAGGGAGCAGGCTATCTTGGATCAGGTACTATGTAATGAGACAGAATTAATAAATGATCTCATAGTAAAGGATCCTCTAGGAAAGAGTGATCATAGCATGGTTGAATTTCAAATTCAGTTGGAGGGTGAGAAAGTTGTATCTCAAACCAGTGTCCTGATCTTAAACAAAGGCAATTACAATGGCATGAGGGCAGAACTGGCTAAAGTGGACTGGAAAAATAAATCAAAGGGTAAGACAGTTGAAATGCAGTGGCGGACATTTAAGGAGATATTTCATAACTCTCAACAAAAATATATTCCAGTGAGAAAGAAAGATTTTAAGAGAAGGGTGCACCATCCGTGGCTAACTAAGGAAGTAAAGGACGGTATCAAATTGAAAACGAAGGCATGCAATGTTGCCAAGATTGGTGGGAGACCAGAGGATTGGGAAATTTTTAAAAACCAGCAAAGGATGATTAAAAAAATAATAAAGAGAGAGAAGATGAATTATGAGAGTAAACTGGCAAGAAACATTAAAACAGATAGTAAGAGCTTCTACAGGTATATAAAAAGGAAGAGGGTAGCTAAAGTAAACGTTGGTCCCTTCGAGGATGAGACTGGGGAATTAATAATGGGGAACGGGAAAATGGCAGAGACTCTGAACAAATATTTTGTATCTGTTTTCATGGTAGAAGACACTAACAACATCCCAATAATGGATAATCAAGGGGCCACAGGGAGGGGGGAACTAAAGACAATCACTATCACTAAGGAAATAGTACTTGGTAAAATAATGGGACTAAAAGATGACTAGTCCCCTGGAACAGATGGCCTGCATCCCAGAGTCTTAAAAGAAGTGGCTGCAGAGATAGTGGATGCATTGGTTGCAATGTACTCCCTGGACTCTGGAGAGGTCCCAGCGGATTGGAAAACCGCAAATGTAACACTCCTATTTAAGAAAGGAGGGAGACAGAAAGCAGGAAACTATAGACCAGTTAGCCTAACATCTGTCGTTGGGAAAATGCTGGAGTCCTTCATTAAGCAGGGCATTTGGAAAATTATAATGCAGTCAAGCAGAGTCAGCATGGTTTTATGAAAGGGAAATCATGTTTAACAAACTTGCTGGAGTTCTTTGAGGAGGTAACGAGCAGGGTGGACAAAGGTGAACCAGTGGATGTGGTGTATTTAGATTTCCAGAAGGCATTCGATAAGGTGCCACATAAAAGGTTACTGCATATGATAAGAGCTCACGGAATTGGGGGTAATATATTAGCATGGATAGAGAATTGGCTAACTAACAGAAAGCAGAGAGTCGGGATAAATGGGTCATTTTCCGGTTGGCAAATGGTAACTAGTGGGGTGCCACAGGGATCAGTGCTGGGGCCTCAACTATTTACAATCTACATTAATGACTTGGATGAAGGGACTGAGTGTAATGTAGCCAAGTTTGCAGATGATACAAAGATGGGTGGGAAAGCAAGTTGTGCAGAGGACTCAAAGAACCTGCAAAGGGATATAGACAGGCTAAGTGAGTGGGCAAACATTTGGCAGATGGAGTATAATGTGGGAAAGTGCGAGGTTATACACTTTGGCAGGAACAATAAAAAAGCAAATTATTATTTAAATGGAGAGAGATTACAAAATGCTACAGTTCAGAGGGACCTGGGGGTCCTTGTGCATGAAACACAAAAAGTTAGCATGCAGGTACAGCAAGTAATCAAAAAGGCAAATGGAATGTTGGCCTTTATTTCAAAGGGGTTGGAGTATAAAAGCAGGGATGTCCTGCTACAACTGTACAGGGTATTGGTGAGACCACACCTTGAGTACTGCGTACAGTTTTGGTCTCCTTATTTAAGGAAGGATATACTTGCATTGGAGGCAGTTCAGAGACAATTCACTTGGTTAATTACAGAGATGAGGGGTTTGACTTATGAGGAAGGGTTGAGCAGGCTGGGCCTATACTCATTGGTTTTTAGAAGAATGAGAGGTGATCTTATTGAAACATATAAGATACTGAGGGGGCTCGACAAGGTAGATGCAGAGAGGATGTTTCTCTCCTGGGGAAATCTAGAACTAGGGGGCATAGTTTCAGAATAAAGGGTCGCCCTTTTAGAACTGAGATGAGGAGGAATTTCTTCTCTGAGCGTCGTAAATCTGTGGAATTCTCTGCCCCAGAGAGCTGTGGAGGCTGGGTCATTAAATACATTTAAGGTGGAGATAGACACATTTTTGCAAGATAAGGGACTGAAGGGTTATTGGGAGCAGGCGGGGAAGTGGCTTTGAGCCCAAGATCTTATTGAATGGCGGAGCAGGCTCGAGGGGCCAAGTGGCCTATTCCTGCTCCTCTTTCTTATGTTCTTATGTTCTTATTACACTGCTGGCTTGTGCCTTGTAGATGGTGGAAAGGCTTTGGGGAGTCAGGCGGTGAGACACTCGCCGCAGAATACCCAGCCTCTGACCTGCTCTTGTAGCCACAGTATTTATGCAGCTGGTCCAGTTAAGTTTCTGGTCAATGGTGACCCCCAGATGGTGGGGGATTCAGCGATGGTAATGCTGTTGAATGTCAAAGGGGCAGTGGTTAGATGCTTGCTTGTTGGAGATAGTCATTGCCTGCCACTTGTGTGGCGCAAATGTTACCTGCCACTTATCAGCACAAGCCTGAATATCATCCAGTTCTTCTTGCAGGCAGGCATGGACTGCTTCATTATCTGAGGAGTTGTGAATGGCGCTGAACACTGTGCAGTCATCAGCGAACATCCCCACATCTGACCTTATGATGGAGGGAATGTCATTGATGAAGCAGTTGGAGATGGTTGGGCCTAGGACACTGCCCTGAGGAACACCTGCAGTGATGTCCTGGGGCTGTGATGCATGATTGATGCACGGCAACATGCCCGCGCACCATCGGGGGATCATTGCTGGTGGGCAAATGGGAAACAAGGGGATGGAGACCAAGGATTCTCACTTGAAGAACCAAGGAGGGAGGAGGAAGTTTCTTGAACTGAGGGCTATTGGACTGTGGGATACTTCACCACACGTGGCTATTGAGGTAGAGACTGAAACATAATTTCAAAGGGAATAGTGTGAAACCACAAGCAAAAATACTCAACTACAGAGTACCTAACCTTTATAAGGTAAATGCGAGAACATTTGTAGAAGTTATGTGATCAGGTATCACGTGATCAGGCATCACATAGTCAGATGACATGTGGTCAGAATGTCATGTGATCAAACCTCCAGGAATGCCTCCAACCAGAGTTGGCACCCCTAGCGTGAGGCCTCAATGCAACAAAAATAATCTGGCTGCGAAATCACAGAGAAGGAATTGGGTGAGAAATAGCTTTATGCTCAACATGCCAACCCCATTCACATAGTCTGCACCTGCAGTTCACAGAAACCAGAATCCCCACAGTGCAGATAGAGGCCATTTCGGCCCATCGAGCCTGCACCGACACAAATCCCACCCTATCCCCGTAACCCCATGTATTTAACCCCCCTAACACTAAGGATCAATTTATCATAGCCAAATCAACCTAACCCGCACATCTTTGGACTGTGGGAGGAAACCGGAGCACCCGGAGGAAACCCACGCAGACAATGTGCAAACTCCACACAGACAGTCACCCGAGGCCGGATTCAAACCCGGGTCCCTGGCGCTGTGAGGCAACAGTGCTAACCACTATGCCACCGTGTTGCCCCCTAGTGAGAACTGTTTGGAAATGGACCCTTGCTCTTCATGTATTCTTATTGGAGAAAGGTATTCATATCTTACTTGTTTAGAATTATTTTCTGTCTTTTTATAAAGTTTCATATTTCATGTCAGTATTGTCAACACTGGATAATTTATAATCAGAACTGTCATCACCATTTGGAATTGTTAATCTTTCATTCTCCTCTTCATTATTGTGGTTTGTGCAGTCTAAACTTTATTCTGACTATTATGAAAATCTTTAATTAAAACGTTTTTCTTTGTCCTGGTGAATTTATGTCAATGGTAGTCACTACCGTGATAAGAGATCACAAAGGCAAGAGTACAAAATGAAGTAACTTCTTCATCCATCAAATGCAACTGTTTAGCATATTTAGCAGAATTTCAAAGCAAAATTGAAGCTTTAAAAATAAAGATAATGAGAGATAATGAGAGAATGAGGCTTAGACTGCCTAATGATACTAAATTGTCTCACCAACTAGGCTCGCTTTGCACTTTGAGAATATACCAAGTAAAATTATACAGACTTCTTTGACTTGTCAATTCATAGCTCAGTTAAAGTGAAGAAATGAAGCTGCATTTCAATCGCAGTCTGTCAGTTCCCCACCATGACTAAGAAAACAGAAAACAATCACCTGCTTGATTGTATGTGTATTGGAGTACTTGAGTGAAGTGGAAATGAAAAAGCTTTAGGCATTCTGCCAATGCACATTTTATTTCTTGGCAGGTTTTCATTTCATTTATCTGTACTTTATCAGGCTTCTTTAGAACAGTTGATTATTAATAAATAGAAAAAAATGTAGCACTTACCTCTGATTGGTTCACTGGGCTGGGCATAATAGTTTCAGAATAAAAGAGGTTAATAAAAAAAAGAGACATTTGCATGTTTTGTGTTCTCATACATTGTGCATTTGTTTTACAAGCAGCATGTATGAACTTGTGTAAATTGCCAAAGCAATGACTGTAGTACAGAGGGAAAATCAGTAGGAAACAGTCACTTGAAAAGGTAGAGTATAATCTGTGCATATTAAGTCCATATTGGACTATTTGGCTGAGTATTGGGGAATGATTGCTGTGCTGGAAGGAGTTGGCCCGAGGCACACCCGCTATTGGACCTCAATTAAATGTGATCGGTGAGCTGCCTGGGCAAGGTGGTCTTGGATTTCGGGCTTCTACGGCACCGGCAGCATCCCTCAGGTAGGTCCTGGAAGATAGGGGAGGCAATCGGGGTTGATCAGGAATGAGGGAGAGCAACATTCCCTCTAACCTGCGGCAGCTCTCTGCCGGTCCCACGCAGCCTGGGATCGGCTTTTCCAATGTTAAATTTTGCACATATGCGAAACTGTGAATGGGCCGCGCGGGGGACCACGCACCCCAAAAAAATTAGTGCAAATATTGATGGAGAGGCAATTGGAAGGGGGGCAGTGATCGGGAAGAGGCCGAACGGAAGCCAGCAATGGTCTTCAGCGCTACAGTGGCAATGCACAGTCAGTTAAGTATTTTTTAACAAACTTACCTTTTTGGTGGCAGCCTCCACGAGGATAGATCATGTTTTCCTGAATGCAGCCGGCCTAATCTATTTGGCAAAGGAGTCTCAAACAGGCGTTAGGCATCTTATTTGCATCTGCAAAGGGTGGGGTGAAAGGTGAGGACAAGGGGAACCCTATCGTGGTTCTGGGAGGGAGGGGAAGAGTTGAGAGCAGAAGTGCGGGAAATGGAATGGACATGGTCGAGGGCCATGTCAACCACGGTAGGGGGAATCCTCGGTTGAGGAAAAAGGAAGACATATCGGAAGCACTAGTATGGAAGGTGGCGTTGTCAGAACAGACGCGGCGGAGACAGAGAAACTGGGAGAATGGAATAGAGTCCGTACAGGAAGCGGGGTGGGAGGAAGTGTAAAATAACAACAGAAAATGCTGGAAACACTCAGCAGGCCAGGCAGCATCCGTGGAGAGAGAAACAGAGTTAACGTTTCAGGTCTGTGACCCTTCGTCAGAACAGGAAAAAGTTAGAAAAGTAACAGGTTTTAAGCAGGTGCAGAGGCAGGGAAAGGGGGAGGGGAAGAAAGAACAAAAGGGTAGGTCTGTGATAGGGTGGGGGGCACGAGAGATTAAATGTTGCAAATGGGGATGGCAGAATCATCAACAGCTGACGCCTGAAAAAATGGGGGTAGGGGTTATAGTCTGAAATTGTTGAACTCAGTGTTGAATCCAGAAGGCTGTAAAGTGCCTAATCGAAAGATGAGGTGCTGTTCCTTGAGCTTGCATTGAGCTTCATTGGAACAATGTAAGAGGCTGAGGTCAGAGTAGGAGTGGAGCAGAGAATTAAAGTGACAGGCGACCGGAAGCTTACGTCATCCTTACGGACTGAGTGGAGGTGTTCCACAAAGCGGTCACCCAATCTGCGTTTGGTCTCCCCAATGTAGAGGAGACCACATCGTGAGCAGCGAATACAGTATACTAAATTGCAAGAAGTACAAGTAAATCGCTGTTTCACCTGGAAAGGGTGTTTGGGGCCCTGGACAGTGGGAAGGGAGGAGGTAATAGGGCAGGTGTTGCATCTCCTGCGCTTGCATGGGAAGGTGCAGTGGGGAGGGGAGGGTGTGTTGGGGGTGATTGAGGAGTGGACCAGGGTGTTGCGGAGGGAGTGGTCCCTTCAGAATGCTGAAAGGGGAGGGATGGGGAAGATGTGTTTGGTGGTGGGATCACGTTGGAGGTGGCGGAAATGATGGAGCATGATCCGTTGAATGTGGAGGCTGGTGGGGTGAAAGGTGAGGATAAGGGGAACCTTATTGTGGTTCTGGGAGGGAAAAGGGGTGAGAGCAGAAGTGCGGGAAATGTTCGAGGGCCATGCCAACCACGGTAGAGGGGAATCCTCGGTTGAGGAAAAAGGAAGACATGTCGGAAGCACTGGTATGGAATGTGGCATCGTCAGAACAGATGCAGCGGAGACAGAGAAACTGGGAAAATGGAATAGAGTCCTTACAGGAAGCGGAGTGGGAGGAAGTGTAGTCCAGGTAGCTGTGGGACTAAGTGGGCTTGTAGTGGATGTTTGTCGATAGCCTATCGCCAGAAATGGAGAAAGAGAAGTCGAGGAAGGGAAGGGAAGAGTCGGAGATGGACCATGTGAAGGTGAGGGAAGGGTAGAAATTGGAAGCAAAGTGAATGAAATTTTCTAGTTCAGGGCGAGAGCAGGAAATGGCACAATACAGTCATCGATGTACTGGAAAAGGAGGTGAGGGAGGGGACCTGAGTAGGACTGGAACAAAGAATGTTCCACATATCCCACGAAAAGGCAGGCATAGCTAGGGCCCATGCGGGTTCCCATAGCAACACCTTTAATTTGGAGTAAGTGAGTGGAGTCAAAGGAGAAGTTGTTCAATGTGAGAACAAGTTCAGCCAGACGGAGGAATTTCATTCACTTTGCTTCCAATTTCCACCCTTCCCTCACCTTCACATGGTCCATCTCCGACTCTTCCCTTTCCTTCCTCGACTTCTCTGTCTCCATCTCTGGGGATAGGCTATTGACAAACATTCACTATAAGCCCACTGACTCCCACAGCTACCTGGACTACACTTCCCCCCACCCCGCTTCCTGTCTGGACTCTATTCCATTCTGCCAGTTTCTCCGTCTCCGCCGCATCTGCTCTGATGATACCACCTTCCATACTAGTGCTTCCGACATGTCTTCCTTTTTCCTCAACTGAGGATTCCCCTCTACAGTGGTTGACATGGCCCTCGACCGTGTCCGTTCTATTTCCCGCACTTCTGCACTCACCCCTTCCCCTCCCTCACGGAACCACGATAGGGTTCCCCTTGTCTTCACCTTTCACCCCACCAGCCTCCACATTCAACGGATCATCCTCTGTCATTTCCCTCACATCCAGCGTGATCCCACCACCAAATACATCTTCCCCTCACTTCCCCTTTCAGCATTCCAAAGGGATCGCTCCCTCCACGACACCCTGGTCCACTCCTCTATCACCCCCAACACGCCTTCCCCTTCACCCGGCACCTTCACGTGCAAGCGCAGGAGATCCAACACATGCTCTTTTATCTCCCTCCCCACTGTCCAGGGCCCCAAACACTCTTTCTAGGTGAAACAGCGATTTACTTGTACTTCTTGCAATTTAGTGTACTGTATTCGCTGCTCACGATGCGGTCTCCTCTACATTGGGGAGACCAAACGCAGATTGGGTGACCGCTTTGCGGAAGACCTCCGTTCAGTCCGTTAGCGTGACCCCGAGCTTCCAGTCGCCTGTCACTTTAATTCTCCGCTCCACTCCCACTCTGACCTCTCCATCCTCAGCCTCTTACACTGTCCCAATGAAGTGGAGATGCCGGTGTTGGACTGGGGTGGACAAATGTGAGAAGTCGCACAACACCAGGTTATAGTCCAACAGCTTTATTTGAAATCACAAGCTTTCGGAGCGCTGCTCCTTCGTCACCTGACGAAGGAGCAGCGCTCTGAAAGCTTGTGATTTCAAATAAAGCTGTTGGACTATAACCTGGTGTTGTGCGACTTCTCACATTTGTCCCAATGAAGCTCAACGTAAGCTCAAGGAACAGCACCTCATCTTTCAATTAGGCACTTTACAGCCTTCTGGACTCAACATCGACTTCAACAATTGCAGACCATAACCTCTGCCCCTATCTTTTGTTTCCCCCTCTCACATGGCAGCTGTCAATCATTCTGCCATCGCCATTTACACTTCATCTAGAGTCATCTTTTATTTCTTAACTTGTCCCATTACCATCTCATTTTGCCTTGCACCATCATCCCTTTTGTCTCTTAATCTCTCCTGCCTTCCATCCTATCACAGACCTTCCCTTTTGTTCTTTCCTCCCCTCCCCCCTCTCCCTGCCCCTACACTTGCTTAAAAACCTGTTCCATCTCCAACTTTTTCCAGTTCTGACGAAGGGTCATCGACCTGAAACATTAACTCTGTCTCTCCACAGATGCTGCCTGACCTGCTGAGTATTTCCAGCATTTTCTGTTTTTATTTCAGATTTCCAGCATCCGCAGTATTTTGCTTTTGTATAAAACTGATATATCCTCTCTAAGTTCCAAATTCCTACACCCCCTATCCCTGTAAGATCCACCAGTTTTGCACCATAGCAAACTGTCAGAATTTTGGGGCCCTCTGCATCCTACTAGATTTTAATAAAAATGGCAAAGTCCAATATCCCTGTCACCAATAATGCTCCATGCTTTGTCATGGGAAATGTTGTACAGCAATAGTTGGAAGAACTGCTTCATCACAAGTTTGAATGTAAGCGCCATGACAAGGTCAATGAAATTAAGGTTCTATAGCACTTTTTCTACTGTTTGAGTTCCCTCTGCACTTCAGCTTCCAAGCATCATATGAATACATATATATGTATTCCAAGTATTAAAAAATAAATGGAAGGCAGTAACCTAATCACAGCATTCTTGTGGGTTCAAGTCCCACTCTAGAAACATGAGCACAAAATCTAGGCTGACACTCTAATGCAGTATTGAGGGACTGCTGTACTGTTGGAGGTGCCGTCTTTTGGATGAGACATTAAGTCGTGGCCCCCGTCTACCCTCTCAGGTGGACGTAAAAGATGCCATGACACTATTTCGAAGAAGAGCAGAGGAGTTCTCCCCGGTATCCTGGACAATATTTATTCCTCAACCAACATCACTAAAACAGATTATTTTGTCAATACCACATTGTTGTTTGTGCGCAATTGGCTGCTGCATTTTCTACATTACAACAGTGATTACACTTCAAAAGAACTTCATTGGCTACAAAGCATTTTGGGACGTCCTGAGGTTGTGAAAGGCGCTGCATAATTGATGGGACTGAAGGCTGATAAATCCCCAGGGCCTGATGGTCTGCATCCCAGAGTACTTAAGGAGGTGGCCTTGGAAATAGTGGATGCATTGACGATCATTTTCCAACATTCCTTAGACTCTGGATCAGTTCCGAAGGAGTGGAGGGTGGCTAATGTAATCTCTTTTTAAAAAAGGAGGGAGGGAGAAAGCAGGGAATTATAGACCGGTCAGCCTGACATCGGTGGTGGGTAAAATGATGGAATCAATTATTAAAGATGTCATAACAGACCATTTGGAAAGTGGCGACATGATAGGTCCAAGTCAGATTTGTGAAAGGGAAATCATGCTTGACAAATCTTCTGGAATTTTTTGAGGATGTTTCCAATAGGGTGGACGGGGGGGAACCAGTAGATGTGGTGTATTTGGACTTTCAGAAGGCCTTCGACAAGGTCCCACACAAGAGATTGGTGTGCAAAGTTAAAGCACATGGGATTGGGGGTAATGTGTTGACGTGGATTGAAAACTGGTTGGCACACAGGAAACAAAGAGTAGGAGTAAATGGGTACTTTTCAGAATGGCAGGCAGTGACCAGCGGGGTACCGCAGGGTTCGGTGCTGGGGCCCCAGCTGTTTACATTATATATTAATGATTTGGACGAAGGGATTAATTGTAATATCTCCAAATTTGCAGATGACACTAAATTGGGAGGCAGTGTGAACAATGAGGATGATGCTAGGAGGCTACAGAGTGACTTGGACAGGTTGGGTGAATGGGCAAATGTATGGCAGATGAAGTACAATGTGGATAAATGTGAGGTTATCCACTTTGGTGGTAAAAATAGGGAGGCAGACTATTATCTGAATGGTGGCAGATTAGGGAAAGGGGAGGTGCAATGAGACCTGGGCGTCATGGTACATCAGTCACTGAAGGTGGGAAGGCAAGTGCAGCAGGCAGTCAAGAAAGCAAATGGCATGATGGCCTTCATAGCAAGGGGATTTGAGTACAGGAGCAGGGAGGTGATGCTACAGTTGTACAGGGCCTTGGTGAGGCCACACCTGGAGTATTGTGTGCAGTTTTGGTCTCCTAACTTGAGGAAGGACATTCTTGCTATTGAGGGAGTGCAACGAAGGTTCACTAGATTGATTCCTGGGATGGCCAGACTGACATATCAAGAAAGACTGGATCAACTGAACTTGTATCCTCTGGAGTTCAGAAGAATGAGGGGGGATCTTATAGAGACGTTTAAAATCCTGACTGGTTTAGACAAATTAGATGCGGGCAGAATGTTTCCAATGTTAGGGAAAACTAAAACCAGGGGTCACAGTCTAAGGATAAAGGGGAAGCCATTTAAGACTGAGATGAGGAGGAACTTCTTCACCCAGAGAGTGGTGAATCTGTGGAATTCTCTACCACAGAAGGTTGTTGAGGCCAGTTCGCTAAATATATTCAAAAGGGAGTTAGATATAATACTCACAACTAGGGGGATCAAGGGGTATGGCGAGAAAGCAGGAATGGGGTACTGAGGTAACATGTTCAGCCATGAACGCATTGAATGGCGGTGCAGGCTCGAAGGACCGAATGGTCTACTCCTGCACCTATTTTCTATGTTTCTATGTTTCTATAAATGCAAGTCTTTCTTTTTAGATAGTGTTCATGAAGCAGTCAAGTCATGCTTGAGCAATTTATAATGTCACCTTGATCTCTCCACTGGCGTAATGCCTTGCAATTTTTTTCCTTGGTGTCTGTTATTCTCTATTTATAAATGTGCTCTGCCTTAGATGTAAACCAGTAATGTGATTCAACAGTTTTCTTCAAGAAAGATTTTTCCCTTTGATTCTAAAGTCATTAGATTATGCCAAATCCAGTGAGGTAACAATTTGCTCCCTTTCGTAATAACAAGGTGAAATACAAAGGGGCATGAGGATTGTCAGAATTTTATGGTAGGAATGGATCAACAGAGGCTATTTAATGATATGCTGCAAAAGTGGGATTGTTATGTAGCACTCATTCTCACCACTGAGACAGAAAATGTACTGTACCTTTTTCATTTATTGCTGTATTCATAGAAATGAAAGGAAAATTATGATTTCAGAACATATTGTCCACCTAAAGTAAGGATTACATTGTGCAGCAGACTTCAAAAGAAACCGGGGATGCTAGTAAAATCATTTGATCATCCATTTGATCTGTGCATTAAATGCAGTTCTGCTAGAAAGGTACGACCGTTCCAATGGTTCAGCAAACTTATCCAGTGAGTGGCTGAGGCATACAAACCAGAAAAGTTTGAGGTTCAATCCCCAATCTGTGCTAAACTAGCTGATCTCACTCGGGACACTATCTTTAACTTCAGCACCCAGGATTAGCGATGGGAGAATTGGCCAGGGTTCCAGCTCCTGATTACCATCTGCTGACCCCTGCTGAAAGTATCTATTTATTGATACCAGGTAGGAAGAGGATAGGGCTCAGCTGCGATGTCCCTTGCTGTTGAAAAGTCTGCCAACAGTCACTGTTAAGACTCACGCGTGAATAATGGCGAGTTGGGCAAGGTACCAAAAAATGACTGCCACCTGTGGAACTGTTGCTAATGCCACTTAAAGGCAGCCAGCACCTCTTAAAGGGGAGGCGCACTCTGGCTGCAGACAACAGGGAAACTTCACAGATTAAAGAAAATGGCTGGAAGAAGACCAGATAGGGCACCCACGTTCTCTAATGTCATGTTGGAGGCCCTGGTCCAAGCAGTGAACAGGAAGGGAGAGATCCTGTTCCCCCGAGGGGGCAAAAAGCCCTCCAGGCAACAATTCCATCGCCAATGGGAAGAGGTTGCAGAGGAGGTCAATATTGGGAGCTTAGCTCCCAGGACCTGGCTGCAATGCTGAAAGAATTTCAATGACCTCACCAGAGTTGTCAAGGTGACAAGATTGCTCTCTTACTCTCTGCTCACACCTCCACCACCTCCATGTCACCACTCACAATACTCCCCTCCAACCATTTCCCCTCACTTTCCTACAATCACTGCCCCACCCTTCGCTCCACCTCCTTCTCTTCATACTCACGCAGTCACCACTATTGCAACCCATACTTACCCACATCTCACATCTTACACACTGCCTACCAATAATTCTACCGTGACAGGGACATTCTCCAAACATTTCACAAGGATGTCACTAAAGCACTCTCTTCTTTCTTTCAGGAGAAGGCCATGCACAGCCTGAGGCCGGAGACTGCCACCGGAGAATGCCTAGTTTGGGTCAAGTCTCCGCGGTTTCCAGGAGTTTCCTCAATGCCTTTGTAAGGGGCAGGACTTCCAGCATGGTAGTGGTTGCTTACATGCCCAGTGAGTGGAGGTGCACTGACCTCCACCATAGCGCATGTTGACCCCACCAATGGGATCCAGGCAAGTGGCCGGCTCCCCTGAATTCTTCAATTTAAAAAAAAAACAGATCAGCTTTCTTGCTCAGGAACCCAGCCTTGAAAAGAGGTGGCACGATAGAATGACAGAAGGTAAGAAATTGTACAGAAAATGTAATTTTAGGGCTGACGTCAAGAAGCTTTCCTTCACACAAAATCTAATCACCTGATAGATTGGAATTTTGGTTGGATAGTGACGATAAAAACCTTGGAATCATTTAGGAGACAGTTGGGTATTGTGATGGGGGGACTGTAGACTAATTCTGGATGGATGAGCTAAGACGGGATTTATGGCAGGACATATAGAAAACAGAGTCTATTTTACAGCAAACAAAGTCTATTTACTTAACGAACATCAGGAAGAGTCTATTTAAACAGAGTCTCTACAAACTCATGACCGAAACTATTAAAAAGTCCACCAATAAAAGTAGGATTATTTCTGCAGCAAAATGCAGTGAGTAGAGAATAGTTACATAATACAAATTATGTGTACAAAATCAATCCCAGTCACTTACAGCAGTGTGTCTCCAGGCGTGATTGGCGGGGGAATTACCCAATCATCTCCATTCTGGCTGGGATTTGTGGTGTCACTATGTGCAACCTTGTCTATTTAGTAATCTTGTGATTTGTGATTGCTTTTTGGACAGAGGGGGCTGAATTTCCTCAGCTGTTCCATCGGATTCAACTAATTCTGGTAGGGGCCTGGAAGATTGGCTCAGGAAAAGGCTGGGACCCAGATATGCCAGATACTGTTCCTGGCCTCATTTGAGATTTTGCACTTGTCCTTGTAAGCGACAGAGTCTTTGCCCTTGCAAGGCCTGCTCAGTGGGTGGGGCCATGGGCAAGGACTCTCTTCCTTGACGAACATGGGACCCGGTGCAAGACTGAAGGCATTATGCCGAGTCCGATGAGGCATTCCGGCCTCTTGACGATCGTGAGGGGATGTGCAGGTCAATGAATTCAAATAAAAATAATCACAGCAGAATTTGAGCTTGGGATCCTGGCTACTGCAAGCTTTTTGGGTGAATGTCTGATGAAGTTGTGTTTAATTCATCTCAGAATCAACCAGCATAAAGTAAAAAAAAAGGAAGAATGCTGCTGTGCAAATGATCATTCCTAAACAATGCGCACACACCTCCCAAATTACTACTGTTCACTAAATAACATAATTGTGCCACTTCAGGCAGTTAGAAATTCCCCTCCTATTTGAAAAGAATAGAAACATGTAATTGTTTTATTCGTTTTTTCACCACAATCACTATAATTTCTGAAGCTTGAGTGCTAGGCAGTTATTTTTTTGTCATTCATGTTGGCTCAAATAAGTGCCCTCATAAATAACATTAGGGCTATGTAATGGCGAAGGCTGCGAGCCTGTTGGCTGGTTGTATGGAATAATGTGTGTCCTTATAGTTTGATGCTTGATGCAACAAGGCTTTCAAGAATTAATCTCATTTTATTTATTTTGTTTCTAAAATATTTATTTTACGCAAGTACAAACAAATATTTCACAAGGCATTAACTCAACCTTACTTAGCATAAAGTGCTGTCTGTAATGAGGTACAGAATAAACACAATGTCATTGTTAATATGTTAGGTGCTCCATTCTACTCCCCTATTGTTATCAGTCTCAGCACTGATTCTTAATAATGAGGCACTAAATTGGTGTTTTATTTAGTGTTGTGATCTGCAAATTGCCATATTTAATATTTTTATGGTGTGTTTTTGTATCAGTGCTATTTGTCTGCTACTGTTTAGGGCATTGTGAGTCCCCACTTTCTCAGCCTCAGTGGAACCTGCCGTAAGTTTGGAGGTCAAGGACACCCAGTAGGATGAGACATACCAGCCTCCTGATGAGTGTAAGTAATCCCCACTGTGGGTGGGTTCTGAACAGTGGTTGAAGTCCGGACTTCCGAATATCGGAGCAGAATTTTTAAAAACAATTTTTGAAGCATCTCTGGGACCATCTACTTCCGGTGAGTGGTGGTGGGGGGGTGGGGGTGGGCAGCGAGGGGAGCATTAGAGCAGCTACCATCTGCAGCCTTTGCCACAAACTCTAAATCCTAGCCATTAACTCTGTTCCCCTCCAGAGCTACTGTCTCAGGATTATCCTGATTTTTTGCAACCTCAGTGTTGCATTTAACCCCAAGCTGAGCTTCCAGTGCCAAACCCTCTCCATCAGAGACTGTCTATCTTCACTGTCCCAACATTGCCCAACTCTACCCTTACCTCAGCCCATCTGCCACTGATACCCTCATTCATACTTTTGTCACCTACAGACATGATGGGGTCGATTTTGAGTGCCCTTGTGTTAACTGGGCGCTAATAGCCTCAGAATGGGGTCGGTAGCCTTACTGCCCCATTAATTCTGGCGTTGAGGACGGCTCCATTTTAAAAGGGGCCTACGGCCAAGTGTCCAAAGTGCTTGCCTATTTCAGGCGATAGGCCCCTTCTAATATGGAAATTGGGGCTCAATAATGTAAATAGGATCCCAATTGCCATTTTAGGTTGGAACTGGTCGGAGACTGCACAGTTTGCACTTTTATTTTGGACAAAGACATTTATTTATAATTCAATTGAAACATAATTCAGTTGATTTCAAATCTATGCTGTGATTTCGATTCTGGAGTTTTAACAAATTCTTCACTGCTATTTATATTGCTGCCCCTCCCCCATTCGTTTAAAGATACATTGGAATTTTAAAATAAAATTAGTTAATGCAATAGCATAAGATTTTATTCCTAATGTTTCGAGTAGTAAATAACGAAAGCAAAGTGAACTTCATAGCATCTTTTGAGATCACTGCAAGCCAGGGAAACCTGAACAGTTTTCTAGAGATGCACAGTCTGTAAAGAACATAAACAAAGTTGCACCAGGGAAATGCAGCTTGCTAGGATTTGCTGTGAGGTGCTACCTTGTCTTGGCCCACTAGCAGTGCTGTCAGGCTGCCATTCTATCTCCTTCTTGCCAACATGTGCAGGCACCAGCACAGCTGTACACATCCCCAAAGTTTCAGTCAGTGAGCTTGTGGAGATAGCACTGGGTGAGTTATATGGCACAGGTGAGGAAAAGCAAGAGGAAGTGGTGCCAGTGAAAGGAGATGAAACCAATGACTGCCATTAAGGTCCCATTTGGGAAATACAACAGTGTGGGTCATTGGTCTGTTGTGTCATGCGTTTGTTGCTAGTCAGTCGGAAAGGAGATAAAATAGCTGGCTTATTTGACAGATACAACTGCCAGCTGTTTCATACATCTGCATGCTGTGCATTGGCTGATAGTGCAGATGATGTCTATGCTAGACTGGCAAGTGGCAAAGCCAAAAAAAGTTGAGTAGCATTATCTGTTACTGACAGTGCCAATGCTATGGTGTAGGTTGACTGCAGGCGTCCTTGCAGCAGATGACACAGCTCAACCCGCTCCTTGCTGACAAGCAGTCCGAGTAACCCCACAGTCATTGGCAGGTAGGTTTGCCAGGGCCTGCAGCTATGGATGATGAAATCATGATGAGTGTGGCCAATCCAGCTGCGCTGCCTTCCGATCACGCTGTCATTCCTTGTTTCATCTTATATCCCTTGAAGCATGACATACTGTGACTGGGACACTTTCCAAGCACACCCCAGCAGCAAGGTATCAATAACTTACCAAAAGGTCACTTGGTAGAGGGGCTTAAATTTGTCCTTGATGGTAGTGCAAAATGGACAATAACCAATTGGCAGCCCATTTTATACATATTGGCCGGAATTTTCAGAGGTAAGAACGGGTGGGTTGGAGGCGTGGGAGGAAGTGAAAGTTGAATTAAATGTGAACCTCAACCCCAACCCAGCCATTTGCATATGATAATGAGGCCTGAAGCCTCTACTTTAACCTGCTTTGCAGGTTTTACTGCAGGCAGCCGGGGATCCTGAGGCTCAGGATTCCCGGTGGCTGCAACGAGGCGACCTCGGCCTCAGGAAGCAATGTTTATGGGCCGGGAGGAGCAGGAGTCCTTCCTCCCGGCCCCCCAAGCCATCAGCCTGGCCCTCCCCGGGGTCGGGGTTTGGACCCCCCACCCAGGTGGACTTAAAAGATTGAATCACAAGATTGAGGAAGAACAGGTGTGATCTCCTGGTATTCTGGCCAACATTTACCCCTCAATCAACACCACCACCAAAAAAAACCAAATTAATTAGTCATTTATCTCATTACTGTTTGTGAGCTTGCTATGCGCAAATCCACTGTCACATTTGCTTACATAACAAAAGTGACTACACTTTATCAATAAGTAATTGGCTGTAAAATACTTCACTACAACAACAACAACTTGTATTTATATAGCATCTTTAATGTAGTAAAACGTCCCAAGGCGCTGCACAGGAGTTTTATAAGACAGGAAATTTGACACCGAGTCTAAGGAGAAATTAGGCTAGGTGACCAAAAGTTTGTTCTAAGAGGTAGGTTTTAAGGAGCGTCTTAAAGGAGGAAAGAGAGGTAGCGAGCCGGAGAGGTTTAGGCAGGGAATTCCAGAGCTTAGGGCCTAGGCAACAGAAGGCACGGCCACCAATGGTTGAGCGATTATAATCAGGGATGCTCAAGAGGGCAGAATTAGAGGAGCGCAGATATCTCGGGGAGGTTGTGGGGCTGAAGGAGATTACAGAGATAGGGAGGGGCGAGGCCATGGAGGGATTTGAAAACTAGGATGAGACTTTTGAAATCGAGGCGCTGCTTAACCGGGTGCCAATGTAGGTCAGCGAGCACAAGGGTGATGGGTGAACGGGACTTGGTGCGAGTTAGGACACGGGCAGCCGAGTTTTGGATGACCTCAAGTTTACGAAGGGTAGAATGTAGGAGGCCAGTCAGGAGTGCGTTGGAATAATCAAGTCTAGTGGTAACAAAGGCATGGATGAGGGTTTCAGCAGCGGATGAGCTGAGGCAAGGGCGGAGACGGGCGATGTTACGGAGGTGGAATAGGCGGTCTTTGTTATGCTGCGGATATGTGGTCAGAAGCTCATTTCAGGTCAAATATGACACCAAGGTTGCGAACAGTGTGGTTCAGACTCAGACAGATGGACATCCTGAGGACATTAAAGGCACTGCATATATGCAAGTTCTTTCTTTTCTTTTGGTGTGTGAGAGATACTCAAACAGATATAGGAGCAATAATCAAGTGTTGGACAGGAAGTGTTTTAAAGTGGCATCTTTAGCTATGATGCGGAGATGCCGGTGTTGGACTGGGGTGGACAAAATTGAGAGGTCGCACAACACCAGGTTATAGTCCAACAGTTTTATTTGAAATCACAAGCTTTCGGAGCTATCGATTGCTCCTTCCTCAGGTGAAGTAAATTAGATACAGAATCGCCAAAGCATATATAGATAGAGAACAAAGCATGTGTACCTTACAATTGCAGACCACTAAATTAAATCATCCTGACTATCTGCCGAGGTGTGATAAAGTTAATCAAGTCAGCCAGGAAGGTACCACATCAAAGACATAGCAAGATACAACTGAGACAATGAGGTGTAGTCGCAGGGGTTCTAACGTGTCAAAAGCTGCCGTCTGTATGTAAAACGAAAAGCTTTAAAATTTTTACTTTTTTACTGGGAAAATTTTTACTTTTTTACTGGGAATCACATCTGTGAACAAGCCAACGACGACTCGAGTCCGGATCACGTCATGTATCGTGACATAAACCCAAGATCCCGGTTGAGACCGTCTTCATGAGTGCGGAACTTGGCTATCAGTTTCTGCTCGATGATTTTGCGTTGTCGTGTGTTTCTAAGGTTGCCTTGGAGAACGCTTACCCGCAGATCCGAGGCTGAATGTCCTTGACTGCTGAAGTGTTCCCCGACTGGGAGGTAACAATCCTGCCTGGCGATTGTTGCGCGGTGCTCGTTCATACGTTGTCTCAGTGTCTGCATGGTCTCGCCGATGTACCATGCCGCGGTGCATTCTTTCCTGCAATGTATGAGGTAGACAACGTTGGCCGAGTCACATGAGTATGTACCATGTACCTGGTGGGTAGTGTCCTCACGTGTGATGGTGGTATCTGTGTTGATGATCTGGCATGTCTTGCAGAGTTTGCCATGGCAGGGTTGTGTGGTGTCGTGGTCGCTGTTATCCTGAAAGCTGGGTAATTTGCTGCGAACGATGGTACTTCTGAGGTTAGGCGGCTGTTTGAAGGCAAGTAGTGGAGGCGCTAAGGCCATCCCCACACCTCCACTACTTGCCTTCAAACAGCCGCCTAACCTCAGAAGTACCATCGTTCGCAGCAAATTACCCAGCTTTCAGGATAACAGCGACCACGACACCACACAACCCTGCCATGGCAAACTCTGCAAGACATGCCAGATCATCAACACAGATACCACCATCACACGTGAGGACACTCCCCACCAGGTACATGGTACATACTCATGTGACTCGGCCAACGTTGTCTACCTCATACGTTGCAGGAAAGAATGCACCGCGGCATGGTACATCGGCGAGACCATGCAGACACTGAGACAACGTATGAACGAGCACCGCGCAACAATCGCCAGGCAGGATTGTTACCTCCCAGTCGGGGAACACTTCAGCAGTCAAGGACATTCAGCCTCGGATCTGCGGGTAAGTGTTCTCCAAGGCAACCTTAGAAACACACGACAACGCAAAATCATCGAGCAGAAACTGATAGCCAAGTTCCGCACTCATGAAGACGGTCTCAACCGGGATCTTGGGTTTATGTCACGATACATGATGTGATCCGGACTCGAGTCGTCGTTGGCTTGTTCACAGATGTGATTCCCAGTAAAAAAGTAAAAATTTTCCCAGTAAAAAAGTAAAAATTTTAAAGCTTTTCGTTTTACATACAGACGGCAGCTTTTGACACGTTAGAACCCCTGCGACTACACCTCATTGTCTCAGTTGTATCTTGCTATGTCTTTGATGTGGTACCTTCCTGGCTGACTTGATTAACTTTATCACACCTCGGCAGATAGTCAGGATGATTTAATTTAGTGGTCTGCAATTGTAAGGTACACATGCTTTGTTCTCTATCTATATATGCTTTGGCGATTCTGTATCTAATTTACTTCACCTGAGGAAGGAGCAATCGATAGCTCCGAAAGCTTGTGATTTCAAATAAAACTGTTGGACTATAACCTGGTGTTGTGCGACCTCTCAATCTTTAGCTATGGCAGAGATGTCGGAGTTCCATTTGAGGTCACAGGAGATATTGAAGAATATTCAATAAACGTAGAAGGATTAAGAATGCAGCCATTGCAGAGGTGGTAGATGTTGGTTAGACTTGTGAGAGATATGAAGAATTGAAGGAACAATGCTTAGTGTTTCCCCTAGCCTTGCCACCTCCGATGCTCTTCGCTCTGGATGGCCCTATTATCTCCAAGGCTATCTGCTCCATCAGTGTGAAGGTCCTCCCCCGGTGTTGCTCTTCTCCCTTGCAAGATGAGCCATTTTGTCCTGTAGAAACAGAGGGAGCGAGTCAGTGAGCTGTTTTTGAAAAGGGATGTGAATCCATGTGGGGCTTCTTCATATGACAGGGAGAAGAAGCAAGTTGCAAGCAGGATGGGTAAGTGCTCAATGGAATGAAGGTGGCTGGACTGTGAAGTGAAAAATCAGTTATCGGAGGAGGTCGTTGTTTGGCTGTTCTACCAGGTGGGAACAGAATGCTGTTAGTGACAGTTGTGAAGGCAGCAAGCAACAGTGTATGATTGGAATAAGAAGGAGCGGTGGTACAATGTCCGCTTGTGACTGGCGGAGAAGGATGTGATGCAGGGGAGGGAAGTGCTCTGAGTGTCAGGGGGGTGGGGGCGCGGGGGGTGATGTTGTCAGGAATAATGTTGGGAAATGGAGTTATGAAGACCTGTGCTCACCCTTGCTGCTCTGGTCAGGTCCTTGAAGCATTTCCTGCATTGAATCCATTTCCTGGAGGTGATGCTGCGAGAGTTCTCTACCTCTTGCACCTCTCACCAGGCCTGCTGAAAGATCTGTTTTTGTAGCTTCTTTCCATCAGATCGAAAGAAGACGTTCCTCAGCGAGGACCTCCACGGATGCGTCTGAGAACCTGGGGGCTTGCTTCTGACTCATCTTCGTTATTCAGATGTTTCCAGAGAAGCCACAGAGCAAATGTCAGCAATGTGAATGTAAGCTCCCTTGAAGTATGCATTCATACTTTAAATAGCCAGCTGGAGGCACGCAGGAAATCCCGCCCTGCTAGTGGGTGGGCTGCCCGTCATCAATGCGATCAGATGGGCAGCCTGCCAATCAGATAGTAATGAGGCCAGGCAGTTCAAATCCCCCAGGCCTCCCACCGATGGCATCTTCCCGAAAGCCACTACGAGTTAAATCCACCTCCCCCACCCTTCTGCATTGAGCTGCGTAGTTGTACTGTAGTGGAAGCTAAAGAACATCATACAGAAAATAATGCTCCAATAATTTCTTTTTACTTCATCCGTCTTAACAAATGCTCGCCAATATGTCTAAATTTGAACAAAACAGCCTTTTTTCAGCTCTCTGCAAGAGTCCTCCTTCCACAGATTTTTTTGCACAGTCATTAAAATGAGTTATTGATCAGTGTGAGCTGAAATTTTCAACAATCTTCATGGTGTCGGTTTTAATTGACTAATATGATTTATGTTCAGCATTAGTTGACTCATTATCACATGCACATTATAGGCTATAACGGTGAGGGTGGACCTATGAGGAATTACAGCCTGTTAGGGACCAGTCATCATAGTTTAACTAACTTGTCAAATGGCTTCTTGGAAGTGCCCTATGGGAAGAGTGTGTGGAGAATGCAAAATGCCACGCTAGAATCAGCAGAAATTGTCTGTCTTAAGTTACAGCCAATTGCATGTAAAGGAACTCCAAGAGGAATATAAAACTGCAGCAACCAGTGTTGTTCCAACCTAGTTAGCAGGCTTGTGTTCTGTCACTAGGGACACCGTACTTCATTCCCAACACATTCTTGGTCCTCTTAACAAGCAGCAAAATAAAAATAATACTTTTATTTTTAAAATCTTCAAAAAAAAATTATGCTCAACGTAAGGGCTGCATTCTTAGGAGGAAAAATTCAGTTGGTTGCGCCTCCCATTAGCGCCTTAAGAGGGCGCTAATGGGGCGCAAAGCAGCTAGCGCCTGGGCGCAGCGATGTTTGCGCCGCTCGCGAACTTAACTAGACATTTTGCGGCGGCGCTAAAATTTACCGCCGCGATCTCCTGCGCACGCAGATCTTGACGTCATACGAGGGTGCAACGCCCTTGTGGCGCCCCGGAGCAGAAATTGAGTGGCGCCCCCATCCTTTCCGCCTGGCGCATCCAACGACCGGAAGACTGGAATGCTATCAGTCGCTGTGGGGCTGGGGAGGGCGCTATTTAAAGGGGGCCTCTTCCTGTCTTTCTCTGTGGTTGACATTTTTGCACCAATCGTTCTGAGAGAGAGAGAGAGATTCGCAGAGAGAGAAAGAGAGACTTCTGCATTGAGTCAACGCTGTGTGAGGTACTTTTGGCTACTGATCATAACTTGGCAGGTACTTTGGTTTTTGGCCTTCATAACTTTGCTTGCAAAGAGACTATGGGGGCTGCACTGATTGGGGGCGTCGTCCTGCGCCAGCTGAATCGGAGGACACAGAGACGCAGAGAGAGAGTGGCAATGATGGCCAGATGGAGGAGGGCCAACAGGCGTCTGTACAGGAGAGCTTACCCTCCCAGGGTATATCGTGAACAGCTCTCCTACATTCATATGTCTGAGGAGCAGTGTTTGCGAAGGCTGCGCTTCAGCAAGGAGGTGGTCACTGAGCTCTGCCACCTGCTGCAGCCAGATCTGCAGCCTCAACTGAGGTCCAGGACGTCTCTGTCGGTGGCAGTGAAGATTACAGTGGCTCTGAACTTTTATGCTACTGGCTCATTTCAATTTGCTGCTGGGGACATCGCCAATATCTCCCAGTTCGCGGTGCATTGCTGCATCCGTCACGTCACAAATGCCCTCTTTAAAAGGAGACGAGAGTACATCTCTTTCCCCATGACCCCAGACAAGCAGCATGAACGCGCTCTGGGCTTTGCGAGGATAGCGGGCTTCCCCATGGTGCAGGGCGCCATTGACTGCACGCATGTGGCTTTGCGTGCTCCGCATGTGAATGCCGAGGATTTCCGGAACAGAAAGGGGTTCCATTCCTTGAATGTTCAGTTGGTCTGTGACCACAGACAGCTGATACTCGCTGTCAATGCCCACTATCCTGGCAGCTGCCACGATGCTTTCATCCTGCGCCAGACTACTGTGGCAGAACTTTTCGAGGCACCGCATCAGCCAGTTGGTTGGCTTCTCGGGGACAAGGGGTATCCACTGAACACCTGGCTGATGACACCGCTCCGTACGCCCAACACCCCTGCTGAGCTGCGGTACAACGAGAGCCATCAAGCTACATGGAACATCGTTGAGCACACAATCGGCGTGCTGAAGCAACGGTTCCGCTGTCTGGACCATTCTGGAGGAGCCCTGCAGTACTCGCCTGAGCGAGTTTCCCACTTCGTAGTTGTGTGCTGCATGCTGCATAACATGGCAATCCTCAGGACCCAGCCAATGCCACCAGGCCTTGGCGCACCACCAGAGGAGGAGGAGGAAGAGGAGGAGGAGGATGATCATCAGCAGCACCAAGGCGGGAGGGCGGCCCACAATGTTGAAACTGCAAGGGCCGTCCGTCAACGGCTGATAGCAAGCCGCTTCTAGGCCCCTGCTGAGGAAATGGCTTCTGCCATTGAGAACAACATGAATGAAACCAACCCGCAACCCCTAAGCCGGCCAAGGCAGCAATGATTCCAAAGACCAAACATGTACATTTTGAATACAAAAACTTATTTATTTTACAAACTCTGTGTGTGTCATTTCTTCATGACAAACTAATAGAAAGAAATACAAAAAAACAGTCATTAACATGACTGGTTCTCACAACCTGGAGATAATGTCCAAAACACTAAACAAAAGTTTAAACACGAACCTCGGCCTTTAATAAAAAATTGACAAACATTTTGTCACACCTCCTACTTTTTGCCCTTCGAGGGTGATCTCCTTCCCTTGCGCACTTCCCCCCTTCCCACCCTACTGCTCCTCCATAATGGGACCTCAGTGGCTGCAGCAAGGCTGGTGGAAGGCTGCTGATTCTCATAACCTGAGACTGCAGATGTCCTTGAAGGACGGCCTCGACCAGCTCTGGGCCTGGAGGGCCCGTCTGCAGACTGCACCAACTCTGCATGGGCGGCAGCAGTCTGTCCTACAGGCGGTGGCAAGTGCAGTGGAGAAGTGACAGTGGTGGCAGCAGGAATGCTGTCATCTTGAGAGAGGACAGCAACTCCCTGCTCGACCAACACACTGGCACTCCCACGGTGCAGCACTTCAGCATCCGGAGCAATCTGCTGGAGCACAGATTGCTGGCCTGCTGCGGCGCGGTGAGAGCCCCGGGGAAATGTGTCCGAACCATCGAGGATGGCAGCAGTCAGTGCTCGCATGCCCTCAATCTGAGTCTGCATGACAGCAGTCTGAGACTGAATTGCAGCACTAAGCTTTAGCGTGGCATCCGCCTGTGCTACAGTGAAGTGCTCCACACTCCTTGCCAGTGATTCAATGCATTCAGGCACCCTTCCACTGCACCCATGAGCTCAGTGTGCATGTCCACCGCCTGGGTGTTCATTTCAGCGATGAGCCGCTCCTCCTCTGCGTCCAGTGCAGCAGGACTCGCTGGCCTACTCTCCCTCCAGGGAGAAGGCCCCCGAGCTTCCCTACCCCCATCGCGTTGCTGCAGCCCGCTGGGTCCTGGAGCTTCACCCTCATCAGACCCTTCCCCCCTGCTCCCCTCCAGGGAAGGCGTGTTCCCAGTGTGGGCATGGGCTTCCTCGGGAGAGGGTGGCACTGATGCTCCGCCTTCATCTTCCTCCTCGCCTGCAGCTTCACTCCCACTGGCAGCTTGAAGGCCCGTCTCCTCAGCTGGTGAATCACCATCTGAAAGCAGGGAGGTACAAGAGTGGCTTTAGCATGAGGACAGGGTGGCAGTAAGGGAGCAATGAGTGCAGCGATTTAGTAAGTTGGATTGAAAGTGTCAAAGGCTGGTGTTGTGAGGGACAAGTGGAAGGACAGAGGACAAAAAGGTGATGACCTTACCATTGCTGTCCAGAACGGGGTCTGCGTCTCCAGTGGCGACGGGACCGATCACCCGGCTTGCCACAATCCTGTGGACGCGTGCTTCAAGATCGCTGAGGGGTTGCAGCTGAGGCCGCCCTCCACCCGTCCGTTGCTGCTGTCTCCTATTATGAGACAGCTTGGCCTGCAAGAAAAAGGACGGCGTCTGAGTAAATATACAGCCATGGTCTTGCCTGATGTGCCTCCCATAGGTGAATAGCCCTTACTGTATGCAGCCATGGTCTTGCCTGATGTGCCTCCCATAGGTGAATAGCCCTTACTGTATGCAGCCATGGTCTTGCCTGATGTGCCTCCCATAGGTGAATAGCCCTTACTGTATGCATAGTGTGGAATGTGCGTGTGTGTTTCATGAGAGGGCCATAGGTGTTGGATGAGTGTTGTGCATTGGGGTTTTAAGACCCTCTGGCCATAGAGTGAGGTTGAGATGGAGGGATGGAGAGGTATTGAAAAAAAGCCACTCACCCTGACGACCCGAGTGAGGTCGTTGAACTTTTTCCGACATTGAACATGGGTCCTGGGCACCATGCTCCTGCAGGAGACGCTCTGAGCCACCTCCCTCCACACTCTTCTGTACTCACGCGGCAAAGGCCTCCTGCCACTCTCTGGGTACAGTATTGATCTTCTGCGCTCCACCGCGCCAACCAGAGCATCCAAGGCCCACTCGCTGAAGCGCTGAGCTCGTTCTCTCACCCTCTCCATGGAAGATTTAGGCACAGGTCTCTCCAGGCCGAGATACATAGATACATAGATACATAGATACATAGATGATAGGAGCAGGAGTAGGCCATCCGGCCCTTCGAGCCTGCTCCGCCATTTAATGAGATCATGGCTGATCCTCCAATTCAGTATCCCGTCCCCGCCTTCTCTCCGTAACCCTTAACCCCTTTTGCCTGTAGAAATATATCTAATTCCCTCTTAAATATATTTAATGAGCTGGCGTACACTGCCCTCTGTGGCAATGAGTTCCACAGGTTCACCACCCTCTGAGTGAAGAAATTCCCCCTCATTTCTGTCCTAAATGGTTTAGCCCTTATCCTTAAATTATGTCCTCTAGTTCTGTTCTCACCCGCCAAGGGAAACATTCCTTCTGCATCTAGCCTGTCTAGACCTGTCAGAATTTTATACACTTCTATGAGGTCCCCTCTCAATCTTCTAAACTCCAGTGTGTACATCCCTAAACTACATAGTCTCTCCTCATAGGTCAATCCCGCCATTCCTGGTATCAGCCTGGTGAATCGCCGCTGCACGCCCTCCATGGCAAGAACATCTTTCCTCAGATGAGGCGACCAAAACTGTACACAGTACTCGAGGTGTGGTCTCACCAGTGCCCTGTACAGCTGCAGCAAGGTATCCCTGTTCCTGTATTCCAACCCTTTTGCTATGAAGGCCAGCATACCGTTTGCCTTCTTGACCGCCTGTTACACCTGCATGCTCGCCTTCAGTGACTGGTGTACAAGAACACCCAGGTCTCTCTGTACTTCCCCCTCTCCCAATTTATTGCCATTTAAATAATAATTTGCCCTCCCGTTCCTGCACCCAAGGTGGATAACTTCGCACTTGTCCACATTATAGTGCATCTGCCATTTATCCGCCCAATCACCCAGTCTGTCCAAATCGCTCTGGAGCTTCCTGGTCTCCTCCTCTGAGCCCACCCCCCCTCCTAGTTTAGTGTCGTCTGCAAATTTGGAAATGCTGCATCCGACTCCCTGATCCAGGTCATTAATGTAAATTGTGAACAGCTGGGGACCCAGGACAGATCCCTGTGGTACCCCACTTGTTACTGCCTGCCATTCAGAAAATGAGCCGTTTATTCCAACTCTCTGTTTTCTATCTGACAGCCAGTTCTCTATCCACGTCAATACTTTCCCCTTTATCCCATGAGCTTCAATTTTCTCTGCTAATCTTTTATGTGGGACCTTATCGAAGGCCTTTTGGAAGTCTAGGTACACCACATCTACTGGCTCTCCCCCATCTATTTTACCAGTTACTCCCTCAAAAAATTCCAATAGATTAGTCAAGCACGATTTACCCTTTGTAAATCCATGTTGACTCTGTCCTATCCTGTCCCCATTTGCTAAGTGCTCCGCTATTTCATCCTTAATGAGATTCAAGGCTCCAATGAGCAGGGTGTGGCTGGAGTGCAAGATCGACCCTCCCCTTTAAGAACTGTCCGGCGCCAGTGTGTCTGTGCTCCATCGCTAACTGACAGCACCTGCGCTGCGCCCGCGCTCTGAGTTAGCGCCTCGCTCCTCGGCCTTTGCGCCTTAAGACAGGTGTGTAGCGCCTGATTTAGCGCTCCAGTCACCTCCAGGGGCGTTAAAAGCCAAGTTTGCCGTCGGTGGCAATAATTAGCGCCAGGCGCTAATCTTTGCGCCCGGCCGATAATTGCGCCCCAAATGGGGCGATACTGAATTTCTCCCGCTAGTCTTTCAACTATCAATATTCTCGGCCTGTCTATCTCTTGTGACCTCAACTGGAACTTCCAATACTTCCCCATAGCTAAAGATACCTCTTTGAAACACATTTCTTACCCAATACTTGAATACCTATCCCATATCAAGGGAGGCTATGTTAGTCCTGGGATTGGAACACTCTCCATTTGGGAATGCAGTGTCAGCGTCAACCTCTCAATTACAGCATTGTTGGATGTAGAATAAATCTCCATCTACATCTGCTGCAACTATGGAAGGAGTTTTAATGTGGAGCAGCATGTGGATTTAGATGCGGGTGGGGGTTTAAAGTGGTCGACAATTTCTTCGCGTCTAGAGGCCAGCTCCAACGCACCGACTTCTGTGTTTAACTCGGGCACATTCGGCTGGTTGTGCGTAACTCCCTCTGGAGAGACGGGTTACCAATTTAAATATGTTAATCACTCCATTGTAGCGATATTTCAACCTACATTTGATTTAACGACGCATCCACAGATTTCCCGGGCTTCCTGAAACGCGACCATGAAACCAATGCGAGAACACAATGGCAATTCATGGGACAAATTTTCAGATCCTCTCTGGCCATAGGGGAGGTGCCAGAGGACTGAAGGACAGCTAAAGTAGTACCATTATTCAAGAAGGGTAGTAGGGATAAACCAGGGAATTACAGGCCAGTGAGCCTAACATCAGTGGTAGGGAAATTATTGGAAAAAATTCTGAGGGACAGAATTAGTCTCCACTTGGAGAGGCAAGGATTAATCAAGGATAGTCAGCATGGCTTTGTCAGGGGGAGATCATGTCTGCCCAATTTGATTGAATTTTTCGAGGGGGTGACTAGGTGTGTGGATGAGAGTAGTGCATTTGATGTAGTCTACATGGACTTCAGTAAGGCTTTTGACAAAGTCCCACATGGGAGACTGGTCAAGAAGGTAAGAGCCCATGGGATCCAGGGCAATTTGGCACATTGGATCCAAAATTGGCTTAGTGGCAGGAGGCAGAGGGTAATGGTCGAAGGTTGTTTTTGTGACTGGAAGCCTGTGTCCAGTGGTGTACCGCAGGGATCGGTGCTGGGTCCTTTGCTGTTTGTAGTGTACATTAATGATTTAGATATGAATGTAGGAGGTATGATCAGTAAGTTCGCAGATGACACGAAAATTGGTGGAGTGGTAAATAGCGAGGAGGGAAGCCTCAGGCTACAGGACGATATAGACGGGTTGGTCAGAACAATGGCAAATGGAATTTAACCCTGAAAAGTGTGAGGTGATGCATTTTGGGAGGACAAACAAGGCAAGGGAATACTCAATGAATGGTAGGACCCTAGGAAGGACAGAGGATCAGAGGGACCTTGGTGTGCATGTACATAGATCCCTGAAGGCAGCAGGACAGTTGGATAAGGTGGTTAAAAGGCATATGGGATACTTGCCTTCATTAGCCGAGGCATAGAATATAAGAGCAGGGAGGTTATGATGGAGCTGTACAAAACGCTAGTTAGGCCACAGCTGGAATACTGTGTGCAGTTCTGGTCACCACACTATAGGAAGGATGTGATTGCATTAGAGAGGGTGCAGAGGAGATTCACCAGGATGTTACCTGGGCTGGAGCGTTTCAGCTATGAAGAGATACTGGATACGCTGGGGTTGTTTTCCTTAGAGCAGAGAAGGCTGAGGGGGGACCTGATTGAGGTGTACAAAATTATGAGGGGCATAGATAGGGTAGATAGAAAGGAACTTTTCCCCTTAGTAGAGGGGTCAATAACCAGGGGGCATAGTTTCAAGGTAAGGGGCAGGAGGTTTAGAGGGGATTTGAGGAAAAACTTTTTCACCCAGAGGGTGGTTGGAATCTGTAACTCACTGCCTGAAAGGGTGGTAGAGGCAGGAACCCTCACAACATTCAAGAAACATTTAGATGAGCAGTTGAAATGCCATAGCATACAAGGCTACGGACCAAGTGCTGGAAAATGGGATTAGAAGAGATAGGCCTTGATGGCCGGTGCGGACACGATGGGCCGAAGAGCCTCTTTCTGTGCTATATACCTCTATGGGGGAAAAATTCAGTTGGTTGCGCCTCCCGTTAGCGCCTTAAGAGGGCGCTAATGGGGCGCAAAGCATCCAACGCCCAGGCGCGGCGATGTTTGCGCCGCTTGCGAAATTAACTAGACATTTTGCGGCGGCGCTAAACACTACCGCCACGATCTCCTGCGCCGGCAGATCGTGACATCAGTCGAGTGCACAACGCCCCGGTATCACCCCGGAGCGGATATTGAGTGGCGCCCCCTGACTTACTGCCTGCCGCTAGCAACGACAGTTTGAGGGGAGCGTTTTGCAGTCATGAAGGGACTGGGGGAGCGCTATTTAAAGGCGACTGCTTCCTGCCTTTTATTGTTGGCGACATTTTTGAACCACGCATTCTGAGAGAGAGAGAGAGAGAGAGACTTCTGGAGAGATTCAACGCTGTGTGAAGGAGTTTTGTGTACTGAGCAGCACTTTGCAGGTTCATTTTGATTTGCCCTTCCTTGTATCGATTTAGAAGAGACAGTGGGGGCTGCACTCTGAGCTCTTTCCCTGGTACTCTCCATTGTTCTTTCCAACAGATTTGACGTGCAGGTCTCTCCAGGCCGAGATTCAAGGCTGCAATGAGCAGGATGTGGATGGAAAGCAAGATCAACCCTCTCCTTTAAGAACTGGCCCGTGCCATTGTGTAGAGGATAGAGGATTGGCTATCTAACAGAAGGCAGAGAGTTCGGATAAATGGTTCATTCTCAGACTGGCAATCAGTAACTAGTGGTGTTCCGCAGGTGTCAGTGCTGGGTCCCCAACTCTTTACAATCTATATTAACAATTTGGAGGAGGGGACCGAGTGTAACATATCAAAGCTTGCAGATGATACTAAGATGGGAGGGAAAGTAGTGAGTGAGGAGGACGTAAAAAATCTGCAAGGGGACATAGACAGGCTAAGTAAGTGGGCAGAGATTTGGCAGATGGAATACAATACTGGAAAGTGTGAGGTTATGCACTTTCGCAGGACAAATAGTAGAGCAAGTTATTATCTAAATGGCAAGAAACTGGAAAGTACTGAAGTACAAAGGAATCTGGGGGTCCTGGTGCACGAAACTCAAAAGGTTAGTATGCAGGTGCAGCAAGTGATTAAGAAGGCCAGTGGAATGTTGGCTTTCATTGCTAAGGGGATAGAATATAAAAATAGGGAGGTATTGCTTCAGTTGTACAAGGTATTGGTGAGACCGCACCTGGAATACTGCATACAGTTTTGGTGTCCATACTTAAGAAAAGACATACTTGCTCTCGAGTCAGTACAAAGAAGGTTCACTCGGTTAATCCCGGGGATGAGGGGATGGACATATGAGGAGAGGTTGGGTAGATTGGGACTCTACTCATTGGAGTTCAGAAGAATGAGAGGCGATCTTATTGAAACATATAAGATTGTGAAGGGGTTGGATCGGGTGGATGCGGGGAGGATGTTCCCGATGATGGGTGAAACTAGAACTAGGGGGCATAGTCTTAGAATAAGGGGCTGCTCTTTCAAAACTGAGATGAGAAGGAACTACTTCACTCGGAGGGTAGTAGGTCCATGGAATATGCTGCCCCAAAAAGCTGTAGAAGCTACATCATTACATAAATTTAAAACAGAAATAGACAGTTTCCTAGAAGTAAAGGGAATTAAGGGTTACGGGGAGCGGGCAGGAATTTGGACATGAGTCTAGGTTCGGATCGGTCATGGCCCTGTAGGTAGCGTAGCGGGCCCAGGGGCCGTGTAGCCTGATCCTGCTCCTATTTCGTGTGTCCAATTCTGTTAGGTTCAGGAGATGGTTCTGTGATAGTAGATTGGCGGTTAGGATCAGATCAGCCATGATCTTATTGAATGGCGGAGCAGGCTCGAGGGGCCAATTGGCCTACTCCTGCTCCTATTTCTTATGTTCTTATGTGTGTGTTCCATTGCTGACTGACATCGCATGAGCTTCTCCAGCGCTCTGACGTAGCGCCTCGCTCCTCGGCCTTTGCGCCTTAAGACAGGTGTGAAGCGCCTGATTTAGCGCTCCAATCACCTCCAGGGGCGATAAAAGTCAAGTTTGCATTCGGTGGCGATAATTAGCGCCAGGCACTAATCTTTGCGCCCGGCCGATAATTGCGCCCCAAATGGGGCGATACTGAATTTCTCCCCCTATGACTCTATGGGGGAAAAATTCAGTATCGCCTCATTTGGGGCGCAATTATCGGCCGGGCGCAAAGATTAGCGCCTGGCGCTAACTATCGCCTCCGACTGCAAACTTGACTTTTATCACCCCTGGAGGTGACTGGAGCGCTAAATCAGGCGCTACACATCTGTCTTAAGGCGCAAAGGCCGAGGAGCGAGGTGCTAACTCAGAGCGCTGGCGAAGCTCATGTGATGTCAGTCAGCAATGGAACACAGACACAATGGCCCCTGCCAGTTCTTAAAGGGGAGGGCTGATCTTTCTTTCCATCCACATCCTGCTCATTGCAGCCTTGAATCTCGGCCTGGAGAGACCTGTACATCAAATCTGCTGGAAAGATCAATGGAGAGAACCAGGGAAAGAGCTCAGAGTGCAGCCCCCCCAGTCTCTTCTAAATCGATACAAGGAAGGGCAAATCAAAATGAACCTGCAAAGTGCTGCTTAGTACCCAAAACTCCTTCACACAGCATTGAATCTCTCCAGAAGTGTCTCTCTCTCTCAGAATGCGTGGTTCAAAAATGTCACCAACAAAAAAAGGCAGGAAGCGGTCGCCTTTAATTAGTGCTCCCCCAGCTCCCCTCAACCTGTCGTTGCTAGCGGCAGGCGGTGAGGCAGGGGGCGCCACTCAATATACGCTCCGGGGCGCTACCGGGGCGTTGCGCACTCGACTGACGTCACGATCTGCCGGCACAGGAGATCGTGGCGGTAGTGTTTAGCGCCGCCGCAAAATGTCTAGTTAATTTCCCGAGCGGCGCAAACATCGCTGCGCTCGGGCGCTAGTTGTTTTGCGCCCCATTAGCACCCTCTTAAGGCGCTAATGGGAGGCGCAACCAACTGAATTTTTCCCCCTATGACTCTATGGGGTAGAAATTAGGTCGCGCCCCATTTGGGGCGCAAATATCGTCCGGACGCAAATATTAGCGCCTGGCGCTAATTATCGGCACTGATGGGAAACTTCACTTTTACCGCCCCGGGAGGTGAGTGGAGCGCTAAAGCAGGCGCTGCACACCTCTCTTAAGGTGCAAAGGCCGAGCAGTGAGGCGCTAACTCGGAGCGCTGGCGAAGCTCATGTAATGTCAGTCAGCAATGGAACACACACACAATGGCACGGGCCAGTTCTTAAAGGGGATGGTTAATCTTGCTTTCCATCCACATCCTGTTCATTGCTGCCTTGAATCTCGGCCTGGAGAGACTTGCACATCAAATGTGCTGGAAAGAACAATGGAGAGCACCAGGCAAAGAGCTCAGAGTGCAGCTCCCACGGTCTCTGCTAAATCGATACAAGGAATGGCAAATCAAAATGAACCTGCAAAGTGCTGCTCAGTACCCAAAACTCCTTCACACAACGTTGAATCTCTCCAGAAGTCTCTCCCTCTCTCTCTCAGAATGCGTAGTTCAAAAATGCCACCAACAATAAAAGACAGGAAGAGGCCCCCTTTAAATAGCGCCCCCCCCCCAGCCCCACAGCGATTGATAGCGTTCCAGTCTTCTGGTCGTTGGAAGCACCAGGCGGTAAGGCAGGGGGCGCCACTCAATTTCCGCTACGGGCCGCCCCAAGGGCGTTGCACCATGGAATGACGTCACAATCTGCGCGCGCAGGTGGTCGCAGCGGTAAGTTTTAGCGCCGCCGCACAATCTCAAGTTAAGTTCTCGAGCGGCGCAAACATCGCTGCGCCCGGGCGTTAGCGGCTTTGCGCCCCATTAGCGCCCTCTTAAGGCGCTAACGGGTGGCGCAACCAAGTGAATTTTTACCCCTATGGCTCAAATTCAAGCAAATACAGCACTAAATACTCGATGCTCACAGCTGCTTTCTTACCTAGCACTGGGAAAGTGTTTGTTCAGAGTACTTGTGGTGAGAGGTTAGTTTCTGCACTTTAGAGGTTTTGAGACTCAGGTCAGGATGGGTTGTGCCATGACTGCCTTAGATTGGACCTCGGACGAGAAGCAAGATGACCACCAGCAGCAGCAAGAATCTGCTGTGGAAGGCCTGCAGATAGCAGGCAACAGAGGGGAGAGCCCGCAGGAGGCACTACCTGCGTAACAGGGTGTACAGGTAGAGGCTCAGTATCCTTGACCTCGCGGAAGAGCAGTGTTTTCGGAGGCTGAGATTGTCATGTCAGGTGGTGGCAGACATTTGCAGTCTCCTAGAAGAAGACCTGCTCCCTGCTGGACCTGGTGGGCACACATTACCAGTGGCTGTGAAAGTGACCACCGCCCTCAACTTGTTTGCTTCCAGATCCTTCCAGGGCACTACCGGAATCATATCGAGGTCTCCCAGTTGGCTGCACATAAATGCATAAGGCAGGTCACTGGATTGTTTGCCAGAATGAGCGATTATGTCATCTTCGCCTGTGATGACGCCAGTCAGAATGAGTGGGCGTTCGGGTTTGTGTCTCTGGCTGGCTTCCCACGGGTGCCTGGACAGATCTGGAGGTGCCCTTCAGTACTCGCCAGCCAGGGTCTCCAGAATGATCATGGTGTGCTGCGCTCTACCCATCATCGCGTAGCAGTGAGGATTGGAGCTGCAGGAGGAACAAGTCACTGTGCACACATTGTCTGCGGACGAATCCGAGGAGGAGGAAGAGGATGAGGAAGAGGAAGATGGCGACCACAACGCAGCACCAGCCGCTCACATTGCAGCCCGGGATGCCAGGGATTCCCTTATAGCTGTCAGGTTCAATTAGTCCCTACCACTGCACCCATGTAACAACCACATCTAACGGCCACTCTCATCCCCCACCTTCCCCCCCACCCCCAATCCCACTGTCACAAAGCAGACCTGCTACCAACCAAACACCCATTGCACATCCCCCCATTGGCCCTGTTAATTCATGTCTTCCCATTCGTCAACAAGCAACTGAAAATGTGAGTTGCCACCCAGCAACTATAATTAGGCAACACAGGAAAGTAATGCAAAGTAATAAAATTTATGTGATTCTACTAAAGAGCGTAAACTTCACTCATGTGCATACCATGTGTAATTACAAAGCTTTAATCTTCCTTTTCCTACCACTCCTACGTGGTGCATCCTGTGTGGTTTCAGCAGAGGTAGAGGCAGGCTGCTCAGATCCCTTTTCTGACTGCTGAGATGCTCTTGGGTTTTTGGAGCCTGTGAGGGCCCTGCCAAAAACTGCTTCACCTGCACCTGTGCAGGGGCCATCGGGAGCAGAGGCAACATGTCAGGTACTGACTGAGGGTGCGCAATAGGTGAGAAGTGGAAACACTTTGAGTGGAGTCCCCACATTCATATCCCCTTTCGTCATTATCTCTCTCGTGTGTCAGCTGCACTTCACTGCTACCACTGTGCTGGAGAGCAGCTAGGTGCAGATTAATGACGTGTTGTAAGGCCAAGGCTAAGGTGTCTATCATCCTATTTAAGGTACCAGACATGTTGGCATCCAGAGTCTGCAAGGCCGTGGTCTCATTTGATTGTCGCGATTAATGTTCCCAGAGTTGGCCACTCTATCCATAAAAGAAGACATCATCGCAATACCTTGTTCAACCCACTCGTACTTGAGGTGGACTCCTCCGTACTCTCTGCAATCGTGGACAGTGTACATGGAAGGCCTGTCAGTGCATTGCAGATTTTCTCCTGTCCCTCAATAATTATCTTTTTTATCATCGTCCCCCAGGGTACAGCAGAGTCCAGCTGAGCAGAGCTTGGTGAAAACCAGGTGAAAACCCAACTAACTGTCTAAGTGGACCCACTGAAGTGCTGGTGCATGGTATGCATGATTCCTGTAATGGTGCACCGTCAGAAGGAATCATCTTCTCCGTGGTTTCATCATCTAGGAGCATCACCGATTGCTACTGTATGTGTGAAGGCCCTGCAAAGAGAAAAGATATGAATGAGTACTGACAAAGTAAGAATGTTGCAACTTATCATTATGAAGATGATCATATTTCACTTTCACTTGCTGCTGAAATCAAGTCAACATGACTGAGTGTTGTATGACATGTGGGTCAATGATATTTAATGCAGTCACCAGATAGCTGGGTGGTCCCCATCTCCGATGGCCAGGGACGCTGAGACGCCACTGATCTCCAGCATGTCCTCCTCTGAAGTTATCAGCTGTGAGATCTGTGGAGGACCACCTCTGGTTCTTTCCCCCTCCCTTGTGTTTTAGGCTCTCTTCTCCTGCAATGGGAGAAAGAACAGACCTATGAGTGACTGTAATGGCATATGTGTTCACCCGATGGATGCAGTGCATTTGGTGAGAGTGACTATCAGGGAGAGGAATCAAATTGCATAAGGATGAGGGTGAGTGGTGGGTGGGTAGATGGGGGTGTGAAGAAGTGCATAGAAAGAGAAGGATGGGTGTGCTTGCAAGGTAAGTAGGTGTGAGGAGTGATGTGATAGAGTAGGCTTCAGAAGGCAGAAGGGGGGCGGGGGTGATGCGCACGGCAGGATGTAGGTGAATGTACAACTGTACTCACCTTTCCTGACCTGGTTAGGTCATTAAAGCACTTCCTGCACTGAATCCAGGAGTGTGGCACAATGCTCCTGCTGCTGACCTCCTGGGCCACATTCAGCCACACCTTCTTTGTGTCAGCAGCAGGTGCACGCAGACTCCTTAAAAGCTGTTATCAACCGACCTGCCTCCTGAGAGCAGATTGGTCTCCTGCCCCAGACCTGTCTCCGTTTTAACTGGAAGTGGGCGGGTTCGAGTGAGGTTGGGGTCGGGTCTGAAATTTTAATAACTTTTACTTCACACCCGACCCTGTTTCTGGGGGTTAAAATTACCCCCAATCTTGACAGACTATTCTCCTGCACCTTTTAGCAAGTAACCAATCAATATTTGGATAATCTGTCCTTCAGGCTAGAGATTGGTGTATGTCCAGGAAAAGATAAAGAGGAAGTAAGAAATTATTTAGAAAATAACAATACATTTCTGTGTGTTTGTACAGCTCTTTATAAGTGTTAAGATCAGCAAATAGATGAAACGTTTAACTATTTTCAAGAGATTTAAAGACCTGCACCATCTGTGCAATGCTAACTGCTGTAATGCCCCATTGTTAGCTCTGGGTCAACAGATATATTTAAAAAAAACACAGAGATTATAGCAGTTGTCAGGCTACAACAGCTGTAGCTTATGCAATATCTTTACCAAACTTGGGGATGATCCAAGGGATGTACTGTTAATCATTGCTATCGTTGTAACAGTATTTGCATACAAACAAGCTATACACCTTCACAGTCAGTGTTGCCAACACTTGAAATTTTGTTGATGATTTATTGATTTTGCTCTATTGTTTTAATGCATATAATTCACACAGATAGACAAACAAATTCGCTCTCTGAGACAGCTGTTGCTCTGAGGTATCGCAAATGTTAGTATTTATAACACAAAAACTATTTAAAAATTAATTTCAGTAAAATGTACTTTCAGAAATAGTAGGGGGTAGAAATTAGGTCGCGCCCCATTTGGGGCGCAAATATCGTCCGGACGCAAATATTAGCGCCTGGCGCTAATTATCGGCAGTGACGGGAAACTTCACTTTTACCGCCCTGGGAGGTGAGTGGAGCGCTAAAGCAGGCGCTGCACACCTCTCTTAAGGCGCAAAGGCCGAGCAGTGAGGCGCTAACTCGGAGCGCTGGCGAAGCTCATGTAATGTCAGTCAGCAATGGAACACACACACAATGGCACGGGCCAGTTCTTAAAGGGGATGGTTAATCTTGCTTTCCATCCACATCCTGTTCATTGCTGCCTTGAATCTCGGCCTGGAGAGACTTGCACATCAAATGTGCTGGAAAGAACAATGGAGAGCACCAGGCAAAGAGCTCAGAGTGCAGCTCCCACGGTCTCTGCTAAATCGATACAAGGAATGGCAAATCAAAATGAACCTGCAAAGTGCTGCTCAGTACCCAAAACTCCTTTACACAACGTTGAATCTCTCTAGAAGTCTCTCCCTCTCTCTCTCAGAATGCGTAGTTCAAAAATGCCACCAACAATAAAAGACAGGAAGAGGCCCCCTTTAAATAGCGCCCCCCCCCCAGCCCCACAGCGATTGATAGCGTTCCAGTCTTCTGGTCGTTGGAAGCGCCAGGCGGTAAGGCAGGGGGCGCCACTCAATTTCCGCTACGGGGCGCCCCAAGGGCGTTGCACCATGGAATGACGTCACAATCTGCGCGCGCAGGTGGTCGCAGCGGTAAGTTTTAGCGCCGCCGCACAATCTCAAGTTAAGTTCTCGAGCGGCGCAAACATCGCTGCGCCCGGGCGTTAGCGGCTTTGCGCCCCATTAGCGCCCTCTTAAGGTGCTAACGGGTGGCGCAACCAAGTGAATTTTTACCCCTAGATGTCCAAACTTAGCTGAAATTTTTTTTTTTTTAATTCACTTTCGGAATAATGTACAGTATTTCTAGCAAAGCCAAGATGAAGGTATACTTGTATAGTGCTTATGTTGCTGGACCAATAATCCAGAGGTTTGAACTAATAATCCAGAGAATATTAGTTCAAATCCTAATTTGAATTCAGTTTAAAAATCTGGAAATAAAAAATTGGTATCAGTAACAGTGACTATGAGGTTGTTGGATTGTCATTAAAATGCAACTGGTTCACTAATGTCCTTTAAGGAAGGAAACCTGCCGTCCTTACCCAGTGTGGCCTATATGTGACTTCAGTCCCATAGTAATGTGATTGACTCTTAACAGCCCTCTGAAGTAGCGTAGCAAGCCACTCAGTTAGAAGGCCCACCACCACCTTCTCAGGGCAACTTGGGATGGACAATAAATGCTGGCCTTGCCAGTGATGCCCACATCCTGAGAATGAATTTTCAAAAACATATTGATGCCCCAATGCAGCGCATCATCCGAGCTTGTCGGAATGTCGGCTCCAACCTGCCAAATTCTGTTTTTTACTGAGGCGGGACAAGGGACGGGCAGCCAACAAGCTCCCAGGAGGTACCCACTCCCAGGAGGTGGGTTTGCATTTTAAATATGTTAATGAGTCTGGAAGCCTCTGATTTAACCGCGGGAAACCCGGCAGCTGCAGCGAGACGAAGACAGCTTCGGGGAGAAGGTAAGTGCCTTTACAGTACTCCTTGTGGGCCAGGAGGAGCAGGCGTGCTTCCTCCCGGCCCCCCAAGCTCCCCCACCATCTGACCCGCCCTCCCCGGGGTCGGTGAGTGGACCAACTTGTGGTCCCCATCCGACTGGAAGCCAAACCTGTCAATCAGGCTGACTTCCGGGCAGGGACCCTGGCAGGGCCAAAAGACGCACGCTGTGGAGTTAAAAGTCCTCAGCTTGCGGGGAAACCTGGACTTCTAGAGGAATCAAGGGATATGGAGATCGGGCGGGAAAGTGAAGTTGAGGTCGATGATCAGCCATGATCTAATGAATGGCGGAGCAGGCTCGAGGGGCCGTATGGCCTACTCCTGCTCTTATTTCTTATGTTCTTATAAGAGGGCTATTTTAACCTGTCTCGTCAGTTGGGAAACCCACGGGATTGTGTGGAACGATGGTTTTACACCTGCCCAATATTATTCTCCATTTACTGCAATGAGGAATAAAATCGGGCGGGGTGTAAAACCAGCATTGCACCCGATACTGTCAGTCTGTTAGGTGAAAATTACTGGCAAGGCTTGCTGAATTGACCATTCTGATATCTGAGCCTAAGGAGGAGTAGAAAATACAACAATCAGAAAGTTTTTTTAAATGTTTGTCTATCTAGTTGTAGAACAAAATTCAACTTATATGTTTTGCTAAGCTGTCAATCCGATAATTTTCCATTGATTGACCTACAAATCTGAACTGCCTCTTGGGATAACTAATAGGCCGACTGCAGAATAAAGACTCAAGCTCTGCAGTTTTTAAGCAGTGTTACCTAGATAGCAACTGAAATGTTGGGAAGCTGCCTGTGTCCTGTCAGAAATTCCATTCTCTCACATATTGCTTGTAACTCTACAGCAGTAAAACACCATTGGAACCCTCACAGCCTTCTGAGGACAAATGAACAGATGGATGGAGATTATAAGAGATAGCTTTGATCTCCACCGTTCTCAAGCAGCAGCTGAGGCTGGGAGTGTACAGCAGAAAGATCAGGTACACCGTGTTTATATTTTTGGAAACAAAAAATTGCAGCAATGAATATTGTAATGAGCTATGCAAAATACTGCATTTAATGTAGGTCAGTGTTAAACAACTAAAGCTGCTTTGGCATTTTTACAGTGCCTGTGTTGCATATAATTAGCTGAGTCACAGATATGAGTACTGTGAAGGCTGGAGATCCATTCCAGTCTGAGTTTACCTATTGTTTCATTTCAATTAGCTGTGATCTTTCTTATGTTATAAACACTTCTGCAGCAATGTAAATCATCAGCCAGCAGTGTCTGTTTGTAGCAAAAACACCTGAAGTATTGTTCATGTGCAACCCTTATTTACATGTGGTCATTCTCAATTTAAGCTTTGATGATGTCCTGAATACGATGTAAGTTGGCTACAGTGCTAGACATCCTGGGATGGATTTTCTTCTGAATTTTTGGTACTTTTGAGGTGGCATATGAAATAAAATGGGGTGGTAACGCATAGTAACTTAAAACCACTGGTCTAAAATAGCACCAAAATTATCCTTGCAAACAACAAGAAATAGTAAGGTATTAGGTGGGGTCAGACTAAGAGAGAATACAAGAAGGTCTAAGATAGGTTTACATTGCTTGTGTGTAAACGCACAAAGTGTGGCAAATAAGGTTGGTGAGCTGCAGGCACAAATAGCCACATGGGAATATGATGTCGTGCAATGACAGAGGCCTGGCTCAAAAAAGGGCAGGATTGGGTTTTAAATATTCCTGGATATAAGGTGTTCAGGAAAGATAGGAAAGGAAAGAAAGGAGGTGGGCTGGCAGTATTGGTTAAGGAGAATGTTACAATGCTGGAGAAAGAGGATGTCCTGGAGGGGTCAAGGACAGAATCTATTTGGTTAGAGTTAAGAAATAATAGAGGTGCCATTACACTACTAGGTGTATTCTATAGACCACCCACTAGTGGGAAAGATAAAAAGGAGCAAATTTGCAGGGAAATTACAGAGAGGTGCAAGAACTATAGAGTAGTGATAATGGGGGACTTCAACTATCCTAATATAGACTGGGATAGTAATAGTGTAAAGGGCAGAGAGGGGGGTAGAATTTCTGAAGTGTGTTCAGGAGAACTTTCTGGATCAGTATGTTTCCAGTCCAACAAGAAAGGAAGCATTGCAGGATCTGGTTCTGGAGAATGAGGTGGGTCAAGTGGAGCAAGTGTCAGTAGGTGAACATTTAGGGAACAGTGATCATAGTATCATAAAGTTTAGATTAGCTATGGAAAAGGACAGGGAGCAATCTAGAGTAAAAATACTTAATTGGAGGAATTCAAATTACAGTGGGTTGAGAACGGATCTGGCCCGGGTAAAATTGAATCAAAGATTGGCAGGCAAAACTGTAGTGGAACAATGGGCTGCCTTTAAAGAGGAGATGGTTCAGGTACAGTCGAGGTACGTTCCCACGAGGGGCAAAGGTAGGGCAACTAAAGCCAGAGCTCCCTAGATGACAAAAGAGATAGAGAATAAGATGAAGCAGAAAAAGAGCGTGTATGACAGATATCAGGTTGAGAATACAAGTGAGAATCAGGCTGAATATAGAAAGTTCAGAGGGGAAGTGAAAAAGAAAATAAGAGGAGCAAAGAGAGAGTATGAGAATAGATTGGCAGCTAACATAAAAGGGAATTCAAAAGTATTCTATAGATATATAAATAATAAATGGGTAGTAAGAGGAGGGGTGGGGCCGATTAGGGACCATAAAGGAGACCTACGCATGGCGGCAGAGGGCATGGCTGAGGTACTAAATGAGTACTTTGCACCTGTCTTCACCAAGGAAGAAGATGTTGCCAAAGTCATAGTGAAAGAGGAGGTAGTGGAGATACTGGATGAGATAAAAATAAATAAAGAGGAGGTACTAGAAAGGCTGTCTGGGGGAGAAATTCAGTATCGCCCCATTTGGGGCGTAATTATCGGCCGGACGCAAAGATTAGCGCCTGGCGCTAATTATCGCCACCGACTGCAAACTTGACTTTTATCGCCCCTGGAGGTGATTGGAGCGCTAAATCAGGCGCTTCACACCTGTCTTAAGGCGCAAAGGCCGAGGAGCGAGGCACTACCTCAGAGCATTGGCGAAGCTCATGTGATGTCAGTCAGCAATGGAACACAGACACAATGGCGTGGGCCAGTTCTTAAAGGGGAGGGCTGATCTTGCTTTCCATCCACATCCTGCTCATTGCAGCCTTGAATCTCGGCCTGGAGAGACCTGCACATCAAATCTGCTGGAAAGAACAATGGAGAGTACCAGGGAAAGAGCTCAGAGTGCAGCCCCCACAGTCTCTTCTAAATCGTTGCAAGGAAGGGCAAATCAAAATGAATCTGCAAAGTGCTGCTCAGTACCCAAAACTCCTTCACACAGCGTTGAATCTCTCCAGAAGTGTCTCTCTCTCTCTCTCTCTCAGAATGCGTGGTTCTACAATGTCACCAACAATAAAAGGCAGGAAGCGGTCGCCTTTAAATAGCGCTCCCCCAGTCCCTTCCTGACTGCAAAACGCTCCCCTCAACCTGTCGTTGCTAGCGGCAGGCGGTAAGGCAGGGGGCGCCACTCAATATCCGCTCCGGGGCAATACCGGGGCGTTGCGCACTCGACTGACGTCACGATCTGCCGGCGCAGGAGATCGTGGCGGTAGTGTTTAGCGCCGCTGCAAAATGTCTAGTTAATTTCGCGAGCGGCGCAAAGATCGCCGCACCCAGGCGCTAGATGCTTTGCGCCCTATTAGCGCCCTCTTAAGGCGCTAACAGGAGGCGCAACCAACTGAATTTTTCCCCCTCTGTACTTAAAGTAAATAAGTCACCAGGACCGGATGGGATGCATCCTAGGATGTTGAGGGAAGTTAAGGAAGAAATTGGGGAGGTACTGGCCATAATCTTCCAATCCTCCTTAGATATGGGGTTGGTGCCAGAGGACTGGAGAATGGCAAATGTTACATCCTTGTTCAAAAAAGGGTGTAAGGATAAACCCAGCAACTACAGGCCAGTCAGTTTAACCTCGATAGTGGGGAAGCTTTTAGAAATGATAATCAGGTACAAAGTTAACAGTCACTTGGACAAGTGTGGATTAATTAAGGAAAGCCAGCATGGATTTGTTAAAGGCAAATCGTGTTTAACTAACTTGATTAAGTTTTTTGATGAGGTAACAGAGAGGGTTGATGAGGGCAATGTGGTTCATGTGGTGTACATGGACTTCCAAAAGGTGTTTGATAAAGTGCCACATAATAGGTTTGCCTGCAAAGTTGAAGCCTATGGAAGAAAAGGGACAGTGGCAGCATGGATATGAAATTGGCTAAGTGACAGGAAACAGAGAGTAGTGGTGAACGGTTGTTTTTCAGACTGGAGGAAGGCATATAATAGCGTTCCCCAGGGGTCGGTACTGGGACCACTGCTTTTCTTGATGTATATTAATGACTTGGACTTGGGTGTACAGGGCACAATTTCAAAATTTGCAGATGATACAAAACTTGGAAGTATAGTGAACAGTGAGGAGGATAGTGATAGACTTCAAGAAGACATAGACAGGCTGGTGAAATTGTCGGACACGTGACAGATGAAATTTAATGCAGAAAAGTGCAAAGTGATAATTTTGGTAGGAAGAACGAGGAGAGGCAATATAAACTAAATGGTAAAGTCCTAAAGGGGGTGCATGAACAGAGAGACCTGGGGGTATATCTGCACAAATCATTGAAGGTGGCAGGACAGGTTGAGAAAGCGGTGAAAAAAGCATACAGGATCCTGGGCTTCATAAATAGAGGCATAGAGTACAAAAGCAAGGAAGTTATGATGAACCTTTATAAAACATTGGTTCAGCCTCAACTGGAGTGTTGTGTCCAATTCTGGGCACTTTAGGAAGGATGTGAAGGGTGCAGAAAAGATTTACAAGAATGATTCCAGGGATGAGGGACTTCAGTTATGTGGATAGATTAGAGAAGCTGGGGTTGTTCTCCTTAGAGCAGAGAAGGTTGAGAGCAAATTTGATAGAAGTGTTCAAAATCATGAGGGGTCTCATGACCCCTCACGGTTGACAGTGTCGAAGGCCTTTGTGAGGTCAAAGAAGGCCATGTACAGCGGTTGGTGCTTTTCCCTGCATTTCTCTTGTAGTTGACGCTCGGTGAAGATCATGTCCATTGTGCCCCTTAGTGGGCGGAATCTGCATTGCGACTCTGGGAGAAGCTCTTCAGCCACTGGGAGAAGGCGATTGAGGAGGATTCTAAGCCTGGCACTAAGCTCATGGTCTACAGAGCAGTAGTGATACCCGCCCTCCTGTATGCTTAAGAGACATGGACCATGTACAGCAGGTACCTCAAAGCACTGGAGAGGTTCCACCAACGCTGCCTCCGCAAGATCCTGCAAATCCATTGGCAGGATAGGCGCACCAACGTCAGTATTCTCGCTCAGGCCAACTTCCCCAGCATCGAAGCTCTGACCACGCTCGATCAGCTCCGATGGACGGGCCACATCGTCCGCATGCCCGATACGAGACTCCTAAAACAAGCGCTCTACTCGGAGCTCCGACACGGCAAGAGAGCCCCAGGTGGGCAGAGGAAACACTTCAAGGACACCCTCAAAGCCTCCTTGAAAAAGTGCAACATCCCCACCGACACCTGGGAATCCCTGGCCCAAGACCGCACAAAGTGGAGGAGAAGCATTCGGGAAGGCGCCAAACACCTCAAGTCTCTTCGCTGGGAGCAAGCAGAAGCCAAGCGTAAACAGCGGAAGGAGCACATGTCAACTCAAGCACCCCACCCACCCGTCCCTTCAACCACCGTCTGCCCCACCTGTGACAGAGACTATAGGTCCCGCACTGGACTCATCAGTCACCTGAGAACTCATTTTTAGTGTGGAAGCAAGTCATCCTCAGTTCCGAGGGACTGCCTAAGAAGAAGAGATAGAGTAGATAGAGAGAAACTGTTCCCATTGGTGGAAGGGTCGAGAACCAGAGGACACAGATTTAAGGTCATTGGCAAAAGAACCAAAGGTGACATGAGGAAAAACTTTTATCGCAGCGAGTGGTTAGGATCTGGAATGCACTGCGAGAAAAGGTGGTGGAGGCAGACTCAATCATGGCTTTCAAAAGGGATTTGGATAAGTACCTGAAGGAAAAAAATTTGCAGGGCTACGGGGAAAGGGTGGGAGAGTAGGACTAGCTGAACTGCTCTTGCAGAGAGCCAGCACAGGCTCGACAGGCCGAATGGCCTCCTTCTGTGCTGTAACCATTCTATGATTCTGTAGACCATTGTGGGTATATTATACAGAGAGAATAACTTATAAAATCATGGGGGAGGGGAAAGAAACTAAAACAACAAAAAGAATTCCTAAATAACAATAGAAAATGCTGGAAACACTCAGCAGGTCAGGCAGCATCCGTGGAGAGAGAAACAGTTAACGTTTCAGGTCTATGACCCTTCATCAGAACTGGAAAAAGTTAGAGACGTAACAGGTTTTAAGCAGGTGCAGAGACAGGGAAAGGGGGAAGGGGAGGAAAGAACAAAAGGAACGGTCTGTGCTCGAGTGGAAGTTAGGAATGGTTATAAATGGTGCAAATGGGGATGGCAGAATCATCAACAGCTGCCGCTTGAAAAAATAGGGGCAGAGGTTATGGTCTGAAATTGTTGAACTCGATGTTGAGTCCAGAAGGCTGTAAAGTGCCTAATAGAAAGATGAGGTGCTGTTCCTTGAGCTTATGTTGAGCTTCATTGAGGATTTCATAAAAAAACACATTCAGAGATAAAAATAAAGTTCCCATAAATATAATATAAAGTACTGTTTAGTTAATTTGAAGTCACTTGCCGTCTTCTTCAGTTCTGCAGTCATCGTGTGCAGAAAGTGATTGATCGATTTATTGACTCTCTTCTGGTGGGTAGGCATGCTGCAGTAGTGTGTCAGAACTTGTGTTGTATTTAATGTCATAGCAAAAATTTTCATCTGTCTTGACATTGGTAGAGTTAAAATTGGCTCCCACAATTATTATAGCTTGCCATGTGTATTGAACTGGGGAGAGGGAGAAAAGCACAAGGACTGAAGTGGGAAAAACAGGATTTTTTTAAAACACTCTTTTGATATCTGGTTTACATGTAAAAAAATTCGAGACAACCACTCAGAAAATGGAATTTCCAGCCTAACACAGGATGAAAAATGATCTATGTGGTACTGTAGAGGGATCTAATAACTCGGCTGAATGACCTTACATAAGATCACATAGGATATACGGCACAGAAACAGGCCATTCGGCCCAACCAGTCCATGCCGCCGTTTATGCTCCACACGAGCATCCTCCCGTCTTTCCTCATCTAAATCTATCAGCATACCCTCTATTCCCTTTTCCCTCATATGCTTGCCTAGCCTCCCCTTAAATGCATCTATACTTTTCGCTTCAACCACTCCCTGTGGTAGCGAGTTCCACATTCTCGCCACTCTTTGGGTAAAGAAGTTTCTTCTGAATTCCCTATTGGATTTCTTGGTGACTATCTTATATTAATGGCCTCTAGTTATGCTCTTCCCCACAAGTGGAAACATTCTCTCTGTATCCACTCTGTCAAAATTTTTCATAATTTTAAAGACCTCTATTAGGTCACCACTCAGCCTTCTTTTTCAAGAGAAAAGAGACCCAGCCTGTTCATCCTTTCCTGATATGTATACCCTCGCATTTCTGGTATCAACCTTGTAAATCTTCTCTGCACGCTCTCCAGTGCCTCTATAACCTTTTTATAATATGGCAACCAGAACTGTACGCAGTACTCTAAGTGTGGTCTAGCCAAGGTTCGATACAGGTTTAGCATAACTTCCCTACTTTTCAATTCTATACCTCTAGAAATAAAACCTAGTGCTTGGTTTGCTTTTTTTATGGCCTCGCTAACCTGTGTCGCAACTTTTAGTGATTTGTGTATTTGTACTCCGAGATCCCTTTGTTCCTCTACCCCACCTAGACACTCGCCTTCCAAATGATAAGTGACCTCCCTATTCTTCCTACCAAAATGTAATACCTCCCATTTATCTGTGTTGAACTTCATTTGCCAATTATATGACCATTCTGCAAGTTTATTAATGTCCTCTTGTAATTTGTTGCAGTCCTCCTCAGTATTGACTATTCCCCCCCAAGTTGGTGTCATGTGCAAATTTAGAAATTGTGTTTCTGATTCCAAAGTCTAAATTGTTAATGTAAATTGTGAACGACAGTGGTCCCAGCACTGATCCTTGTGGAACACCAGCTTCTGCCACTGTAAATAGCTACCCTTTACTCCTACTCTCTGCTTTCTGTCCTGAAGCCAGCCAGCCAGCAATCCATTCTGCTACTTGTTCCCTGACTCCGTATTCTCTGACCTTGCTATTATGGGGTACCTTATCAAAGCCTTTTGAAAAATCCAGAATTTTTTTTTTTGTTTGTGATGTGGAAGTTGCTGGCAAGGCCAGCATTTATTGTCAATCCGTAATTGCCCTTGAGAAGGTGGTGGTGAGCTGCCATTTTTTAAAATTTGTTTATGGGATCAGGGCATCGCTGGCAATGCCAGCATTTATTGCCCATCCCTAGTTGCCCTTGAGAAGGTGGTGGTGAGACGCCTTCTTGAACCGCTGCAGTCCATGTGGTGATGGTACTCCCACAGTGCTGTTCGGTAGGGAGTTCCAGGATCTTGACCCAGCGATGATGAAGGATCGGCGATATACTTCTAAGTCAGGATGGTGTGTGACTTGGAGGGGAACTTGGAGGTGGTGGTGGTGTTCCCATGCACCTGCTGCCCTTGTCCTTCTAGGTGGAAGAGGTCGCGAGTTTGGGAGGTGCTGCCGAAGAAGCCTTGGCAAGTTGCTGCAGTGCATCTTGCAGATGGTACACACTGCAGCCACGGTGCGCTGGTGGTGGAGGGAGTGAATGTTTAAGGTGGTGGATGGGGTGCCAATCAAGTGGGTTACTTTGTCCTGGATGGTGTCGAGCTTCTTGAGTGTTGTTGGAGCTGCACTCATCCAGGCAAGTGGAGAGTATTCAATCACACTCCTTACTTGTGCCTTGTAGATGCTGGAAAGGCTTTGGGGAGTCAGGAGGTGAGACACTCGCCACAGAATACCCAGCCTCTGACCTGCTCTTGTTGCCACAGTATTTATGTGGCTGGTCCAGTTAAGTTTCTGGTCAATGGTGACCCCCAGGATGTTGATGGTGGGGGATTCGGCGATGGTAATGCCATTGAATGTCAAGGGGCAGTGGTTAGACTCTCGACTGTTGGAGATAGTCATTGCCTGGCACTTCTGTGGCACGAATATTACCTGCCACTTATCAGCCCAAGCCTGAACGTCGTCCGGGTCTTGTTGCATGCGGGCATGGACTGCTTCATTATCTGTGGAGTTGCGAATGGCGCTGAACACTGTGCAGTCATCAGCGAACATCCCCATTTCTGACCTTATGTTGGAGGGAAGGTGGTGAGCCGCCTTCTTGAACTGCTGCAGTCCATGTGGTAAAGGTGCTCCCACAGTGCTGTTACGTAGGGAGTTCCTGGATTTTGACCCAGCGACGATGAAGGATCGGCGATATACTTCTAAGTCAGGATGGTGTGTGACTTGGAGGGGAACTTGGAGCTGGTGGTGTTCCCATGCGCCTGCTGCCCTTGTCCTTCTAGGTAGGAGAGGTCACAGGTTTGGGAGGTGCTGCCGAAGAAACCTTGGCAAGTTGCTGCAGTGCATCTTGTAGATGGTACGCCCTGCAGCCACGGTACGCCGGTGGTGGAGGGAGTGAATGTTTATGGTGGTGGATGGGGTGCCAATCAAGCGGGCTGCTTTGTCCTGGATGGTGTCGAGCTTCTTGAGTGTTGTTGGAGCTGCACTCATTCAGGTAAGTGGAGAGTATTCCATCACACTCCTTACTTGTGCCTTGTGATGGTGGAAAGGCTTTGGGGAGTCAGGAGGTGAGATACTCGCCACAGAATACCGAGCTTCTGACCTGCTCTTGTTGCCACAGTATTTATGTGGCTGGTCCAGTTAAGTTTCTGGTCAATGGTGACCCTCAGAATGTTGATGGTGGGGGATTCGGCGATGGTAATGCCATTGAATGTCAAGGGGCAGTGGTTAGACTCTCACTTGTTGGAGATAGTCATTGCCTGGCACTTCTGTGACGCAAATGTTACCACATCTATTGCATTACCATTGTCTACTCTCTCTGTTACCAAAAAAATCAATAAGGTTGGTCAAGCAAGACTTTCCCTTTTGAAATCCATGCTGACTATTTATTATTATATTTTTGGTTTCTAGATGTTCTTCTATTTTCTCCTTTAGTAGGGATTCCATTACTTTTCCTACCACCGATGTTAAGCTGACTAGTCTATAATTCCCTGGACATGTTCTATCCCCCTTCTTAAATATCGGTATTACGTTAGCTATCCGCCAGTCCTCTGGCACTACACCTTTTTCTAACAAATTATTAAATATGCGTAGTAATACCTCTGCTATCTCTTCCCTGGATTATTTTTAAATGCGTGGTTTTATCCTCTTTGAGTTTGATTTGTTTATTTAATGTATCCCCTTTTTTTATTTTAAATGCACTTATCTCATTACTAATCTCATCATCCAATGTCATGTCCACCTGTTCTATCTCCCTGGTAAATACTGAAAGAAAATAATGATGTAATATTTCTGCCATCTCTCTATTGTTACCTCTGTGATACTACAGAGAAGCTAATGACCAGATAACCTATTGGTTGAATGGACAATTCTCTTTCTACCTTTCATTATAAATTATATCATTTTCTTTATTTAAAGGGCCATCCTCTTTGTCAAAAAATTGGCACGCTTATTATCATTTTTTTTCAACATACTAAACAATGACATCATTTGTGATATTATTATTACAAAAATAATACACAATCTTTTGGATCAGTTCCCTTCCCAAACAAATGAAAATGTGTACTAAATGTTTTTTTTCCCACAAAGACAGCTTCCCTTTAAACTGGAGGGATGAGGGTAAATACATGTAAACTTTTGTATTGAAGGTAAATTAATCTAAGCTCCTTTCAATAATTATATTAAACATTTGCCGTTTTATAGTTTTCTTTCCCTCTCCTCCATCTCCTTCCTCTCTGCTGACATTTACCGTACTCCATCTCTTTGTCTGCGCAAGTCCCAGCTCAGTTTAAAGGCCACAGTAAAGCAGGTCCTCCTTTTCTCTGATCTGCGCTACTGTGTTTTCAGCCTTGGATGCTTGTTGATCAAGGTCCTTGCATATTTTACTGAAATGAGGCTTGGGTTGCATCAGAGCATCGTATGGAGTGTAAATAATTTTGCAGCAGCTCAGTCTTGGCTGTGGGAAAGGTCATTACTGAAGGGGATACAGGCACCAATAAATATTCTGAATAATCATTGATCATTGCTGGTGACAGGAAAACAAGCTTAGGCAATTACTTCTCCATGGATCACTGACTCCACTTCTGAACTTTTCTGACACCGCAGAGATCCTGTATGGTGCACACATTGCAGCTGGAGCCATGAACTATTCAGAAAAATGATGAGCCTTCAAATACTTTATTTATTGTATTTGTTATGTGTTCAGTAAAGTGTGAACTCATTAAATGAGTTGGAAAGGGGGAAATGGACAGTGCAACTAGAGTGTCTAGTTTCTCTCCTACACTTTCCTGCTTGGTCGGAGCAATTAAGGCCAAAGCGAACATTAACTCTCTGTCCTTTGCACACTTTCGAACATGTTCAGATAGTCGAGAACAGGCTGATGGGAACAGCATTTTCTTGGCTGCTACTGCAGGGATGGGATTGAAAAATATTACAGTTCTTCATTTTTACTGTAGATATCCATAGGGCAAGTGATCAATTTCAATCAGTAAATAAGAAAGTTTAGCTTTACATGCAAGCAAAAAGAAATACTTTGATTACACTAAATATAGTTAGCGGAAACTATTGATGTGCATTATTGTATGAAAGCTTGAATGCATTCATAGAAAATTCCTCACCATTATTTTAATGGGGCTGTTGACCTATTAATTTGAAACAGGTCAACACCTCTCTTAAAGCACATGTTAAGTGTTTATACAATATCATCGCCAACACTGCAAGACACAAATTGGCCGTCATGTTTGCCCACGTAACAATAACTGCATAAGAACATAAGAAATAGGAGCAGGAGTATTCATTCGGCCCCTCGAGCCTGCTCCGCCATTCAATAAGATCATGGCTGATCTTCAACCTCAACTCCACTTTCCTGCACTATCCCCATATCCCTTGATTCCCTTAATATCCAAAAATCTATCCATCTCTGTAATGAATATACTCAACGACTGAGCCTCCAGAGCCCTCTGGGGTAGAGGATTCCAAAGATTCACCACCCTCTGAGTGAAGAAATTTCTCCTCATCTCAGTCCTAAATGGCCGACTCCTTATTCTGAGACTGTGACCCCTGGTTCTAGATTCCCCAGCCAGGGGAAACATCCTCCCTGCATCTACCCTGTCAAGCCCTGTAAGAATTTTGTATGTTTCAATGAGATCATCTCTCATTCGTCTAAACTCTAGAGAATATAGGCCGAGCTTACTCAATCTGTTCTCATAGAACAATCTCCCATCCCAGGAATCAGTCTGGTGAACCTTCGTTGCACTCCCTCTATGGCAAGTATATCCTTCCTTAGGTAAGGAGACCAAAACTATACACAATAGTCTCACCAGGGCCCTATATAATTGCAGTAAGACATTTTTACTCTTATACTCAAATCCTCTTGTAATAAAGGGCAACATACCATTTGCTTTCTTAATTGTTTGCTGTACCTGCATGTTAACTTTCAGTGATTTGTGTACAAGGACACCCAGGTCCCTCTGAACACCAACATTTCCCAATCTTGCACCATTTAAAAAATACTCTGCTTTTCTATTTTTCCTACCAAAATGGATAACTTCACATTTCTCCACATTATATTCCATTTTCCATGTTCTTGCCCACTCACTTAGCCTGCCTATATCCTCTTGAAGCCGCTTTGCATCCTCCTCACAACTTACATTCCCACATAGCTTTGTATCATCAGCAAACTTGGATATATTACATTTTGTCCTCTCACCCAAATCATTGATATAGATTGTGAATAGCTGAGGCCCAAACACTGATCCTTGCGGTACCCCATTAGTTACAGCCTGCCATCCCGAAAATTACCCGTTTATTCCTACTCTCTGTTTTCTGTCCCTTAACCAATTCTCAATCCATGCTAGTACATTACCCCCAATCCCATGAGCCCTAATTTTGTTTAATAACCTTATCGAATGCCTTCTGAAAATCCAAATACACCACACCCACTGGATCCTCCTTATCTATTCTGCTAGTTACAACCTCAAAAAACTCTAACAGATTTGTCAAACATGATTTCCCTTTCATAAATCCATGTTGACTCTGCCCAATCCTGTTATTGTTTTCTAAGTGCCCTGTTAGCACGTCCTTAATAATAGATTCTAGCATTTTCCCTACTACTGATGTCAGGCTAACTGGTCTGTAGTTCCCCGTTTTCTCTCGCACCCCCCCTCCTTTCTTAAATAGTGGGGTTACATTTGCGACCTTACAATCCGTGGGAACCATTCTAGAATCTATGGAATTTTGGAAGATTACAACCAATGCATCCACTATCTCTGTAGCCACCTCTTTTAAAACCCTAGGATGTAGGCCATCAGGTCCAGGGGATTTATCGGCTTTCAGTCCCAATAATTTCTCCAGTACCTTTTTTTACTACTACTAATTTATTTCAGTTCCTCATTCTCGCTAGACCCTTGGTTCTCCACTATTTCCGGGAGGTTTTTTTGCGTCTTCTTCCGTGAAGACAGACACAAAGGCCGCAATTTGGTTGTGAACCCGCCGCGATCCCGTCTCCACACCACTTTCCAAAGTGTCGGGTCTGCGACTTCAGAACAGACCTGCCACCAAGCGGCGGGAGAGGCTCTTAAGGTAGTTAACTGCTTGTTAACTGCTTGTTAACTGCTATTTTGCCAGGCCTTTTCTATTTTCACACATTTTCTACGTATTTCATGTCGTTCGACAAACACGCCAGCTGAGTGTGTCGGGTCTTCCAACCAGCTGAATAGTTCACATCTGCAACTGCAGTATAAAAGTTGAACTCTCACATCTGTTCACTTTCAAATGTCAGAGGTGTCTGATTTCAGGATTGGGATGACACATTTGATCTGTCTGGAGGCTGTAAGTGTGTGGTGTTAACTCTATATGCACTGTCACCTCTTTGGAGCAAGCTCTGTCACCATTGACAGATTGCTTCTGCCATCTCAACTTCAGCTGCCATCTGTTCCAGCAACATTGGTACCCTTGAAAAAATCTCACCTTGGCCCTCAGAATCCCTCCACGATCAGCCCCCACACCAACATCACCAGGTATACCAACATCACCAACAACAACACCTACCTTCTGCGCAATCAACTAATGCTGCACAGGACACAGGGCATCAGCACCCGACCACATAGCTGCCCGGGAGGCCAGGGATGGCCTCACCATGGCCAGATTTACTTCACTTGACGCTGTACCAGGTTGGCACCAGCCCACACCAACACCATAAAGCATCCCTACAATGCCCAAGCCATTCCTTTCACACTCATCACCATTGCGGGGGTACCGTTATGTCTTACCATTCACTGCAACTCACTAAGCCACTTCCAAAGGTGCACACAAATCTGTCCAAGAACGCAAAGTGTTGTAAATAAAGATTTCAATCTTTGACAGCACATTATCAGAAACTTCACACGAACATTGCATAAAACACCCAAGTGGCTACCCTTGTGTGTTGTTAGTTGGTATGATTGCACTAGGATGAGGGTGAGTGTGATGGGTTGGCTAGTGAGATGAGGAAGTGATAATATAGATAGAGAGGGATGGGTGGAGGTCCAAGGTAAGTTGGTGTGAGTAAGGATGTGCAGGAGTAGGGTAGGGAAGGCAGAGTGATGGGTATGTGATGAGTGACACAGCAGGATGATGTTGAGTGCGGCTTTGCAGTAACGTTTCATGATCCATTGAGATCATCGACCACTGCAGCCTGGTACTCCTGATGACATCCCTGCTTTTGCCCTCCTGTGCAATATGCAATGTGCAACCAGGCTTCGTTGGTCTCTTGGGGAGGTCTCTTCCGCCCATGGGAAGGGAAGAGAACCTCCCTGCGTGCTGTGACTCCCTCCATAAGCATATGGAGGGAATCATGCGTGAGCCTGGGTGCAGCCGTGCACCTTTGTGCAGTGCTTGTCAGTGTTTGCAGCACCTCAATGCTGCAGAACACTGACAGCACAACTGTCAAAATCAATGTGGCCGTGGTCCCTTTAATGAAACCGGCTGATGACACGTCATCAAATTACATCATCAGACCCGCTTCCTATTAATTGGCCTGGAACCCCGCAGGGTGGTCTTAACAAGGCCAATCTACGGAAAATCATTTTCAGAGAGCGGCTGCAGACGGGAGCGGGACCGGAACCCGACAACCAGCTCTCCCGCCGCCATCCCGCCTCCGCAGGGAAAATCCTGCCCAAAGTATTTGTTTAATTTCTCTGCCATTTCCTTATTCCCCATTATAATTTCTCCTGTCTCAGCCTGTAAGGGACCCACATTTACTTTCGCTAATCTTTTCCTTTTTACATACCTATAGAAGCTTTTACAGTCTGTTTTTATGTCTCTCGCTAGTTTACTGTCTTTCTAATTTCCCGTTCGTTATCAATTTCTTGGTCCTCCTTTGCTGAATTCTAAAATCTTCCCAATCCTCAGGCTTACTACTCTTTTTGGCAACATTATAAGCCTCTTCCTTTAATCTAATACTATCTTTAATTTCTCTTGTTAGCCATAGTTGGACCATTTTTCCCATGATGTTTTTGTGCCTTAAAGGAATGTATATTCGTTGCACTTCAAAATTAGTTCATTGGCTGTGAAGTGCTTTGATATATTCCGAGGATGTGAAAAGTGCTTTATAAATGCAAGGTAGTTTGTTGAATCATATTAGGAAAAACAATGAAATTGGGAAATCCTATGACAAAACAAAAAAAACATCTGCATGATAAAATAAATAAAATTTCTGTAAGTAATAAAAACTTGTTTACATAAATATTTAATTATGCAGTTGTGCTAGCTATTTATTTTTCCAGCTATTTTACCAGTAAGGGAAAGCAAGGTTTCTGAGCAAAATGTTTCAATTAAACCATTATCAACTGCTTCCTGGACGCTCCCCATTGCTGCCAAACACCTGAAGTCACCCCATTACTGCCAGAACCAGAGATCCCCAATGTTACCAGGACGCTTTCTGCAGTGCTGACAAACATTAGGCTTTCCACCACCCACGCACCCCCCGCCCACCCAATATTGCAAGATGCCAAGAGTCCACCAGTGAAGAGAACCCCACATAGGAACAGGAGTAGGCCATTGAGCCCCTCAAGCCTGTTCTGCCATTCAATGAGATTATGGCTGATCTGCGACCTAACTCCATATACCCGCCTTTGCCCCATATCCCTTAATATCTTTGGTTAACAAAAATCTATTAATCTCAGGTTTAAAATTAACAATTGATCTAGCATCAATTGCCATCTGCGGAAGAGAGTTACAAACTTCTACCACCCTTTGTGTGTAGAAGTGTTTCCTAATTTCACTCCTGAAAGGTCTGGCTCTAATTTTTACACTATGCCCCCTAGTCCTAGAATCCCCAACCAGTGGAAATAGTTTCTCTCTATCTACCCTATCTGTTCCCCTTTTTCTCTTGAAAACTTCGATCAGATCACCCCTTAACCTTCTAAATTCTAGAAATACAACCCTAATTTGTGTAACCTCTCCTCGTAACTTATCCCTTGAAGTCCGGGTACCATTCTGGTAAACCTACGCTGTACTCTCTCCAAGGCCAATATATCCTTCTTAAGGTGTGGTGCCCAGAACTGCTCACAGTACTCCAGGTGTGGTCTAACCAGGGTTTTGTTTAGCTGCAGCATAACTTCTACTCCCTTGTACTCTAGTCCTCTAGATATAAAGGCCAGCATTCCATTAGCCTTTTTGATTATTTTCTGTACCTGTTCATGACATTTTAATGATCTATGTACCTGGACCCCCGAAGTCTCTTTGGACGTCCACTGTTTTTAGCTTTTCACCATTTAGAAAGTACCCTGTTCTATCCTTTTTAGGTCCAAAGTGGATGACCTCACATTTATCTACATTGAAATCCATTTGCCATAGTTTTGCCCATTCACTTAATCTGTCGATATCCCTTTGTAATTTTATGCTTTCATCTACACTGCCTACAATGCTGTCTATCTTTGTGTCATCGGCAAATTTGGATATATGACTTTCTATGCCATCATCTAAGTCGTTAATAAATACTGTGAATAGTTGAGGCCCCAACACAGATCCCTGCAGGACACCACTAGTCACATCCTGCCAATTTGAGTATCAACCCATTATCCCTACTCTCTGTTTCCTGCCGCTCAGCCAATTTCCTAACCAGGTCAATAATTTTCCCTCAATTCCGTGGGCTTCTACCTTAGTTAACAATCTCTTATGTGGGACTTTATCAAATGCCTTCTGGAAGTCCATATAAATAACATCCATTGACATACCCCTGTCCACCACTATAGTCACCTCCTCAAAAAATTCAATCAGGTTTGTCAGGCATGACCTACCTTTCACAAATCCATGCTGGCTCTCTCCGATCAACTGAAAATTTTCGAGGTGTTCAGTCACCCTATCCTTGATTCTAGACTCTAGCAATTTCCCGATAACATTCCACCCCCAGTTCTGCCAAACCCCCAGATTCCCTTTAGTAATGCTGCCAAACCACAAGAATCTCCCAGTGGTCACAAACCCCAGGAGCCCCTCCTCAGTGCTCCGGGACTGCCATCTCAGTGCATTCTCTGGAAGCAAAGATCAGGATAATTGGCTCTATAATAGTAATCAAGGCCACTGATTTACAGTTTTCACAGAATAAAAGACAATGTACTGGAATTCAATCCCCAAAACATTGGTAAAAGTCCCAGTATATGGCCTTGAATTTCCTCAATGTCAGTTATGCCATTGTTGCGCTGGAAATTTACCCCGTTCACCAGCAGAGGGAGTTGCACACAAGTTTCCTGGGGTAAGTTAATTTAAATATTTTTGGTGCAGCTCTGATGCAACTTGACTGTAGAAACTATGTAAGTTGCTGACTTCCCCCCAGGAAACAATCGTGCAACAACAGCGCAACTGTTTGAAAGCAGTCTACAGATGCCAATAGTAGCAGAACACTATCCGACAAGATAAGCAGCCGACAACTGGCTTTGTTGGCAATTTCCATCAAATCACTTGATGGCATCTATCATTCACAGCATTAGTCCAGATTGGCACCATCATGCTCACGTAGCGGCTAGCTGTGCCCACTGGGCACCACGCCAGAGCAGCAGGCAGGAGAAGCCCAATTAGCTTCTCTGATGAAGATCTCCAAGTCTTCCTACAAGACAGGAGCCTTACACTTCTGGGTCTTCCCTTTACCAAGCCAGAAACCAATAATACTTGTGCTACTTGCAGGGAGCTGGCACTGGCACTGATTCCCCACTCCTTCACACTCAAGACTGATCGACAGTGCAGCGAAAAGTGAAAACACTTCACGAGGGCAGGCAAGAGTAGCATGTCAGCACAAATTCCCTGCCCACCCTGGGCACCACCACATTCTTCACCCTCTTAAAACAACACTCACACTACTAAGTCTACACTACAGTCAGGGTAAGGATGCCTACACCTCCCCTAACACACACCAACCGCCTTACACAACCTCATTATACCTTCCTTCACTCTAACGTCCTCACACCCCCACATCTCTCTCTTCATCTCTCCCATCACAATTGCCACATACCCCTTAACTGACAGCCTTATCCTCACACACACAAAACATTCCACCCCCTTATCTTACAATAAAAGAAATGTTTACTTTGAAATGCACTTAGCATTTGTCTCATGATTTATTTATGAACATTACAGTAAGTCAGGAAATAGACCATTCAGTAGGATGAGGCTTCTCTACAAGATAGAATAATGTAGAATTTGTGGCAATCTGCTGCGGTGGATTAACAATTGGCTCAATGCCCATAAACCGAAAGTAGTTGTCAATGGATTTGGATCTGCTTGGAGACCGGTTACTAGTGGTGTCAGGGATTGATATTCGGAGCTTTGCTATTTACTATTTTAATTAATGATCTAGATGTAGGTGTTGAGGGAATGATTCACAAATTTGCAGACAATACCAAGATATGTGCGAGAGTTAGAGTCTGTATTTGTCAAATTATGTTTAATTTAGAAAAGTGTAGTGTTCTGCACGTGGGCAGTTCAAATGCTAAATATACATGTTTTAATGCATCAATCTCTAAAGGTCCATGACCAATGTCATGAAGGTATAGTTAAAGCGAACAGGGTTCAAGGGTGTATTTACAGAACAATTTACTTAAAAAAAACATTTTGTCCTTGTACAAGACCTTGGTTAGGCATCAATTAGAATACTGTGTCCAGTTTTGGTCTCCTCACTCTATGGGGGATATTGAGACTTTGGAAAGGGTGCGGAGAAGATTAATTCCCAGTTTAAAACACCTTACTTACCCAGATAGGCTCAATGAGCTGGGTCTTCTATACTTTAGGGAAGCATAAAGTTAAGGGCTGATTTGATCGAGGTTTATAAAATACTGAAGGGACTAGATTGTGTTTTTGTAGACCAATTATTTCAACTGAATAGGTTAAGGAGGACCAGGGCTCATGCTTACAAGTTATGTAAGGCCAGAACTAGGTTGAATGTTAGGTGGTTTTTCTTTTCCCAGAGAATAGTAGACTTGTGGAACAGGTTGCCGAACCATATGGTGAGCACTGATTTGCTATATTCCTTCAAGTGAGAGCTGGACCTGTTTCTGGTTGAGATGAAGATCACCTTGTGCAAGATCCTGTAACATAATCATGGCCAATGTGATCTCCTGGACTTGTTTTGATCATCTAAGGGGGTTGGAGAGGAATTTTCTATTTTTTCTCCATAATTGGCCTGGGATTTTACCTGTTTTTTCGCCTCTCTCAAGAGATTACATGGCTCCAGGTGGGTGGGGAGTGTATGTATTGTGATGCATAATGCATCATAACTGTAGGACAGGCTGGATGGACTAGTAGGTCTTTCCCTGTCTGTCAATGTTGTATATTCGTATGTCCATATGTATGTTTGGACTATGTTCAGAATATGTATCTTCACACAGATGAGGATTCCTGGCAAGGCTCTGCTAGGTCAAAGAGATCTGCTTTGGTGTCATCAAGTAGGGCACTTAGAAGAAGGTAATCAGTAAACCGTCAATCAGTTGATGAAGACGTCTTGCAGAATCTGCGCTCCGATGGCCCTTGCAGCAGCGAGTGAGAACATGGCCTGATTTGCATCACAGACGAGCTGTACTTCCTGGGGCTGAACCCCTTCCTATTCACATACGTCAGCTGGAAATGTACTAAGCATGAAGTTACAGATTAATGTCCTGATTTCCCGTCAGGGCTCATTTTAAGATTGGGGGTGTTATATTGGCTTGTACTATGTGTTGTGATTGGGTGTAGAGAAGGAAGGACAGGGAATTGGAGCGTTGATGCAGGCCTTAAAATCAGCATGGCTTTTTGGTTCTTTTGGAAAGCCTGGGCAGGAAATGCTACAGAGAGCATAAAGTGTGCCATTTGGAAATCTTGCAACTTCATTCCAATAGTCCTGGAAACAGTTAGTTATTTTTGCCAGAACGTTCTCCAACAGATGCACAGGTTGAGGGCCTGAATCTCTAAGGACTTGGATTCAAAAGAAGAATGCTGTGAAAGCATGATAAGCTATTGCAGTCATTGGGGAATGTGCCTACCAGCTTCTGCACCGTTGCAGTAAGTTTGGAGGAGTCAACATGCTGCCCGTGTGGAGTCATAATTCATGGAATTGAAACATGTAGATTTCCTTGGAGCAGGAGGTGCTGTGAGGTGCTGTGAGTATTTGAACTCACTTTTGCGGGCTTTTCTTCACAGGCTGTTGTAGGGAGCGACGAGACCGGAGGTGCTGTGAGGTGCTGTGAGTATTTGAACTCACTTTCGCGGGCTTTTCTTCACAGGCTGTTGAAGGGAGCGACGAGACCGGAGGTGCTGTGAGGTGCTGTGAGTATTTGAACTCACTTTCGCGGGCTTTTCTTCACAGGCTGTTGTAGGGAGCGACGAGACCGGAGGTGCTGTGAGGTGCTGTGAGTATTTGAACTCACTTTCGCGGGCTTTTCTTCACAGGCTGTTGTAGGGAGCGACGAGACCGGAGGTGCTGTGAGGTGCTGTGAGTATTTGAACTCACTTTCGCGGGCTTTTCTTCACAGGCTGTTGAAGGGAGCGACGAGACCGGAGGTGCTGTGAGGTGCTGTGAGTATTTGAACTCACTTTCGCGGGCTTTTCTTCACAGGCTGTTGTAGGGAGCGACGAGACCGGAGGTGCTGTGAGGTGCTGTGAGTATTTGAACTCACTTTCGCGGGCTTTTCTTCACAGGCTGCTGTAGGGAGCGACGAGACCGGAAGCGGACCAGGTGGGAAGCACCCAGGTGAACGGCATTTAAGGAGGGTGGTGGCTTAAACCCGAGTTCCTACAGAGTAGGAACCCCCACCCGCCCTCCTCCTCTAACCTACTAGTCTTTTAGCAGTCTAAAAACAGAGGTCACAAATTTTTTGGTCTCAGTTTCTTTTCAACAGGGCAGGACGGTTACCGGGAGGAGCGGGAAGTCAGCGTAGGACCAAGGGGAGACAAGACCGGGAAGTCAGCGAAAGACCAGGGAGGTAAGACTAACTGGTAAGTACTTTCCTCAAACCTTCCTAGAAAGTAAAACTAAAACTAGTGGGATTTGGTTAGTTTAAAAAGGAATAAGAGGAGTACAGTATACATTGGTCTAAGTAAGCTTCGGGAAAACAAAAGTCAATAAATAAACTAAAACTAGAAAATTAAAAAGTAATATAAGGGTTAAGTCATGGCAGTAGAGCTCGGACCTGTGTCATGCTCCTCCTGTAACATGTGGGAAATCAGGGACGCTTCCTGTGTCCCTGACAACCATGTGTGCGGGAAGTGTGTCCAGCTGCAGCTCATGTGGGACCGCATAACGGCCCTTGAGCTGCGGATGGACTCACTTTGGAGCATCCACGATTCTGAGAGGGTTGTGGATAGCACATTTAGTGAGTTGGTCACACCGCAGGTTAAGGCCAGCGTAGATAGTACATGGGTGACCAAAAGGCAGAGCAAGGGCAGGAAGGTAGTGCAGAAATCCCCTGGGGTTGTCTCCCTTAGCAACAGGTTCACCGCCTTAGGTGCTGTTGTCGGGGGGGATGACTCATCGGGGGAAGGCACCAGCAGCCAGGCTCATGGCACCATGACTGGCTCTGTTGCAAAGAAGGGAGGGAAAAAGAGTGGCAGAGCTATAGTAATAGGGGATTCGATTGTAAGGGGAATAGATAGGGGTTTCTGTGGTCGCGACCGAGACTCCAGGATGGTATGTTGCCTCCCTGGTGCAAGGGTCAAGGATGTCTCGGCGCGGGTGCAGAACATTCTGGAGGGGGAGGGGGAACAGCCAGTTGTCGTGATACATGTTGGTACCAACGACGTAGCTAAAAAAAGGGAAGAGGTCCTACAAGTAGAATTTAGGGAGTTAGGAGCCAAGCTAAAAAGTAGGACCTCGAAGGTAGTAATCTCTGGATTACTACCAGTGCCACGTGCTAGTAAGAGTACAGAGAACAGGATAGTTAGGCTAAATACGTGGCTTGAGCAGTGGTGTAAGAGGGAGGGTTTTAAATTTTTGAGGCATTGGAACCAGTTTTGTGGTAGGTGTGACCTATACAAAAGGGACGGTCTACACCTGTGCAAAGATGGAACTGATGTTCTCGGGGTAATTTTTGATAAAGCAGTTCGGGAGCATTTAAACTAGTATGGCAGGGGGCTAGAAACCTATGTAGTGAAATAGAGGAAAGTGAAAGGCAGACAGAAATAAATGGTAAAAGGGTGAGGAACAAAAAACAAAGGGCCAAACTAATTCATAAAAAATGTGAGCATAAAAAAAGCCTGAGGGTTTTATACCTTAATGCGAGAAGCATCAGGAACAAGGTAGATGAATTAGCTGTGGAAATAGAGGTTAATAATTATGATCTAATTGGGATTACGGAAACATGGTTGCAGGGTGAGCAGGGCTGGGAGCTTAACATACAGGGGTATTCAGTATTTAGGAAGGATCGACAAAAAAGAAAGGGAGGAGGGGTAGCATTGCTGGTAAAAGAGGGGATAAATGCAATTGAAAGGAAGGATATTAACTCAGTTAATACAGAATCTATATGGGTGGAGCTAAGAAATAGCGAGGGGCGAAAAACATTAATAGGAGTGGTATATAGGCCTCCAAATAGTAAAATAGAGGTTGGGGAGGGCATCACGAGGGAAATTAGAGAAGCGTGCAATAAGAGCACAGCTGTCATCATAGGTGACTTTAACTTACATATAGATTGGACTAGCCTAATCAGTAAAAATAATGAGGAGGAGGAATTCCTTGAGTGTTTAAGGGATGGTTATCTGGATCAATATGTCGAGGAACCAACTCGGGAACAGGCTATATTGGACTGGGTACTGTGCAATGAGAAGGGACTAATTAGTAATCTTGTTGTACGGGGACCCTTGGGTCAGAGCGATCATAACATGATCGATTTCTCACTCGAAATGGAGAGCGAAGAAATTGACTCAGAGACTAAGGTCCTGAATTTAAACAAGGGGAATTATGATGCCATTAGACGGGAACTGAGTAGGTCTGATTGGACAACGTTCCTGGGAGGACTGGAGGTAGATAAACAATGGCAAGCATTTAAAGATAGAATGACAAAATTGCAAAAATTGTTTATACCAATCTGGCATAAAAGGAAATCTAAAAAGGTGACTCAACCGTGGATAACAGGGGAAATTAGAGACAGCATAAAATCCAAAGATAGGGCGTATAAAATAGCCAAAAAAAGCGCCAGAGCGGAAGATTGGGAATAGTTTAAGATAGAGCAAAGGAGGACAAAGGGCTTAATCAAGAGGGGCAAAATAGCTTACGAAAGCAAGCTGGCGGAAAATATAAAAACTAACTCCAAAAGCTTTTACAAGTATATCAAGAGGAAAAGACTGGTGAAAACCAAAGTTGGTCCATTGCAGTCAGATACCGGGGAATATATAACGGGAAATAAGGAAATGGCAGACCAACTAAATGCATACTTTGGGTCAGTCTTTACGAAGGAAGACACAAAAAACCTCCCTGGGATATCGGGAAAAATAGGGACATTGGCAAAGGAGGAACTGACGCAAATCAATATCTCTAAGGATATGGTGTTAAGGAAGCTAAAGGGATTGAAGGCAGACAAATCCCCAGGGCCTGATAACATGCATCCTAGGGTACTGAAGGAGGTGGCCCTAGAGATAGCGGATGCACTAAGTATGATTTTTCAGAATTCATTAGACTCGGGAACAGTGCCCATGGATTGGAGGGTAGCTAACGTTACCCCACTATTCAAAAAGGGGGGTAGGGAAAAAGCAGGTAATTACAGACCTGTAAGCCTTACATCAGTTGTGGACAAAATGCTGGAGTCCATCATTAAGGATGAAATAGCGGAGCACTTAGCAAATGGGGACAGGATAGGACAGAGTCAACATGGATTTACAAAGGGTAAATCGTGCTTGACTAATCTATTGGAATTTTTTGAGGGAGTAACTGGTACAATAGATGGGGGAGAGCCAGTAGATGTGGTGTACCTGGACTTCCAAAAGGCCTTCGACAAGGTCCCACATAAAAGATTAGCATGGAAAATTGAAGCTCATGGGATAAAGGGGAAAGTATTGACGTGGATAGAGAACTGGCTGTCAGATAGAAAACAGAGAGTTGGAATAAACGGCTCATTTTCTGAATGGCAGGCAGTAACAAGTGGGGTACCACAGGGATCTGTCCTGGGTCCCCAGCTGTTCACAATTTACATTAATGACCTGGATCAGGGAGTCGGATGCAGCATTTCCAAATTTGCAGACGACACTAAACTAGGAGGGGGGGTGGGCTCAGAGGAGGAGACCAGGAAGCTCCAGAGCGATTTGGACAGACTGGGTGATTGGGCGGATAAATGGCAGATGCACTATAATGTGGACAAGTGCGAAGTTATCCACCTTGGGTGCAGGAACGGGAGGGCAAATTATTATTTAAATGGCAATAAATTGGGAGAGGGGGAAGTACAGAGAGACCTGGGTGTTCTTGTACACCAGTCACTGAAGGCGAGCATGCAGGTGCAACAGGCGGTCAAGAAGGAAAACGGTATGCTGGCCTTCATAGCAAAAGGGTTGGAATACAGGAACAGGGATACCTTGCTGCAGCTGTACAGGGCACTGGTGAGACCACACCTCGAGTACTGTGTACAGTTTTGGTCGCCTCATCTGAGGAAAGATGTTCTTGCCATGGAGGGGGTGCAGCAGCGATTCACCAGGCTGATACCAGGAATGGCGGGATTGACCTATGAGGAGAGACTATGTAGTTTAGGGATGTACACACTGGAGTTTAGAAGATTGAGAGGGGACCTCATAGAAGTGTATAAAATTCTGACAGGTCTAGACAGACTAGATGCAGAAGGAATGTTTCCCTTGGCGGGTGAGAACAGAACTAGAGGACATAATTTAAGGATAAGGACTAAACCATTTAGGACAGAAATGAGGGGGAATTTCTTCACTCAGAGGGTGGTGAACCTGTGGAACTCATTGCCACAGAGGGCAGTGTACGCCAGTTCATTAAATATATTTAAGAGGGAATTAGATATATTTCTACAGGCAAAAGGGGTTAAGGGTTACGGAGAGAAGGCGGGGACGGGATACTGAATTGGAGAATCAGCCATGATCTCATTAAATGGCGGAGCAGGCTCGAAGGGCCGGATGGCCTATTCCTGCTCCTATCTTCTATGTATCTATGTATCTTCACAGCAGGTGTCTTGTTGCCAGTCAGATTTTCTCATGAATGCTCAGACTGCTGCAGTACAGGCCTTCAGCTGCACTGTGGCATCTGCATGGACAAGCTCGCCAAGGAGGTGGCTCAAACGAGGCAAGAAGTAGTGCCCAGCATGCTCAATGCCACTCCTGCATTGATGCCTGTCAGCCCTTGGATCTACAGGCAGAGTGGTAGAAAGACTGGTAGAAGGGACAGGCTGAAACAGACAGTGGATGTTGGTGCTCTCCCTCCAAATGGTTCCACTTCCACAGCTATCAGCCTACCCCCCTGTGACTGCACAGGAGCCTGCAAACAGGCTGGGCCATGATGTCCCACTAGCAGTGGATGAGTTGCAACCTGAAGTTGTCCCATTTGGATCAAGAGCGACCTCTGGCCCCAAAACCTGACTCTGGCAACCAGTTGTCATCCTCCTGCCCTGCTCCTGCCTCTGGGCAACCACTTAGACAAAGCACACGACTAGTTAGCCATGTACAAAAGACACCCACAGTTAGGAAGGGGAAGCACCATAGTGACAAAAATTAGGTTGACTCCAGCAATTTGTATATTTGCACAATAAATATGTTGACAACAGTGTATGTTGTGTGAAAAGTACTTTTTATGTTATAGGGAGCAGAGGCTTTTGTAATGGGTGAAATGGTGATGACAGTAGGACTCTGGAGAGATTTTTTGTAGATTTTTCTAGGGTGGGTTTATTGCAGAGGAATGTTGAGAGCGCCGGCACAAGCTCGACGGGCCGAATGGCCGCCTTCCATGCTGTAACGATTCTAAGATTCTATAATTCTAGGGAGAGATAGAATGTAGTTGTTATGCTTGATGACATGTTTATGAGAAAGTTTCCAGGATTAGATTTCTCCACATGGTTTAGCCAATAACAGACTGACTACTCTGTCGTCTCTCAGGAGCCTTCCTCTAGCAAATTTTCCTGCTCCTTCTCTGGCTCCTCCAATTCTTCATCCTCCTATTAGATGCTCTGTCAATAGCTAGGTTATAGAGCATACAGCATGTCACTATCGCCTTGGATACCATTCTCGCATAATACTGCAGGATGTCCCCAGAACAATCCAGGCACCAATACCTCTGCTCCGAAATGTTAACGGCGTACTCAGTTGTCACACTTGGAGAAGCTGGGGCTTCATTATATCTCTGCTCTGCTACATTAGACAGAGCTCTCATGTCATTAACCACAGCATCTGTGGGTAGCTATCATGCTGGGCACCTTGGGAAAACCGGAATGTTGAGAAAAGCCAAGGGCATATGTCCACTACTCACTTGCATCCACAGAGAAGACAGCACCCTGGCAAGCAAGGCATCCGTAAGCTGGAGGATGGCATGATGCACAGCTGACTGACTTATACAAGCAATGTCTCTGGTGGCCTGTTGAAAACTTTCAGTGGCATAGAAATTGAGTGCTGTGATGATCTTTACTAGCACAGAAGGATGTTGAATGCAAGGGGCACAATTCTCTTGTCACCTCCCTAATAAACCATAGCCTGCAGAGTCCTTGCTCTTCACTTAGGTCTAGGAATGTCTGTTGGAGTCTATATACCTGCTCAGTTGGGTATCTCCAAATTGGTGCTCTTCTCCTCTGGTGCTGCCACCTCACCGAAAGTACATCCAAAAGAGTTTCTGGCTCGTTTTTTCACCTTCTCCTCCTTTGTCGTCTCCTCCTCCTCCTCCTCAAGATAGCAAAAGTGAATAGGGATTTCAAATAATACCCCATCATGCGCCTTTGACAGATGTTCTCACAGCACCCAAAACTTGCAGGAGACATAATTCCTCTAATGGCTAGACTAGCAAAAAAAATACGGAAGCTTTATAAGTAACTGTAAAGTTATTTTACATAAAAACACTTTTTTTGATAGGACCTGTTTTTTATGTGACCTGCGACCATTGCAAAACCCAGAAATTGGGTCACAAGTCGTGGTGATAAATGTGATAAAAAAGGATTAGGAACAATAGGAACAGGAGTAGGCCATTCAGCCCCTTGAGCCTATTTCACCATTCTATTGGATCATGGCTGATCTGTATCTTCACTCCATTTGCCTGCCTTTGTTCCATATCCCTTGATACCCCTACCCAACAAAAATCTATCAATCTCAGTCTTGAAATTTTTAATTAACCCAGCATCCACAGCCTTTTGGGGAGTGAGTTCCTGATTTCCACTACCCTTTGTTTGAAAAAGTGCTTCCTGATTTCACTCCTAAATGCCCTAGCTCTAATTTTAATTATGCCATCTTGTTCTGGATTTCCCATCAGGGGAAATTGTTTCTCTAAATCTACCCTATCTATTATAATTTTGAACACTTTGATTAGATCACCCCTCAACCTTCTAAACTCAAGGGAATACAAGCCAAGTTTATGGAACTCATTGTCATAATTTAACCCTTTAAGCCCTGTTATTATTTTGGTGAATCTGTGCTATACCCTTTCTAAGGGTAATCATATTATCTGACTTCTCTTTAGCAGTAGAATAATCCATTGTGCATTACAGTGGTGATTTTGCAATCTGATGCTTCCAATGGGAATGGCACCTGCAGGGACTGCGGCTTAGGAAATCGTGGATATGATTTTCCATGTAATAATTTTAATGAATTACCTTGACATGGCCTCATGCCCTTATTAAATATCATATAATGTGACTTACCATGTGCAACACCACAAGAGATGGTCCAGTACTATATTAGAAATCTTGAGTAAAGCAAGCATTAATTATTAAACTTGTCCATAGCACAAATATACTTTCTGATTGACTCAAATTTCACAGGAACCAACCAAAAGCCAATTTATCACTATCTACTCCACAGTCTCTCACCACTTCTCTGCCATATCCTATGACTCACCATAAACAGCACCACATGAGATCCATTGATAGGGATGTATTTTTATGAAGGGCACAGATAGTTCCTGAATAAAACATCTAAAAAATATGCTTAAAGTTGTTAGAAGGAAACTGTAAAGCAAAATTGAGAAATGTCTGATGACAGTGCTTACTGGTAGTTGTCAGTTGATTGGATTTTGCTGAAGGCAAAGTGCTGGGGGTTTGTGCATTGTATCTCATACTGACATAATTAGGGATTGCTGTTGTCTAGGATTACACTCTGCCAATGCCCCATAGACCACTGCAGCTTATAAATTTAAGACTATTTTTGCAGTCAGCTTGCATTTTCACTCCAGTCCCTTTGTGGAAACCTACTTGGGGAAAAAGTTTCTTTGCAATTTCAAAAATCAAGATCACTAAAACATTTGGGGGTAAAAATTCAGTTGGTTGCGCCTCCCGTGAGTGCCTTAAGAGGGCGCTAATGGGGCGCAAAGCCGCTAACGCCTGGGCGCAGCGATGTTTGCGCCGCTCGAGAACTTAACTTGACATTGTGCGGCGGCGCTAAAACTTACCGCTGCGACCACCTGCGCGCGCAGATTGTGATGTCATTCCATGGTGCAACGCCCTTGTGGCGCCCCGGCGTGGAAATTGAGTGGCGCCCCCTGCCTTACCGCCTGGCGCTTCCAACGACCAGAAGACTGGAACGCTATCAATCGCTGTGGGGCTGGGGGGGGCGCTATTTAAAGGGGGCCTCTTCCTGTCTTTTATTGTTGGTGGCATTTTTGAACTACGCATTCTGAGAGAGAGAGGGAGAGACTTCTGGAGAGATTCAACGTTGTGTGAAGGAGTTTTGGGTACTGAGCAGCACTTTGCAGGTTCATTTTGATTTGCCATTCCTTGTATCGATTTAGCAGAGACTGTGGGAGCTGCACTCTGAGCTCTTGGCCTGGTACTCTCCATTGTTCTTTCCAGCACATTTGATGTGCAAGTCTCTCCAGGCCGAGATTCAAGGCTGCAATGAACAGGATGTGGATGGAAAGCAAGATTAACCATCCCCTTTAAGAACTGGCCCATGCCATTGTGTGTGTGTTCCATTGCTGACTGACATTACATGAGCTTCGCCAGCGCTCTGAGTTAGCGCCTCACTGCTCGGCCTTTGCGCCTTAAGACAGGTGTGCAGCGCCTGCTTTAGCGCTCCACTCACCTCCCGGGGCGGTAAAAGTGAAGTTTCCAGTCAGTGCCGATAATTAGCGCCAGGCGCTAATATTTGCGTCCAGACGATATTTGCGCCCCAAATGGGGCGCGACCTAATTTCTACCCCTTGGTCATTATTACATTACTGTTTGTGGGAGCTTGCTGTGTGCAGCTTGGCTGCCACGTTTCCTACATTACAACAATGACTACACTTCAAAAAGTACTTTGTTGGCTGTAAAGCGCTTTGGGACGTCTGGTGGTCATGAACGGTGCTATATAAATGCAAGTCTTTCTTTCAATTATGTGATAAATTTGTGTGTTATTGCCGTGATTTGTCTATATACTAATTCTTTTCAAACTTCACTCAAATCCATTAGTAAAATAATTATTGTTTCTCAAAGACGTCTCAATTATTTTTGAGCACAATCGATTCTCAGTGAATCGGTCGGACTGCTTCTGTTCAGACCAACAACAACAACTTGCATTTATATAACATCTTTAATGTAGTAAAACATCCCAAGGCACTTTACAGGAGCGATTATCAAACAAAATTTGACACCAAACCACATGAGGAGATATTAGGACAGGAAACAGGTGAGTTTTAAGGAGCGTCTTAAAGGAGGAGAGAGAACTAGAAAGGTGGAGAGGTTTAGGCTGGGAATTCCAGAGATTAGGGCCTTGAAGCGAAGAAAATCAGGGATGCGCAAGAGACCAGAATTGGAGGAACGCAAAGATCTCTGAGGATTGTAGGGCTGGAGGAGGTTACAGAGATAGGGAGGGGCGAGGCCATGGAGGAATTTTAAAATGGAGGCGTTGCCGGACTGGGAGCCAATGTAGATTAGTGAGCACAGTTGTGATGTGTGAACAGGACTTGATGCGAGTTAGGATTTAAACAGCGGTGTTTTTGATGAGCTCAAGTTTATGGAGGGTGCAAGCTGGGAGACCGGCCAGGAGAGCAATGGAATAGTCGAGTCTAGAGGTAACAAAGGCATGGATGAGGGTTTCAGCAGCAGGTGAGCTGAGGCAGGGGTGGAGATGATCTTAAAGTGTTGTGACTTTGAATACGGAGATTCCACGGGTTTGCTGAGCCTGTTTTCCAGCCACAGACTGGCCCATTTGTAAACTTACGCAATGGTTTGCTATAATTGTGTGAGCAATTTTTAAAGAAATCAATCTATGAGCAATAAATCACTGCCAGGCCACCAGTACCCTTAGTTTTAATTGCAAGAGACAGTGGGGTGAAAACCGACGGTAATCCAACAAAATTGCATATTCATGGGGGCGGAGCTATGAAAATTACCCTCCAATTGTTTTATGCTGCAACTGTACAGAAAAAGGCCAGACTATAAAAGCAAAACTCAACTAACCAGCACCAACCCTCTTCGTGCAAAGTGTCAACATGAGGAAAATTTGCCTTACTGGATTGAATTTGAGCCAGCAGAGGTTATATCAAATGGGTATTATTCATATTTTCACATTGCAGATTTGTGATGAAATAGTTTGGAAGAGTACAGGATTTTTTTGTTAAAAAAACATTTTTTGTCTCCTGTAGTTGACAGATTATCTACGTAGATCCATATATATATATCCCTGGGATGCTAATCGGCTAGATAATGGTTTTTCTCTATTGCTATTGGGGCAATAGAAGAGAGACCACTGCCCACTAAGAATAGCTTTCGTGAAACAGGTGAAATTGTTTACTGTTTTTAATTCATCCAAGAAAATAATAAAACAAATGTTGACTGACGTTTTCAGGCTGTAATTTCTATACTATTGTTCCATTGCTACTCAGGCTACAAAGTAAATTTACATGTGCAACCATGACCATAGTCTTCAACCCCTTGAGGCATTAAAACAACCTTCCAATTACTTCTGTAATCTTTAGCGCAACACTTTATCACTACAGTCAGCCAGCGCAGTCAAGATTTTCTCCCTTCTGCTCTTCTCTTCTTAGAAACATAGAAACATAGAAGATAGGAGCAGGAGTAGGCCATTCGGCCCCTCGAGCCTGCTCCACCATTCAATGCGATCATGGCTGATTATCCAAATTCAGTACCCTGTCCCTGCTTTCTCCCCATATCCCTTGATCCCCTAAGCCTTAAGAAATATATCTAACTCCTTCTTGAATATATTTAATGAATTGGACTCAACTGTCTTCTGTGGTAGAGAATTCCACAGGTTCACCACTCTCTGGGTGAAAAAATTCCTCCTCATCTCAGTCCTAAATGGCATACCCCTTATCTTTAGACTGTGACCCCTGGTTCTGGACTCCCCCGCCATCGGGAACATCCTTCCTGCATCTAGTCTGTCTAGTCCTGTTAGACTTTTATAAGTTTCAATGAGATCCCCTCTCATTCTTCTAAACTCGAGCGAATACAAGCCCAATCGACCCAATCTCTCTTCATACATCATTCCTGCCATCCCAGGTATCAGTCTGGTGAATCTTCGCTGCACTCCCTCCATGGCAAGAACATCCTTCCTCAGATAAGGCGACCAAAACTGCACACAATACTCAAGGTGTGGTCTCACCAAGGCCCTGTACAACTGCAGCAAGACATCCTTGCTCCTGTACTCGAATCCTCTCGCTATGAAGGCCAACATACCATTTGCCTTCTTAACCACCTGCTGCACCTGCATGCTTACCTTCAGCGACTGGTGCACAAGGACACCCAGGTCTCGTTGCACTTCACCTTTTCCCAATCTATTGCCATTCAGATAATATTCTGACTTCCTGTTTTTGCCACCAAAGTGGATAACCTCACATTTATCCACATTATACTGCATCTGCCATGCATCTGCCCAATCACCCAACCTGTCCAAATCATACTGGAGTTTCTCTGCATCCTCCTCACAGCACACACGCCCATCCAGCTTTGTGTCGTCTGCAAACTTGGAGATATTCCCTCGTCTAGATCATTAATAGGAGTCCCTCGGAACCGAGGATGACTTGCTTCCACATTAAAAATGAGTTCTCAGGTGACTGATGAGTCCAATGCGGGAGCTACAGTCTCTGTCACAGGTGGGGCAGACGGTGGTTGAAGGGGCTGGTGGGTGGGGTGCTTGGGTTGACGTGCGCTCATTGCGCTGCTTGCTCCCAGCGAAGAGACTCGAGGTATTCGGTGCCTTCCCGATAGCTTCTCCGACACTTTGTGCAGTCTTGGGCCAGGGATTCCCAGGTGTCGGTGGGGATGTTGTACTTTTTCAAGGAGGCTTTGAGGGTGTCCTTGAAGCGTTTCCTCTGCCCACCTGGGGCTCTCCTGCCGTGTCGGAGCTCCGAGTAGAGCGCTTGTTTTGGGAGTCTCGTATCGGGCATGCGGACGATGTGACCCGTCCATCGGAGCTGACCGAGCGTGGTCAAAGCTTCGATGCTGGGGATGTTGGCCTGAGCGAGAACACTGACGTTGGTGCACCTATCCTGCCAATGGATTTGCAGGATCTTGCGGAGGCAGCATTGGTGGTACCTCTCCAGTGCTTTGAGGTGCCTGCTGTACATGGTCCATGTCTCTGAGGCATACAGGGGGGCGGGTATTACGACTGCTCTGTAGACCATGAGCTTGGTGCCGGGTTTGAGGTCCTAGTCTTCAAACACTCTCTTCCTCAGGCAACCGAAGGCTGCACTGGCACACTGAAGGCGGTGTTGGACTTCGTCATCGACGTCTGCCCTTGTTGACAGTCGGCTCCCGAAGTATGGAAAGTGGTCCACGTTGTCCAAGGCTTTCTCGTGGATTTTGATAATCGGGGGCCAGTACTGTGTGGCGGGGGCAGGTTGGTAGAGGACCTTTGTCTTACGGATGTTTAGTATAAGGCCCATGCTCTCGTACGCTTCGGTGAAGGTGTTAACGATGGTTTGGAGTTCGACCTCCGAGTGTGCACAGACACAAGCGTCATCTGCATACTGTAATTCGACGACAGAGGATGGGATGACCTTGGATCTGGACTGGAGGTGACGGAGGTTGAACAGTTTCCCGTTTGTTCTGTAAATTAGCTCCACTCCAGCGGGGAGCTTACTGAGGGTGAGAAGGAGCATTGCAGCAAGAAAGATCGAGAAGAGCGTTAGTGCGATGACACAGCCTTGCTTAACCCCGTTCCGTACGTGAATTGGGTCTGTGGTGGAACCGTTGGTCAGGATCATGGCTTACATGTCGTCGTGAAGCAGGCGGAGGATGGTGACAAACTTTTGAGGGCAGCCGAATTTGAGGAGGACACTCCATAATCCCTCACTGTTGACAGTGTCGAAGGCCTTTGTGAGGTCAAAGAAGGCCATGTACAGCGGTTGGTGCTGTTCCCTGCATTTCTCTTGTAATTGGCGTGCGGTGAAGATCATGTCCATTGTGCCCCTTAGTGGGCGGAATCTGCATTGCGACTCTGGGAGGAGCTCTTCAGCCACTGGGAGAAGGCGATTGAGGAGGATTCTTGCAATGACTTTCCCTGTGGCAGACAGCAGGGAAACTCCTCTGTAATTACCGCAATCGGACTTGTCACCTTTCTTGAAGATGGTCACAATTATGGCATCTCTGAGATCCCCTGGCATGCTCTCCTCCTTCCAGATAAGAGAAATGAGTTAATGAATTCGTGCCAGTAGTGCTTCTCCGCCATGCTTTAGTGCCTCGGCAGGGATTCCATCTGCTCCTGAAGCCTTGTTGTTCTTCAGTTGTCGGATGGCCTTTTCAACCTCATGCCGGCCTGGGGTTGTGCTGAGATGGTGCTGGGTAGCATGCTGCGGGATGGAGTTGAGGACACTCGGGTCGAAGACGGAGTCTCAGTTAAGGAGATCTTCGAAGTGCTCCTTCCAGTGGGCACTGACTGCCTCTCTGTCCTTGATGAGTACCTCTCCGTTCTTGGCCCGCAGTGGGGTAGGACCTTGGGTGCTTGGGCCATAGGTGGTCTTGACTGCGCTAAAGAATCCACACATGTCGTGGTTGTTGGCTAGCTGCTGGATCTCCTGCACTTTCTCCGCCCACCATCCATTCTTTAGGTCGCGAGTTTTTTGTTGGACCTCGGCCTTCAGGCATCTGTCGAGCTGCTTTCTTGCTCTCGAGTTCTGTTGCTGTTTCCAGATCAGGAATGCCTTGCGCTTGCGGCTTATTAGCTCCTGGATCTCCTGGTCATTCTCGTCGAACCAGTCTTGGTGTTTCCTGGTTGAGTGACCGAGTGTCTCTTCACAGGTGCTGATTATGGAGGCCTTGAGTGCAGACCAGGCACTGTGGACACGCTGTGTCTCTGCATCACTGGGAGTCGTCAGGTTGTTTGTGAGGCGCAGGCTGAATAGAGCTTTCTTAGCGGGGTCTTTGAGTGTTCCAGCGTTGATTTTCCTGCAACATTGTTTCTGTTGCCGCCGCTGTTTTGGGGCTACATTGATGGAGATGACAGAACGGATTAGGCGGTGGTCTGTCCAGCAGTCGTCAGCTCCTGTCATGGCCTGGGTGATGCGGACGTCCTTGCGGTCCCTCGCTTGGACGATGACATAGTCCAGCAGATGCCAGTGTTTGGAGCGAGGGTGCTGCCATGAAGCCTTGTACTTGTCTCTCTGATGAAACAAGGTGTTGGTTATGTCAAGGCCATGTTCTAAGCATTTCGTCAGGAGGAGGGTACCGTTGGCGTTGGCTTTCCCTACCCCCTCTCTGTCGATCACACCTCCCCAGAGGTCTGTGTCCTTTCCAACTCTGGCGTTAATATCGCCAAGGAGGATCAGCTTGTCGCCCGTTGGGACTCGGGACAGGGATTGTTCGAGGCTGGAGTAGAATTCCTCTTTGGTCTCGTCTGTGGCTTCCAGTGTTGAGGCGTACGCACTGATGACCGTAGCGCACTGGTTCCGGGCTAGGGTGAGCTGAAGAGTCATGAGGCGCTCGTTTATACTGCTAGGGGAGTCTCTGAGACGCCCAACTAGTTCATTTTTTATGGCGAAGCCTACCCCATGGAGACGGTATTCTTCTTCAGGTTTGCATTTCCAGAAGTAGGTGCAGCCACCGCCTTGCTCCTTGAGCTGGCCTTCCCCTGCCCGCCGGGTCTCACTTAGGGCGGCGATGTCAATGTCGAAACGTCTGAGCTCCCGAGCAATGATAGCAGTACGGTGTTCTGGTCTGTCACTGTTGGGGTTGTCCATGAGGGTCCTGACGTTCCAGGTCCTGAACTTCATTTTAAAGGGTGGAAGATGCCTGTGCGTGAATTCTTTTAACGTGGGGTGGCCGTTGCACACCAGCTACCACACGGGCTTGACAGAGCAAGGTCTTGGTCCAATGGCAAGGAGATCCAAGATGATTGGAGACCAGGCTCTGCTACAACGGCCTAGCACACACACACAAACATACTGCTACTGTCCTCCTCCCTCCTTCCCGCAGGTCCTCTCTGCCTGGGTTTCGTAGGATGCATTGTGGTCCTCCCGACCTCGCTGTTGGCCCGTGCCGCACCTTCCCTGGGCCCCGACCCCACTGCTGGTCCATGCTGCGCCACTCCTGGGCCTTGACCTCGCTGCTGGGTCCCGGCCTCGCTCCTGGGTCCCGGCCTCGGACATGGATGATGTTGTCTCTCACAGGATTAAATTAGCACTGATATTCTCACGATCCCTGGCCCGAGCTCCACTCGCGATCCACTAGTCACTAGATCACTAGTCCAGTGGAGAAGCGTAGTCCTGATGGCAGAGAGGTCTAGGAATTTGGAAGCTAAGTTTAAGTGAAGAGCCAGTGCTCACTGATGAGAACAAAGAACAGGCATGGTCAGGGGATGGGCAGTGGCTCAGGTAACTTTAACCTTGCAGCTTGAACTTGCAGTTAGGGATAAAATGCACCCACTATTAAGAGCCAGGGGAACTTATATAGCAAAAGAGAGGAGGCTGGGGGAGAAAAGAGCAAAGGATGGCAACGGATGGCCAAGGATGGCAAAGGAGCTCCCTAGGGAGCTGCCAGCCCAAGAGCCAGTCATGGCTCCCAGTCATGGCTTCTGCTCATGGAGGCGCTGACTTGGCACGGTCCAGTTCCACATGTGCGAGCTGCTATCTCGCACAAGTGATCATTCTTCATCTATGAGGCACTGAGTGCTGACAGCCTACTGGGTGGGGCATCATAGGCTGCCCCCTGATACAACATCCATACGTGTGCATTTTTCAGCAGGAGTTACTGGATTGCAATCAGGCATAGGAACTCTGCCTGAATTTTTTTACGTCCCTAGTTCAGGGACACTGAAGCCAGTTTTACTGACCTTACTACTGCACCAGCTGAAATCAGCTAACCCAGCACAGGTTGAGTATCAAAGCCAATGGTGAAGATTTGTGTACCAAAGACGGGAATTAAAGACAGAAAAGCCAAAAAAAGCAGTTCTTTATTTTAAATATTATCTCAGCAGGTACAAATGCTAACTTTATTAGTTTGACAAAATGAACCATAAAACCTATTTGCGGACACTAAGAGAATCAAGGGATATGTAGAGAGGGCAGGAAAGTGGAGTTGAGGTCGAAGATCAGCCATGATCTTATTGAATGGTGGAGCAGGCTTGAGGGGCCGAATGGGCAACTTCTGCTCCTAATGCTTATGTTTGTTCTTACGTTATTGCTTGGGTGAATTCTCTGACATAGTGGTTGTGAAGAGGCTAAGAAAAATAAAAGCTATCGATTTTTGTTTTTTAATTTCCTGCCATTAAATACTTTTTAATGAGGTAATATCTATACACCATACAAATGCCTATGAAGTTGTTCAAAAATATCTATTGATCCAGTTGGGGCAGTGATGGAAGTCAGATAGTAATGTGATGCTGGAAGTCAGATAGTAATGTGATAGAAACATAGAAACATAGAAAATAGGTACAGGAGTAGACCATTCGGTCCTTCGAGCCTGCACCGCCATTCAATGCGTTCATGGCTGAACATGCTACCTCAGTACCCCATTCCTGCTTTCTCGCCATACCCCTTGATCCCCCTAGTTGTGAGTGTTATATCTAACTCCCTTTTGAATATATTTAGCGAACTGGCCTCAACAACCTTCTGTGGAAGAGAATTCCATAGATTCACCACTCTCTGGGTGAAGAAGTTCCTCCTCAGCTCAGTCTTAAATGGCTTCCCCTTAATCCTTAGACTGTGACCCCTGGTTCTAGTTTTCCCTAACATTGGGAACATTCTGCCCGCATCTAATTTGTCTAAACCAGTCAGGATTTTAAATGTCTCTATAAGATCCCCCCTCATTCTTCTGAACTCCAGAGGATACAAGTTCAGTTGCCCAATCTTTCTTGATATGTCAGACCGGCCATCCCAGGAATCAATCTAGTGAACCTTCGCTGCACTCCCTCAATAGCAAGAATGTCCTTCCTTAAGTTAGGAGACCAAAACTGCGCACAATACTCCAGGTGTGGCCTCACCAAGGCCCTGTACAACTGCAGCATCACCTCCCTACTCCTGTACTCAAATCCCCTTACTATGAAGGCCATCATTCCGTTTGCTTTCTTGACTGCCTGCTGCACTTGCATTCCCACCTTCAGTGACTGATGTACCATGACGCCCAGGTCTCGTTGCACGTCCCCTTTCCCTAATCTGCCACCATTCAGGTAATAGTCCGCCTCTCTATTTTTACCACCAAGGTGGATAACCTCACATTTATCCACATTGTACTTCATCTGCCATACATTTGCCCATTCACCCAACCTGTCCAAGTCACTCTGTAGCCTCCTAGCATCCTCCTCATTGTTCACACTGCCTCCCAATTTAGTGTCATCCGCAAATTTGGAGATATTACATTTAATCCCTTCATCCAAATCATTAATATATAATGTAAACAGCTGGGGTCCCAGCACCGAACCCTGCGGTACCCCGCTGGTCACTGCCTGCCATTCTGAAAAGTACCCATTTACTCCTACTCTTTGTTTCCTGTGTGCCAACCAGTTCTCAATCCACGTCAACACATTACCCCCAATCCCATGTGCTTTAACTTTGCTCATCAATCTCTTGTGTGGGACCTTGTCGAAGGCCTTCTGAAAGTCCAAATACACCACATCTACTGGTTCCCCCCTGTCCACCCTATTGGAAACATCCTCAAAAAATTCCAGAAGATTTGTCAAGCATGATTTCCCTTTCACAAATCCATGCTGACTTGGACCTATCATGTCGCCACTTTCCAAATGGTCTGTTATGACATCTTTAATAATTGCTTCCATCATTTTACCCACGACCGATGTCAGGCTGACCGGTCTATAATTCCCTGCATTCTCCCTCCCTCCTTTTTTTAAAAAGAGGGGTTACATTGGCCACCCTCCACTCCATCGGAACTGATCCAGAGTCTAAGGACTGTTGGAAAATGATTGTCAATGCATCCACTATTTCCAAGGCCACCTCCTTAAGTACTCTGGGATGCAGACCATCAGGCCCCGGGGATTTTTCAGCCTTCAGTCCCATCAATTTCCCCAATACCTTTTCCCGACTAATAAGGATTTCCCTCAGCTCCTCCCTCTTACCAGATCCTCTGACCCCTTTTATTTCCGGCAGGTTGTGTGTGTCCTCCACAGTAAACACCGAACCAAAGTACTTGTTCAATTGATCTGCCATTTCCTTGTTCCCCATTACGACTTCCCCTGTTTCCGACTGCAGGGGACCTACGTTTGTTTTTACTAACCTCTTTCTTTTTACATATTTATAGAAGCTTTTGCAGTCCATTTTAATGTTCTCTGCAAGCTTCCTTTCATATTTTATTTTCCCTGCCCTAATCAAACCCTTCGTCCTCCTCTGCTGAGTTTTGAAGTTCTCCCAGTCCCCGGGTTTGCTGCTACTTCTGACCAATTTGTATGCAACTTCCTTGGTTTTAATACTATCACTGATTTCCCTTGTTAGCCATGGTTGAGCCACCTTCCCTTTTTTATTTTTACGCCAGACCGGGATGTACAATTGTTGTAGTTCATCCATGCGATCTCTAAATGTCTACCATTGCCCTTCCACTGATAGCCCCTTAAATATCGCTTGCCAATTTAACCTCGCCAATTCACGCCTCATACCCTCAAAGTTGCCCTTATTTAAGTTCTGGACCATGGTCTCTGACTTAACTGTTTCCTTCTCCATCCTAATGTAGAACTCCACCATACTATGGTTACTCTTCCCCAGGGGGCCTCATACCACAAGATTGCTGATTAGTCCTTCCTCATTACACAACACCCAGTCCACGATGGCCTCCCCTCGAGTTGTTTCCTCAACATATTGGTTTAGGAAACCATCCCTTAAACACTCCAGAAATCCTCCTCCACCGTATTGCTTCCAGTTTGAGTAGCCCAATCTATATGCATATTAAAGTCACCCATGATAACTGCCGTGCCTTTTTTGCACGCACCTCTGATTTCCTGTTTCATACCCTCCCCCACCTCACTACTGCTGTTTGGAGGTCTGTACACAACTCCCACTAACGTTTTCTGCCCTTTGGTGTTCTGCAGCTCAACCCATATTGATTCCACATCCTCCAAGCTGATGTCCTTCCTAGCTATTGCATTAATCTCCTCTTTAACCAGCAATGCTACCCCACCCCCTTTTCCTTTTATTCTATCCTTTCTGAATGTTGAATACCCCTGGATGTTCAGTTCCCAGCCTTGATTGTTCTGGAGCCACGTCTCTGTAATCCCAATCACATCGTATCCGTTAACATCTATTTGCACAGTCAATTCATCCACCTTATTACGGATACTCCTTGCATTAAGACACAGAGCCTTTAGGCTTGTTTTATTAACATCCTTTGTCCTTTTAGACTTATGATTTAGTATGGCCCTTTGTGTTTCTTGCCTTTGTTTACTCGGCCTTCCCCTATTGTTTCTCACCCTTCTAACATTTTTTTCTGACTGCATATTACTTCCCCCTGTTTCGCTACATAGGTTCCCATTCCCCTGCCATATTAGTTTAAATCCTCCCGAACTGCTTTAGCAAATATTACCCCGAGGACATCGGTTCCAGTCCTGCCCAAGTGCAGACCGTCCCTTTTGTACAGGTCCCACTTCCCCCAGAACTGGTTCCAATGCCTCAGGAATTTGAATCCCTCCCTCCTGCACCACTGCTCAAGCCACGTATTCAATCTCACTATCCTGTTCTCTCTATTCTGATTAGCACGTGGCCCTGGTAGCAATCCAGAGATTACTACCTTAGAGGTCCTACTTTTTAATTTAGCTCCTAGCTCCCTAAATTCTGCTTGTAGGACCTCTTCCAGCTTTTTACCTATATCGTTGGTACCTACATGCACCACGACAGCTGGCTGTTCACCCTCCCTCTTCAGAATGTTCTGCAGCCGCTCCGAGACATCCTTGACCCTTGCACCAGGGAGGCAACATACCATCCTGGAATCTCGGTTGCGGACACAGAAACTCCTGTCTATTCCCCTTACAATTGAGTCCCCTATCACTAAAGCCCTACCACTCTTTTTCCCGCCCTGCTGTGCAGCAGAGCCAGCCATGGTGCCATGAACCTGGCTGCTGGTGCCTTCCCCTGGTAGGCCATCTCCCCCAACAGTATCCAAAGCGGCATACCTGTTTTGGAGGGAGATGACCACAGGGGACTCCTGCACTACCTTCCTGATATTGCCCTGCTTCTTGGTCACCCATTCACTGTCTGTCCTAGCCTTTACCTGCGGTGTGGACAACTCACTAAAGCATTTACCAAGTGTCAATTTTATTAAGATAATCTCTTGTCCATTGCTGTAAATTATGTGTCCTTTTGTGATCGGCAACCTGATTTACATATCACTTACTGGATCTGTGCATGCAAGATCTGAAAAGGGGGGAGGGCTAATTTAGCAATTGTGATAACATTCAGGCACTCGCCAATAATGATGCAAATGGCTGCAAAAAGGAGAGTACTTCAGCTGATTACCATTAGCAAGTGAATAGTAGCTGCTTGCTTCTGTATTCAAAGCATTAATTGCTTGCAGCTGAAAAGTCTCCAATCAACTCTGCATAGTAATCGTTGGCACTGAGCTGGTGCCGAATTTCACGGCCTGAGTCTTTCTATGGAGCACAGGACAGATGGCCTTTCTTAGCACCGTGTTAGTATAGGCAGCATTTTGCAGCCAGTAAGCTGAATAAAGTCCAGTGCAGTACTGATTGAGGCTATGATTTATAGAAGGTTTGTTGCAGTCTGCTATCAAAGCAGCAGTGATCAAGCAGTTACCTACTTTTGCTCCCTTGTAATATTAAGTTGTTTTTGGCTGTCCTGCGTGTTATTCTCATATTGATTTAAGGCCAGCGAAAGATTGCTGAACCATGATATGACTGAAATTTGTCTCACAGCTGTTGACACCTTGCCTCTTACCAAAAGTTGATTATACTTTCCACCACCTGCCCCATCCAAAATGCCACAGTGGCGGCATGACCCTATCACCAAATCATACCTTTGTCTCTCCCCTGATACCTTTGGCAGCACCTTCTCTTCAAACATCTCACTCTACTTCAATCCTTCATCTCTCCTTTAAAATATTCATTGTCTGCTTCCTCCTGTGGCTTTGAGCAAACCCACCTTAACATCACAGTGTCCTCTTGGCCACAATGCTGACATAAAAGCCACCACAAAGCAAACTTTCCAATTCAACTTTATCCATATATGCATCCAATCTTACATCAAAAAATCCAATAATCACCCTTGTGCATTCCCTTAGTGACTGTCTTGCATGTGCCTTTGCCTACCCTAGTGCTCCTACGCAGTGCTACCCCAGTGGCTGCAGCATGGCTGGTGGAAGACTGCTGACTTTCAGTGGGGGAGACTACAGATGGCCTTGCAGGACGACCTCCAGGAGCTGGTGGCTGGGAGTGTGAAATCGAGTGACAGCGTTTCTTCTTCTTCACTCTCCATCTCTCTATGCCTCCCTACCTGCTTTTTGCTTGATGAGTCTTTCTGCTGCAGACTTTCCCGCTCGACAGGCAGCCAGCCTGTCAATCCGCCTGTCAATCAGGTTGGCTGTCGGGTGGGAAACCTGGAGAAGAAATTTAAAAGACGTTCTGCAGTTTTTAATTTTCAAGTTTCCTGTCCAAAACTCCTCCACTTGGATGGAGTGCCACTCCTTGAGCATCTGTTAAGCTTCACTGGAACAATGTAGGAGGCCGAGGACAGAGAGGAGAGTGGAGTGGGACAGAGAATTAAAATGCCAAGCGACTAGAAGCTCAGGGTCATGCTTGTGGACTACACACATGTAGTTATCAGGGTACCAGTGGACGAACCAAGAGCTTTTTACAACATGAAGGGGTATCATTCTCACAATGTCCAACTAGTGTGATTACTGCCAAAGGATTATGCAAGTCTGTACCTGTTTCACTGGCAGCTGCCACGATGCTTTCACCATGAGACACTCATCTATCCCTCTTTTCTGCTCCTCCAGGAATGTCAGAGGATGGCTGCTAAGGGACAAGGATACCCCCTCCACACCTGGATGATGACACTTCTCCACAATCCAACCTTGCCTGACAAGCACAGATACAATAATAGCCATGGGACCACCAGGAACATCATTGAACACACCATCGGCATCTTGAAGCTAAGGTTCCAGTGCCTTGCTCGGTCTGGGTGTTTCCTATAATACATCCCAGGCAAAATGGGTTCTATCATAACAGTGTGTTGCATTCTACACAATATGGCTATGCAACCAAGACTGAAGTTGGAGGAGGCACAACAAGAGTAAGAGGCTCATCCAATTAGATGGAATTGGGTGAGGGAGAGGAAGAACCAGAAGAAGAAGGGGAAACACAATGCCTGGCAGCAAGAGAGGCTTTTTAAAAAACATTATGCTTCCAGCACCATAACTGGTACCAATGGTTTTCCAAGTTGAAATCTCCCTATCTAAGGTGTTTTGAAGAAAAGGAAGAGAAGAACTTGCATTTATATAGCGCCATTCATGACCTCAGGACATCCCAAAGTGCTTCACAACCAATGAAGTACTTTTGAAGTGCAGTCACTTTTGTAGTGTAGGGAAATATGGCAGACAGTTTGCGCACAGCAAGCTCCCGCAAGCAGCAATGTGACAATGACCAGATAATCTGTTTTAATGATGTTGGTTGAGGGATAAATATTGGCCAGGACACCGGGAGAACTCCCCTGCTCTTCTTCGAATAGTGCTGTGGGATCTTTTACATCCACCTGAGAGGGCAGGATGGGGCCTCGATTTAACGTCTCATCCAAAAGACGGCACCTCCCTCAGTACTGCACTGGCGTGTCAGCCTTGTTTATGTGCTCAAGTCTCTGGCATTGGCTTTGAACCCACAACCTTCTGACTCAAAAGCAAGAGGGCTACCACTGAGCCAAGGCTGACACCAAGATCAGCAAAGGGATGGCACGCAGGTCTGGCCCTGCAGAAGATGCTCTATGCCCACCCGCAGTTACCCGCATGCCCACTTCTGCAGACAGAGGTATTTTGGCAGATGATTGCCGGTGGAGGCTCCTATTAGTGAAGGCAGCTGGAATGCAGTCCCACTGGCATCCCTAAGCTAATTGACTGCCTGACTAACCTACATGGCAACAATGATTGCATTTCAAAATGTAACCCTTTTATGGTGAAGCACTTTAACACAACCTGAAAACATGATAAGGCTTAAGTTTAAGTTCAATGGGGAGAAATTCCCCTCCTTCACGCCTCCCATGGGGGGTGCTAACGGGGCGCAAAGGCCTTTTCGCTTGGCCGCGGCGCTGACCTCGCCTCCTGCCAAATTCCGCAGGAGGTTAGCGGCAACGCTACCAGGTTGTGCCCGATCTCGTGTGCCCGGAGATCATGACGTCATCTCCGGGCGCATCGCCCCGGTAGCATCCTGGCAGAAAAATTCCCCTTCGCCCCCTGCAGTGACTGCTGCAGTGGATGCGAGCATGGCAACCGGCCGCTAGTGGGATGGAAGTTAAAGGTGAGGTGGCCGGCCGCCCTTAAAAATTTTTTGTCTTTTTTGAAAACATTTTTTTTTGCTCCGGACGTGGGCTGATCACGCGGCACCCCGCGCTCCCCGGTGCTGCAGATAAGTTAAAAAAAAAACCTGCAGAGTTCGCTGCATGGGGCCCTTCCCTTTAATTCAGGGAAGACCCCCTGCAACGCGTCAGCGCCACGCGGCCCAGTGCGTGGCGTTGCTGAGCCGTGCGCCCCGGGCCGCGAGCTTCCCCCCCTCTTGTGCTCCAAGAAGGGAGTAGAGCGCTTGATTTAGCACTCCACTTCCCTCTTGGAGCAAAAAGTGGAATTTTAGAAAGGCTGGAAGAGGTTAGAGCCTGGCACTAACTTTTCCAGCTTCTCTGATTTAGCGCCCCAAACGGGGCTCGAGGGGAATTTCTAGCCCCCTTTCTTAATCATAATGCTGGCTGCTTCCTCAGAAACACCCCAATCACAGTATGTCAAGCTTTCTGGCCACTGCATGAAAGAAGGCCCGCTCATGTGATCAACAGCCAGCCTCGGCAGTTAACCCCTTGAATGTACACTTCTGTGGGGACAGAGGTTAGAAAAGGCACAGCTTCTGGCTGTTAGACCACTGAGTGAGAAAATTGTTCCATAAAAGCTTGAAATTGTAACATGTCACCTGAACCTTCTTGATTGTGTTACAAGTATGTAAAGGTTCAACTGAGTTATTGTTCAATATATATAGTCGTCCATAATTATACACGAGGGTGGTGAAATTCTCTTAGCACATGCAGACTACATTAACAGTGCATGATTTTGTTTTCCCTCATGCAGGAACACATGATTTTGAACTGTATGATTTCTGTGAGGCTGAATTTGTCAGAACATACACATATCTGATGAGCCAGCCAGAATGAACCTGTAATAATGCTACTGAGCTACTTGGTAAAGGTGTTAAAAGGTTGGCTCAGCTGAGTCTGTGCTGCCAGCAAAGAGCCTCGGTTGTCAGTGAAAGAAAATACAATTGCCTTATGCCTCTGGGATTAGGCATGTTTTAAAAGGTTATGCCATATTCACTTCATTACTTATACTGCAAAATAATAAGAGTTCTTGCACTCACATTATTTTGCATTACAGGTAATAAAGTAATAATGGATGCCAGTGTTGCAGTATTTGATCATGCTGTACAATAGGAATAATCAGTTTTGATTTAACTTTGTCCCAGTAATTTTATTTTATTTATTATATTATTAATGTCCTGTGCTATCATGTGAAATCATGAACAGGCAGGGAAATATGTCTTGCTGCTTGCAAAATGACAGTTTAAATTGTGAGTCATTATCCGGATGGCCTTTCAGTATATATACTTCAGTCTCATTGCAAGGAAAAGCATGAAGTCCAGAATATCCTATTTTTTTTAACCTAAAATATTTTCACACACATACTTCATTAAAAACAACTATATAATTTAAGATCAATATGGAATTCCTTATTCAGCTAAAAAAAAATGCTGTAGTACAGCAGAATGTAAATGAAGTTGATCCTGTAGGGGTATAAAGTTACACAATTAAATACTCTGGGTAGGCTTCTCTAATATAAGAAAAACAAAGCTGTGGACCACCAAGTCAGTATTCAAAGGAAGGTAGTTTACGATAGGAAGAGATAGGAAAGGTATGTGAGAACAGCACAATTATTTGATTGGATGATTTCAATTAACCAAATATAAATTGGGAAAACCCAAGTAGTTTAGAGTCAGAGTTGGTAAATGTAATGCATGAGTGCGTCATGACACAGTGGGGGAAATTTTAACTGACGAGATCGGTGCGACACTGGTTTTACACCCCGGCTGATTTTACTCTCCATTGAAGTCAGTTGAGAGTGATATTGGGCGGGTGTAAAACTGGCGTTCCACCCAATCCAGTGGGTTTCCCCCCTGGCGAGTTTGGTTAAAATTGCTCCCTGTGTGTCATGGAAGCCACGAAAACCAATGCACATAAATAACCCAAACAACAACGTGATCTGGGATTCAGAAATACCAAAGATGAGAAACCAGGTATATAATTTTGGAAAGGCTAAATTCAAATTCAAATTGATTTGGGGAGGTTGTTCGACAACACTTCAGTAAAGGAAAATGGAATAACTTTAAAGAAATAATGTTCAGATTGCAGGGTAAATATATACCTAAAATAAACAACAACAACAACTTGTATTTATATGGCGTCTTTAACAAAGTAAAATGTCCCAAGGCGCTTCCCAGAAGTATTACAGTATAAGGCAAAAAAATTGACACCGAGCCACATAAGGAGGAATTAGGGCAGATGACCAAAAGCTTGGTTAAAGACATTGGTTTTAAGGAGCATCTTAAAGGAGGAAAGAGAGGTAGAGAGGCAGAGAGGTTTAGGGAAGGAATTCCAGAGCTTAGGGCCTAGGCAACAGAAGGCACAGCCACCAATGGTTGAGCGATTATAATACGGGATGCTCAAGAGGGCAGAATTAGAGGAGTGCAGATATCTCAGGGGGTTGTGGGGCTGAAGGAGATTACGGAGATAGGGAGGGGCGAGGCCATGGAGGGATTTGAAAACAAGTATGAGAATTTTGAAATCGAGGTGTTGCTTAACCGGGAGCCAATGTAAGTCAGCGAGCACAGGGGTGATGAGTGAACGGGACTTGGTGCAAGTTAGGACACGGGCAGCTGAGTTTTGGATCACCTCAAGTTTATGTAGGGTAGAATGTGGGAGGCCAACCAGGAGTGCATTGGAATAGTCAAGTCTAGAGGTAACAAAGGCATGGATGAGGGTTTCAGCAGCGGATGAGCTAAGGCAAAAATGGAGACAGGCGATGTTACAGTGGTGGAAATAGGCGGTCTTAGTTATGCTGTGGATATGTGGTCGGAAGCTCATTTCAGGTTCAAATATGACACCAAGGTTGCGAACAGTGTGGTTCAGCCTCAGACGGATGTTAGGGAGAGGGATGGAGTCAGTGGCTAGGGAACGGAGTTTGTGGCGGGGATTGAAAACAAATTGGGCTGGATTTTGTCTTGGGGTCGGGTTGGGGTCATGTTACCCGCATTTCGTGTTGTCCCCCCGACTCCAGATTAATGTGGATGAATGATGCAATTTTCACTTAATTGGGCAATTGAGTTCCAGCATGTAGGAAACCATGAACCAATTAGTGGTTTCAGTGGGAAAGTCACCTCTGATGATGAGGTCTCAGAGATTGCCTGGCCTTTGCTGTGAGTGGACCTGGATGCAAAATGGAGAGAGAGAGAGAGAGAGAATGAATTATTATTTTACATCCAGGGCCTCTCACAGCAAGTCCAGGCAGTCTCTAAAGACAATGCAGCAGCATCAGAGGCAACTTTCACACCTACTACCTTCATCACAATAATACTACTACCTTCATCACATCTCCGTTGTAATAGTGGGCCTGTAGCTGATAGTCAGCTATCTATCCACTTGTGCTCCCGCCAGGTTTCACTGGAGTGTTTCACATCAGGCGTACTTCACGTCGGAAAAGGGTTAAACTAGCTAAAACGTTTCAAAATGGCATTACAGAGCCAATTTAGCCCTTGTTAAGAGCTTTAATGGCCTCTCCCGCCTCTTGGAGGCGGGATGGAGTCGGGAACTCTGTGACCGATTTTGTCAAAATTGCATGGAGTCGGGATGGGGTCGGGACACCCGACCCCGCAACTTTAACCCCCCCCCCACGCTTCCAAACCCGACTCCATGGGTCATTGAAAATCCAGCCCAATGGCTTTGGTCTTCCCAATATTTAATTGGAGAAAATTTCTGCTCATACAGAACTGGATGTCGGACAAGCAGTCTGATAATTTAGAGACCATGGAGAGGTCAAGAGAAGTGGTGGTGAGGGTGTCGTCAGCGCACATTTGGAAACTGACGCTGTGTTTTCGGATGATGTCGCCAAGGGGCAGCATGTAAATGAGAAATAGGAGGGGGCCAAGGATAGATCCTTGGGGGACACCAGAGGTAACGATGCGGGAGCAGGAAGAGAAGCTATTGCAGGTGATTCTCTGGCTACGATTAGATAGAAAAGAATGCAACCAGACAAGTGCAGTCCCACCCAGCTGGACGATGGTGGAGAGGTGTTGGAGGAGGATGGAGTGGTCAACCATGTCAAAATAAGCAAATCTCAGACTAAACAAGTGTGATCTTAAATGGATTAACAAACAAATCAAAAGTCAAATACAGAGGAAACATTGGGCTGAATCTTATCTCCCAAAAATGGGTGGGTTGGGATCGGGTCAGAGGTTAGAATGCAAAACATCTGAAACAGGAACCCAACCCACTTCAAACCCGTCCATTTCCGGTTTTAACGGAGACGCAATGAGGGGTGGGCGACCAATCTGCTCGCGGGAGGCGGGTTGGTCATTTAAATATTATAATGTGGCCACTTGCCTGCATTTTAAGTCATTCTATTTTTAACTCATGTCGGCCAGATTTCCCAGGTCTCAGGAAACCCGGCTGCTGAAAGGAAACAAGAAGGGCTGAATCCATGTGGTAAGTGCCTTTACAGCACTGCTTACGGGCCAGGAGGAACAGGAATGTTTCCTCTAGACCCAACAAGCTACCCAAAAAAATGCACCCCCCCCCCCCCACGATCTGCCTGCTCCCCATGACCACCATCGGACCTCCCGCCAACTCCCCCCCCACCCACCATCAGACCTCCCCCTCCACCATTGGACCTCCCCCACCCCAACATTAGACCCCCCCCCCACCATCGAACACCCAAACCCCCAACTATCGAATACTGCGATCGGACACCCCGATCACCATTGGAACCCCACCTCGCGATTGGGACCCCCCGCAATCGGAATGCCTCCCACGATCTCTCCCACCCCTCCACTAGACCTACCTACTCTCCTCGGCTGCGGCCTTGTGCTGTAGGCCTCCCCGACCAACAGGCCAACAGCTTGTCAATCAGGCTGCCTGTGGGCAGGAAACCGACAGAAACAAATTGAAAGGAGTCCTGCAGTTAAAAACTGCCGGACATTCAGGAAATCCATTTTTCGGGTTTCCAGCCTCAAAACAGCCCCCCTGCACAGAACACATCTCCGGGCTAATATCCAGGCCATTGCCTCTACAAATCCTTTAGGGAGCAAAAGGAAGGGGTTCATTGGGATGTCTATAAGAACAAGCAGAAACGCATTTCCAGCTTGCTCAGCGGGGCAAAGAGAGATCTAGAAAAAAACATTTTAGCAGTTCTGTTAGTAACATGCTGATACTGTACACAATGTTTCACAATGTAATGCCAATATGTTTTTGGTATGTTTTAATATGACTCTTTAGTTCTATTTTCTCATGTAAAAATATCACAGAAATAAAACTGATGGGTTTAATATTAATTTGTAAAACCATATGGTCCTTGTAGCACATTGAGCAATTTTCCCTCAAGATAGCCTGGGGTTTTCTCCACTCTCAATGCCACTTCATGTACTTGTCTCAGCTTTCCTCTCACTGCTCCATACACTCTATTTTTGTGTTTCAATTTACCTTCCACCCCTGTCTATTCCTGGCACTGTTCTAACAGCAGGTCCTTAAATAGGCAAGAATAATGCCTGTGACATCCAAATCCAAGGCGGTGAACCTCCTCAGAGCTTCTCCTGCTCCAGCACTATCACTTCAGCAAACCCTCGGCAGAAACCCCATTCACGAGCATAAAGAGGGTTTCTGCCAAACCTTTGCCCAAGTTACGCCAGCGGAGTGGGAGAAGTCTCGAGGGAAATCAACCTGTAATCAGTAGAATGTTGGCCGATGTCCGTTTAAGATGCCATTACCAAGGTCATAAAATAGCTAAACAACATCAGGCCACAGATTTGTCTGGGTTTTAAATATGCAGGGTCGGAACTTATCAAGAGGCAGTAAAATAGCTTGAGTGTGCAGTAAAGTAGATACAGAAAGGAGTTTTAAGCTATGCTTACTTCCTCAGATATTGCTTCCTATGTCCCATTTCATTAACTTTTAAATTCAAATTGTTATTAAAAATAGAAATGCCATAAATTGTTGTAGGTATAGTCCTCCATTCTTTCACTCACAGCTCTTTTATTATGACCACATTCCCCTTCATTCTCGATGCTCTATTATTTCTGTTGGATCTCATTCATAAATCATCCAGAACACCAGCTACCTTAAATTCTGGCCTGCTCATTGACAAATGTCAGCTCTGACTGCACACTCAGCAATGGGAAGTTCGATCGAGGAACACAGTAGTGCATATGCATTCCTCCAAACAGTAGAAAAGTATTTAAACTTTATAATGATTGTTTAACTTAACTCTGAAAGAATTGTACACCAATGTGTTTTGTTGTGAATTGTGTTTAATAATGAAAGATATTAGTGGTGGGGAATGAATCACTTTTTACATTTTTGACACCCAGGGGCAGATGTTTCATCTGTTTTCGGCAAGTGTTACATTATTAGCATCCAACTAGCAATTAGTATGCTAATTTTGCATGGTCAGCTTAATTTACATATGACAGAAATTACAACTTCAACAGGGGCGTAAAACGGGTGGTGGCGGATCAGCCGCCAATTTTACACCCCGCCCGATTTTCCTTTCGATTGGCTTTAACAGGTAGGAAAGTCGGATGGGATGTCTAACAGGCGGCCGATCTGCTACTGCCCATTTCACGCCCCATTGAAGTAGAAAGTTCTGCCCATAGCTCACTTTATTTCTGATCTAAGCTGATTACGTTTTTTTATTTCGTTCATGGCATGTGGACGTCGCTGGCAAGGCCAGCATTTGTTGCCCACCCCTAATTGCCCTTGAGAAGGTGGTGGTGAGCTGCCTTCTTGAACCGCTGCAGTCCATGAGGTGAAGGTACTCCCACAGTGCTGTTAGGGAGGGAGTTCCAGGATTTTGACCCAGCGATGATGAAGGAACAGCGATATATTTCCAAGTCCTGGGATCCTTGTGCATGAAACACAAAAAGTTAGCATGCAGGTACAGCAAGTAATCAAAAAGGCAAATGGAATGTTGGCCTTTATTGCAAAGGGGTTGGAGTATAAAAGCAGGGAAGTCTTGCTACAACTGTACAGAGTATTGGTGAGACCACACCTTGAGTACTGCACAGTTCTGGTCTCCTTATTTAAGGAAATATACATGCATTGGAGGCAGTTCAGAGACGACTCACTAGGTTAATTCCAGCCTATTACACTGTTCCACGGAAGCGCAGCGTAAGCTCGAGGAACAGCACCTCATCTTTCGTTTAGGCACGCTACAGCCCTCTGGACTCAATATCGAGTTCAACAATTTTAGATCATAACCTCAGCTCCAATCACATTTATATTTTATTTTTTCCATCCTTTTATTTGCCCCCCCCACCTTTTTTTTCCTCCTAGAAGCTGGCAGCTGTCCTTCATTCTGCCAGTGGATTTCACACTTCTTTCAGCCTTAATCTGTCACATTAACACCACCTCTAGCCTTGCATATCTCTTAATGTCTCTTAATGTCTCTTCATCTCCCCCTTTGTTCTTTTATCCCCTCCCCCTTTTCCCAGCTTTACTCTGGCCTTAAATCTATTTGATTTCCGGCTCTTCACAGTTCTGACGAAAGGTCATCGACCTGAAACGTTAACTCTCTTTCTCTCTCCACGGATGCTGCCTGGCCTGCTGAGTTTTTCCAGCGCTTTCTGTTGTTATTTCAGGTTAATTCCAGAGATGAGGGGGTTGACTTCTGAAGAAAGATTGAGCAGGCTGGGCCTATACTCATTGGAATATAGAAGAATGAGAGGTGATCTCATTGAAACATATTAGATATTGAGGGGGCTCGACAAGGTAGATGCAGAGAGGATGTTTCCCCTCGTGGGGAAATCTAGACCTCGGGGGCATAGTTTCAGAATAAAGGGTCGCCCTTTTAGAACTGAGATGAGGAGGAATTTCTTCTCTCAGAGGGTCGTAAATCTGTGGAATTCGCTGCCCCAGAGAGCCGTGGAGGCTGGATCATTCAATACATTTAAGGTGAGATAGACAGATTTTTGCAAGATAAGGGAGTGAAGGGTTATGGGGAGAGGGCGGGGAAGTTACTTTGAGCCCAAGGTCAGCCATGATCTTTTTGAATGGCGGAGCAGGCTCGAGGGGCCAAGTGGCCTATTCCTTCTCCTATTTCTTATGTTCTTATGTTCTTAAGTCAGGATGGTGTGTGACTTGGAGGGGAACTTGGTGGTGGTGTTCCCATGGGCCTGCTGCCCTTGTCCTTCTAGGTGGTAGAGGTCGGGGGTTTGGGAGGTGCTGTCGAAGAAGCCTTGGCGAGTTGCTGCAGTGCATCTTGTAGATGGTACACACTGCAGCCACGGTGCGCTGGTGGTGGAGAGAGTGAATGTTAAAGGTGGTGGATGAAGTGCCAATCAAGGGGGCTGCTTTGTCCTGGATGTTGTCAAGCTCTTGAGTGTTGTTGGAGCTGCACTCATCCAGGCAAGTGAGAGTATTCCATCACAATGGCCCAAAAATTCGGCTGAATACGGGAGAGTACGAACTGTCTACTCTCGCGTATTCAGTCCCGAAGTGCCGGTTTCCTGCATGCACTGCGCATGCGCGGAAAACCAGCACTTCCGGTATGGCGAAGGGGGCGGTTCCTAAGTGAACCGCGTGTGCACTACAGGCTGTGCGCATGCAGCACACTTAGGTTTTTTTTCAGGTTTCAACGCGAAGGTAAGTATGGAAGATTTTACACATGAAGAAAGGAGGCGTAAGACCCCCTTTTAACAAGGTAAGTAGTTAATTAAGTATTATTTTAATTTTTTTTCAACAGGTTTATCTTTTTTAGAGACTTTAAAGAAAGGTAAGTTTATTTTTATAACTTTTAGAAAGAATTTAAATTTTTTCAAAAATTTAAATTTTTGTTTAAAGTGGTTAATTTATTTAACGATAGTTATTTTATTAATGTGATGGTTTTTTTAAAATTTATTTGAGGTTTAGCTGTTCTTTTGGGGACAATTTGTATTCATAGTTTTGACAGTTCTCCTGTCAAATCTATGAATGAAAGATGGTGTGCTGCCATTGGCTCTCCATAGCCCACATGATCCCAGAGGTCGCATCGAACTAACTGCGCCTCTGGGACACGCACACACTGCGCGCCGGCACCAGGGAGAGGCCCAGGAGCTGAAGTTCGCGTGGGCCCGAAACACAACGGCCGGTGCGGAGTGTGATATCGCGCAAGATCCTTACCCCCGCGGCAAGCCTCCGAGTCAAATTTCTGGGCCATTACTTAACACACATATTGATAAGATTTCGCCCACAATCATGTCTGTAAATAGGTTCAATCACCATCAGCTTGCCTGAACTAGCCAGGATCACTGTGATGTGTGTTAGATCTTGCAACCTGGGAGCAGTAGTTGCTATGGTGATAATATCCCCACTAATATTAGTAGCAGCAAGATGTGAAAGAAAAGGGCCCTCCATGACTCATTCCATTTGTTACACTTGACTTCCTAGGCTACAGAGAGGAAATAATGCACAGCTGGCATGGGATTATCCTTCATGTCATTTTGTCCCTCCAGTGTCGCCAGATTCAACAAATGAGCTTGTCAGTGTTATTTTTAATCGGAACGTTTTTGTTTAAATAGAACTACAAATATATGTCTTACATGCATGTATATGAAAGATTTGACTTTGTGGGAAGAATGTGCAAATGCTATATTAATGTGAAATAAAATGTACATTTTATAAAGAAGATGTAACAAACAGGAGTCAGATTGTATCTACTGGCAGCTCAACAGCTCAGTGTAACTGAATACTGGTTCTTTATAACAAATGTTTCACTGACCAAATGGATACTTTAATCAGAACATGCTGCTGATAACCAATCTGCTCAATGTTCTTTTTGCTGTAGCGTTTTATTGAAGAATGTCACTAAATTCAGTATGTCTGGCACCTGGCCTCATGAATCCCACTGCAGTTCTTAAATTGCTCTGTCACTTTATATATTTTGTTAAATCACACTCATAGTAAAAAAAAAATCAGGTTGAATATAGTTAGTAGATCATAAATAATTGTAATTAATATAAAAAGCAACATTTTTACTTTAATAACATTTAATAAGCCTATTTGTATGTAAATTATGAAAATGCAAATGCTGTTTTTATGCCTGTTTTGTAATTACCCAAACTAATCACACTACCCACAATGCATTTTTGCTTGTTTTGAAGGAGATTCCTTCCACGTAAATCAGGACTGTATCAGTGTCTACAGGACTGCGCTTGGAAATATAGCCGAAGAGCTAAGGAAGGAGGTTGTTAAGTTGTACACAATATCAAACTCAACAGAGTAACCACTCTTTATTTCAAACTGCTAGTAACTTTGATGAATTTATCGAAGAGATAAGAGCGTTCATACTTAGAATGTATCTAAGAGATAAGAGCACAGTCAGTGTAGCACAAGAATAATATAGGGTGGAAGCATTGTATTAGGCATGCAAAGATACCATTATATTGCTGTCATAGGAAAGGTTAAGTTTCACTGGGCGTGAAATTAGATTAGGCCTGAAAACGGGCGCAGGTATCGCGATGCACAATCGGCCCGCGCCCATTGACAGGAGTGCACGTGCTGCCTGCTAATTATAATGATAGCAGTGCACAGCCCTGCATTGAGCGCGCTGCTGACTGGCTGTGCACTCAGCACGGGGGCCAAAGTTCGCAATGTTCCCATGAGACTAGCTTTATTTAAAGCTGGCCTGTGCCTCTTAAAAGCAGTCTGCACCTCTTAAAGGTGAGCTGCCTTCTGGTGATCAAAGATGTTAAAACTGCTTCAGCACAAACAAAAATGACTCAACAGGCCAGGGAAAGGGCACTCAGGGTCTCAGACGCAGCACTTGAGCTTTGTGCAGGGGGTGAACACTCGAAGAGAGGTCTTCTACCCACAGGGAGCCAGGAGGCCCTCCAGAAAGAAGGGTGTGGGACCAGATCGCCGAGGCGGTCACTGCAAGCAGTGACACCCCCAGGACGTGGCTCCAGTGCACAAAGAAGTTTCATGACATCAAACGAGTGGTCAAGATCAGTGAATGCATTTTCAAAAGCCATCTCCTACCAACTGAACCACTAGCCTCACACAATGATCAATGCATCACACCCCCATCACTCACCTACCAACAATCTCTACCAAACACGACTCACACCTCACATTCATAGCTTCACTTCACCCTCACACACTGCTGCAAGGCACACACCCACATCTCACAGCTTGAACACACTGTCAGCTATTCAACCATGACAGCCACATCACCCAAACACATTACATCACACTCACTGACACATTTCCCTTTCTTTTGCAGGAAAAGGCGGCGCATAACTGGCGCCAGCAGAACTTAACCGGCAAGGGGACTGGCTGAGCCCTTGGCCAGCGGCGGGGCTGAAATGGTACAAGATACCGGTATCCTCATATGTTATCCTCCTTCTCACATCTCACTTCCCCCTCATCCCCCAATCTCTTCTGATTTAAAAACTGCACATGGTGTAAGCATGCACCTCTTGCTTCTGCCACCCGCCCCCACTCACCACAACACTACCCTTGTGCCTTTCTCATTTTAGACACCCAAGAAATGCAGCCTGCCCAGCCAGTGGTTGAACAAGAAGAGGGAGAGGAGAGAGAAGAAGAAGAAGAAGAAGAAACACCATCACTCAATTTCTTACTCCCACCCACCAGCTCAGATACTGACACTCTGTGTACTTTAGAGGATAGGTTAGAAGCGGGAACTGCACGTGGTGAGATATCGGGCATGATAGGGCTGCTACCAGCCCCCTGGAGGGTGAGGTTGTACACGAGTTCTACTGCACAGAAGTCAGATGAAGACTTCAATGAGGTGGCCTACAGAAGAACACTGATGGGTATGCACAATGAAATGCATTGGCAGGTCTGCCAGAAAGCCTGAATGCAATGTCAAGGAGCATGGAGGAGTCCAGCTCCAGCCTTGCACAGGGCTTTGGGCAGAGCTTGGAGCCCATCCTTTCCAGCATGGAAGGGCTGGGCAGATCCATTAACGCACTTGTGGACCCAACCATCATGCGGTGTCTGATGGCTGAAGTCTCCACTTCCATTGCAGCACAAGCAGGAGCCACCCAACATCACGGTGGCATAGTGGTTAGCACTGTTGCCTCACAGCGCCAGGGACCCGGGTTCGAATCCGGCCTCGGGTGACTGTCTGTGTGGAGTTTGCACATTCTCCCCGTGTCTGCGTGGGTTTCCTCTGGGTGCTGCGGTTTCCTCCCACAGTCCAAAGATGTGCGGGTTAGGTTGATTTGGCTATGATAAATTGACCCTTAGTGTTAGGGGGATTAAATACGTGGGGTTATGGGGATAGGGTGGGATATGTGTCGGTGCAGGCTCGATGGGCCGAAATGGCCTCTATCTGCACTGTGGGGATTCTGTGATTCTGTGATCAGAGTGTTGCAATCGAAGCTCAGACTGCAATCGTGCAAGCTCAGCTTGCTGCCACGCAAGCACAGACTGCTGCCATCATGGCTGGGTTTACCAGTGTTGAAAGGGGCTTACAGGGTTTCACAGCAGTCCAGCAGTCTTTACTCCAGCAGATTACTAGGATTGCTGAGGCACTGCCCGGGGAGTGCCTCAGCAATGGATCCATGGATCCCTGCTGCCCTCTCTCAGGACAACTGCATTCATACTGCCAGTCCACCAGTGCTCTTGCAGTTGCCTGTCAGTCAGCAAGCCCTGACTGCTGCCGCCTATGCCGAGGTGGTGCAGTCCGAAGCCAGGCCTACTAGGGTCAGAGCTCCTCGAGGTCGTCCTTCAAGGCCATCTACACTCTCCCCCACTGAAAGTCAGCAGCCTTCCACCAGCCATGCTGCACCCACTGGGGTAGGGCTGCTTAGGAGCACTAGGATAGGTAAAGGCACACACAAGACAGTCACTAAGGGAATACACAAGGTTGATTTTGTGATGTAATATTGGATGGATAGAAGTATAAAGTTATATTGGAATGTTTGCTTTGTGGTAGCTTTTATTTCAGCATTGTGGTCAAGAGCACGCTGTGATGGTCAGTAACAGAGAGAAGGTAAGGTGTAGGACTAATGTTGAATGGGAAATTGGGGTTGTGTTCACTGGTACCGCAAGCGAATGATTCAATTCCAGATATCCAGGCCAGAAAGGGGCTATCTGGGTTGCCTCCTTCCTTCTGCTTCCTCCTCTTCTGTTTCTTCCTTTTCCTCCTCCTCCTCTTCTTCCTCCTCCTCCTCCTCCTCCTGAGCTGGTGGCCATATCCCTGGTGGCAAGGGCTGTGCCCTCATGACGGCCAGGTTGTGGCGGATACAGCAGATGATCACGAGTTGGGACACATGCTCTGGTGAGTACTGTAGGGCTCCTCCAGAGTGGTCCAGGCAGCGGAATCGTTGGTCTGCTATATGATGTTTCATGTGGCAGCATGGCTCTCATTGTATGATTGCTGGCCACGAGTGGTGGGGTTGTGGAGGGGAGTCATCAGCCAGGTGTGGAGCTGATAGCCCTTGTCACCGTGCAGCCATCCTCAGGTTTGACGTGGTGGCTGGAATATTCCTGGCAAACCAGTCTGGCGCAGGATGAAGGCATCATGACTGCTGCCAGGATAGCGGGCATTCACCAGCATGATGTGCTGGGCGTGGTCGCGCACCAACTGCACATTAAGTGAGTGGTAGCCTTTGCAGTTGCGTTGCATCTCAGCATTGAACTGCGGAGCCTGCAAATCCACGTTTGTACAGTCGATGGCGCCCTGCACCATGGGGAAGCCTGATATCCTAGCAAAGCCACGTGCACGCTCCTCCTGCTTCTCTCTGTTTAGAGGGAAGACAATGAAGTCCCCGCTCCTAGTGTACAGAGACTCTGTGACCTCCCAGAAGCAGCGATGGATGGTGAACTGGGAGATGTTAGCTACGTCGTCTGTTCCAGCCTGAAGGATCCATTGGCAAAGAAATTGAGGGCCACAGTCACCTTGAGGGCCACTGGCAGCGCCGTCCTCGCCCTGCTCTGAGGCTCCAGATCTGGTTGCAGGAGGTGGCAGATTTCTGTAACCACCTCCTTGGTGAAGCGAAGCCAAGAAACACGCTGCTTCTGACTTGGGTGCAAGTAGGAGAAGTGCTCCCTGAAGACCCTAGGTGGGTAAAGCCTCCTGCTGAGAGCCCTCCTTCTCCTCCCTCTGCAAGCAGCTTGTCCCCTTTGCTGCCTCTGCTTCATCTCCATGTCATGCTGCAGCCCAAGGGGTCTGCAACTAAAGTCCCCAGAACTGGGAGCATGTGGTGTTCTCAGAGGCCTTCCTTTAAGAGCCAACACCTTGCAAATGTCCAGCAGCATTCCCTGCACACTTAACAACTTTTTTAATTTATTGCCACTGTTCAAATAAACTGTAGTACAAATAAACCAGTACAAAAGCAAAAAGCAATTTACCTCAAAGTTGCTGTGTCCCTATAAGTAGCACTGCTGCGGGGTCTGTTGTGCATGCTTTGGAGAGGGCGTACAGTCGCGTGGCGACGCCCAAAATAGCAGGTCGTGCATCAAATCAGCGTTACATGCTGATTGATGTCACAACCTGCCTCATTTGCATTCTTCTGCTGCACACAGGCAACGGCCGCGCTACTGTTCTGCCTGTAGCCCGCACTGGAAGCAAGGCGGCTGCCACTTTTCTGCCAAAACCGGCCTTAAATGCCGACGCTAAGAGGGGGAATTCCTTGGCTACTAAGTCTTCACTCATGTGTGCCCCCATGTGCCAAATGCAAAGTCAAACTGCGACAGGTAGTTGCAGGGGAAAGATTGAGATCATGGTATGAAATGTGATACTTGCTTTGCTGCTGATGAAAATTTATTAATAATTATTATAAACTTAAGAACTAATTCCTCCACATTATAAGGCAAGGAGATAAGTGGAAAAAAATCAGCTCAATTTTTTTTTGGACCCGAAATTCCAGAGGCCAGAGAAGGCAGCATGAATAGTGCTGCGTTTGGTGCCAGGGCTGAAAATGGTGGTGGAACCAGGATTCGCTGAGATTCTACCACCGTGCAATAAAATTGCGGTCAGGGGGTGGAGAGCAGACAAATCTTTCACCCACTACCCCACCTCAAAGGACATGTCTGGGGGAGTCCTCCAGGAATTCCTCCACTTGTGTCCCCAATAGGCCCAACAGAACTCTCGACAGCTGAGAGTAGGCCATAGTTCTACTTAGGACCTCGTAAAGGCTCCAACTGCAACAAGGCAAAGGTAACCAATCCCAGACGCAATTAATTACATTCTAAATCAAGGCTATTAGCTCCCTTTAAAGCTGAAGAATAAATGATCTGCAATTATCTTCAGCTCAGTATGGGCCCCACGCTGCTCTTGGAGGAGTGGTTGTGGGCCGCAATGATTATGCTGGTGAATGGCGGCAGGTACCTCTGAAGTGGGCATGGGCTGCCTGCCCCAAATATGATAATTTGGATGGGGACTCCTGCAGGCAGAATGGGCAGATGAGAGTTCCTCTCTGCTGCACTTCCGCTAGTGGAGTGCAACTCCAGAACCTTGGTATCCTGTTTATATTTTAAAAACTCCTGGACAGTTCACTCAAAACTGGACTGTCTAGTCCAAAACCAGAATGCTAACAAATCTATAAGACTAAGTTGTTGTCCATAAATCTCTGTTTTGAACATAATATCAGAGAATTTTAAAAGTTAATTTGGCTCATCAAGCTCACTTCCTTCTTGGGCTGTACAATCTGCTCGATCATGGACTCTAACCATTCCATCTACTTAATCTCATAGAATCACTCCGAACACAAACAGTCCATTCATTTCAACAAATCTGCACTGGCGCTTTTCTTCAAATGAGTCTAATTGCACTTTTCTACTCTCTTTCCTATTCTTAAACATACTTATTTTTAAGCAGTATAATTCCTTTTTAAAAGAAATTAAAGACCCTGCTTCAAATATGGCTTGTGTCAGAATTCCACATTCTAACTATTCTCTGTGCAAATAATTTATTTCTAACCTTCCTTTTAACTCTTTTGGTGATTATCTGAAATTTATGCCCTCTCATTACTATCTTGCTGACCAGTACAAATGATTTATCACTATTTACCTTAACAGAAGTCTTCATTATCTTAAAAGCCTCTATTAGTTCACCCCTTAACCTTCTCGACTGTAATGATACCATTAAACTTCAATGGAGCATTAAATGGGGCGGGATGTAAATCGGGTGTCCGACTCAAACCCACCCCATTCTTGCCGAGCAGGTTAGGTTGAAATCGGGGCTGGTGGTGAGGGGAATTTTAATCCCCTAGGATGGGGGTGGGTAGGAAGTAAAAAAAATTTAAAACTCAAAACCGGCCCTAACCTGCCCACTTCTGGTTCTAATGGAGGCAGTAGGGGGATGCGTAACCAATCCGCTCTCAAGACTCCCCCCAATCCCCGACTCCCCCCACCCCCTGATCTCCGTCTCCCCCACCCTCTGATCTCCCTCTCCCCCCACCCCCTGATCTCCCTCTCCCCCCACCCTCTGATCTCCCTCTCCCCCCACCCTCTGATCTCCCTCTCCCCCCACCCTCTGATCTCCGTCTCCCCCCACCCCCGATCTCCGTCTCCCCCACCCCCTGATCTCCGTCTCCCCCACCCTCTGATCTCCGTCTCCCCCACCCTCTGATCTCCCTCTCCCCCCACCCTCTGATCTCCCTCTCCCCCCACCCTCTGACCTCCCTCTCCCCCACCCCCTGATCTCCCTCTCCCCCCACCCTCTGATCTCCCTCTCCCCCACCCCCTGATCTCCCTCTCCCCCCACCCTCTGATCTCCCTCTCCCCCCACCCTCTGATCTCCGTCTCCCCCCACCCCCGATCTCCGTCTCCCCCACCCCCTGATCTCCGTCTCCCCCACCCTCTGATCTCCGTCTCCCCCACCCTCTGATCTCCCTCTCCCCCCACCCCCTGATCTCCCTCTCCCCCACCCTCTGATCTCCCTCTCCCCCACCCCCTGATCTCCCTCTCCCCCCACCCTCTGATCTCCCTCTCCCCCCACCCTCTGATCTCCCTCTCCCCCCACCCCCTGATCTCCCTCTCCCCCCACCCCCTGATCTCCCTCTCCCCCCACCCCCTGATCTCCCTCTCCCCCCACCCTCTGATCTCCCTCTCCCCCCACCCCCTGATCTCCCTCTCCCCCCACCCCCTGATCTCCGTCTCCCCCACCCTCTGATCTCCGTCTCCCCCACCCCCTGATCTCCCTCTCCCCCCACCCTCTGATCTCCCTCTCCCCCACCCTCTGATCTCCCTCTCGCCCCACCCTCTGATCTCCCTCTCCCCCCACCCCCAATCTCCATCTCCCCCCACCCCCAATCTCCGTCTCCCCCACCCTCTGATCTCCCTCTCTCCCCACCCCCGATCTCCCTCTCCCCCCACCCTCTGATCTCCCTCTCCCCCCACCCTCTGATCTCCCTCTACCCCCACCCCGATCTCCCTCTCCCCCCACCCCCTGATCTCCCTCTCCCCCCACCCCCCGATCTCCCTCTCCCCCCACCCTCTGATCTCCCTCTCCCCCCACCCCCGATCTCCCTCTCCCCCCACCCTCTGATCTCTGTCTCCCCCCACCCCCTGATCTCCGTCTCCCCCACCCCCTGATCTCCGTCTCCCCCACCCCCGATCTCCGTCTCCCCCACCCCCTGATCTCCGTCTCCCCCACCACCTGATCTCCGTCTCCCCCACCCCCTGATCTCCCTCTCCCCCACCCCCAATCTCCCTCTCCCCCCCACCCTCTGATCTCCCTTTCCCCCCACCCCCGATCTCCCTCTCCCCCCACCCTCTGATCTCCGTCTCCCCCACCCCCTGATCTCCGTCTCCCCCACCCCCTGATCTCCGTCTCCCCCACCCCCTGATCTCCCTCTCCCCCACCCCCAATCTCCCTCTCCCCCCACCCTCTGATCTCCCTCTCCCCCACCCCCGATCTCCCTCTCCCCCCACCCTCTGATCTCCGTCTCCCCCCACCCTCTGATCTCCGTCTCCCCCCACCCCCTGATCTCCGTCTCCCCCACCCTCTGATCTCCGTCTCCCCCCACCCTCTGATCTCCGTCTCCCCCCACCCCCTGATCTCCGTCTCCCCCACCACCTGATCTCCGTCTCCCCCACCCTCTGATCTCCCTCTCCCCCACCCTCTGATCTCCCTCTCCCCCCACCCCCTGATCTCCGTCTCCCCCCACCCTCTGATCTCCCTCTCCCCCACCCTCTGATCTCCCTCTCCCCCCACCCTCTGATCTCCGTCTCCCCCCACCCTCTGATCTCCCTCTCCCCCACCCTCTGATCTCCCTCTCCCCCACCCTCTGATCTCCCTCTCCCCCACCCCCAATCTCCCTCTCCCCCCACCCTCTGATCTCCCTCTCCCCCCACCCCCGATCTCACTCTCCCCCCACCCTCTGATCTCCCTCTCCCCCCACCCTCTGATCTCCGTCTCCCCCACCCCCTGATCTCCCTCTCCCCCCACCCTCTGATCTCCCTCTCCCCCCACCCTCTGATCTCCCTCTCGCCCCACCCTCTGATCTCCCTCTCCCCCCACCCCCAATCTCCCTCTCCCCCCCACCCCCTGATCTCCCTCTCCCCCCACCCTCTGATCTCCGTCTCCCCCACCCCCTGATCTCCCTCTCCCCCCACCCTCTGATCTCCCTCTCCCCCCACCCTCTGATCTCCCTCTCGCCCCACCCTCTGATCTCCCTCTCCCCCCACCCCCGATCTCCCTCTCCCCCCACCCCCTGATCTCCCTCTCCCCCCCACCCCCGATCTCCCTCTCCCCCCACCCTCTGATCTCCCTCTCCCCCCACCCCCGATCTCCCTCTCCCCCCACCCTCTGATCTCTGTCTCCCCCCACCCCCTGATCTCCGTCTCCCCCACCCCCTGATCTCCGTCTCCCCCACCCCCGATGCCGTCTCCCCCACCCCCTGATCTCCGTCTCCCCCACCACCTGATCTCCGTCTCCCCCACCCCCTGATCTCCCTCTCCCCCACCCCCAATCTCCCTCTCCCCCCACCCTCTGATCTCCCTTTCCCCCCACCCCCGATCTCCCTCTCCCCCCACCCTCTGATCTCCGTCTCCCCCACCCCCTGATCTCCGTCTCCCCCACCCCCTGATCTCCGTCTCCCCCACCCCCTGATCTCCCTCTCCCCCACCCCCAATCTCCCTCTCCCCCCACCCTCTGATCTCCCTCTCCCCCACCCCCGATCTCCCTCTCCCCCCACCCTCTGATCTCCGTCTCCCCCCACCCTCTGATCTCCGTCTCCCCCCACCCCCTGATCTCCGTCTCCCCCACCCTCTGATCTCCGTCTCCCCCCACCCTCTGATCTCCATCTCCCCCCACCCCCTGATCTCCGTCTCCCCCACCCCCGATCTCCCTCTCCCCCCACCCTCTGATCTCCGTCTCCCCCACCCCCTGATCTCCGTCTCCCCCCACCCCCTGATCTCCGTCTCCCCCCACCCCCTGATCTCCGTCTCCCCCACCCTCTGATCTCCCTCTCCCCCACCCTCTGATCTCCCTCTCCCCCCACCCCCTGATCTCCGTCTCCCCCCACCCTCTGATCTCCCTCTCCCCCACCCTCTGATCTCCCTCTCCCCCCACCCTCTGATCTCCGTCTCCCCCCACCCTCTGATCTCCCTCTCCCCCACCCTCTGATCTCCCTCTCCCCCCACCCTCTGATCTCCCTCTCCCCCACCCCCAATCTCCCTCTCCCCCCACCCTCTGATCTCCATCTCCCCCCACCCTCTGATCTCCCTCTCCCCCACCCTCTGATCTCCCTCTCCCCCACCCTCTGATCTCCCTCTCCCCCCACCCTCTGATCTCCCTCTCCCCCCCACCCCCGATCTCCCTCTCCCCCCACCCTCTGATCTCCGTCTCCCCCACCCCCTGATCTCCGTCTCCCCCACCCCCTGATCTCCGTCTCCCCCACCCCCTGATCTCCCTCTCCCCCACCCCCAATCTCCCTCTCCCCCCACCCTCTGATCTCCGTCTCCCCCCACCCTCTGATCTCCCTCTCCCCCCACCCTCTGATCTCCCTCTCCCCCACCCTCTGATCTCCCTCTCCCCCCCACCCTCTGATCTCCCTCTCCCCCCACCCTCTGATCTCCCTCTCCCCCACCCTCTGATCTCCCTCTCCCCCCACCCTCTGATCTCCGTCTCCCCCCACCCTCTGATCTCCCTCTCCCCCCACCCTCTGATCTCCGTCTCCCCCCACCCTCTGATCTCCCTCTCCCCCCACCCTCTGATCTCCGTCTCCCCCACCCTCAGATCTCCCTCTCCCCCCACCCTCTGATCTCCGTCTCCCCCCACCCTCTGATCTCCCTCTCCCCCCACCCCCAATCCTCGTCTCCCCCACCCCCAATCTCCATCTCCCCCCACCCCCCAATCTCCATCTCCCCCCACCATCTGATCTCCCACTCCCCCCACCTCCGATCTCCAGCTACCCCAGCCCTGCGATCTCCGATACCCCCCACCCCCCTCGATCTCCGACTCCCCTCACTCCATCCCTGATCTCTGACTCCCCCTCATAATCTACGACACCCCCACCCCCGGCGATCTCCGACTACCCCCGCAGTCTCCGACACCCCCACTTCCCTCGATCTCAGGCTCACACCCCCCCCCCCCCCGCCATCCCCACCTTGCGATTTCCTACTTACCTGGCATCTGCTTCCCTGCTGCTTTCCTGCCTGACAGTCAGACAGCCTATTAATCAGGCCGGCCGTCGGGCAGGATACTTGCTGAAAAATGTAAAAGACGTCCTGCGGTTAATTTCAGCAAATATCACCCTGCCCCGAGAGATGTGTGCTGGTGGAACTGATGCCAAACAGACACTCTACTATGTATATTCTGGCCATAGCTTTGTCTCCAGCCATTCTAGTTCAAGGTTTTCACCACCCCCTCTAACCCCACCCTGTGCCTGCTCCCAAAAGCAGTGTTCCAGCAGTCCACAGCTCTGTCCATATTTTGTTTTTGGCAGTGAGAAGATGTTCTCCTCAGATGTGATTCAAATCCCTCCCCATCTCCCTCCACCCTCCATCCTCCCCTTCCCCATCCCCCCCTTCCTCCCTCCCCCTCCACACAACAAACTATGGACAAAATATTTGTGGGACATTTTCAATTCTGAGCAGGGCTGCTAAAAAAAATGTGGCTACCTGTGGGGGTGAAAGTTGGCAAATAAATTTTAAAAAAGAGATCAGATTTAGTTTATTTTTATTTACCTGCTGACTTTGCTATAATAAAAAGAATATCAATAGAAAGGCTGTAAAGAATCTAAACATGTACAGGACACGTCATGTATTTGCGTCATTGGTCCCAGTTATACTCTGCATCACAACAAAGCCGTGACTTGCAGGGAAACCTTAAAGTATTTGTCTTCAAATATATAGCTAAGATTTATTACAATCCATCCCAGTGAACCACTATTTAATGAGCAGTCCAATGCCAGCAAAGTTTGTTTTAATTTCTCCCCACATCTTATATTTAAAAAACATGCTCATCACATATACAGGATTACATAAAAGAGCAGATAGTCTGGCTATGTTTCAGTCGAATTCCTGGTCTAAATCGGGGAAGAGAGTAAAATGGTCATAAGTTTGGAAAACTAGTTATGCAGTTCCTGGCAACAATTTGTGAATTCACAAATTGTTAAGTGTGTTTCTAACTAGAGATAAAAATACTGCCAGACGCAGGTGTTGCTGTGGTGACAGGAGAGTGATGTGCTGGATAGGGAATGTCTTTGTGGGCTCTCCAGCACATGCTCTGCATCCTCTGACCTAATAACTCTGTTTTTGTCATAATGAAACATTTAAAAAAGATCTGATAGTAAGTTATATTTTTAACAAAAGCACAGAACGTCACAAATAGACTCTTTGAATGGACTAGTCTATTCCTATCACGTCCCGCATTAATTTTAAAGGTAATGACATTTAGTAGATTTAGACAAGATAGCAATTACATACATATTAAACAGCAGTTGTTTTAATTGTGCAGAACCATTGGCCGCAAATTTAATAGCGCTCAGGGGGTGGGTTTGGAGGCCGGTCTGTTGCGAAAATCGGAAAAACTGGGTGCGGGCTGCGAACCCGCCTCCACGCAACTTTGGTAAGTGTCGGGTCAGCCGCTCCCGAACTGACCCGACACCAAACAGCGGGAGAGGCAGTTAAGGCAGTTAAGAGCTTGTTAACTGCCTGGATAATGCTATTTTAAAGGCCTGATCTGATTTTGGAGGTTTTTCACCATGCTGCCCGCCTTACTAAAAACACGCCAGGTGAATCGAGCCGGGTTGAGCGCGGACCTGAATTGTTGCCAGCTGCTCGAGCAGCTTAAAAGCCGTCCTGCAATCTCTCATTCTTTCACATGTCACAACTTAGTGCTTTGAGGCTTGGGAGACAATTTGCAGCTCTACTAATCTTCTGAGTGTTGAGGCTGAAATCCATCTGCTGTGTGACCTCCTTGGAATACCCTCTGGCCCCTTTGTCTGAGAGCACACAACCTCCATTCCTCGACTGATGTATATACCAGCGGTATGGGAACCATTTATATCCTCTCATCCTGGTCATCAGATTAGGAGGAACAGCAGTCGCGGCAGCAGCACCAACAGCAGGACAACCAACAGCAGGAGCACCAACCTTCTCCTCAGCCACCTGATGATGCCCAGGGCAGAGGGTGTCAGCGCAGGCCTGCACCTCACCGCAGGAGAAACCCCCAACACCTGCTTTACAGGCAGAGGATGAGCTTCCTCAACATGAGTGAGCAGCAGTGCTAAAGGAGGCTGAGAATTCCGCGAGACGTAATCGCTGACATCAGCGCAATGCTGCACCAGCACCTGGAGCCCAGAAGAGCGTGTGGACACTCCTTACCAGTGACTGTCAATGTCACCACTGCACTCAACTTCTTTGCTTCAGGCTCCTTCCAGGGATCATCTGCAGACATCAGCGGCATCTCCCAATTGGCCGCACATGCTTGCATCACGCAGGCTACCGATGCCCTCTTTGCAAAGGCGCACAATTACATCCACTTCTTCACGGATGAAGCAAGTGTAACCTCACGTGCAGTTGGCTTTGCAAATCTGGCAGGCTTCCCAAGGGTGCAGGGCGTCATAGACTGCACACATGTGGCCATTAGGGCACCCCATCACAACCCAGCTGTATTTGTCAACCGCAAGGACTTCCACTCCCTGAACATCCGGCTGGTGTGTAACCACAGAACATCATCATGCATGTTTGCGCCAAGTACCCTGGCAGTTGCTATTACTCCTTCATCCTGCGGCAGTCTACTGTGCCTCAGCTCTTCAATCCGCCAACCCAACTTTTCGGATGGCTACTTGGCGACAAGGGCTATCCCCTGAAAAAGTGGCTCATGACACCGATGAGGAGGCCATCAAACGAGGCTGAGAGCGATACAATGTGAGCCACCTTTCCACCAGAAGCATCATAGAGCAAACCATCGGCTTGCTCAAAATGCAATTCCGATGCCTCGACAGATCTGGTGGAGCCCTGCAGTATGCACCAGCCACGGTGTCTAGAATCATTGTCGTCTGCTGTGCCCTGCACAACATCGCACAGCAGAGTGGCTTAGTGCTCCCTGAGGAAGAAGTGGCTCAGTGCAGAGCATCCTCGGAGGAAGAGGAGGAGGATGAGGAGGAGGAGGAGGACAAGGAGGAGGCATGCCTTGCGGGGCCGGATGTGGGCTGAGTTCTGGTGACGCTGCTCCCTCAGAGGCTGCAGATTCCTCTGAGGAGTCGTTCGGCTCTTCCTCCTGGACAGTGGAGAGGGGGGCGCTCGATGGTCCTATGGGAGAGTAAAGGCATGAGTTAGACATCTGATTTTTAGGTAGCAGACACATCCTTTTGTGCAGATGATACAAAGTGAATCTCTATGAACATCATATGCCATTGCAGTCAATCATGAAATCTAAATGAGAGGGATGAAACTCTATTCTGTCACCAGCTTCATCTAGTGTGCCCATCTCTCCGTCCCCCACTTCCAGCTCCTCACTATCTCCAACGATCTCATGCACAGCCTCCTCAGCACTTGTCAATGTCGCCAAGGATGGAGCCCCTCCTCCTGTCTTTGCTCTCTCCCTCTTATTGTGGGCTATCTTTTCTTGCAAGGAGGGACACAAGTGGAGGTTCAGCGAGAGTGATGGAGTGACTGTGAAGAATCCATAACATAGAAGCTTAGAGGGAGTCCAAGACGGAGTGAGGTGCCAAGAGGAAGTTGGCTCCCTGTGCGTTGTTAGTTGTTGTCATTGCATAACAGTGAGAGCGAGTGTGAGGGGTGCGTAGTAGGATGGTGAAATGATTCAGTAGAGAGAGAGAGATGGATAGGTAAGGGTGCAAGGGAAGTAAGGGTAAGGTGGGATGTGGAGAAGCAGGCTTACAAAGCAGAATGCTGGTGATGAGAAGAGAAGGGAAGCAGATTGAAGGTAAGTGTAATGTGATACTCACTTTTGATGATTGCAGAAGATCATTAAACCATTTCCTGCACTGGATCCAGGTGCGTGAACAAATGGACCTTGCGCTTACCTCCTCAGCAATGTTCAGCCAGCCTGCCTTTGTTTGCTGAGAAGGCTTCCTCCGGCCATCGGGATTGAACAGAATCTCCCTGCGCCCTCTTACTCCCTCCACAAGAGCTTGGAGGGAGTCCTCATTGAAACGTGGAGCAGCCTTCGGTTTTGCACCACTCATTGTGGCCTTGGCACATTCATAGACCAGCAGAAATGAGAAATGAAAGGCTGAGGCTGCATGGGACCCTCAAAAACATCTGCAGCAATGACGTCATCAGAGGCGACTAACAGACCAAACCCCAGTCATTGGACCAGCCAGCGCGCACCACGGCACTTAAGAGGCCAATTAAATTAAAATTTCAATTCGGGAGCGGCTGAAACCGGCAGCAGGCCCAGAACCCGCCCACCAGGCAACCCGACTCCAACCCGCCTCCTCCATTAAATTCGCGGCATTGTCTGGGATTTTTAACAGATAACTTTCTAACCTCAGAGTTCAATCCTTTGTGGAATTCAAATAATCTACATTGGGACATCCCACATGTGTAGGCTCACACACCTGGGTCAGTGCAGTACTGAGCTTATTTAGTGAAAGACTTGCAAAAATGATAAGCACTGTGGGCAAAAATGAATCATGCGGCCATTCTTACAAGGGAAACAAACTTATTATTGGCCCAAAAATTCGGCCGTTCCCGGGTGAGTACACAGTCCGTACTCACCCGTATTCATTCCCGAAGTGCCGGTTTCCTGCATGCACTGCGCATGCGCGGGAAACCGGAACTTCCGGTATGGTGAAGGGGGCGGTTCCTAGGTGAACCGCGTGCGCGCTAGAGGCTGCGCGCACGCAGCACACTTAGATTTTTTTTCAGGTTTCAACGCGAGGGTAAGTATTGAAGATTCTACGCTAGTAAAAAGGAGGCGTAAGACCCCTTTGAACAAGGTAAGTAGTTAATTAAGTATAATTTTAAATTTTTTTCAACAGTTTTATCTTTTTTAGATACTTTAAAGAAAGGTAAGTTTATTTTTATAACTTTTAAAAAGTATTTAAATTTTTTCAAAAATTTAAATTTTTGTTTAAAGTGGTTAATTTATTTAACTATAGTTATTTTATAAATGTGATGGTTTTTTTTTAATTTATTTGAAGTTTAGCTGTTCTTTTGGGGCCAATTTCAATTCACAGATTTCTAGGCCATTACTTTTAGTGTATTTATTCCAAAACAAAGTAATTTTGAAAAAGAAAAATATGTTATTTTAAATTGAAATATTGCTGATTTATTTTTATTATTTGTGTAGTACTTAGCACTGAAGTGACCAAATGCACAATGTAACTTTTTAAACATTTTTTTTAAAGGGCCTGAAATTCCTCTTTTAACAAAAATGGGAGAATACCTAGCTTTCTCTGTAGTTAATGCATTACGAACAAAATGGCAGGAATACTTTGTAACATGCAGTTTCTGAGAATGCTATTTGATTATTGGCTCATTAGAAGGCAGACTCCATCTTTCACTCAGAGAGATATTTCACCTTAATGTTGAAAGTGCCATATTTAAATTATATACTGTTGTACGTTCAACCGAATTTGACAGCAATGTGAACCCAAGTAGCAGGCTGGAAACAGAGGTAGCAGCACTCCTGGGTGGTAGCAGCCATAACATGATTAAATCTTACATGATCTGCATAAACTAATACCCAGGTATACAAATTTAAATGGGCCAAGGAGATTTTGAAACAGTTCAAACAATTCAATCAGGGTTTGAATTACATAAAATACAAGAACATAGGAACAGGAGTAGGCCATTCAACCCCTTGAGCCTAGATCACCATTCTAGCAGATTTGGCTGATCTGTATCTCAATTGCATTTACCTGCCTTTGATCCATATCCCTTGATACCCTAACAAAAATCTATTGATCTCAGTCTTGAAAATTTCAGTTGACCCAGCAGCCATAGCTTTTTGAGCGAGCGAGTTCTAGATTTCCACTACCTGGGGTCAAGGGAGCAGGAGGTGGTTCTCATGGACAAGATGAGCTCAGAGGGACGCAAGGCGAGACAGGAAAGAAATTAGAGAAAGATGCAGGGCTGGAGCAGAGAGGACCCTTGGCTTGGTGGCCTAGGGTAAGGGGGGGATGCAGCAGAGGTGGTTTAATGGATGGTCTCAATCTTCGTGACAAATGTCCATGCGCTCTTCGCACTTGCTGGAGGTGGGGGTGGAGGGGGCAGGGGAGAGGGGTTAAAGGAGACAATACTCACGTGCTGGAGAGGGGCTTGACGCTCTAACGTTCTGACTCGGAAGTCAGATTGCTACCACTGAGCTAAACTGACACTGTAACCTTGCATCGAGAAATTCATTAGTTTAGATGTGGAGTGCCTCAGTTTTGGTGGTAAACAGCTCAACAAAAGAAAAAGCCTGTTTTAACAAACAAACCTTGGTCTTACTAATGTGTTTGGTAGTGGACGATGGCCCCTAAATATGCAGAGGAGACAACAAACATGGCAGTATGTGACTGAAAAATAAATACAGTGTCAGTGATTTGGAAAACTTGAGATGATTCAAAAGAAATTGCATGATTTATAAACAAACACAAATGAAAAAGCATGAATATTACTTTAAAGTACCAGCAGAGGATATATAGGAAAGAAAGTTGTGTTTGTTAAAGATGTGTGGAAAAAAATACTTTCTACCAACACCTAAACCATCTTTAACTCATGTTTGCTTTCACCTTAAAGTTAACAAAGAGGGAACAAGGAGCCATGGGGAACATGTGGTAGACATGGCAATTATGATGCTGAGAAGGATGTTGGAACCAATAAGTAAAGGTACTAAATTACAGTTAACAATGCTAATATAATACAAAATACAGTAAACATGAAAAAAATTATATCAGTCAATGCTCCCATGGTGTAATCCTACTCTGTTCTAAGGATAGGAGCATTATACTTTGTAATGAACAGTGATCCCAAAATTCTTGTAGTGGAGCAGAGGGGGCGATTTTGCCAGCCCTGGGGAGGCGGGTTTGGAGGTGGGACTGCCGGGAAAATGGCAGAATTTGGGGGCGGGTGCCAGGAGGTGGGTAGCTGTCCTGCGCCGGGTCCCATCTCCTTGGAGGCAGGAAGGGATTACATCCACTTAACTGCCTGTTAACAGGTAGTTAACAGGCAGAAAATAGGATTATCCCCATTCTGCCCACATAAGTGCGGGCTTCCCAAAGGCTCCGAACCCTGCCAGGGTCACCGAGGCGAGTAGTGGGTCTGTGGGGTCCAAAAGTGTGCTGTGGAGGTGAGTGATGGGTGCAAGGGTGGAGAGGTGAGTATCTGAGGTAAGTGGAAAGTGTTAGAAAAAGTGTACTTACCTTTGTTTCTTCCTGCAGGCTTCAATCGGTGGGTATGCGAGAGTCTCGCACCTCCGCAGTAGAGATGACATATGGCCGTTGCCTTCTCCAATGCAACAACCATCTAATTTCTACAAAAGTATTCAAGAACTCATCAAACTACAGAAAATGTCAGTGTTTGACAGCTTCACAGAGCTGTCAAACGATGACAATTCATCTGTCAAAAATTTTTGACAGATAAAATGTCATACGTTGACGTTCTCTGTAATTGGCTTTCCTTTAATTGGCCTGCTATTTTCCTTTAATTGACCTTGCCAATCAAGGGAAAATAGCATGGGTTGGCCAGAAGTTGATGGAGACAGGACTGAAACACGACAGGTGGGAGTCCCACCTCCAAAAGCTCCCTATTGGCAAAATCCAGCCCACAGTCTGCCCCAGCCCCAGACTGGATACTCCACCCCAAGGTGAGGGTGCTTGCATTTAGGCCCTGAGACCACTCAACTGACCTTAGAACGCTTGGTGTCAGGGCTTGACAGGTGGTACTTATGTCCAACATTCCATCAAGGCAAATGGTGGGAAACACAGCGGAGGCCATGTTACTCCAATTTTCATGTGATTTGCATATGTCCACTCGCATATAAGTAGGCACACTACCAAGAGGGCTACGCTCTGGAAAAGGGTGGGTGGAAGTGGGCTTGCAGTGAAGGGCATACCCAAGTACACTTCTAGTCCCATCCGCTCCAGATCTACCAGAAAACCAGCAGGATGGGGTCAGAAAGCCTAGGCCAACATTTTTATATATAGGTATAAATTACTATCTTATAAGCTTCATTCTTTTTTTGTCAACGTTTTGTGATTGGAATTTGGAAAGCTTGATTTGCCCATAAAATCAGAAAAATACAATGATTAAGAAGATAAAAATAAAGCTTTAGGATACAGATGTATGCTCATGGTTCCTCACATGACAAGTTCTTCATCTCCTCTGTGCACTCAGGGGAGGTGCAACATGGAGCTAGCTGCTTCATCACAGGGAAAGAAAGAAAACTGGAGAACAAATCACTTTTGGGCATTAGAACATACTTCACTGTAGTACCAAACAGTATTGACAGAGGTCTGGAAGAAAGCCACTTGCTCACTCTTTCAGCCAGAGAAAGATATATGCTGGGGAGACATGAGGAGAATGGAAAGGGATTACCATTTAGTCATTTCTTTGTTGGTATTTTCAAGAGTACAACATTATTTATGACAGCAATATTTCATTAATCTGTGTGGAAAAAAAACCATTAGTTGTAGAATATATTATTCAAAATATCTGTCAATGACATGTAGTTCAGGCAATGAATTCCAGTACCCCAAAGTAAAAATGTTGTTTCTAGTTGCTTACGCATTGATTATATTGCACACAATTATTTGTTATATTAGTAATCACTCCTGTATTGATCTGCATTTGATGATTTTGTTTTTTGACACTTGAATTTTTTATTGACTCATTTTCCTTCACCCTCATCAGGACTCCATGGGGTTAATTTTCATCGCAGTGACATCCCAATCAGGGCATAACTAACCATATTTTAAGTGGATATAATTTATATTGGATCATCACCCATAATGTGCCTTGCTGATAGGCATCTGATAGGAAGCTCCTGCTACAACAAGGCAGGAGTTTCATTTCAATATTATAATAGGCCAGATGTGGCATTATTTCATCAACCACACTATATCCTGTTGGGGGTGCCAGAAGTACTTTTATAATTTGACCCATATAAATTGAGCAATCAATGTTGCTGGACTGTGCCTTTGAATGGAAACAAATTTAAATGGACAGCCAGCAACTTAATTGAATGCTTTTGGATTGTTATTTTCAAGTCTTTTTCCACAGTTTTTTTTTGTGGCCTTTTTTTTTGGTCAACTCAGTGGCTGAAACAGGCTTTGGTACAGCTATTTTGTATTCATCACTTACAAATTGTGATAATGGGTGTTCCTATGGAAATCCCTCTCTTTTTATGTTATTTAGAGGAAGAAGAGGACGAGGAACAGAATAATGCCAGGCAAGTGAGACTGCACCAGAGGAGAACTGCCTGCATTTGCTGTTAGCCCCCAAACTGCATATACAGGGAGAGGCAGACTGAACTGAACTGGCCCGAGGTATCCTGTCTGCACAGACCTCCCCCAAGGAGGTGGTGGGGAGGGGGTTTATGGTTGTGGCAGAGTTCTGCTGCATGCTGCATGTTGCAACCTGACCTGCAGGCAAAATCAACCACAGAGCAGGCACTGTTGGTGGCTGTCAAGATCTTGAACTTTTACATCTCAGGGTGACTCCAAGTTGCTACCCATGCCCTTTTCCCTTGATTGACCTTGTTAAGCCCGCCCTGCGGGCTTAGCCGGCCAATTAAGGGAAAGCCAGTGACAGAGGATGTCAGCGTATGACGTTTCATCTGTCAAAAAATTTTGACAGATTAATTGTCAGCATTTGACAGCTTAGAGAAGCTGTCAAACACTGATAATCTCTGTTCTATGGTGAGTCCTTGCACAAAGACTCACCAAAACCTCTTTCCTCAGCAGAAATCAGATGGCTACTACATCTGAGAATCTGTCATCTCTGCCATTGAGATGAGGCACCTCCGGATCCCCAAGGTTTGAAGCCTGCAGGAAGAAGCAAAGGTAAGTAAACTTTTTCTAACACTTTACACTCGCCTCGCATACTTACCTCTCCACACTTGCACCCATCACTCACCTCCACAGCGCACTTTTCGATCCCTCTCACCCCCGCAGACCCACTGCTCGCCTCGCTGACCCTGGCGAGGTTCGCAGCCGTTGGGGAGCCCGCACTTGCAGGGGCAAAATGGGGATAATCCGTTAACAGGCAGTTAATTGGCTGTAATCCCCTTCCCACCTCGAGGAGAGGGGTCCCTGCACGACTCGGGGGCCCGCCTCCCAGGAAAATGGCACGGAGGCGGGTTGGGAGCGGGGTCGGTACCTGCTCCCAGTTTCTGCCATTTTCCCGGCAGTCCCGCCTCCAAACCCGCCTCCTCAGGGCTGGGAAAATTCCCCCCTAAGATTCTAGATTTGCGTAAGGCCGACTTTAAAGGGATGAGACAGAGACTGTCCACAGTAAACTGGGCAAATCTGTTAATGGGTAGAATGACAGAAGATCTGTGGGAGGTGTTCAAAAAAGAATTCAATACTTTCTAAATGGTGAAAAGCTAAAAACAGTGGTGGTCCAAAGAGATTGGGGGGTCCAAGTACATAGATCATTAAAATGTCATGAACAGGTACAGAAAATAATCAAAAAGGCTAATAGAATGCTGGCCTTTATTTTTAGAGGACTAGAATACAAGGGAGTAGAAGTTATGCTGCAGCTATAAAAAAAAACCCTGGTTAGACCACACCTGGAGTACTGTGAGCAGTTCTGGGCACCACACCATAGGAAGGATATATTAGCCTCGGAGGGAGTGCAGTGCAGATTTACTACAATGATACCTAGACACCAAGGGTTAAGTTACGAGTAGAGATTACACAAATTAGGGTTACATTTCCTAGAATTTAGAAGGTTAAGGGGTGATCTGATCGAAGTTTTCAAGATATTAAGGGGAACAGATAGGATAGATAGAGAGAAACTTTTTCCGCTGGTTGGGGATTCTAGGACGGGGGGGGGGGAAGCATTGTCTAAATTTAGAGCCAGACCTTTCAGGAGAGAAATTAGGAAACACTTCGACATACAAAGGATGGTAGAAGTTTGCAACTCTCTTCCACAAACGGCAATTGATGCTAGATCAATTGTTAATTTTAAATCTGAGATTGATAGCTTTTTGTTAACCAAAGGTATTAAGGGATATGGGCCAAAGGCGGGTATATGGAGTTAAGTCACAGATCAGCCATGATCTCATTAAATGGCGGAACAGGCTCAAGGGGCTCAATGGCCTACTCATGTTCCTATGTTTGTGTAATTCAGCTACTCTGTTGGATTGATGGAAGTTAACATCTACTACACCATGCTACAATGAGCCTTTTACTCCTCCGTCTCGTTGTATTTTTTTTCTCAAAGTTCCACTCTTACGTTTTTTTTTGTTGTCTTTCTCCTGGTGTTCATGTTTTTTTAAGTCCTGCTCCTGGTGTTTCAGTATTGCTCCCAGTGCTTCTGTTTTTAAGTGTAGCTTTGGCATTTCCTTTTAACTCCTACTTTCATTGTTTCTTCTTTTAATTGTCACTCACAAGATAAGCTTGGAGATGGCATATGGGGACAGGATGGGTTCAGGGCTATGGTGGGGAGAGCCTGGGGGAGGTTTGGCTTGGGGGGGTAAAGGGAAGGAGGGCAAGGAACTAGCAGAGGCAGCTGAATGGATGGTCTCAATCTTAGTGAGAAAGAAATCCATGAGCTTCTTGTACTTGTTGGCAGTGTGAATGCAGGGGAGAGGGTTTTAAGGAGATAGTTGGTAGTTCAGAAATGAAGCCAGGATTATTTTATCGCTCCAGATTGATCCTGGAGTAGTGGACAGTTTTGACAGAGGAGAAGTGAAGCTTGATAGCTCTTGACGTGGTCTAACCAGATCTGGGATGTCGTGTGCAAAATATGGTCAAGTTTTTGCCCCTTGCACTTGGTGTCCGTACCAGGGGGAATGACCAGGATAGGGACAAGGACATTAAAGATGGAGGTGAGGGAGTGGCTTAGCAAATCAACAGCTGCAGAAGTATCATGGCAAATGGAAGACCACAAGTTAGGCAGTTGAGAAGTTCAAAGTGCAGTTGTAAATGACTGGAGTGCATTTCCCCTTTAAGAGGTACAGGCTGTCTTTAGGTGTCATCAGTGATTCCCGATTTCCCAACCCCAACCCAAACAGGGTACATGTCTGTCTCATTACAATGGGCAGCCAGCACCAATTTTTCGTGGTGCCTACAACCATGCGACAGGTCCATGCACCATGTCCCACCCCCTGCTGTCCATTTTCAGGTGCAATCGAATTTCTAGGCCACGCACATGATCACTCTGTTTATAAAAACACTCAATATGAATTTTACCTCAGTAAAGCTTTAGAAATTTGTCTTCTAGTTTTCTTCAAATAAATTTGAAAAACTTTTGATCAGAAACTGCAAAAGTTGAAGAAAAAATATTCCTCATTATAGCTGACCAAATTGTACTGATACATCCTGGGAAATCAGGTACACTGACCAAGCTCAGACTGTACAATCCAATTTCAGCTCACAGTTTCACAGCTCTGGGCAAAAATATTGAGGTCAAAATTGGCCCTCATTGTGTTCACTTTATGGGAAGAAAATGGGAGAAACGAGGCCCAATTTCAAGGACCTACTCTGAAATCCCACTAGCTCTGTGTAATGGGTGTCCTAGTGACACCAGTGCTAGTATGAGCACCTAGCTCTAATATATCTTCCATTGAAGTCAATGCAAAGGAAAATCTGGTGAGGTGTATAACGGACAGCCGATCTGCTACTGCCTGTGTGCCCCCCTGCCGAAGTTAAATTTTACCCTCACCCCACCCCTCTAGTCTCTGGCAATCACTTTGAGGATAGACTGGCAGGCGGAAGCTGTGCTTTGCTGCATGTTTAGTTGAGCAAAGGCACTGCCAGAAGACATTGCAAACTTCCCAGAAACAAATAATTGACTTGGCTTTTAACACTTAGCTGTCGGGAATTCAACAACAGGCAGTAATGTCTCTCCTCAGCACTTTACCTACAATGATGTCTTTACTGTTTTCTTCTCTATAAATTATTGATCCCCTGGTTGAAGTCTTGTGGTTCTTGCTCTGTAGTACTAACCACCAGAAGTTGTTACGTCACAGTGTTCCATTGGGAATTAATTGATTTAAGTGGCATCTTTACCTAATAGGGGCAGTGTGCATTAAAGCTGCAGTCTATCATTGGAATCAGATCTTGTCAACACTTACAAACAAAATGATTTTCTGGACATGCTGTCAAGTTACTGGGAAATCCAAAACAAAGAAAGCATAGTAAAATTTCCAGTCATCATTCTTTCTATAACTGTTCTGGAAAACAATCAATTTATTTTCTGAGAAAAAACAATTGACCTTTAAAAATCTTGATCTTAATTTAAAGGAACGATATAAGGACTGTTTCCAAGATCAGGCAGTTGCAGAGAATGCTGGTTGGGAAATCGTGGGTCCGCAGTACCTGATTTTCCAGTAAGATGACACCAGTCAAGGAGAACCACACCCTTTGCCTTATAGTGTAGAGGACCCTGAAAAAAATAAAATATGACATTATAGTTTCAAGGGGACCTCGTTTTCTTTTACTGGGAAAGACACAGTAACATTGTTCGAGCTCCTCATAAGAGGTTCCACCAAGTAACTGAGATTTTAATCTTTATTCCTTATGCTGATTTTGAAGAATAGCCAGGGTTAAAATGAAATAACAACAGAAAATGCTCGAAACACTCAACAGGCCAGGCAGCATCCATGGAGAGAGAAACAGAGTTAACGTTTCAGGTCTGGGACCCTTCTTCAGAACTGGAAAAGGCTAGAGATGTAACAGATTTTAAGCAGGTGCAGAAGCTGTTCTTCCTTAAATTCACAAGTTTCAGATAGTCTGCAGAAAACATGGAAGATTGGTTGACCTAGAAATTAGTGAGAATAAAGGGTGTAAATTGAATTGTATGGCCCGGTCCTGATGATGGCGAACTGGCAGCGTTCGCTGTCATTTCGCCTTTGAAACTTACCACAACTTTAGGATTTAGTGCCGGCGCAGCCGAATGGGGAAATCCTGAAGTTGCGGTTTGTCATTCACTGCTCCTCCACAGGCTGCGCTGTGTACCCTCCCCCCCCCCGCCAGAGCTGGCAATCAGTGTAATCTGTCATATTATGGAAACTGATGAAAACTTCAGCTTTTCTGTAGTAATACTATGCGTTGGAAAAGCCGAACTTCTCGACACAGAGATCGCGAGATCTTCGTGGGGAGCTTACTTGGGGGCCAGTAGCGAACGCCTTTGCGTCACCGCTGACTGCAAATTATGGGCCTATGCTTTTAGGGCATTAGCAGGTACTTGGAATCCACACAATGGCCATGATTTCGCCTACCGAGGCGGGCTCAGTGCGGTCAAGGTGGTGGTGGGTTGCAACCTTGCTCCCGGCTCCAGTCCGCTCTGTGAGAAGAATTTTCCGTTGATTGGGCTTGTTAAGCCCGCCCTGTGAGGGTCCCGGCAACTTAAAAGGAAGCGGGTCTGATGACGTTATTTGATGACGCATCATCCGCCGGTTTCCTTAAAGGGGCCACGTCCAAATTGATTTTGACAGTTGTGCTGTCAGTGTTCTACAGCATTGAGGTGCTGCAAACACTGACAAGCACTGCACAAAGGTGCACGGCTGCACCCAGGCTCTCTCATGACTCCCTCCATATGCTTATGGAGGGAGTCAGAGCACGCAGGGAGGTTCTCTTCCCTTCCAATGGGCAGAAGAGACCTCCCCAGGAGACCAACGCAGCCTGGTTGCACATTGCACAGGAGGACACAAGCAGGGATGTCATCAGGTGTCCCTGGCTGCAGTGGCACAAACGTTTCAATAATCTCAGTAGATCACGAAACGTTAGTACAAAGCCACACTCAACCTCATCCTGCTGTGCCTCTCATCACATCCCCATCACTCTGCCTTCCATACCTTACTCCTGCACATCTTTACTCACACCAATTTACCTTGCACCTCCACCCATCCCTCTCTATCTACATTATCACTTCCCCATCTCACTAGCCACCCCTCACACTCACCCTCATCCTAGTGCAATCATACCAACTAACAACACGCAAGGGTAGGCACTTGGGTAGTTTAGCCAATGACGTTTCTGGTAATGTGCTGTCAAACACTAAAATCTTTATTATGAACACTTTGCGTTCTTGGACAGATTTGTGTGCACCTTTGGAAGTGGCTTAGTGAGTTGCAGTGAATGGTGAGACATAAGGGTACCCCCCCCCCACCTCCGCAATGGTGATGAGTATGAAAGGAATGACTTGGACTTTGTAGGGAAGCTTTATGGTGCTGGTGTGGGGTGGTGCCAACCTGGTGCATCATGTGGCAGCCAGGGTGTCCAGCATCAAGTGAAGTAAATCTGGCCATGGTGAGGCCATCACTGGCATCCCGGGCAGCAATATGGTCGGGTGCGGATGCCCTGTGTCCTGTGCAGCATCAGGTGATTGCGGAGAAGGTTGTTGTTGTTGTTGGTGGTGGTGTGACTGGTGATGTTGGTGTCGGAGCTGATCGTGGTGGGATTCTGAGGACCAAGGTGATATTTTTTCAAGGGCACCGATGCTGCTGGAATAGATGGCAGCTGAAGTTGAGATGACAGAAGCGATCTGTCAATGGTGAGAGAGGTTACTCCAAGGAGGTGACAGTGGATAGAGAGTTTCCAAAATGCATAAAGCTCAAAAGTGGTTTCCAAATCATGAAGGCTCCAGCTTCTAAGATTGGGAAGTGTACAGCTGTGAAATGGTAGGTTTTATACAACTTTTGCAGCTTTCACCCATTCACAGCAATGGAGAGTCATTGAGAACACGACATACTTACCTGACGTGATACCCGCTCTCCGGGAACCTCATTAAAAACCTGGTAAAATGGTAAGTACGTGGGAAAATGGTGCTTAATTACCTTTTAACAAGCTTTCAAGGGGGCGCTAATGGGGCGCAAATCAACTAGCGCCCGGGCGCGGCACCGGCAACGCCTCCCATGATATTCAGTGGGAGGTTAGCAGCGGTGGTAACCGTTAGTGCCCCGCGGCGCTGCAGCGCCGGCGATGACGTCATCGCCGTGTGCAGCGCCCCGCTCATGCCCCGGCCATGATCTTCGGTAGCGCCCCCTGACTTACCGCTGGACGCTATGTCCGACGGGGTCAGGGGGGCCTACCTGTGGCCGGGGCGGCGCTATTTAAAGGCGAGGTGCCGGGCGGCCATTTTTGTTGCTGGCCCCCTGCCAGCACCTGCCTCCGCTCCCGAACCCGGCCTCCTGACCCGCCCCCCCCCCCCGCGGAGTGCCGGCTGTGCTCCAGGAGCCCGGCACTTCTCTTGCGTGCCGGGCTCTTCTGCCGGCACTCCAATCCCCGGTGGCCCAGCTGGACCCCGGGTCACGCTATGCAAGGCCCCTCCCCTTTAAGAAGATATTCCCTCGCAGCGCCCCAAGAGGGAGGCGGGGTGCTTCCAGTAGCACCCCACTTCCCTCTTGGGGCGCTACCACTCAATTTTGGCTGCGGGGGCAATAATTTTTCCGGGGCACTAAAAGTAGTGCCCCGGCGAAGTTAGCACCCCAAAGGGGGCGCGACTCAATTTTTCCCCCTAAGTATCTAAATTAGCTGACCCGCCGCTTGGTGTTGGGTCTGTTCAGGGATGACAGACCCGACACTTGGGAAATTGACAAGGAGGCGGGTTTACAGTGGGATACTGACCCACTGTCAATCTTTGTGATTTTGACAGCAGACCCACCTCCAAACCCACACTCTGAGCATCAGTAAAATTCCAGCCAATGAATAGGAAATTGCTCATTAGCATTCAGTGCAATAGATTCCGGGTATTGTGCCTTCGATCACAAGTGATTGACAGCAGTGTCTTCAGAATGCCCTTAGACTGCATTAGAACTGTGGGATTCTCCTGTAGTATTTAGTAAAAGCACCTGAACTCTATGGGCAAACTCAAGCTCTCATTGTCCATGTGTGACAGCTCCTCTTGAAGATCTGCAGAAGCAACAGATTTGACTGTTCTTTTCAAAAGATCTGTTGCAGGTCTGCAGATCAGAGATAGTAAAAAATACATGGGTAGATTTTTCAACCTATCTTACCTTCTGATAAGCACATCATGCAGGGTGGCTGGAAAATTGGGTTAGTAGGCCTTTGGGCTTTGACATAATATGTGGCTCAAGCAAAGCCTGTAATTTTCTGGTTCAGTTATGTTGCCAACAATGGAAACTGTTGATACTTGACAGCAAGAATATCATTGGGGTATATTTTCTGATAACGTACTTCACATATGAATGGTTTATACTGTAACCTGTTTATTTTAACTGGGTAAATGCCTGCCTCGAAATAGCTCAGAGAAGAATCTATCTTTATGCATTAAGAGTTCATAACTGAAAAGATAGCCCAATAAGATTTTATGTAAAAAATTCAAATGTCTCTGCAGCACAATTTTCTGACTTTTTGTCTGGGATTGTGCTGTTAACGATATAATCTATTTCAAATAGACTTAATAGGAACATCAACAGGGTCTTTAAGGGAAACAACCTTGGGCTGTACTTTTTATTTCTCTTCTTATTTCTTTTTGGTTCTACATAAAAGGAATTCTGATAAGTCACCTGAAAAGAGACTGTAAGTGATGCATTGGCCATACTTTGGCACAATAGGAACAGATGAAAAAGATCTCTTCCAATATAAACTTTTATTGAAGCTCAGGGACCCAGAGAGGAACTAAGTGCAAGCTGCAATGTCCCATAGCAGTCGGTGGGGGTGAAATTGGTCTTGGGCGGTAGCGTAAAACTGGCACTAGTGAATTGGCGGTCTGTTTTACACCCAACCCGATTTTATTTTCCGGTGAAGTGAATGGAAAAGAAAATCTGACTGGGTGTACTCTTTTAGTGCACACAACAACAAATAAACTGTAACTTAACAAAAATACATTAAATGAAACTTAACAAATTAAATTAAAATGTAGTTGCCGGGGGTGATGATGCACTCCAGTCCCTGCGTTGCCCACCGGTCACGGAAGGCCTCGAGCGTGCCGGTGGACACCGCATGCTTCGGACTTGGTGTAAAGTGAGCTACCGATTCACTAGTGTCCATTTTACGCTACAGCCTAAAACCAATTTTAACCCGCAGTAAGTCACGGTCAAATTAGCCTTGATTTTGGGCTCAAGTCTGTGAAATGGGATTATGAACCCATAACCTTCTGACCCAGAGGCTGACCCAGACACTGATCCAGGACTGATGCTAGATGCAGTTAATATGTATTAAACTAACTTAGTCCTCACTGGAATTTTAGGAGCATTGGCAATCAACAAAATGCATACTTTGTGTGTTAGCTGAAGAAGAATTTAATCTCCTAGCTGTTCTAAACCAGATGCTTATTGAATTTTGGAGAAATCCAATTTGGAACTTTATTTGTTACCACTAGGGCAAGGCTATAAATTTACCTTTGCATTCTGGGTATAATAATACTTCCTAAACTGAGCTAAAGAATATTGCACATCAGGGGTAACTTTCCATATATGTGCTGCCAGGGAGTCTCACACACTGGCAGGGCATATTTGAAACATTTGGAGAGTGCGCCGTGATTTTCTAATATGTGAAGCCCCCCTGCTGGGAGCACGAAGTTGAAGAATTGCCCCTACAGTGTCAGCTTGGCTCGGAAAGTCTAGTCCCTGAATCAGATGATTGTGGCTTCAAGCTCCACTTCAGGATTTCAGTACATAATCTGGAGGGACAGCTACATTGTTGCAGCAGCTGCCTTTTGAATGAGATGTTAAACCAAAGCCCCGCCTGCCAGTTCTGATGCTCCGATGCGTGTAAAAGATCCAGAGTATTATTCAAAGAAGAGCAGGAGGTACTCACCATGTCCTGGCCAACAACCAGCACCAAAAAAAAAACTAGTCATTCATTTCATTCCTGTTTATGTGATCTAGCTATGTATAAAATGGCTGCCTACACAACAGCAACTGCATCTCAAGGTAATTCATCGCATTTTAAGTGCTTTGAAACATTATAAGGCATTGCATAAATGCAAGTTGTTCTCTTTCATTTTAAGTTGAATAGTTTATAGTCTAAAATCGTAGATTCTGTGAATGTTTTCTACCATATCAGTGACCTTTCCTGCAACATAATTTCTGTTAATGTACTCACACAAAGCCCTTTAAATGAAGTATTTTTAGGAATGTCCCTTTCTGCATAACAATGACCTTTATTTTCATTTTCTCACAAATGGGCTGGGAGCGAGGGGCAATCTTGGTCATGAACTGAAAACACCATTACGAGATATGGGAACATATTACAGTTTTAAAAGGATCATATTCCCTTCTATCAGATTAAATAGACAGCAAAGACATTAAAAATAGTTCAAACTGAAGCCTTCCCGTCAGCTTAGTCAGGAAATATTAAAGAGGATTTGGGTAACCCCTATGGAAAAGAAATCATAGAGTATGATTTTTGGATAGCTTTAGATGAGAATTCTCCCTGAAACACAAATTGCATGTTACAGTTAATCCTTAGAGAACTGCGGAAGCATTTCTGCACCGAAGTCCAAAAATAATAAGATTACACATGGGATAATGGATGGTCTGAGGTAAATTATAGATGCTTAATACAATCGTAAGTGTATATTTTAAAAGGTTTTTGGGTACTCAATGCTGATTAAATCCCAATGCATTGGTTAGAATATGACATACGTGCAAGTATGAATGAGCTTGAAAAAAACTTACAGCTCCAAATCATTTATGAGCCTCCCCAAAAAAATGCTTGTAGCCATTTGCTGGTTTTAAGCTGTTGGGTTTGTCTATTGTTAAGGTCCTTATGCTGGGCCCTGGACTCTGGTGAACAGCAGTATTATTGTGGGAATAACGTCCCATTTTAAAAACATTAATAACCCTGCAGTCCTCTTGCCTTGCAACATTTTCCAAATGGCAGTACCTCGCTGCTCTAACAATTATCATGGAAAACTTTCTTTAAAACTTCCTCCAATTTTCTCCCCCTTCTCCTGAAGGTTGAAATTCATGTTGGTGTATAATTCCACAACTACCCTCTGGCACCTTGCCTAAGTGACTATTGTTCATGTTTGAGCTCAGATAAGGTAGTAAACTTTCTTTATTAACAAGAAATTGGCACGTGTGCAAAAAAGATGTATTCTAATATTTGCATATTAAATACTATATATGATACTATATTCTAGCAGAGAGACATGGGGCTCGATATTAATAGCCCTGAGGAGGCGGGTTTGGGGGTGGGTGGGCAGCGAAAATTGGAAAAAATGGCTTCAGACACCCAACCCACCTCCATCCCGCCCCCACCCGATTTTCATGAGTGTCTGTTCAGCCACTCACAAACTGACCCGACTGGAACCGGTGGGACAGGTAGTTAAGGCAATTAACAACCTGTTAACTGCCTTGCTAATCCTATTTTAATAGTGGTTTCCCATTTTTGTGTTCTGGCTCCTATTTCCCGTCTTGTCAGAAACAAGCCAGCTTCAAGGAGATGAGTTGCTGGAGGACATGATTTGTAGGTATTGGTGGAGCTCTTTAAAAGCGCTCCTGAAACATGGCTGACATTCAAATGCAACAACTTTGTTGTTGTAGGTTTGGGATAAGATTTTGCACATCTACTGACCTTGTGACTGTTCAAGCTGACACCCATCTGCAGTGTAACCTGAATAGAATAATTTCAAATGAAATCTATAGCAAGGGGATGGGAAAAATTTATGTCCTCTCATTCCTGGTCCTCATAATCGGAGGAGCAGCAGCCGCGTGGCTCAGCGCAGATCTTCCTGGGAAGAGGAGGAGGAGGAGGACGACGAGGGGCACCTTGCATGCCCTGTTGTGACCAATGCAGCATCCCTCCAGTTCACTGCTGCCCATCAAGCAGGGTATGCACACTGCCATACCACATTCACATAAGCTTACTCTTCAACCATAGGTGGCTACCATATGGCTCTGTAATTGTAGGCGACATTTGTCCAACATCATACATCATCTCTGCTATACCCAGTTATTTCCTATCACTTTCACCATCAGAATTACAAAAGCAAGTCGCCCTGAGCCCTCAATGCCCATTTGCCATTTCCCAGAACACATACGCTACACAATCAACTGTTTGCCATAAGTTTTCTTTACCACATGACAAAATATCACAAACCAAGAACAGTCAGGAAAAAAAAGGCAAAACACCCACGTGAGTTCCCTTGTGACTATATATGCTTAATTTTTCTCTTACACATGCTTCTACGTGGTGCTACCCCTGTGGCTTCAGCAGATGTAGAGGCACCTTGCTGACTAGGATGCTACGCCTGCTTATACACCTTTGGCGGGTGTCCTCTGGGTTTGGGAGCCTGGGAGGGCTCTTCAACAGTCTGCTCTTCTTGCAGCTGTGCAGGGGCTGAAATGGCCATCTCAGTTGGCTCTGCAAAGTGGGTCTCTGACCGAGGGCTCCGCAGTGGCATGGTCGTGTGAGCGCTTGGAGAGGAGCCCACACTTCCTTGTGGCCTGCCAACAACATCCCTCTCATGGGTCAGCTGCACCTCAGTGCTGGCAAGTGGCTGGAGAGCACCTTGCTGCACTTCAGGGGGACCATGAGGACCCGTATCTGCACTGGCAGTGCTCATCACAAGGACGTCCATGAAGCTCTGGTCTCTCTGCTCAATAGCTGCCCATCTCTCCTCCAGAAATGACAATTTATTTTGAACAGTCACCATGTTTTCCTGACTCTGGTGACTTATTTCCTCCATGGCGGTAGTCAGCCTTTCCACGGAGGTTGCCATCCTATCCATGGAGGTGCGTTCATGCGCCATTGCCTCCACCATGGCATTGCTGATGTTACAGATGGACTCCTCCATTCTATCCACACTCGCACTAACCCTGAAGGCAAACCCTTCCAGAGACTCCTGCACTTGTTCCTGTATTTCCCGAACCGCTCTTTTTCTGGATGGCCCCAGAGGCACAGCGTCTATATGCAGCTTAGCAGAGCTAGGAGATTGCTGCGACCTCCGCCGAGGACTCTCCACTGCTGTCGCTGTCTCCACCATCTGCTGATGCTCACTTGTGCGCTGTGATAGACCAGGTGGCAAAACTACTCTAACTCGCGAGGATCCCACCGAGGTGTGTGTTGCTGCGCTGGTGCTGGGTGCGCTGAGTCCTGATGACGCTGCTCCCTCAGAGGCTTCAGATTCCTCTGAGGAGACGTCTGGCTCTTCGTCCTGGATCGTGGGGAGGGAGGCACTCGATGGTCCTGTGGGAGAGTAAAGGCATGATTTAGACATCTGATATTGATGTAGCAGACACATCCTTTTGTGCAGACAATACAACGCAATTCTCTATGAACATCATATGCCATTGCAGTCAATCATTAAATGTCAATGAGAGAACTCTATTATGTCACCAGCTTCCTCTAGTGTGCCTGTCTCTCCATCGCCCACTTCCAGGTCCTCGCCACTCCAACAATTTTGTGTGCAGCCTCCTCAGCACTTGTCAAGGTTGCTAGGGTTGGTGTACCTCCTCCAGTCAGTGCTCGCCCTCTTATTGTGGGCTATCTTTTCCTGCAAGGAGGGACACAAGCGGAGTTTCAACCACAGTGATGGAGTGAGTGAGAAGAATCCCTACCACAGAAGCTTTGAGGGAGACGAAGATGGGGTGAGGTGCCAAGAGGAAGCTAGCTCCCTGTGCATTGTTAGTTGTTGTCACTGCATAACATTGAGAGCGAGGCTAAGGGGTGCATAGGCAGGATGCTGAAGTGATTCAGTACAGAGACAGAGATGGATAGATAAGGGTGCAAGGGAAGTAAGGGTAAGGTTGTATGTGGAGGAGCAGGCTTACAATGCAGAGTGCTGGTGATGAGAAGAGAAGGGAAACAGATTGAAGGTAAGTGAGATGGGATACTCACTTTTGATGTTCACACAAGATCATTAAACCGTTTCCTGCACTGGATCCAGGAGCGTGAATAAATGGACCTTGCGCTGACCTCCTCAGCAATGTGCAGCCAGGCTGCCTTGGTCTGCTGAGGAGGCTTCCTCCGGCCATCCAGAGGGAAGAGAATCTCCCTGCGCCCTCTTACAGCATCCACAAGAGCATGGAGGGACTCATCATTAAAGTGTGGAGCTGCCTTGCCTCTGGAAGAACTCATTGTGGTTGTAGCAATTTCACTGACTAACAGAATGCAGAAGAGAAAGGCTTGGGCTGAACGAGAGCTTTAAAACCAGCTGCTATGATGACGTCATCAGAGGCGGCCAGCCAACCCGATTGCACTCATTGGACCGGCCAGCGCGCCCCAATGAACGCAACAAGCTGATTTAATTAAAATCGGACATCAGCAGCTGTTCCCGCCGGAAGCAGCTCCGGAACCCGCCCACCACACAACCTGACTCCAACCCACCTCGGGAATTAAAATCGAGCCCATTATCACAGGTGATGCAGATCGGAGAATCAGGGCTACAACATCCTGCACTCTCTGTGAATGCAACTCTGTACTGGAACTGCAAGATTGCATAAGCTAACCCAAAATCTGTTGCAGCCTTCTATGCAAGCAGGGTTCAAAAAGTAATATAAGCTTGCTTGTTTCTTTATCAATAAACTTTGAACATTACATGATTGATTAAATCACCGTCCCATTGAAAGCTATATGGCCTGGAAATTCCCTGGGGGTGCTCCCGATCTCCTGCCGCAACTTCAGTGGAAGACCGGCAGAATCCCCAGAGAATCAGCGTAAATGAACGTTTTCAGCAACCTGCACAGTTTCTCTGGGAGTTCTGTCAGTCTCCCACTGAAGTTACGTTGAGAGATCGGGAGAATACCCACGGAATTTTAGGGCCTATATTTTTTGGAGATTAACAGGCAGATATATTTCACAGAGTATTTTAAAAAATAGTCTTGGGAAATATGGTTCAGATAGAATTATGATTGTTCATCGACAATTCACGACTATCTTATCCAAAAATGTATGTAACACCACTTTAAGGGAGAGTCCTTTTTATTATTAGATTATTACAGCAAATCCATCTGCTACTTTAAGGCCAGCTTTGTCCAGCTGTCTTTCATTACTCATTAGGCAACTACAAAGCAATCTCCATTGGATAATGCAAAAAGCAATTCCATTTTGCTTATGCAGTTGAGATTTGAACTACCTGAAATTCATTTCCTGCCATTAAAGTAGATTTAATGGAACAATGCCTCTAGAGCATCATTTTAGAGAGTCTCAAGTTATATTTTAACCTATTTTTCATGGTGGCTTTCTTAATAGCAAGGACCAGTCATCTGCAGAGTCTCATTTTTTTACCTATAACCTCCAGCCATGCACTAAAATAGCTGCTTTCACTTTGCTTAGCGTCATTGGTCTAAGCAGACGACATGGTGTTTTTATGGGGCACACTATGATTCATTTGCAAACAATGTACCATCAGAGCACTTGCCACATTTCACCAGAAGCATGAAAAGCTATTTTATTCCATTGATGCTAGTGCTTCTTGCCATATAATTAAGTCATACTGCACACAAGTGAAAATAAAAGTTGTATTACATATTTCAAAAATATCAGCTAACCATCCCTACAACGTTTACTGCTCCAGTAGCATTATAAGGACAGTTGAAACACAAGGGGATATCACTCCTCATGTTGACTCTTTCATGGTAACTGTTTGAAAAGGCCTCCTGCCACATAGAAACACTCAATGACATTTAAATCTTTTGAAATAATTGATAATTGGTTACCTCCCCAATGGTTTGGTTGGTAATCGCAGAGGCATACAGACCAGAAGGTCCCGGATTCAATTCCCAGTTTGTGCTAAAATAACTCATCTCAGCTGGGATATCAATAGAGCCAACCATAATTGGCTTCAGGATTGCTGGATTAGGAAGGGGAAAATCAACCATTCCGGGTCTTACTCCTGATGACTAGCCAGTTGCATGTGTGTGGACATTGCTGAGGATAAGATTGGGCTGAGCTGTGATATCCACTGGTCACACTCACACATGAAGAATAGCTACTTGGGCAAGGCCTGGTGTCTGTGAAGCCATACTCCAGCAGAAGTAAAACCTTCAAGAGGGGAAAAAAAGAGAAAAGAGGCAAAAGAAAAAAGTACTAATCACTAGCTTTTTGTAACAAATAATATTCACAGAATACTCTTAATGTTACAACATTATGAATTATGAGTCTTTCACACTTCTGAAATAAACCAGTTGTGTGCAGTAATTCAATATCCTATATATTTCAGCAGATTGCTGTAAAAATATTCAAAGTGGATTGGTCAATATCTCTAATATTTAAAAGATACGGATGTACTGATGGCTCTTCCACAATGTTGCTCATGGTAACAGTAATGTTATAGCATGTAATGTACAATGTGTTATTCTGCTGCTAAGGTGCAGCTGTGTATAACTGGCATGTCCCTTTCGGGCCACAAGGTTTAATTGCTGTAAATAAACACTAGTCAAGGCCAATTCCACTTTGATATATTCGGAGGTTAACGCATCCTGAGGTCTCATGTTGATATAAATGGGCAACAATATTGGCAAACAACGATGTAGAACAGCAATAAAAAACATTTAAAACGGTGTTCAACAGAGTGCAGGAACAATATATTCTGCAAAAAGGAAAGAACAAACTAAACAATAATGTGACTCCATGGATGAATAAAGCCATAAGGGAACAATTGAGGGTAATGAAAGTGGCATACATTAAGTACATAGACTGCAAGGGAGTGCATGATAAGGGAAAATATGAAGAGATTAGGAGAGAAGTCAAAAAAACAATTAAGAAGGCAAAGAGGAACTATGAAATTAAATTATCAAGGAACATCAAGCAAAATAGTAAAATATTTTACAGGCACATCAATAAAAAAAGGAAGGTTGGGATGGGAATAGGGCCATTAAGGCATAGACAGGATAATACTACAGGTAACGAATATTAAATAATTATTTTGCTTCAGTATTTACCAGGGAGATAGAACAAGTGGACATGATTTGGATGATGAGATTAGTAATGAAATAAGTGTATTTAAAATAAAAAGAGGGGATATATTAAATAAACTAATCAAACTCAAAGAAGATAAAACCCCTGGTCCAGATGGATTGCATCCACGCATTTTAAAAGAACCTGGGGAAGCGATAGCAGAGGCATTACTACACATATTTAATAATTCGTTAGAAAAAGGTGTAGTGCCAGAGGACTGGTGGATAGCTAACATAATACCGATATTTAAGAAGGGGGATAGAACATGTCCAGGGAATTATAGACCAGTCAGCTTAACATCAGTGGTAGGAAAAATAATGGAATCCCTACTAAAGAAGAAAATAGAAGAACATCTAGAAACCAAAAACATAGTAATGAATAGTCAGCATGGATTTCAAAAGGGATAGTCTTGCTTGACCAACCTCATTGAATTTTTTGAAGAGGTAACAGAGAGAGTAAACAATGGTAATGCAGTAGATGTAATTTATCTAGATTTTCAAAAAGCCTAAGGTACCCCACAATAGACTGATGAACAAGGTCAGAGAATGCGGAGTCAGGGGACAAGTAGCAGAATGAATAGCTAGCTGGCATCAAGACAGAAAGCAGAGAGTAGAGGTAAAGGGTAGCTATTCACAGTGGCAGATGGTGGGTAGTGGTGTTCCACAAGGATCAGTGCTGGGACCACTGTTGTTCACAATTTATAATAATGATTTAGACTTTAGAATCAAAAACACAATTTCTAAATTTGAGGATTATACCAATACCGAGGGGGACTGCAGCAAATTACAGGAGGACATTAATAAACTTGCAGAATGGGCATATAATTAACAAATGAAGTTCAACACAGATAAATGTAAGGTATTACATTTTGGTAGGAAGAATAGGGAGGTCACTTATTACTTGGAGGGTGCGAGTCTAGGTAGGGTAGAGGAACAAAGGGATCTCGGAGTACAAATACACAAATCACTAAAAGTTGCAACACAGGTTAGCAAGGCCATAAAAAAAGCAAACCAAGCACTAGGGTTTATTTAGAATTGAAAAGTAGGGAAGTTATGCTAAATCTGTATCGAACCTTGGTTAGACCACACTTAGAGTACCGTGTACAGTTCTAGTTGCCATATTATAAAAAGGATATAGAGGCACTGGAGAGGGTACAGAAAAGATTTACAAGGATGATACCAGAAATGCGAGGGTATACATATCAGGAAAGGATGAACAGGCTGGGTCTCTTTTCTCTTGAAAAAATAAGGCTGAGGGACGACCTAACAAAGGTCTTTAAAATTATGAAAGGTTTTGATAGAGTGGATACAGAGAGAATGTTTCCACTTGTGGGGAAGAGTATAACTAGAGGCCATCAATATAAGATAGTCACCAAGAAATCCAATAGGGAATTCAGAAGAAACTTCTTTACCCAAAGAGTGGTGAGAATGTGGAACTCGCTACCACAGGGAGTGGTTGAAGCAAATAGTATAGATGCATTTAAGGGGAGGCTAGACAAGCATATGAGGGAGAAGGGAATAGAGGGTTATGCTGATAGAGTTAGATGAGGAAAGACGGGAGGAGGCTTGAGTGGAGCATAAACACTGGCTTGGACTGGTTGGGCCAAATGGCCTGTTTCTGTGACGTATATCCTATGTAATCCTATGTAATAATCACTGCAGCCATTTAACTATCGGCTGTTTTTCTTTTCATCACATCACAGTTCCTTCTACTCTTATTTCCTCTCTCATGTGTATGCTTTTTCCCCATATCCTACCCTTCGTTCCATTCCTATTTAAATGCTGTTAAGTGTTCTCACTTTTCAACTCTGTTGAAGGCTCTCAGGGAGAATGTTAACTTGTCCAATCTCCCCACAGATGCTGACTGACCTGATGAGTGTTTCCAACATTTTCTGGTTTTGTTTCAGATCTGCTCCATTGGCAGTTTTTTACTTTTTATTTTGAATTGTTTTTCTGTAGATTGGCAGCAGCAGGAATCTTTCTCCTTTCCATACCTTTAATAAAAGTTGTTTTTGCATTTCATAACAAATGATATCTGAACTACGATGGACATAAAACTGCTATATACATAGTTAGGTAAGTGGCATTGGAGCAACAGTGCATGGTGGCACCCAGTTCCCTGTTCAATCCCCTGCTCTCCTGTTTTCCTGACCTTATTTGTACTGCTTTAATAAAGTGCGGACCCCATATAGGGGGACAAACGGTCACCACTGCACTGCTCTTCCATGCAGTAGCTTGCTCAGTAAGGCAGCCTTCTTGCAACCTTTCACACTAAGTCAGAGGCGGTAAAATTAGAGTACATGATCCATGCAAAAAAAATGGCGTAGAAATTCATCTTGGGCGGTGGCGCAAAATGGGCGGGATCGGATCGGCCGCCGTTATATGCAGAGCCTGCGTGCTGTGTACAACGGGCAGCCGATCCGATACTGTCCGTTTTGCATCACCGCCTGAGATGAATTTCTAGGCCAAGAACGATACTGTATGTCTCACATTCAAGAATTAATTTTCCGACTCTGCGCTCCTGGCAGAGAGGTTCATCCGCTGTTAGTGCACATTCGAAATTCTGGCACATCCAGAAGTTTACAATATACAGTCTTGGCAGCAGGTGAAGCTCCCTGCCAGGAACACATGAAAACTTTGATTAATTGCTTCCTAAGATGAATGAGCTATTTCTGGTTAGAGTGAAACAGAGAACGGATACTGTTCCCGCTACATTGTACTCTCACTGAGCAAAAAATAGTATTGATTTTTTAAATGTTCTAGCATTTAATCCATATTTCTCTCTAATATCCAATCTAATCCTGTACGAGGCGGTGTTAAAGACATAATGGAAAATATTAATATTTGAAAATTTCAAGAAATGCTGTAGAACAGATGCACAATAGCAAATCACTCCAAGAAAGGACTTTAGCTAATAGTAAATAGCATAGATTTCCTGTTAACCATATATTTTGATATTCATTATTAAACCCATGTATTTCGGATAGGTCCATGATTCGGCCAGAAGTCCAAACCAATCTGAGATAGGGTTGCTTCATTCAGGCTGTCGACCTATGTGTTATATTTTGATTTCAATGCAGAAGTTTCTTTGCGATTGTGTGTATTTCTTCCTAGACATTAGTTTTCTTACTGAGCTAATCCTGCTGGAATGAGCATTGTGTCAGATACTCTTCACAATCTGAATAGGAACATAGGAAGAGGAGTTGGCCATTCCGTCCCTCGATGGGAGAGTCCGCTGTTCCGCTATTCAATTAGATCATGGCTGAATACTGCGTGCAGTTCTGGTCACCACATTACAGGAAAGATGTGATTGCACTAGAGAGGGTACAGAGGAGATTTACGAGGATGTTGCCTGGACTGGAGAATTTTAGCTACGAGGAAAGACTGGATAGGCTGGGTTTGTTTTCTTTGGAACAGAGGAGGCTGAGGGGAGGTGTATAAAATTATGAGGGGCCTATATAGAGTGGACAGGAAGGATCTATTTCCCTTAGCAGAGGGGTCAACAACCAGGGGGAATAGATTTAAAGTAATTGGTAGGAGGTTTAGAGGAGATTTGAGGGGAAATTTCTTCACCCAGAGGGTGGTTGGGGTCTGGAACTCACTGCCTGAAAGGATGGTAGAGGCAGAAACCCTCATCACATTTAAAAAGTACTTGGATGTGCGATTGAAGTGCTGTAACCTACAGGGCTACGGACCAAGAGCTGGAAAGTGGGATTAGGCTGGATAGCTCTTTGTCGGCCGGCACGGACACGATGGGCCGAAATGGCCTTCTTCCATGCTGTAAATTTCTATGTTTCTATGTTACTGACCATCACAGCGTCCTCTTGGCCATAATGCTGAAATAAAAGCCACCACAAAGCAAACTTTCCAATCTAACTTTATCCATATATGCATTCAATATTACATAGAAAATTAGCTACTCACCCATGTGCATTCCCTTAGTGACTGCCTTGCGTGTGCGTTTGCCTGTCCTAGTGCTCCTATGCAGTGCTACCGCAGTGGTTGCAGCATAGCTGGTGGAAGGCTGCTGACTTTCAGTGAGGGAGATTACAGATAGCCTCACAGGACGACCTCAAAGAAGCTCAGGGCCCAACAGGCCCAGGTTGTTCTTCTTGTTCTTCTTGTTCTCCCTCCCCCCCCCCCCCCCCCCCCCCCCCCCACTGGCTGGGCAGCCTGCAATTCTTGGGTGTCTGAAATGTGAAATGCACAAGGGTAGGGTTGTGGTGAGGGGAGGAGGGGAATGCAAGATGTGCATGCTTACACCATGCGCAGATTGTAAAACAGAAGAGATTGTGCGATGAGGGGGAAGTGAGAAGGAGGATAATTTATGAGGATATCGGCATCTTGTATTCTTTCAGCCCTGCCGCTGGCCACGGTCTCAGCCATGCCCCTGCCAAGAATGGCCAGCACAGTCTCCTCCAAGAGGGTGAGGTGATGCAGGCGAGCCTGTCGCCTGCCAGTTAAGGTCTGCTGGTGCCAGTTACACACCACCTTTTCCTGCAAGATAAAGGGAAGTGTGTCAGTGAGTGTGGTGTAATGTGTTTAGGTGATGTACCTGTCGTGGTTGAATAACTGACAGTGTGTTCAAGCTGTGAGATGTGAGTGTGAGCTTGCAGCAGAGGTAAGTGTGTGAGGGTAAGGTGAAGCTAGGAATGTGAGGTGTGCCTTGTGTTTGATAGAGATTGTTGGTAGGTGTGTGATGGGGTGAGGGGTTGTGCATTGAGCAGTGTGTGAGGCTAGTGGTGTAGTTGCTAGGAAACTGCTTTTGAAGATGGATTCACTGACCTTGACCACTCATCTGAGGTCATGAAACTTCTTTGGGTGCTAGAGCCATGTCTTGGGCGCGACACTGTTGGCAGTGACTGCCTCGGCGATCTGGTCCCACATCCTTCTTACTGTGTTTCTCAGGGGCCTCCTGTCTCCCTGTGGGTAGAGGACTTCTTTGAGTATCCACCCCCTACACAAAGGCATCAAATGCTGCGTCCGAGACCCTGGGTGCCCTTTCCCTGGCCTATTGAGCCATTTGGGTTTGTGCTGAAGCACTTTTAACATTTCTGATCATCAGAAGGTAGCTTACCTTTAAGAGGTGCAGACTGCCTTTAAGAGACGCAGGCTAGCTTTAAGTAAAGCTAGCCTCGTGCGAACATCGTGAACTTCAGACCCCTGCTGAGCGCACAGCCTGTCAGCAACGTTTTAGCGCTGGGCTGTGTGCTGCAATCATGCAAAGTAGCAGGCAGCAGGAATTTTAACAGCTGCCTGAAATCCGCGGACAGATCGCGTGTTGTGATCCCTGCGCCCGATTTTGTGCTTAATCGAATTTCACCCCCTTTCTCTCTATCTACCCTATCAAATCCTTTAATAATCTGAAACACCTCAATTAGATCACCACTTAATTTTCTATATTCAAGGGAATACAAGCCTAGTCTATGCAAGTTGCCCACATAATTTAAACCTTTAAGCCCCAGTGTCTTTCTGGTGAATATGCGTTTCACCCCCTCCAAGGCCAATATATCCTTCCTGAGGTGCGGTTCCCAGAACTGAATGCAGTTCTACAGCTGGGGTCTTACCGGAGCTGTGTACGGCTGTAACATAACTTCCACACTTTGTATTCCAGCCCTCTTGAGATAAAGGCCAATATTCCATTAGTCCTTGTTAATTATTTTTTAGCACCTGTCCTCTAGCTTTTAGTGATTTCTGTACTTGGACCCCTAAGTCTCTCTGCTCATCCACAGTTCCTCGCTTCTCACCATTTAGAAAATACTCTGATCTATCTTTCTTAGGTCCAAAGTGGATGACCTCACACTTTCCCACATTGAACTCCATCTGCCACAGTTTTACCCACTCACTTAATCTATCAATGTCCCTTTGCAACTTTCTGCTCCCATCTACACTATTTACTGTGCCACCTAACTTAGTGTCATCAGCAGACTTAGAGAAATGGTTCACTATTCCTTCATCCAAGTCATTTATAAATGTAGTGAAAATAATTTTTTATTGTACTGTCAAATTTGAATTCAAAAATCTCCGTGAATTAGATATGTAGCTAAGCATGCATCGCTGATAATATTGCAGATTAGATGCTGATGCAATCAATACCCTCCACTGACCGATATAGTTGTGCCCTCTGCCACTCCTGCGATTGGCAAAAAAGTAACAATTGAGTAGGTAAGTGGTTAGGCACCCCTGAAGCAGAGTACAAGTTTAGAAGCTGATATGGAAGGCCTATGAAAAACTAAAGCACATTTTTCTCACCGCGCTGTTGCTATTCCGGTAGAAGAAATATAGGGGCCAATCTCTGACTTCCACCCACAACGGGCATAAAGTGGGCAGAGAGGCCATGTCACTCACCCATTGGTGCCAGTGTGAGGCCCGGGCCTTAGTAACGTGCCGCCAGCGAGCTGCGGGTGTCAAGCAGATTCCCACTGCGGCTTATCAACTGCGGCTGGCAGTTCATGGTTGAGGGTGGGGGGGTGGTGGGCTGGTGTGGGAGAGGCAATCCCAGCGGGGGAGGGGAACCTCAAACCAGCTGGCAGTGAGACAGTTTTTTGGGAGGTTCAGGAGGAGCTCTTGGCTGAGTGAGCATGGCGCGCACTCTTCTTACTTGTACCTGAAACATGCAATTGTGGCCCTACAACCAGTGTACGACCCCAATTTGTATATTTAAGCAGGCTCCTGCCTGTTTCAGGGAGCAAGCTCCTTGCTCATTTACAGGCCCTACTGAAAATTTCATCAGGTGGGCCTTGGGCATCATTGGAGCGACCGAGTGCCCCCACCCCCACCCCCGCCATCCCGCCTCGATTTTCAATTGCTGGCCGCCCATTTTTCAGGTAACTGGCAGTCTGTCTGGCTCATCAGCAGGCCATCTTTGTGTCTGTGGGTTATAGCACTGTGACAAAAAAATGTGATGTCTGTCTTTAGTTCTTTTTAAATAGCTAAATTTAAAGTGGTAGCTCTTCTCCCTTACTAAGGTTCAAAATGGGAGTCTCCCAGGAAACAGGCGAGATTGATTAATCTGGAAATTAGTCAAGGTAAAGGGACTTTATTCTAGGTGCAAATTGAATTGTATGCTGTTGGGGGTACAAGTAGGCACTTGGAACCCAGATGACAGATGAGTAATTGCTCATTAACATTCCATGCAATTTGCTCTACATATTGTGCCGTTGAACTCAAATGACAGACAGCACTGCCTTCAGAGGCCCTTAGATTGTATAAGAACTGTGGTGTTCTCCTGTAGTCCTCCATTCTGGCAAAAGCATCCCAACTCTTTGGGTGAACTGAAACTTGCCTCACCACATGCTACGTCTTGTCTCGAAGGCCTGTAAAGAGACATAGCTGACTATTATTTCCCAAAGATCTGTTTCTTGTCAGTTGTTTGTACAAAGTACCATTCAGAAAATGGTTTACATAGAAACATAAGAAATAGGAGCAGGAGTAGGCTATTTGGCCCCTCGAGCCTGCTCCGCCATTCAATAAGATCATGGCTGATCTTCTACCTCAACTCCACTTTCCTGCACTATCCCCATATCCCTTGATTCCCTTAATATCCAAAAATCTATCGATCTCTGTCTTGAATATACTCAACGACTGAGCCTTCACAGCCCTCTGGGTTAGAGAATTCCAAAGATTCATCACCCTCTGAGTGAAGAAATTTCTCCATCTCAGTCCTAAATGGCCGACCCATTATTCTGAGACTGTGACCCCTGGTTCTAGACTCCCCAATCAGGGGAAACATCCTCCCTGCATCTACCCTGTCAAGCCCTGTAAGAATTTTGTATGTTTCAATGAGATCACCTCTCATTCTTCTAAACTCTAGAGAATATAGGCCTAGTCTACTCAATCCCTCCTCATAGGGCAATCCCCCCATCCCCGAAATCAGTCTGGTGAACCTTTGTTGCACTCCCTCTATGGCAAGTATATCCTTCCTTCGGTAAGGAGACCAAAACTGTACACAATACTCCAGGTGTGGTCTCACCAGGGCCCAATATAATTGGAGTAAGATGTCTTTACTCTTATACTCAAATCCTCTTGTAATAAAGGCCAACATACCATTTGCTTTCCTAATTGCTTGCTGTGCCTGCATGTTAACTTTCAGTGATTCGTGTACAAGGACACCCAGGTCCCTCTGAACACCAGCATTTCCCAATCTCTCACCATTTAAAAAATACTCTGCTTTTCTATTTTTCATACCAAAATGGATAACTTCACATTTCTCCACATTATATTCCATTTGCCATGTTCTTGCCCACTCACTTAGCCTGTCTATATCCCCTTGAAGCCTCTTAGCATCCTCCTCACAACTTACATTCCCACCTAGCTTTGTATCATCAGCAAACTTGGATATATTACATTTGATCCCCTCATCCAAATCATTGATATAGATTGTGAATCGCTGAGGCCCAAGCACTGATCCTTGCGGTACCCCATTAGTTACAGCCTGTCATCCCGAAAATGACCCGTTATTCCTACTCTCTGTTTTCTGTCCATTAACCAATCCTCAATTCATGCTAGTATATTACCCCCAATCCCATGAGCCCTAATTTTGTTTAATAACCTCTTGTGTGGCACCTTATCGAATGCCTTCTGAAAATCCAAATACACCACATCCATTGGTTCCCCCTTATCTACTCTGCTAGTTACAACCTCAAAAAACTCTAACAGATTCGTCAAACATGATTTCCCTTTCATAAATCTGTGTTGACTCTGCCCAATCCTATTATTATTTTCTAAGTGCCCTGTTACCACGTCCTTAATAATAGATTCTAGCATTTTCCCTACTACTGATGTCAGGTCCCTGCTACTGATGTCCCTACTGCTAAGCTCTTGTGGGCTTCTTCTAGTTTTACTTAATGTATCTTGCTATGTCTTTCTACTTCTGTTTGGTTTTTTACCTGTAAATAAATCTGATCATGTAGTTTTAATCTGTATGCCTGGGTCTCACCTTTGGAGGTGACAGGAGAATGTGGTGAACATCCCACCTATACTCCACTAAGCAGTTTACTATGATTAGAAGGTTAATTATTATCTCATACACAGCAGATAATAAACATACAGGTTTCCATTCAGAAGAGTACTTGCCTGCTTATGGATATTACTATCTAGACATGAACATAGAAATGAAAATCAAGCAGGATGTATAACAGTTGGTTGCTCCAAAGCTGCCAGTTTTCTGACCCCGCCAAAATTGAAAGTCAACCCCGAAGTGTTTGTAAAGAGCTGCAACTGTAACAATTGGTGGCAGTTAAAGTGGGATAAGTGCCACTCACAGGCCAAATAGTAAATGATCAGAAGTAAACATCAAATACAATCAGCAAAACGGATGTAGGTATAAGATTAACTGTAAGAGGTTTAGGACAAAGATCAGGAGAATTTTTTTACACAAGGGCTTGTGAGGCCACATGATTGTGATTGAAGCAGAGAGTGTGTCAACATTTAAGAATAAAAGAAAAAGGGCTTGTATTTATATAGTGCCTTTCACAACCTCAGGATGTCCCAAAACACTTTACAGCTAATGAAGTACTTTTGACGTGTTGTAATGTAGGAAATGCGGCAGCCAATTTGCACACAGCAAGGTCCCACAAACAGCATTGACATAATGACCAGATAATCTGTTTTAGTGGTGTTGGTTGAGGGAGAAATATTGTCCAGGACACCAGACAGAATTCCTCTGCTCTTCTTCGAAATAGTGCCATGGGATCTTTTACATCCACTTGAGAAGGCAGAGAGCCTCGATTTAACATCTCATCCAAAAGACAGTGCAGCACTTCCTCAGTACTGCACTGGATTGTCAGCCTAGGTTACGTGCTCACGTCTCTGGAGTGGGACTCTGACTCAGAGGTGAGAGTGCTACCACTGAGCCACGGCTGACACCAGGTTTTGGAGTCAATAGGTTAGACAGGTGGTTGAAGGAAATGGGTATAAAGTGATATGGGAATAGGCAGGCACATAGGATTAGGATTACAGTTCCTGTGGAGGATAAACATCAACATGGACTGCTTGGGCTGAACAGCCTGTTTCTGTATTGTAATTTATATGTAATACTATGTAAAGCTCTCTGGACTAAGTGGATAGGGAGTCAGAATTGGCTGAATTTCTGGCAGCACAGACATGAAGCCCAATGTGCATATTGGCAATATAGAAGGAAAATCATTGGTGCAAGTATGAGGAAGAGCAAAGAGAGGTAGCACAGGCACGAAGCTGAAGACCATTAAAAAAAGACACAAGATGGTAAAAAGTACCGGCGTACCCTCAAGTTGGCAGAAAATGACAGCGTCTACAAGTCCAATGAGTGAGGGTCCAATTGATTCAGCCCATAACTCTGAACAAAATAACTTCATTAAGTCTAACCTTATTCCAAATTTGAAGGAAAAGTTTCATTATTATTGATGTAAATGGATCCTTAAAAACATTTGAATTGTTAGGAAAAAGATGTATGGGCAGAAAGGCTGATCCTGCCTCCTTTCCAAAAATATGGAACACTTCGTGAATTTGCGTGTCATTCTTGCGCAGGGGCCATATTAATCTTCTCTGTATCATTGCAATTTTAGTATATATGCTGCCGACGTGAGATCCTGTCCAGTTAGCAGCAACGTACTTGGTGCGTTTTTGCAAGTAGATCTGATATACAGTTCAGATTACAAGGTAGTACAATGTGTGATTCTCGCTGCTTTTGCCCTCATGTTAGAAGTGTATAGAAGTAAATTTAAAATATTATAGAAAATCCATTAATGTAGTCATAGAGAACAGACAATAAAATTAAAGTATATGGAAATTGTTGTTTGGATGGAAAGAATAGGATAAATAATAGTAAAAAAATCTTTCAGTACTACAACAGTAAGAGGGCAGTCAGAGAAAAGGTGAGAACCATAAAAGATGCAAATGGATTAGAAACTGAGGATGAAAACAAAATAGTAAATATTCTGAATGATTACTTCCTTCAAATATTCACAAAGGAAGAAATGAGTTACATCCCCTTTCCAAACAGAGATAACCTATGCGAAATCAATCACCTAGAAATTCGATTGCGATGTGTCCATTCTGCAGGCGTAAAATGGGCGACTAAGGGTCCAGTATGGCGGGCGGCATGTGGGCACTCATTCCGCGCTGGAAGTGGGGCATTCGCCATATTGGATTGGACTCCTCTGTAGGTATCCAGGGGACGGCTAGAAGTATTAAAAAGCCTTGTTAAAATATTTAAATAAGAGTCCTATACTTGTCGTAAGATCCTTTTGTGAAATTGGTCTTCCCAGTGCCTGATTCGTCTCATGATAAACTCACACAGCAACTCAAGTTAGTTGCTGGTTTGTCCTTTTAGGCTGTTGATTAATTTCTGGGTGTATTTTTGCTTATTTTCTCCCTTCTACTATTGACTTCTGACTTCTAACAACTTTGTGCTGGTGCTGTGCTGCTTTTGTCTGCCTTCAAAACATTTTTACTTCAGCAATGGGTGGTCTGCCTTTGGTGCTGGAGGACAAGGGGGAGAAGTGAAGAAGACAGGAGAGAACAGGAGAAGCTGGGAGAAGAGGGAGGAGGAGGGCACTACACAGAAGACCATACTCACAGCGGGTTTTCAGGAAGCACTTCTCCTAGCTTAACTTCGTTGAGGAGCAATGTGTCAGTTACCTTTGCTTCATAAAGGAATGGACAGCACTGCCTGTGACTGCTAAGGTCACTGTGGCCCTGAACTTCAATGCCACGTTCCAGGCTACAACAGATGAACATCAATGACATCTCTCACTTTGCTGTTCACCATTGCATCAGGAAAGTCACCAAAGCTCTCTATGCCAGGAGGAATAGCTAGATTACTTTTCCAATGGACAGAGTGAAGCAGGACGAGAGAGCACTAGGCTTTTCCCACATTGTAGGCATCCCAGGGTGCAAGGTGCCATAGACTGCACCGAGATGGCTGTGTTGGGTGACCTGGAGCAGCTTTGGGTTGTGGGCCTGGCTGCAGACTGCAGCATCGCGGCCTGGGCCGAGGCAGTCTGGCCCAGCTGGCTGTATGAAACAAATAAGAACACTGGCAGAGTGGGTGGCAGGGGCGCAGGCATGCTGTTAACCTGAGAGAGGACAGCAGGTAGTTCCCCAATGGAGCCAAGGCCACTCTCCTTGGACTGTGCCACAGCACTCCTCCAGCTCAGCGTTAGAACATAGTGTAGGAGCGATGTGACACTCTGGAAACCTGGTCAACACCTGTCCCCAAAGCCAAGATGTATCCATCTGAGCTTCCATGGCAGCAGTGTGACACAAGAAATTACAGACTCATTAATCTTACTTGAATTTTGTTTAAAATAATGATTATCAGGAGTAAACCTGAGGATTATTGTGCAATAGAACCTAATAAGCCACAGTCAATGTGGATTTAGAGGGGGAAAATCTTGTCTAATCAACCTCCTTGACTTCTTTGAGGAAGTGAAAATCCAAGTGGATCTTGGAAAGCCCTACGACATGAAAGGCATTTGAAAAAGTTACACACAAAAACAGTAACAGTAGCAACAACAACAATTTGCATTTATATAATGCCTTTAATGTAGCAAAAAATGTCCCAAGAGCTTCACAGTGGCATAAGGAAAATAAACGACAAGTCAAAGAAGGAGCGATTAGGAGGTGTGACCAAAATCTTCGTCAATGTAGTGGGTTTTAAGGAGGTACTTAAACATGGAAATGAAAGTGGAGGGGTTTAAGGAGAGAATTCCAGAGAGTGGTATCTAGGCAGCTGAAGGTACGGTAACCAATGGTGGGATGAAGGGAGGGAGTTCTCAAGAGGCCAGAGTTGGAAGACTGAAGAGCATAAGGGTGTACGTTACAATCGGGGAGTTTATGGTCTTTCTAGATGGTTTAATTAAAATGGGCAAAAAGGCTTTCTTCATTGGTAATTATCTTGTGATCTTTTGAAATGTTTGAATTAATGTTAAAATATCATTTTCTGAAAGTTGTGCAAAGATGACCCAGATGTCCCAGGGTTTGATTGTTTGACCAAGAGAATAATACCTTAAGTTCGCTGGCCAAGTGAGTTGAGCATTTTGCAGCCTCAAAAGCACTGGGGATCCAATGTGTTGATGGGAAGGCAGATGTTAGATGCTGGTTGACTGCCAGGAGATTCATCAAACTGGGTAATCAGCCAACATCCCTTGAGTCAAAGGCTGTGCAACACACCAAATCACAGAGAGGCAATTCCAGGCACATTGTCCTGGATATTGCTTGGCTTGTCGGAAACATGGCCATGTTGGACTTCTGCCCACCACATGTTTCCATCAGCACCTGACTGCATTTTCCTGGGGTGGACCCAATTTGGTAGACAGGGTGGGTTAAAGGCAGGAATCCCACTACTGAATGTTTCTCTTGCTGATGGGAGAGGTATGTAGTTTAGCTTCAGCTGTTAAAAGTCTGTTTCAGCTTTAAAGGTCAGAAGCAATATATGTATTAAGGGGGCAGAGTAAAATCAATGAGAGGAGAATGAAAGAAGATAGATCAGCATCGAGGGTGTCTCTATTGTGGTCAAGGCTCTGTGGAAGCGATATTGGCAATGAAAAGGATTAGGAGAGCTGGGGGGTGAAATTTGATTAAGCTCAAAAAGGAGTGCAGGCAGCACGTAAAATTCGTGCTGCCTGCTACTTTACATGATTGCAGCGCACAGCCCAGTGCTGAACGCGCTGCTGACAGGCTTTGCGCTCAGCAGTGGGTTGAAGTTGCGATGTTTGACGAGGCTGGCTTTACTTAAACTTAAACTTTACTTAAAGCTAGCCTGCGCCTCTTAAAGGCAGTCTGCACCTCTTCAAGGTGAGCTGCCTTCTGGTGATAAAAATTTTTAAAAGTGCTTCAGCACAAACCCAAATGGCTCGACAGGCCAGGGAAAGGACACCCAGGGTCTCGGACGCAGCACTCAAGGCATTTGTGCAGGGAGTGAACATTCAATGAGAGATCCTCAACCGACAGGGGGCCAGGAGGCCCTCCAGAAAGAAGGATGTGGGACCAGATCACCGAGGCGGTCACTGCCAGCAGTGTCACCCCCAGGATGTGGCTCCAGTGCCCAAAGTATTTCATGACCTCAGACGAGTGCTTTGGAGAGAGCATGAAGTCGAGCGGCACCGTCCAAAGTAGCAGGTCGTGCGTCACAATCTGCCTCATTACTATTTTTCCAGCCAGCGCAAGCAACGACTGCACTGCCAGCCTGCTCAAAATGGTGGCTACCACGGTCTGCGCCAGAAGTGGGCAGAAGCGAGGCGGTCACTATTTTTTTGACGAAACCGGCCTTGACGGCCGACGCTAAGGTGCCGAATTTCACGGCCCAAAACTATTGGGGAAACGATGGTGCAGGCAGTATGGAGGGAGGTGGTCAGTACCATGTCAACCACCCCGCAAAGAGCATTATCTGAAATCCTTTACTGACTTTACGAGGTTCGCCAGGGTAGATGAAGGCACAAGTACCTATGCAGTTACCACTCCTGCAACACTCATACGCAGAACTCGCACTTTGCACACACTGACAGCTATTCAACCATGGCAGGCACATCACCTAAACACATTGCACCACACTCACTGACACACTTCCCTTCTCTTGCAGGCAAAGGTGGCACATAACAGACATGAGCAACAACAGACCGGAGGCAGCCAAGCCAGGATTGAGACCCTAACTGACCTCGAGGAATCCGTCTTTGAAATTGTTGGAGGGGCAGTAACAGTGTCCATGGCCAGCAGAGAAGTTGAAATCATTGCTGATGATGACGGTATGGTCATACCTAATCCTTCTTCTCACATCCCACTTCCCCCTCATCCCACAATCTCTTCTCACTTACAAGCTGCTGATGGGGTATGCATGGATAGCTTGCTTTCTGCCGCCCCCCTCCCCTCATCACAAACCGACCATTGTGCCTTTCTGCTTTCAGATACCCAGGAAGTGCCACCAGCACAGCCTGTCCCTCATCATCATCAGCAAACTGATGGAGGAGAAGAAGAAAAAGAAGAGACACCAGCACTGCATTTGACTTTCGCTGACACCAGCTCAGAAAATGGCACTGCGCGAACTTTAGAGGGTAGTATAGAGGCGGGATCTGCATGTGGTGAGTCACTGGGCATGAGTGGGCTGCAGTCAGGCCAGGGGGAAAGGGTAGCTCAGGTGCCAGCTCCCCGGTGGGCTAGTTCACGCTCGAGTTCTGCTACACAGGACTCAGATGATGACCTCGATGGGGCGACATTCAGAAGAAAGGTGATGGGCATGCACACGGAAATGCTTGGTGCAATGGCAAGCCTGCCAGAGAGCCACTTGTCAGTGTCGAGGAACATGGAGGAGTCCAGCTCCAACATTGCACAAGGCTTTGGGCAGAGCTTGGAGCCCATGATTTCCAGGATGAAAATGATGGACAACTCCAGGAGAGACCTTGTGGGCCCACAGATGATGCTGGGTTTGAAGGGCGATCTCGCAGCTTCTACTGCAGCACAAGCAGAAGTGACCCAACCTCTCACTGCTGCAGTGGAAGCACAGACTGCTCTCCTGTAGGCTTAGCTTGCTGCCACGCAAGCTCAGACTGCTGCCATCGTTGCTGGGTTTCCAAGTGTCGAAAGAGGCCTGATGGGTGTCGCAGCAGTCCGGCAATCTGTGCTCCGACAGATTGCTAGGAATTCTGAGGCGCCGCCCCGGGGCAGTGGCAGTGGGTCTGTGGAGCAAGAACCTGCTGTCCTCTCTCAGGATGACAGCATTCCTACTCCCACCACTGTCACTCCACCGTTGCCCTTGCTGCTGCCTATCAGCCAGCCAGCCCAGACTACTGCTGCCCATGCCGAGGTGGTGCAGTCTACAGCCACGCCTTCTCAGTCCAGAGCTGCTCGAGGTTATCCTGCAAGGCCATCTGTAGTCTCCCCCAGTGAAAGTCAGCAGACTTCCATCAGCCATGCTGCAGCCACTGGGGGAGCATTGCATAGGAACACTAGAGTAGGTAAAGGCACAGGAAAGACAGACACTAATTGAATGCACAAGGGTGAATAGTTTATATTGTCATTATGATTGGATTTTTGATAAATTTATGAATTTTGATGGAATGTGTGTTTTGTGGTGGCTCTCATTTCAGATTTGTGCCCAGGAGGACGCTGTGATGTTGTTGGAGGTCAATCATCTCAGCCCCATAACATCGCTGCAGGAGTTCCTCAGGGCAGTGTCCTAGGTCCAACCATCTTCAGCTGCTTCATTAATGACCTTCCCTCCATCATAGGGCTAGAAGTGGGAATGTTCGCTGATGATTGCACAGTGTTCAGTTCCATTCACAACTCCTCAGATAAAGAAGCAGTCCATGCCCACATGCCCTAAGACCTGGACAGCATTCAGGCTTGGGCTGATAAGTGATAAGTGGTAAGTAACATTTGGACCACACAAGTGCCAGGCAATGAACATCTCCAACAAGAGAGAGTCTAACTACCGCCCCTTGACATTCAACGGCATTACCTCTGGAAATCAGCTCCTTTGTCCATGTTTGGACCAAGGCTGTAATGAGGTTGGGAGCAGAGTGGTCTTGGCGGAACCCAAACTGGGCATCAGTGAGCAGGTTATAGGTGAGTAAGTGCCGCTTGATAGCACTGTCGATGACACCTTCCATCACTTTGCTGATGATTGAGAGTAGACTAATGGGCCGGTAATTGGCCGGATTCGATTTGTCCTGCTTTTTGTGGACAGGACATACCTGGGTAGTTTTCCACATTGTGGATAGATGCCAATGTTGTAGCTGTACTGGAACAGCTTGGCTAGAGGCGCAGCTCGTTCTGGAGCACAAGTCTTCAGCACGATAGCCGGGATGTTGTCAGGGCCCATAGCCTCTGCTGTATCCAGTGCGCTGAGCCGTCTCTTGATCACGTGGAGTGAATCGAATTGGCTGAAGACTGGCTTCTGTGATGGTGGGGACCTCAGGAGGAGGCCGATATGGATCATCCACTCAGCACTTCTGGCTGAAGATGGTTGCAAATGCTTCAGCCTTGTCTTTTGCACTCTCATGCTGGGCTCCACCATCATTGAGGATGGGGATATTCATGGAGCCTCCTCCTCCCGTTAGTTGTTTAATGGTCCACCACCATTCACGACTGGATGTGGCAGGAGTGCAGAGCTTTGATCTGATCCGTTGATTGTGGGATTGTTTAGCCCTGTCTATAGCATGCTGCTTCCGCTTTTTAGCATGCATGTAGTCCTGTGTTGCAGCTTCCCCAGGTTGGCACCTTATTTTTAGGTACGCCTGGTGCTGCTCCTGGCATGCTCTTCTACACTCCTTATTGAACCAGGGTTGGTCCCCTGGCTTGATGGTAATGGTAGAGCGAGGGATATGCCGAGCCATGAGGTTACAGATTGTGGTGGAATACAATTCTGCTGCTGCTGATGGCCCACAGCACCTCATGGATGCCCAGTTTTGAGCTGCTAGAACTGTTCTGAATCTATCCCATTTAGCACGGTGGTAGTGCCACACAACACGATGGAGGGTGTCCTCAGTGTGAAGACGGGACTTCGTCTCCACAATGACTGTGCGGTGGTCACTGCTACCAATACTGTCATGGACAGATGCATCTGCGACAGGTAGATTGGTGAGGACGAGATCAAATAGGTTTCTCCCACGTGTTGGTTCTCTCACCACCTGTCGCAGGCCCAGACTAGCAGTTATCTCCTTCAGGACTCGGCTGGCAGTGGTGCTATCAAGCCACTCTTGGTGATGGACATTGAAGTCCCCCACCCAGAGTACATTCTGTGCCCTTGCTACTCTCAGTGCTTCTTCCAAGTGGTGTTCAACATGGCAGAGTACTGATTCATCAGCTGAGGGAAGGCGGTAGGTGATAATCAGCAGGATGTTTCCTTGCCCATGCTTGACCTGAAGCCATGAGACTTCATGGGGTCCAAGTGACAATGTTGAGGACTCCCAGGGCCACTCTCTTTCGACCGTATACCAATGTGCCGCCACCTCTGTTTAATATGCATGTAGTTCTTTGTTGCAGCTTCCCCAGTGGGACAGGACATTGGCTGAAAGGTATGATTCTCTGATTATGACTATGTCAGACTGTTGCTTGACTAGTTTGTTGGACAGCTCTCCCAATTTAGGGACAAGTCCCCAGATGTTAATGAGGAGGACTTTGCAGGGGCGACTGGGCTGGTGTGCCATTGTTGTGTCCATAGCCACTGCCTAGCTCGATCCGTCTGTTTTTACTCTTATTATTGTTTCTCGTAGTAGTTTTGTACAACTGAGTGGCTTGCTAGGCCATTTAAGAGGGCAGTTAAGAGTCAACCACATTGCTGTGTGTCTGGAGTCACATATAGGTCAGACCAGGTAAGGATTGCAGATTTCCTTCCCTAAAGGGACATTAGTGAACCAGATGGGTTTTTACGACAATCTGATAGTTTCATGGTCACCATTACTGATACTAGCGTTTTATTCCAGATTTATTTAATTAACTGAATTTAAATTCCACAGCTGCCGTAGTGGGATTTGAACTCACGGTCTGGCTGGATTACTGGCCCAGTGACATTACCACTACACTACCGTTCCCCATTATAATTTCTCCTGTCTCAGCCTGTAAGGGACCCACATTTACTTTCACAAATTTTTTCCTTTTTACGTACCTATAGAAGCTTTTGCAGTCTGTTTTTATATCTCTCGCTAGTTTACTCTCATATTCTTTTTTCCCTTTCTTTATCAATTTCTTGGTCCTTCTTTGCTGAATTCTAAAAATCCTTCCAATCCTCAGGCTTACTGCTCTTTTTCGCAACATTATAAGCCTCTTCCTTTGATCTAATATCTTTAACTTCTCTTGTCAGCCACGGGTGGACCACTTTTCCTGTGGGATTTTTGTGCCTTAAAGGAATGTATATTTGTTGCAAATTATGTATTAATTCTTTAAATGTTAGCCATTGCTTGTCTACCATCATACCTTTTAATGTAGTTTCCCAATCCACCTTAGGTAACTCGCCCCTCATACCTACATAGTTTGCTTTGTTTAGATTTAAGGCCCTAATTTCAGATTTAACTAAATCACTTTCAAACTTAATATAAAATTCTATCATATTATGGTCACTCTTCTCTAAGGGCCCCTTTACTACAAGGTTATTAATGAACCCTTTCTTATTGCACAATACTAGATCTAAAATAGCCTGTTCCTTAGTTGGTTCTTCAACATATTGATCTAGAAAACTATCATGTATACATTCCATGAATTTGTTCTCCACACTATTACTGCAAAATTGATTTGCCCAGTCTATATGTAGATTAAAGTCCCCCATGATTATTGTATTACCCTTGTTACATGCGCCTCTAATTTCCTGATTTATACTCTGCCCTACATTAAAACTATTGTTTGGGGGCCTATAAACAACTCCAACCAATGTTTTCTGCCCCTTGCTGTTTCTTAGCTCCACCCAAACTGATTCTACTTCTTGATTTTCGGAGCTAAGAACCTTTCTCTCTACTGTCTTTATCCCATCCTTTATTATCAGGGCTACCCCTCCTTTTCCATTTTGCCTATCACTTCTAAAAGTTAAGTATCCTGGAAAATTTAGTTCCCAACCTTGTTCACTTTGCAACCACGTCTCCGTAATGGCTATTAGATCAAACCTATTAATTTCTATTAACCCTATTAATTTCCAGCGTTTTCTATTAATTTCTATCTCCTCTATTAATTCATCTATTTTGTTGAGAATGCTTCACGCATTCAGATATAATGCCTTTAGCTTTGACTTTTTTCTATTTTTCCCTGATGTCACCTTAGTCACTGATGCCCTATTACCTTTGTTACTCTCTCTGACCCTTCCTGACCCACTCTGCTTATTTTTACCCAAAACTGCTCTGCTCTAGAGCCTTGACATTTCTCTTGCTGCTTTTAAATTTACTCTTTCCTGAATCCTCCCATCCCCCCTCCCCCACTTCATTAGTTTAAAGCCCTGTCTACTGTCCTAATTATTCAATTCGCCAGGACACTGGTTCCAGCCCAGTTTAAGTGGAGACCATCCCAAAGGAACAGTTCCCTCTTTCCCCAGTACTGGTGCCAGTGCCCCATGAAGCAAAACCCCTGCCTCCCACACCACTCTTTGAGCCACGCATTTAACTTTCTAATCTGCTTATCCCTATGCCAATTGGCGCATGGCTCAGGTAACAATCCAGAGATTATTACCTTTGAGGTTCTGCTTTTTAATTTGGACCCCAGCTCCTCAAACTCTCTTAGCAGAACCTCATTCCTAGTTCTACCTATGTCGTTGGTTCCTACGTGGACCACGACAACTGGATCTTCCCCTTCCCACTCCAAATTCTTCTCCAGCCGCAAGGAGATGTCTTTAACCCTGGCACCGGGCAGACAACACAACCTTCGGAACTCCTGGCCAAGGCTGCAGCAAACAATAGCTATCCCTCTGACTATACTGTCCCCTACCACAACTACATTCCCTTTCACTCCCCCCACTTGAATGGCCTCCTGCACCATGGTGCCATTGTCAGCTTGCTCATCCATCCTGCAGGCTTTTCCCTCATCCACACAGGCAGCAAGAACCTCATACCTGTTGGATAAGGACAAATGCCGAGGCACCTCCAGCACTTGACCTGGGGTCTGCCTTACCTGCCTGAGTTGCAGTCACACCCTCCTGTCCCTGACCACTAACCAGAGCTGTACCACTACCTAACCTAAGGGGTGTGACTGCCTCCTGGATCAAAGTGTCCAGGTAACTCTCCCCCTCCTTGATGCCCCGCAATGTCTGCACCTCAGACTCCAGCTCAACAACTCTGAGCTGAAGTTCCTCAAGATGCAGGCACTTACTGCAAACGTGCTTGTCCACGATCACAATGCTCTCCACAGACTCCCACATGCTGCAGTTGAGGCACACCACCTGCCCTGCCATCCCTATGTGACGTTGTTCTATTTAATTAAATTTAAATAAATTTGTATTAAGTAACTTAATTTACAGTTTAGTTTCTTGCCTACTTAAATGATCTAGATTAAGTTATGGGTGATGAAATTAAATATCTACCTGTAACACAAAGCACTACAAGTAGTGTAGGAAAAAAGCAGCAACTCCTTCCCCCTCTTCTCCGAATTCCCAAATGAAACACTCTGTTTAAGTGCACTTCGTTTATTTCCGCTCTGTGCAGACCGCTCTGTGCTCAGTAGTGACCACATCCGGAGAACAAATGTTTTAAAAATTGTCAGGATGCGATAAACAGTCAAGAAATGTGCACCACTTCATATTCCCAATATTACTCCTTTGTAATCCTTAAATGATGTTACAGCTAACGCCAGCAGTCATTTTCAGGCACTGAAAAATTTTGAAGGAAAATGGCAGAAATGAAATTCTGGCTTTCAGTGCATTACTCACATCTCTCTCCACTTCATTATTGTGACTATTTCTCAACTGTTCCTTGTTTCTTTGGTCAGAGGACTTTATGTTCAGTTATTTAGGTCATGCAGATTGTTGTAACATATTTTGCTGATTCATGGTACAAGTAGATGATTTTTCCGGTTGATCCTTCAGCTCCTTAGCCATCCTTTAACAAGAATCTAATTTTAGAATCTCGTTTTTATCCTCTACTAAGAACATAAGAAATAGGAGCAGCAGTAGGCCATACGGCTCCTCAAGCATACTCGAGCATGAACGATTCAATCACGACTGATCTTCTACCTCAACTCCACTTTCCCGCCCTAACCCCATAATCCCTTGATTCCCTTAGTGTACAAAAATCTATCGATCTCAATCCTGAATATACTCAACAGCTGAGCATCCACAGCCATCTGGAGTAGAGAATTTCAAAGATTCACAACCCTTTGAGTGAAGAAATTTCTCCTCATCTCAGTCCTAGACAGACTGGATGCAGGGAGGATGTTTCCCCTGGCTGGGTGGGGGGGGGGGTCTAGAACAAGGGTCACAGTCTCAGGATACGAGGTAGGACATTTACGACTGAGATGAGGAGAAATTTCTTCACTCAGAGGGTGGTGAACCTGTGGAATTCTCTACCACAGAAGGCTGTGGAGGCCAAGTCACTGAATATATTTAAGAAGGAGATAGATAGATTTCTAGACACAAAAGGCATCAAGGGGTATGGGGAGAGAGTGGGAATATGGTATTGAGATAGAGGATCAGCCATGATCATATTGAATGGCGGAGCAGGCTCAAATGGCCAAATGGCCTACTGCTGCTCCTATTTTTCTATGTTTCTATGTAAATGGCCGACCCCTTATCCTGAGACTATGACCTCCTGTTCTAGATCTTCAGCCATCGGAAACAGCCTCTCAGCATCTATCCTGTCAAGCCCTCTAAGAATTTTATATGTTTCAATGAGATCACTTCTCATTCTTCTAAACTCCAGAGAATATAGGCCCATTACTGTAACAGTAATGACAAACCAGTGTAGCTGTGAATTATCAACAAAAATAGAACTTTTTTTTTTAAATGCCTTGTAGACTATTTCTAAAATGTCAATAAAAATGAAAGGATTGGTAATATTTTGATAATTAAAACATGACATGTATTGACTATTGAGGGCAATACAACAAAAAAATAATATCTTATGAAATGACGTGGCAACAGAATTGGCGTCTTCAAGCCTGGTGTTTGGCAATAATATACTGGTAAGCAACTCAAGCCAAAGGGCAAAAAAAATATTTACTGCAATTTGAATTGTCTTTTAATGTTCAAATATTGCTCTCGAGATAAAGAGACAAAGGGTATCATTTTCCTCTATGCATAGAAATGCATGTAAGCTCATCCATAATATGCCCACTAGCACCTGCATTTTCAGCTAAGATTTGCTCACATATGAATTTTATGACCCACAGTAAGCCCATATGCATTGGAAATGTGCTTAAACCTCATCAATTATAGAAAAAATATTGAGCTTGCCCTCTGTGACCCACTTTTCCTCAGAGGACAGTGGACATTATGTGAATGTTTCTATACTATCTGTGCCAGCAAATAAACAAATTAATTTATTTACAGTAAAATAATGTAATTAATCACGGAGCCATTTGCAATTAGACAAGAGCTCAGCCACTGATTGCAATGTCAACTGGAAAAAAGACTAACATTTAACATGACACCAATGAAGAATATTTCCATGCCATGAATATTCTATCATTTTATATACACATAACATTAATGCCACGACTGTGGCTAAACCATGCATGATATTAATTTTAATATGTTAATGAATGCATGGATAATGTGTAGTATGAGTGGACTAACATGAGAATTATGCACACAGTCTAACAATAGTATATTTTTGGCACTGATTATGGTGGAACAATTTGGCCCTTATGGCTCAATAATAATTGATAATCTGTTAAATGAACCATATACTGTATAGATTGAAATTTACTGTGGTATATATATATAAAACATTTTCTTGCCCTCTGTCTGGAAGTTGTATATTTTTGTAAAATTAATTTTGTTAGATTAAATTTAAAACATAATTTTTGTACTGCAATCCTAAATCACTGGGCCAAATTTGTTGGCAATCGATCAGGGTCAGATACAAGGACAGCTGTGGTAGTGAGCCTATTGCAACTGCACACTGCCAGATTAATGGAAATAGATCAAGCTGGCAGGAAGATGTAGCTACAGCTTTCTCAATTGGTACAATTCCAAATATTGTTCCTGGATATTGTTCCGCAGTTTTATTAAAGGAATATATTTTTAAAAGCTAATAGGTAAAATTCTTAATTTAAAAGCAGAAGCAAAATGACATTATTCGCAATTAAACTACTACAAGCTCAACCTTGGAAGAACAGTTCCTTTAATAGGCTGCAAATAATTCACCTTTGTAACATTTTGCTGCCTGGTCCTATGTGAGATAGGTCAAATGCTTGTGTCATGTTTCAGGATTTCTATTTTGCCATCTATCTTGGAATGATTTACATAAAAATATTATGTTTAAGTTAAATTTTGCTCTAAAGGAGTTAAGTGCTTTGAACAGAATGATGTGCATTAAAGCTAGATGAACCTGTTTGTTAAGCAGTGCTACTTCCATACAATTTCAGCCTGAGACAATAAGCAGATAGTTTCTAGAAGGCCTCCATTTGGGGAGGACAGCTGGTTGAACTGGCAGTTCCTACTGGCCAGATAGGGAGAGGGTCAAAGTCTTCCTTAAGAATAGAACCAACTAAGCATTGGTAAAAAAGTGAAACTTAGCCCACTAACAGGGACATATTTTAGTTGTTAATAGTAGTGACACAGAATCAAGTCAAAATGCATTGAGATTTACTACAAATATTTCTCTGCTCGTTCACTTAAAAAATGCAAAAGAAATTAGTTTGTTGATTTGTATTTGGCCTCACCTCATTAATGTATGAGTCAGTCTTCCTTTTGGAAGATTGAAGAAGCACACGTGGAATCCTGTGCGAGATTATAACGCCTGTTTCATTTGACATGGGTCTTTATTGTCACAGTCTTGGGTCATACTATCATATGACTAGATATTCAGCAGTAAAGCTAAACTTTTCTTAATGGACAAAGGATCCACTGTTGCCACTTATCCCAAGAGAATTGCTACAGCAGACCTGAAATTTAAAAAATATATTTATCTCTGTTAAAATAAAGTAAAGTAAATTTTAGTAAAGACACTGTTCATGACACATGGTGCACATACAAGGTAAAGTCTTAGAAAATCTGGTTTACAAATAAATAAAAATCAGCTCCAAAAGCATACATCACCAGGTACATTATATCTGAAGCATCACTAATTAAAAAAAGCTGTATGTTTTTATTGGATTTTTGGGGGGGGTTTTGTGGCTAGTAAATACAAATTTCACTGAACAAGGCTACTTAGTTTTGCCTGGGAAACCCAACAAGTACATAGTATGCATGAATGTACCTATAGGTTAACATTTCTGACTGACTCGGGGGCACACATTAGCGCTGTGAATGTAGTTGTACATGTTGCTAGCATGGAAACACATTAAATGAAGTCTCTGATCATGAGGTCAATAATTTTACTGGTGTCTTCCTGTAAATTTTAGTCATTTTTAGCAGATTGATTTTACAAGCCCTTCCTATTTACATGGAATCCATGATATCCACACAGTTAAGTAGCCATAACAATAAGGAAAGTATGTGAAATATTTATGACAATAACATTCTTGGCCACATCTGCAAAGCCTGGAGCATTATTTTTCATGCCACTTCTCTCAAGAAACCATGAATCTTTCTAGTAATACCTCCATTGAAGTTCCTTGTTACCAGCAACATTTACATCGAGGGAAACAGTGAAAACTAGGTCACGTCACCTGTTTTAGTGAATCAGTTGCAACATTCTATATTTAGCATTTACACCTCAGAAGTCATATCATGCATTCAAGGTCTACATGATATCTTAAAAATCACTAGATTCAGACCGAGTCAGACTTTTTTCTTTGCCTGTTACTGATTAATGAAGAATAAGTAGACCAGGCGGACTGGAAAGTGCAATCATACATCATGCTCTTGATAGAAATAGAATATCAATCAACAAAAGGGCCAGAAATGGCAGCTTCACCAGCATGATGGGTGTTATAAAGCTTATTGATTATTCACACACAAGTATGTACTGTATATTAAATGCACGGTAGCTCTGGGGAATTTTTTTTTATGTTTCCAAAGTGAATTATCATGATATGCTCTGTTGTCTGCATTTGTCTTTTATTTTTCATAAAGCTTTTATTCAGCAGTCATAGTACAAAATCTATAAGATTTAGTTAAAACTGCAAAGGACCTCTCCACTATCTGAGATGATATCTTAAGCTGCACAGTCTCCATTTTTATATTATTTAAAAATGTTATTTCCCCCCTCCTCTCCTTATATCTTCATATGTTATGCACCATCCTTAGCTGAGATGGCAGATGGGCAGCCAGCCAGCCAACTCAGGCCTCTGATTATACCCTTGTTAAACCAATTGCTGGAAGGGAGCACAAGCACAGCCAGAGAGAAAAGTAAAGCCAGACTCCCTCCTTTTGAAGAAGCACCTGGACTCTCAGTGTTTTCCCTAATATTATGGAAAAGATAAGAACCATCTCTAACAGGAATCATGGGCACTCACTTCTACCATGACTCAACATAGAACTTTATATTCCACTATGCTGTACCATTTTGAATGAAACCACATTACATGGATGCTGGATAAGCATTTTACTAGATTACTATCCCCATGCATTCTCCCATATCTAACTTTGTTTTACTATTTTTAGTACCAATGAACTATTTTTACAACAGAAAGTAAGAACCTTTTTTTAAAAATTCATTCATGAGATCTGGGCTTCACTGGCAAGGCCAGCATTTATTGCCCATCCCTAGTTGCCCTTGAGAAGGTGGTGGTGAGCCGCCTTCTTGAACCGCTGCAGTCCGTGTGGTGAAGATACTCCCACAATGCTGTTAGGGAGGGAGTTCCAGGATTTTGACCCAGCGACGATGAAGGAACGGCAATATACTTCTAAGTCAGGATGGTGTGTGACTTGGAGAGGAACTTGGAGGTGGTGGTGTTCCCATGCGCCTGCTGCCCTTGTTCTTCTATGTGATAAAGTTGAATCATAAATATTCTGGAATAAAATGGTTTTCAAACATTTTTGATTGTGGGTTCCTTTTGGAAATAACATGCTAGTAAATCAAATGAATACAGAAAAATATGGAACACAGAATTCTCAAAATATGTAATGACAGCAGCTGGTATGCCTCAAACAGAAATCTGATAACTTGGGGATCCACTAGGGTTCTGTCACATACCTGGACCCCATATACTGTGACGTTACATCACTATCACCCAGAATGGATGTCCTTGTGCGTCGGTTATCTGGGCCCCAGTTTCAAGCTTTTTTTAAAATTTGTTCATGGGATGTGGGTGTCGCTAGTAAGGCCAGCATTTATTGCCTAAGCATAAGCTAAAACTAATAAAAATGGATTAATTGAACACCACGTTTATGAGTGATTTTAAGATTGTTATTTCATCTCGGGGTTTAGGTTAAACCATTGAGCTTTGCCTTTGTGGTCCATAACTTCACCTAGATTCCGTACCAAGCTTACTGCCTTGCAGGCAGTCTGGGTCATTTTTATTTTTCTGAAGAATTAGAAACCCACTTCCATGATCTAAACAAGGCTGGCAACTCAAATGTAGGTAGGCTGAGTAGACTGCAGCTGTGAGTTCTTACACCTTCATCCTGCACTCTTACACCCTAAGCAGCATATGATACAGCAATAAACATTACAACTTTATAAACTTAACAACTTAAAAATTTGGTGCATTCTTGACATTGGTTCAAAGACTAACCCAAAAGGTACTGCATTCCATCTTCTGTAGGTTGTTAGCCTGGCCTATACACCTCACTGTAAGTGCCTGTGATTCTCCAGCAGTTTCCTGCAGCTGGACTGCAATGATCACCATTAATAAGTGCACTTAAGTGAATCAGTCAGGGTACTTGAAGACTAAGCATTTCTTGGCTGAAGTTACCATATTCAATTGATAAATGAGACATCATCCAGAGACATTAATATGCTAAACAATATAGTTGTTCCTCAGATTATCAAACGATAGTGGTAATTTTACTGCAATATCAGCATTGTTATATTAAGTTACATGACAAGTGAGCAGAATATTGTAATTTTTTTAACGTAAATAACGTTTCACTATAACCAAGTTCTGCTGTGCATATGTGTGCATTTTTTGATCAATAATTTGATGAGTGATGTTAGTGTTTGGTACTATGCCATTCTGAAATTTTCCTTATAGCTGCACTGAATGTGCTTAAAATTATGCAGTTTCAGCCTATTTCAGCAGAATTGTTATAACGAATCTATGTCCAAGAGATGGTTTTATATTGATTTTGCTCTGTGATAGATGTAATATAGGCACAGCTGGCACGAGTCCACTTTCATTCCATTTTAAAAAATGTTCAGTGGTACAAGAAACTGTCTTTTGCTTTTTTTTTTAACTGACAGAAAAAAAATGTTAGCTCTTTCCTGTCAGTAGAAAATACACTTGTTGCAGGAGGTTGATGAATCACATACCATGCCTGTGTTTTTAGAGTGTATGGGAGAGAAATTGGCTAACCCCCGAAAATCGGCGTGGGGATTGCGGTATGCAATTAACCCACGCCCGTTCATTACGTTGCAGGTAGCACATTAAATTGGTGCTGCCTGCTCTTTTAAATGATTGCTGCGTGCAGCCAGCGCTCTCCGCACTGTTCATTGGCTGCACGCATCAGCAGGGTGCCCAATATCGCAAGTGGTTAGTGCTACTTAAAGGCAGCCTGCACCTCCTAAAGGGGAGGTGCATTGTGGCTGCTTGAAGTAATGGGAGTTTTTTCAAAAGTCAATCTGGGCTGTGCTACTTTGAGCAATAGCTAAACATGTGAGAAAGCGAGTAGCAAGGTTTCAGACAATGGATGTCTTGGTGGAAGAGATGAAAAGAAGAAGATAAGTCCTGTATCTGTATGGGGGAGGGGATGCAGGAGGCCCTCCAGGCATATGCTCAGGAGGCAGTGGGAACAAGTAGCGGTGGAGGTCAATGTCAGGATTGTTGTCCAAGAACATGGATGCAGAGCAGGAAGAAGTTTAACGATCTGACACGAGTTGTCAAGGTGAGTGAGTTCATCTTCAAGTGGCATACCTTACCAACTGCACCACTAACCTCAGACACTCCTCAATTCACCACACCCCCATCAACCACCTACTAACAATCTCTATCAATCAGTACTCAACCCTAAAATTCATATGCTTTACCTCACCCTCACACACTTAGCACTGTTACAAGTCTTGCACTCACAACTCACAGCTCACACAGCTATTCAACCATGACAGCCACACAACCCAAACATATTGAAGGACACTCACTGACACACTTCCCTCTTTCTTGTAGGAGAAGGAGGCGCGTAACAGTAGGCAGCAGGAAAGAACTGGAAGAGGACAAGCACTCCTGCATGTTTCAACCCCCATGGAGGAGACAGTGCTGGCCATCAGGGGCATCACTGAGACTGACCACTGGTGGAGGCAAATCGTTCAATTCTTTGTTTCAATGTTTCGTTTTATTTAAATGTTAAATGTTGTTGTTGCTTTTTTATTGAAATATATATTTGTGACTGAAAGTGTATGTAACCGTTTCATTTAAAAAGTACAGCCTCAAGTCACTTTGAAAAAAAAATCAACTTTTTTATTTGCAAAAATATTTAAAATTACAACTGTTTGAAAATTAGAAAATAGCTAGTTTCCATCTTGAATGTCTTTATTGCACTAAGAAACCAAAAAAGTCACTTTAAACTGTTTACAAATTTTATTCAAAAAAATTATGTTTGCGAACGTTTGAAAAGTAGAAAATAGCTAGTTAACATTTAAAAGTTAAAAACTAAGAACATCAAAACTGAACCTCAAAACTCTTTGCTGCTGCAATAAAAGTTCACTGTTTCACTTTAAATTGTGTGTGTTCCTTTCTTTGCCTTGCTGGGGGAGGGGGAGGTACAAGGCAACACTATCATCACCTCGTGAAGGTGTTGGCTACTAGCTGTTCCCGAGCAGCCTTACTTTCGGCAGCACTTGGCTCCTCCCCATCAGGCCTGGCCACAGGCACATTGGCATCGTCCATGTCCTCCATTTCAGCAGGGAGCTCCTCTGCACCGTTAAGGGTCAGTCCTTCCCGCAGGGCAAAGTTATGCAAAGCACAACAGGCCACCACAATCCTTGCCACTTTCAGAGGAGAATACTGCAAGGTCCCCCCTGACCTGTCCAGGCACCAGAAGCGTGATTTCAGAACCCCGATTGTCCTCTCCACCACTTGCCGTGTGGACACGTGTGCCTAGTTGTATCTCTCCTGAGCCTCATTATTGGTCTTGTGGTAGGGAGTCATCAGCCATGGTCTTAGCGGGTAGCCCATGTCACCCAATATCCATGCGGATCCTGGAGGCAATGTGCTGAGGGTGCCATATAAGTCTGAGTTACGGAGGACGAAGGAGTCATGAGCACTTCCCCGGTGATCTGCATTCACATTTAGGATCCTGAGGTGCGCATCACAGACTATCATGACATTCAATGAATAAAACCCCTTCCTGTTGATGTATGTCACAGGTGCATCCACTGGTGCCTTCAATGCAACATGGGTTCCATCGACGGCCCCAATCACTTTGGGGAATCCAGCAATGCTATAAAATGCAAGGGCCATCTCCTTTTGATGGCGAGTGGACAAGTCAAAGTCTATGAACTCTGAAGCCCTACGGAAAATGGCATCTGTGACCTGGTGAATGCAGGCCAACGCAGCACTCTGGGAGATGTTGGAAATGTCACCAGTGCCTGCCTGAAATGACCCACTTGCAAAGAAGTTCAATGCTGTGGTTACCTTCATGTTCACTGACAAGGCAGTGCGGGTCTTCGAGCGTGTTTGAAGGTCCTCCTTTAACATGTCACATAGTCGGCCGATTGCCTCTTTACTGAAGCGCAGCCTCCTCACACACAAGTCCTCCGACAGCATCTCAAATGACAGCCTCTCCCTGTACACTCTCTGGGGTGGGTAGTAGTTCCTCCTGATCAGGAGACGGTGATGGTTCCTCAGTCTTCTTTGTTGTTCCCTGGCGTTTCCAATTCTCTGATGCACAATCGCACCGAGGATCAGGGCAACATCCTCAAAGGGCATGTTTCTCCCTCACAGGCTTCCTCTTTAAACAGATGAAGTGCTTGTAAGGAAAAAATGGAAAGAGTTGTAAAAATAATTTTAATAAAGTGAGTGGCTAGAAAATCACATCGGGCTATGGTGGGAAACGTGCGGTATCGGATTGGGAACACGTCATACCCGCCTGATGAATATCACGGCCCGAGATGATTTTCTAAGAACTTTAATATTTTCACAAAGTCATACATACAATTTTTAAAGGGCATGGAAAAGTTAACATATAACTAATTGATATTATCTGGCATAATTTTTTTAAACTTTAGTAAATGTTAAATAATTCATTTTTAAACAGTCATTTTCACATTTAAGAAAATGAAATCTAATTCAATAGAATGATTACCTTGCACACAGCAAGAGTTGCTCTTTATATCAACTACACTACTCAAAACAAGATCCAAAACCAATAAGGTTTTTAACAAATTAAAGTTGATAAAAACTTACATCAGGCTTTCTACAAAGAACTTTGCTCACTTTCACAATTAAAAATAGAGTCACAGAGTCATAGAGTTATACAGCACAGAAGAGGCCCTTCGGCCCATCGTGTCCACGCCGGCCATCAAGCCCTGTCTATTCTAATCCCATTTTCCAGCACTTGGTCCGTAGCCTTGTATGCTATGGCGTTTCAAGTGCTCATCTAAATGCTTCTTGAATGTTGTGAGGGTTCCTGCCTCTACCACCCTTTCAGGCAGTGAGTTCCTGATTCCAACCACAAAACTTTTCCTCAAATCCCCTCTAAACCTCCTGCCCCTTACCTTGAAACTATGCCCCCTGGTTATTGACCCCTCTACTAAGGGGAAAAGTTCCTTTCTATCTACCCTATCTATGCCCCTCATAATTTTGTACACCTCAATCAGGTCCCCCCTCAGCCTTCTCTGCTCTAAGGAAAACAACCCCAGCCTGTCCAGTCTCTCTTCATAGCTGAAGCGCGCCAGCCCAGGTAACATCCTGGTGAGTCTCCTCTGCACCCTCTCCAATGCAATCACATCCTTCCTATAGTGTGGCGACCAGAACTGCACACAGTATTCCAGCTGTGGCCTAACTAGCGTTTTGTATAGCTCCATCATAACCTCCCTGCTCTTATATTCTATGCCTCAGCTAATGAAGGCAAGTATCTAATTTAAACTAATATGGCAGGGGAATGGGAACCTATGTAGCGAAACAGGGGGAAGTAATATGCAGTCAGAAACAAATGTTAGAAGGGTGAGAAACAATAAGGGAAATCCGAGTAAACAAAGGCAAGAAACACAAAGGGCCATACTAAATCATAAGTCTAAAAGGACAAAGGGTGTTAATAAAACAAGCCTAAAGGCTCTGGGGTAAAAATTCAGTTGGTTGCGCCTCCCGTTAGCGCCTTAAGAGGGCGCTAATGGGGCGCAAAGCCGCTAACGCCCGGGCGCAGCGATGTTTGCGCCGCTCCGGAACTTAACTAGACATTGTGCGGCGGCGCTAAACTTTACCGCTGCGACCACCTGCACGCGCAGATTGTGACGTCATTCCATGGTGCAACGCCCTTGTGGTGCCCCGGAGCGGAAATTGAGTGGCGCCCCCTGCCTTACCGCCTGGCGCATCCAACGACCGGAAGACTGGAACGCTATCAATCGCTGTGGGGCTGGGGGGGGCGCTATTTAAAGGGGGCCTCTTCCTGTCTTTTTCTGTGGTTGACATTTTTGCACCACTCGTTCTGAGAGAGAGAGAGAGATTCGGAGAGAGAGAAAGAGAGACTTCTGCATTGAGTCAACGCTTTGTGAGGTAGTTTTGCCTACTGATCCTAACAGTTGGCCCCCCCCCCCGCTTTAAGAACTGGCCGGCGCCAGTGTGTCTGTGTTCCCTCGCTAACTGGCAGCACCTGCGCTGCGCTCGCGCGCTGAGTTAGCGCCTCACTGCTCGGCCTTTGCGCCTTAAGACAGGTGTGCAGCGCCTGATTTAGCGCTCCACTCACCTCCCGGGGCGGTAAAAGTGAAGTTTCCAGTCAGTGGCGATAATTAGCGCCAGGCGCTAATATTTGCGTCCAGACGATATTTGCGCCCCAAACGGGGCGCGACCTAATTTTTCCTCCTCTGTGTCTTAATGCAAGGAGTATCCGTAATAAGGTGGATGAATTGACTGTGCAAATTGATGTTAACGGATATGATGTGATTGGGATTACAGAGACGTGGCTCCAGAACAATCAAGGCTGGGAACTGAATATCCAGGGGTATTCAACATTCAGGAAGGATAGAATAAAAGGAAAAGAGGGTGGGGTAGCATTGCTGGTTAAAAAGGAGATTAATGCAATAGCTAGGAAGGACATTAGCTTGGAGGATGTGGAATCAATATGGGTTGAGCTGCAGAACACCAAAGGGCAGAAAACTTTAGTGGGGGTTGTGTACAGACCTCCAAACAGTAGTAGTGAGGTGGGGGAGGGTATGAAACAGGGAATCAGAGGTGCATGCAAAAAATGCGCAGCAGTTATCATGGGTGACTTTAATATGCATATAGATTGGGCTACTCAAACTGGAAGCAATACGGTGGAGGAGGATTTCCTGGAGTGTTTAAGGGATGGTTTCCTAAACCAATATGTTGAGGAACCAACTAGAGGGGAGGCCATCCTGGACTGGGTGTTGTGTAATGAGGAAGGACTAATCAGCAATCTTGTGGTGCGAGGCTCCTTGGGGAAGAGTGACCATAGTATGGTGGAGTTCTACATTAGGATGGAGAAGGAAACAGTTAATTCAGAGACCATGGTCCAGAACTTAAATAAGGGCAACTTTGAGGGTATGAGACGTGAATTGGCGAGGTTAGATTGGCAAGCAATATTTAAGGGGTTATCAGTGGAAGGGCAATGGCAGACATTTAGAGATCGCATGGATGAACTACAGCAATTGTACATCCCTGTCTGGCGTAAAAATAAAAAAGGGAAGGTGGCTCAACCATGGCTAACAAGGGAAATCAGGGATAGTATTAAAAGCAAGGAAGTGGCATACAAATTGGCCAGAAGTAGCAGCAAACCCGGGGACTGGGAAAACTTTAAAACTCAGCAGAAGAGGACGAAGGGTTTGATTAGGGCAGGGAAAATAAAATATGAAAGGAAGCTTGCGGAGAACATTAAAACGGACTGCAAAAGCTTCTATAAATATGTAAAAAGAAAGAGGTTAGTAAAAACAAACGTAGGTCCCCTGCAGTCAGAAACAGGGGAAGTCATAATGGGGAACAAAGAAATGGCAGATCAATTGAACAAGTACTTTGGTTCGGTGTTTACTGTGGAGGACACAAACAACCTTCCGGAAATAAAAGAGATCAAAGGATCTGGTAAGAGGGAGGAGCTGAGGGAAATCCTTATCAGTCGGGAAAAGGTGTTGGGGAAATTGATGGGACTGAAGGCTGATAAATCCCCAGGGCCTGATGGTCTGCATCCCAGAGTACTTAAGGAGGTGGCCTTGGAAATAGTGGATGCATTGACGATCATTTTCCAACATTCCTTAGACTCTGGATCAGTTCCGAAGGAGTGGAGGGTGGCTAATGTAACCCCTCTTTTTAAAAAAGGAGGGAGGGAGAATGCAGGGAATTATAGACCGGTCAGCCTGACATCGGTGGTGGGTAAAATGATGGAATCAATTATTAAAGATGTCATAACAGACCATTTGGAAAGTGGCGACATGATAGGTCCAAGTCAGCATGGATTTGTGAAAGGGAAATCATGCTTGACAAATCTTCTGGAATTTTTTGAGGATGTTTCCAATAGGGTGGACGGGGGGGAACCAGTAGATGTGGTGTATTTGGACTTTCAGAAGGCCTTCGACAAGGTCCCACACAAGAGATTGGTGTGCAAAGTTAAAGCACATGGGATTAGGGGTAATGTGTTGACGTGGATTGAGAACTGGTTGACACACAGGAAACAAAGAGTAGGAGTAAATGGGTACTTTTCAGAATGGCAGGCAGTGACCAGCGGGGTACCGCAGGGTTCGGTGCTGGGGCCCCAGCTGTTTACATTATATATTAATGATTTGGACGAAGGGATTAATTGTAATATCTCCAAATTTGCGGATGACACTAAATTGGGAGGCAGTGTGAACAATGAGGAGGATGCTAGGAGGCTACAGAGTGACTTGGACAGGTTGGGTGAATGGGCAAATGTATGGCAGATGAAGTACAATGTGGATAAATGTGAGGTTATCCACTTTGGTGGTAAAAATAGGGAGGCAGACTATTACCTGAATGGTGGCAGATTAGGGAAAGGGGAGGTGCAACGAGACCTGGGCGTCATGGTACATCAGTCACTGAAGGTGGGAAGGCAAGTGCAGCAGGCAGTCAAGAAAGCAAATGGCATGATGGCCTTCATAGCAAGGGGATTTGAGTACAGTAGTAGGGAGGTGATGCTACAGTTGTACAGGGCCTTGGTGAGGCCACACCTGGAGTATTGTGTGCAGTTTTGGTCTCCTAACTTGAGGAAGGACATTCTTGCTATTGAGGGAGTGCAACGAAGGTTCACTAGATTGATTCCTGGGATGGCCAGACTGACATATCAAGAAAGACTGGATCAACTGAACTTGTATCCTCTGGAGTTCAGAAGAATGAGGGGGGATCTTATAGAGACGTTTAAAATCCTGACTTGTTTAGACAAATTAGATGCGGGCAGAATGTTTCCAATGTTAGGGAAAACTAAAACCAGGGGTCACAGTCTAAGGATAAAGGGGAAGCCATTTAAGACTGAGATGAGGAGGAACTTCTTCACCCAGAGAGTGGTGAATCTGTGGAATTCTCTACCACAGAAGGTTGTTGAGGCCAGTTCGCTAAATATATTCAAAAGGGAGTTAGATATAATACTCACAACTAGGGGGATCAAGGGGTATGGCGAGAAAGCAGGAATGGGGTACTGAGGTAGCATGTTCAGCCATGAACGCATTAAATGGCGGTGCAGGCTCGAGGGACCGAATGGTCTACTCCTGCACCTATTTTCTATGACTATGGTTCTATCCCATATGCCATTTTAACCACCTTATCTACCTGTCCTGCTGCCTTCAGGGATCTATGTACATACACACCAAGGTCCCTCTGATCCTCTGTCCTTCCTAGGGTTCTACCATTCATTGTGTATTTCCTTGCCTTGTTAGTCCTCCCAAAATGCATCACCTCACACTTTTCTGGGTTAAATTCCATTTGCCACTGTTCTGCCCATCTGACCAACCCGTCTATATCGTCCTGTAGCCTGAGGCTTCCCTCCTTGCTATTTACCACTCCACCAATTTTCGTGTCATCTGCGAATCATACCTCCTACATTCATATCTAAATCATTAATGTACACTACAAACAGCAAAGGACCCAGCACCAATCCCTGTGATACACCACTGGACACAGGCTTCCAGTCACAAAAACAACCTTCGACCATCACCCTCTGCCTCCTGCCACTAAGCCAATTTTGGATCCAATGTGCCAAATTGCCCTGGATCCCATGGGCTCTTACCTTCTTGACCAGTCTCCCATGTGGGACTTTGTCAAAAGCCTTACTGAAGTCCATGTAGACTACATCAACTGCACTACCCTCATCCACACACCTAGTCACCCCCTCGAAAAATTCAATCAAATTGGTTAGACATGATCTCCCCCTGACAAAGCCATGCTGACTATCCTTGATTAATCCTTGCCTCTCCAAGTGGAGACTAATTCTGTCCCTCAGAATTTTGTCCAATAATTTCCCTACCACTGATGTTAGGCTCACTGGCCTGTAATTCCCTGGTTTATCCCTACTACCCTTCTTGAATAATGGTACTACGTTAGCTGTCCTCCAGTTCTCTGGCACCTCCCCTGTGGCCAGAGAGGTTCTGAAAATTTGTGTCAGAGCCCCTGCAATCTCCTCCCTTGCCTCACACAGCAGCCTGGGATACATCTCGTCTGGGCCTGGGGATTTATCCACTTTTAAGTCCACTAAAACCGTTAGTACCTCCTCCCTCTCAATACTAATTTGTTCAAGTATACCACAATCCCCCTGCCTGATTTCTATGCCTACATCGTCCTTCTCCATAGTGAACACAGATGCAAAATATTAATTTAAAACCTCACCTACATCTTCCGGCTCTACACACAGATTGCCACTTTGGTCCCTAATGGGCCCTACTCTTTCCCTGGTTATCCTCTTGCCCTTAATATACTTATAAAACACCTTGGGATTTTCCTTTATTTTGCCCGCCGGTGTTTTTTCATGCCCCCTCTTCGCTCTCCTAATTTCTTTTTTAAGTACCCCCCTGCACTTTCTATACACCTCTGGGGCTTCCACTGTTTTTAGTCCTTTGTATCTGCCAAAAGCCTCCCTTTTTTTCCAAATCCATTCTTGTATATCCCTTGACATCCAGGGTTCCCTGGGCTTGTTGGTCCCACCCTTGAACTTTACGGGAATGTTCTGTTTCCAAGCCCACTGCTGAAAGAGTTCTTCTTCCTGCAGCTTCTTCCGGTAGAATGCAGGCTGTACGCCTGCTTTTAATAGGCGCAGCTGTTTCAGACATACCTGGACTGAAGCAGTTGAGAAAAAATCGGAACTTTGAGCCGGTAGCGCTGCCTTTCCTGCGCATGCGTTTGAGCTGTCAAGCGCTTTCTTGACAGATCGGAAATGCCGGTTTCCAGCGCATGCGCTGTGCATGCCTGAAACCGGCATTTCCGATGTCCCTATGGGTGAGTACACAGATCGTAGGGATCGGAATATCTGGGCCATCAAGTATTGGTCTTTGGTGAAGTTGAGATAACAGAATTTTTCCCTAAACCCTTGGCAGATATGGCCTCCTACTGAGGCCCTTCCTCCTCCTCCCACTTCTAGCAGCTTGTCCTGCTCTGCTTGGCTTCTCTTCATTCTCCCAGTCAGGCTCAATTCCCAGAGGAAGTCCTACCATTTCTGGAAGCAACATGTTTTAGCACAAGCTTTTAAATCAACAAAAAGTACCTCAGCACCAGCCAGACCACTCCCTGCAGACTATTCAAACTTTAGCCAAGTATAGAAAAGCTCCAGAAATGCATACAATTGCACTAGCAGCCAGAAGAAATAATCCAACAACTAACCTATAAGTAGTTCATGATCCCTGTAAATAGCACTGGTGTGGCATCCTGCATTTTGTTTAACGCATGTTCAGCTGTGCGAGGTTAAGGTCGGGTGTAAGCTGGAGCGTGGAATTCAAAAATGGCAGTGCTGGTGCCAAATCAGCATTGCACACTGATTGACGTCATAATCTGCCTACTCTGTATGCTGCCGGTGATTGTTAAATGTGTGCGAACAAATCCCTTTAACAAGATGGTGTCCAGCGCACTTCCCATTGGAAATGTGCGCGGATCTCGGACCCCATTTTTGAGTGTTAGGAGGCTGCGTAGCACCTAAAAAATGGGTGCTACACAGCCCAATAGCTCCCCCTATGTGTGGAGCTCTGCTACCCCTCCAATAGCAAAATACCATTTTGGCATCGTTGGTACAATGGCAACACAAGTGCAACTGTTCATTTAATATTAAATTGTAGGTGGCTTTGCACTGTGGCCACTATGAACTAGATTGAGTTTGCCCAAACACATTTTATTCAAGAATCTTACAGTGGCAAGCCAAGGTTACTTTCATTCCATCAATCTGCCTGGGATTATAATCCACATCGTAATGATAGATTGTTCTCACCTTCTTTACCACCCCAGTTCCTTACATTTCTATATTCTAATAGTGTTGTTAAATTAAAAAATTATCTATGAGGCACTTTTCAGAAACTTTTACTCATGAAACAGAAATGCATAAACAAAGTACCTGTCTAAAATGTCTTTTGCAATAAATTTGACCATGTCTATAGATGATCATAAAAATGTTTTAGGGTTATGATACATAAAATAATTGTCTTATTGCTCATGAGACAAGTTTCTGTCTCAGGGCCACACAGACCAAGGAAGTCATAAAGTCAAATGAGGTGGGATTGGGCCGTGTATGAAGCACAACATGTTCTGGAATATAATTATGCTGAGTAAGATTGTAGGTGCTAAAAGAAGCGGTGTTTAATTCTGTAATTTTATATGGTGAATTCCAAATGGGAAGCTTTACCAGCTTTGTGAAGGAAATAATATAACCAAAGAAAACAAAATTAAAATCCAATAGAATGGTAAACAATCACGTGGGAATTTTCCAGCCCTGGGGAGGCGGGTATGGAGGTGGGACTGCCGGGAAAATGGCAGAAACTGGGAGCGGGTACCGAACCCGCTCCCAACCCGCCTCCGTGCCATCTTCCCGGGAGGCGGGTCCCTGACTCGCACAGGGACCCATCTCCTCGAGGCGGGAAGGGGATTAGAGCCAATTAACTGCCTGTTAACAGGTAGTTAACAGGCAGTTTTGAGGCTTATCCCCATTTTACCCCTGCAAGTACGGGCTTCCCGACGGCTACGAACCTCACCAGGGTCAGTGAGGTGAGCAGTGGGTCTACGGGGGTGAGAGGGATCGAAAAGTGCGCTGTGGAGGTGAGTGATGGGTGCAAGTGTGGAGTGGTAAGTATGAAAGGTGAGTGTAAAGTGTTAGAAAAAGTTTACTTACCTTTGCTTCTTCCTGCAGGCTTCAAACCTTGGGGATACGGAGGTGCCTCATCTCAACGGCAGAGATGACAGAATGGCTGCTGCATTCTCAGATGCAGCAGCCATCTCATTTCTGCTGAGGAAAGAGGTTTTGGTGAGTCTTTGTGCAAGGGCTCACCATAGAACAGAGATTGTCAGTGTTTGACAGCTTCTCAAAGCTGTCAAACGCTGACAATTTATCTGTCAAAATTTTCGACAGATGAAACATCATATGCTGATGTCCTCTGTCACCGGCTTTCCCTTAATTGGCCGGCTAAGCCCGCAGGGCAGGCTTAACAAGGTCAATCAAGGGAAAATAGCGTGGGTTGGCTGGACGTTGGGGGCGGGACTGAAACCTGACAACCAGCAGTCCCGCTCCCAATGCGCCCCCATTGACAAAATTTGTATGGATCATGGGTTAATGTGTAAAATAGTACCACAGTTGTAAGCAACTACATCTAAAGTCCCAAATTTTCCTAAAGGTGTTGACTTCTTTCAAGGATTCCATGGGGGACAATTACCTTCTAGTACCTTGCTCATGCAACTGTTGCCTTAATCTTGTCATTGATTGTTAGTGGGCTATCTGATTGTGGAACACATCACATTCATGCATTATTCTGTCTTTACCTAGCATCCACACAGATTGAGTTACAGTAGAGGTTGCTGCACAGTAATAAGGAGTGGGAACCCTGGTCAATTTTCTTTAACCCAGGGCAACTAGTTTTAATGCCCAAACCACTGCCCTGGATGAATCTCAGCACAGCCCAGGAATCAAACCTACAACTTTCGTAACTCATACTATTCAATTCTGACCAGTTCTATTCCACAGATGACACAGAATCACAGCAACCATTGTGTTCTGTACAGTATTTGATCATCTATATCTGCCCTTATTCTTGTAATATTAAACCCTGTTCTTAAGCTGGTATTTATTCAGCTCTTTTTTCAAAGGAATTCATCAATCTAACATTAAAAATAACTTGCATTTATATCACGTCCTTAGAACATCCCAAAGTGCTGAACAACCAATGAATTACTTTGGAATTGCAATCAGTGTTGTTCTGTAAGCAAACACATCAGCCAATTTCCCATGAAATGATTGTCCAGTTAATCCTTTTTTTAGTCGTGTTGGCAGAGGGACGAATATTGCCCAGGAGAATTTGAATAGTGCAATGATATCTTTTACATTCATCTGAATAGATAGGTGGGGCCTTGATTTAACATCTCATCTGAAATACAGGGCTGGATTTTCATTGACCCGTGGAGGCGGGTTTGGAGGCATGTGGGGGGTTAAAATTGCGAAAACTGGCGGGCGGGCACAAGTCCGCCTCCATCCCGCCTCCACGCAATTTTCATGAAATCGTGTCTGCTGGTCCCGACTCCGTCCCGCCTCTAAGAGATGGGATAGGCTGTTAAGGCCCTTAACAAGCACTAAATTGGCTCTATAATGCCATTTTGAAAGGCCTTTATGATTTTAACCCTTGTTCTACGTGAAGCACGCCTGTTCTGAAACATGATTGTGAAACTTGGTGGGAGCACATTTGGCTGGCTGGATCCATATCCATATCTATATCTATATATTCATATTCTCTCTCTCTCTCTCTCTCTCACACACACACAGTGGTGGTGTAAAAATATCTGGGAGCAGACTTGGCATCCAGGTCCTCTCACAGCAAAGGCCAGGCAGTCTCTGAAGACCTTCAATGCAGCAGCAATTATGACATCATCAGAGGCGACTTTCAGACTGAAAACACTAATTGGGTCATGGGTTCCCACATGCTGGAACTCAATTGCCCAATTAGGTGAAAATTGCATCAATCTCCCACATCCAATTGCAGTCGGGTGGATAACACGATAAGTGGATAATATGACCCCAACCCGCCCCAGTATCAAAATCCAGCCCAAAACCTCCAACAATGTTGCACTCTCTCAGCACAGCACTGAAGTATCAGCCTAAATTATGTTCTCAAGTCTGAAAGTAGGGTTTGAATTCACAACTCCAAAGGTGAGAGTGCTACCACTGAACCAAGCTAACAGTGAACATCTTTTATTGGGTGTTTTTTTTTAATTAATTATCGGGATGTGGACATAGCTTGCAAGGCCGGCATTTATTGCTCATCACAAGTTGCCCTGAGAAGGTGGTGGTGCATCTTTTGCTTTAACGGTTATGACAGTTTGATACAAATGAATGATTTGCTCGGCCAGTTCAGAGGGCAGTTAAGAGTCAACCATGTTGGTGTGGGACTGGAGTGACATGTAGGACAGACTGGGTAAGGCCAGCAGGTTTCTTTCCCTAAAGGATATAATATACAATATAGAAACAGGCCATTTGGCCCAACAGGTCTGTGCTGCTGTTCATGCTCCACACGAGTCTCCTTCCACTTTACTTCATCTCACTTTATCAACATATCCTTCTACTCCTTTCTCCCTCGTGTACTGATCTAGCTTCCCCTTAAATGAATCTATGCTATTTGCCTCAAGTATTCCACATGATAATAAGTTCCACATTCTCACCACTCTCTGAGGAAAGAAGTTTCTCATGAATTTCTTATTAGATTTATTAGTGACTATTTTATAGTTATGGGCCCTAGTTTTGGACTCCACAAGTGGAAACATCTTCACTACGTCTACCCTATCAAACTCTTTCATTATCTTAAAGACCTCTATCAGGTCACCCCTCAGCCTTCTCTTTTCTAGAGAAAAGAGCCCCAGCCTGTTTAATCTTTCCTGATAGGTATAACCTCTCAGTTCTGGTGTCATCCTTGTAAATCTTTTTTACACCTTCTCCAGTGCCTCTATATCCTTTTTATAATATGGAGACTGGGATCTCTGCACAGTACTCTAAGTATGGTCTAACTAAGGTTCGAGACAAGTTTAACATAACTTCTCTGCTTTTCAATTCTATCGCTCTAGTATTGAACCCCAGTGCTTTGTTTGCTTTTTTAATGGCCTTATTAACCTGTGTCGCTACTTTTAGTGATTTGTGTATCTGTACCCCTTGATCCCTCTGCTCCTCTACCCCATTTAGACTATTATTCTTCCTATCAACATGCACCACCTCATGCGTATCTATATTGAAATTAATTTGCCAATTACATATGTATATTACATCCACGTGATTACCCTTGTCTGCTATTTCTGTTACTTCTTCAAAGAATTCAATAAGGTTGGTCAAGCAAGCCCTTCCCTTTTGAAATCTATGCTGACTATTCATTGTTATATTTTCGGTTTCTAAATGTTTTTCTATTACATCTTTCAGTAAAGATTCCATTATCTTTCCTACCACCGATGTTAAGCTAACTGCTCTATAGTTCCCTGGATTTATTCTATCTCCCTTTTTGAATATAGGAATAACATTAGCTGTCTGCCAGTCTTCGAGCACTATTTCCTTTCCTGTTGAATTTTTTAAAAATATAATTAAGTGCATCTGCTATCTCTTCCTTACCTTCTTTGAGTATGTGTGGATGCAATCCATCCGGACCTGTGGTTTTACCCTCTCTAAGTTTGTCTAGTTTATCAATTACCTCCTTCCTATCTATCTAAAGATGTCTTGATAGCCTTTTTGATCTCTTCTTCTAATGTCATGTCCACCTTGTTCATCTCTGGTAAAATCTGAGGCAAAGTAACTATTCAGTATTTCTGCAATTTCACTGTCATTACCTATGAGTTTATCCTATGCACCCCCTTCCTTTCCTAATTTTCCTTTTGTTTTTATGTGTCTATAGAATACTTTACCAATTATATTCTTTCATAATTTCATATCATAATCGCTCTTTGCCTTCCTAATTCTTTTGACTTATTTCCTAACCTCTTTTTATCCCCTTTTGTCATCCTTTCCTTTATTGTCTATGTACTTAATGTATGCCTTTTTCTTTAGTTTTAATTTACACTTATCTCTTTATTCATCTATGCTGTCTCAATGTTGGCTAGTTTGTTCTTGGTTTTTAGCAGAATATATTTCTCCTGAACTCTATTGATCACCTTTTTAAATATTTCCCATTGCTGTTTTATCTCTTTTATACTTATAAATTATCCAATTATACAATCTCAATCAAAATTAAATAACCTTCTTATGTTATCTAAGCCTGTCTGTTATTTTAAATACCTGGATATGTCCCTTTGTAATATTCATTTTCCAAGTGACTACAATTTCAAATCTGTGAGTTTCTCTTCATATTTTAGACCTCTTAAGTCCCAGAATCACCATTGTCACTTTTGTCTGAACTCTCCTCAATGCATTAGTGTGCTTTTGAAGTATAGGATCCAAAACTGCAAATATTTTAAACAAAATCTCACCAATGATTTATACTAGTCTAAATAACCATTTTGACTTTCACTAAATGCACTACAGATGTATTCCCATATTTGTTTGGTCTTTGTTGATAATAACTTTACATTGAGTAGATACATTCAGTGAAAATAACTACAAACAAATCTTTATTCTTTTGCTTTTCCAACCTCACTCATAGTCACCCATTTAATGTTTACATATAATTTAAGGGTTGTGTTTTCTGTGCCAATGTATATTATCTTCCATTTACCACATCAAAATGCATCTGTCATTTCTTATCCCATTTGCTTAATTTATCCGTTTTCTCTGCATGTTATCAGTCTCAGGTGTGCTAGTCATCAGGTCGCATAGCTTGACATCATCAATAAGTTATATTTTACTTGAAGCACTCTCTTCTATATCAGGCATAACTTTCCCCAGTTATCATCATTGCTTCTAAAGCCATGTTGATTATTCTTTGCAACCCCAACCTCTTTAGGTGAGAACTGATGGCTGAAAAATAGTTGAGTATTTTCATACTTTGCATGTTAGACTAACAGATCTATGACCTGTCTCATATTTGTTATATCCTAATACAGTCCATGTATGTATACACCCTTGCCTATTTCCTTATTAATCCATTTCTTTCAAGACTTAGGGTGGATCTCACTTTTTCCAGGTGCCCTGTGGACAGTAAATTCCATCAGTTTGTTCGTAACGCATTCTATACTGCCCTCTATGAACGCCATAGATTCCCTAGCTTGACTGGATCTGGAATTTCTCCAATCCCAATTTAATGCATTATGCAGATCCTGATCTTGCTACTGTCTATGTGGAATGTTAAGAATGAGATCATTTTAAGTAATACAGTAATTGCCTAAAAGCATAAGTTTTAACTTTCAGAATCCTTGAACAAATAAGCCCTAGACAACTCTATGGGATGTATTATTTCGAGGTCGCACAACACCAGGTTATAGTCCAACAGTTTTATTTGAAATCACAAGCTTTCGGAGCTATCGATTGCCCCTTCCTCCACTTCACCTGAGGAAGGGGCAATCGATAGCTCCGAAAGCTTGTGATTTCAAATAAAACTGTTGGACTATAACCTGGTGTTGTGCGACCTCTCAATTTTGTCCACCCCAGTCCAACACCGGCATCTCTGCATCATGTATTATTTCACCATTGACGATTAACACAAAGAGAACTGAGGATTACAGAGATGTGACGGAGATCTGTTCGATTGACACTGGAAGAGGAAGAGAGAATGAAGATGGGGGGAGGGGGTTGGAATTCATGATTGAGGTGGTCGTGCACAGATTATAGAAGGAGTGAGTTTGGTGAGCTGAATGGCTATTTCTGATTCTAGGCTTTGTATATTCTCACCTTAATTGCGAACATGTTAAGCCTGTGAAAACAATACACAAAGCAATTCAATGAAAAGCGAACTGTTCTATTTAGTAGAGATGATTAACGGTTATTCTAAGTGGTGGGTTCTTGCAAAAGTCTGAGAGGGGTCTATAGGTTAGCATAATACATTTAATACAGCGAATATATTTCCCAGGTTTCAATCCGTGTACAACATTTAACTGCGGTAGTGGGTATGTTTGTTTACAGACTTTAAACCGGAATAAAATATCCGATTTAACTAACGCAAACCTCCCGAGACCATATGCTTGCAAACGTCACTGATGGGTCACATGAGACCGAGGTGCCAGATCTATACGATGCATCAGTGGACTTGTGTTGAACTGAAAAGGCGACAGTTGGATTGTACCCCTTCCAACAGAAACCTATTGAAAATGTCGGTAGGAATAATGCAAACTATCAGATTTCCTATTATTGTCCCAGATTAGTGCGCACTTTCCCATTCCACACCTTTTAGATACAGACATAGATGAGTGAGAATTGCAGAAAATAATTTATTGCACTTTTGTTCTATGACAACGATGATATGGAGACTGTGTCCGTGGTCAGTCTTAAAGGAATTCTTTAAAAACACACACGCAACTCTGATAAACTCAACTATTTTATTGTCGATTTGAAATATACAGCGTAGAACTGTAAAATATAGAAACTTGTAGGCACAGATGACTTATGTACAGGCATTTAAATAACAATAATGAAATATACTTCGATGCTTCTGAACAGAATAAATACAATTGCTTTGTTTCCATACCATAGCAAATCGCTCCGGAAAAAACGTACATTTCGGAATGGAGCGTTTGGAACAATAAGTCTGTACAAATGAACTAACTACCCTTCCCTCAGTCGGATCAATGTTTTACTTAAATATATTTAAACTGCTGTGAGCTTTCTTCCAACTCTCATCGAAATACATTAGATGGAATTATTTGCTGCCTTTTGCTTTTTTTAATTTGAAAGTTTCCCCCGTGTCATAATTCCTTTCTCACGTATTGAGTGCGCCAAACGGTTTAGAGAGGTACAAACTTTTCCTTTATATATATGAAAGAAAGCATCTTGCAGTTTAAAACCCACGTTTCTATGCATTTATTTGTTGTTGGTCGACTGAGGTGATGCTAAATGAACTGGCATGTACAAGATCACTGTGCTATTTCAGTAACTTTACAGTTTAATTGTTTTCCCCACAACCCCTTTAAGAAAAATTGAGAAAAAGTGATGCTGTGATGAGAAACAGGATTGAACCTCCTGCATTGTCGGCACTGATTTCAGAATATGTTTTTATTTAAAACCTCATGCAAGGTTAATGTATTTATTATATAAATAGCTTAAATCAATAGTTTGTTATTGTGACTTTAACTATACTGATTGAAACTATTTGTCCATCGATTTTTTTTTAAATCTGCCTTATGTACCATATTTTGGAATATCTGCTTGCATTAATAAGGTGCTACTTGTTGTGAATACGTCCCTATGCTTTAATAAATAAAAATAACTGTGACTGAACGCGTCAAAATGAGTGTGCTTTTATTAGTTGCTTAGTACTAGAATATAAATATCCATGTTGCATTCAGATCATTTAAAGAAGGAACTTAGTTGTTTATTTATTACGAATACACACCTCCTCCATCATAGCAACCCGATAGTTCTGTAATGGGACTCTATTTTTTTTAAACTTAATTTTGGCTTAATGAAAAAAAGACAACACGTTTCATCTTTGAGATAAACCCACGTGGTCGGCCGCTGGGTACTTTCACCCGCGTGCCTTTCTGTGCGGAGTCTGAACGGTCTTTATTTATTTATCCGGAAGGTGTTTATTTTGTTGCTATTGGGTTGGCGACAGTTCACATAACGACACACTTCCCCTTGAGTTTCTCTGTCCTCTTTTGCTGCTTGGATTTCTTGCCGTCGATCTGCAGGCTGACGGCCCTGCGCTTCTCCAGATTCAGCAGTTCTTGGAAGAGCTCCTTGACGTTGTGGTTGGTCTTGGCCGAGGTCTCCATGAAGCCGCACTTCCAGCGCTTGGCCTGGGACTCGCCGTCGCTGGCCTGCACCTCCCTCAGGGTGTCATCGCACTTGTTGCCCACCAGCATGATGGGGATGCTCTCCACGTCCCCCTTGATCTGACACACTTGCTCGTAGATGGGCTTCAGCTCTTCCAGCGACTGCTTGCTTGTGATGGAGTAAACCAGGATGAAGGCGTGCCCTTTGGAGATGGAGAGGCGCTGCATGGCCGGGAACTGGTGGCTCCCCGTGGTGTCCGTGATCTGTAAAGTGCAGATGCTCTTGTCGCAGCTGATGACCTGACGGTATGTGTCTTCGATCGTGGGGATGTAGCTCTCTCGGAAAGTCCCTTTGACAAACCTCAGTACCAGCGAGCTCTTGCCCACGCCCCCCGCTCCAAACACCACAACCCTGTAATCGTTGCTCTGTTCCGGCATCTTGCAGACAGGCTCAGACTATCACCTGCAGTCAAAGGGAAAGAAAATATTACACATGCTCAGGTCATTCCTACATCGCACTTTTCTTTAAAAAAATGCAGTGCCAATTTTATCCAACGTCAAGATTCATAGCCACAACCATTTACAAAATAACAGCTGGATTTGTGTAGTGCACAGTTACATTCTCCCAATCTGGCAGAGCGCGCCTGCAGAAGGGTAAAGAGAAAAGCTGTACCGGCGCAAGACCGACTGGTCGGAGCAGATGGGCTCTGAATACACAGTGCCTCGTAGGCGGTGCATGTTCTCAGTTATCAGTCTTAGCCTCCAAGCCACGGATCACCGTAAACAGAAATCGCCGCAGATCGTGCGCCGCCCTGTTGCCCTTGTCAAAAGACCCCGACCACCCAACACACACGTACCCACCGCTCCCAATGATACAGCCGCTGCACACTGCAAGCTATCTTTAAAAAAATAAAAACACAACTACCTTACGAAACAATAACATGGACTATAATGTGCCGATCGCTGGTGTCGAGCCGCGCTGCGTTCAGTCTTGAGAACTCATCGTGGCTGAAGGTTGCACCGGATCGATTGCGAAGGAGCCGGCTTTCTGCTCACTGTGAAAGGGCTGGAGGGAGTTTCTGGCTGATATTTAAGGCACCAGAGACGCGCTCTATGCAGGGATGTTATTACGTATCTGGTTTGTTTGGAGAGCTGTGTGTGATCAGGGAGACGGGGATCTGACTATCGTCATCAGTAATTTGCACTGCTACATCTTCCTGCCGGTCTTCAGAATGCTGCAACAAGGGTCGTGGCTCTGTTGAGTCTGAGTCAGGGCTGCTAATAAACGCAGCACGTTCAAATCCGCACCGTCAGCACTAAAAATAAACTCTTCCATCCAACACTTAACGGTATGCGATACCAGAGTGTTCGGCCAACACAAATCGTTGCCTTTGTCTTCTTGGGCAAATTTTGCGAATAAAAAAAAGCTGGAATAGAAATTAAGCAATGGGGTGGGGGGGGGGGGGGCTGCGTATACCGGTAATCTGTAATCTGAAATTAAAACAGAAAATGCTAGATATAGGCAGTCAACATCTGACTAGAGGTTAAGGTTTCCGGTTGAAACATCTGCTCCCCAATCGTTAACCTGCCCTTTCCCCTTTAGATGATGACAAACCTGCTGTCTATTTTCAGGATTCTGCGTTTTCACATTCACTGAGGTTTCTTTACTACTTTCTCAAACCAAATGACTGGCGATCGTGCAGGTTTTACATCAAGTCCCAGTTACCTTTGCCTGTCAGCACTAACAAGGTTTTATATTTACTGTATTTTAATAACCTGCAGTTCATCCATTTCCAAGGGTCATCATCGCCACCAATTACAGGGCGTCACTGCAGCTCCCCGAGGCCGGGCCTATGTACAACAGCCACAGGGCTGTTTAAACTGTGTAACAGTATGAAAAATATCATTGTTACTTTGAACAGAAAAACGCCGCATGTTTGGCATGTTTAATGTTGCATCTAATCTCACGCTTCCGTAATACTTCAATATCCTGCGAATAACTATCTTTTTCGCCGTTTCTTTCAGTCAATCCCACCTCTTTGGGGGATCCATTAACGACCAATCCAAACCTAAATTAAACATTCGACTAATTTAAACAAGCCCGCGTGGGGCCATTTTATAATCTATTTTAAATAAGCATTCATGCCAAAGAATATGATTTGCCACTGAAATCACATATGCTTTTCTTTCTACACATAGTAAGGATAATATAATATATTGCACCATTTACTGTCTTGCAAAGATACCGAAATTGCTTTGATCAGTCAACAAATTGGATACATAAGCACGGTCTAACAATGTTAATATGAACAGTTAAATGCAGGGCAGCTACACCTCCGACACACAATAGAACCATCATCAGTTGGCTCCTGATTACTAAAGGTAAATTATTACTCACTAACCTGCCACATTTAATCTGGTGTATGATTACTTTTCAAATACAAAACCAAAGAGCAAATGAACAACATCTGCATTTATGACACTCACGGAGCACCGGGGGGGGGGGGGGGGTGGGGGGCGGGGGGGGGGGAGTCAAAACACTGGTTTCTTTTGTTTAGAAAGTTAGATTCTTGTATTCAGTCAGACATTTCAGAAGACCAGAATGAAGACAGTGCCAAACAGAAGAATGTAAAGGAATGACACATCTAGAAATTCAAATACACTTTACATTTTTGCGTGTATCGTATATAATTTGTAATCGCCGTCTCGATAATTAGTTGGCATTTTGGGAGAATTGTTCTAAATTACACACCCGCCCCCAAACATTGCTAGAGAAATATAAACTCCATATATGCCCCCCAGACAGACAGTTTAAAAACAGTACACAAATCTATAGTGAGGGATAGAGACCCTACTTTTGTAATCGCCTTTCTACGTGTAGTGTAGCCAAACATGACGTTTTTTTCTTTGCCTATATTAGGTGCGCATAACGCAAAAACAGTGCCAGCTATTCATAACCCACTAGTTCAGCGTTTAAAGCAATTTTCTAGCATCGTTCTGAATACTTTTGTTGTCACCCTGATACTGCCACAAAGGAGTAGGACCCAGAATAGGGCTGATTACCCCAGCAACTTGGTAGCCTCCCCCTCCCCAAGGCATTTCAGGAACAACCAAGAAATCAACCTTTTGGAATCACAAATAATAACATGTGATATAAATACCTCAATATTGTCAGAAATGCTGACAGAGGTCAAACGGAGGATATTTAAATATATATTTCTATCTGATTTTAGGAGGACTAGGCTATTTACTGTTACTCATTTATGTAACATTTTAGAGAAAGTTCAGCCGTCTGTTGTGATGGGAGGCAGACGAAAAGTTGCATTCGCTTTGGGTTCCAGTTAGTTATACCTTAAATATAAGAGACGGGGAAACAGCTATCATTAGAACCCCAAACCCCGAATGAAGACATTTGTTCCCCAAATTCTAAGTGAATCCGATTTAAGACAGAGAGAAGCGGAGAGTTGCTCACAATGAGCATCATGGTCCTGGCTCACCCTTCCTTTCCTCTGATGGGAAGTGAAGGGTCCTCGCCTGGGAAGGATAGGCTGCGCTGTGTGAAGTTGGCTGGGTTATTGTAACGCGATTGCAAGTGATATTTTATGCTTTGAGCGCAATAATGCAATTTTTAAAATTAGACGTAAGTCCAGGTAAAGTACTGTGGATTTCATTAAATCAACTAGCCAGTACTCAGGTAATCCAGAGTTGCGAGTATTTTGAAGGTTGAACATTCTGCCAATGGCTCAGCGTGTTAAAGACAACTCACAGCTTTAATTGACCTCCGACAATAAGATACAACACTGACAATATGGCCAATAGCGATATTCCTGTTTACAGATCGGTGATAAATCTCAGTCACATAACGCTGATATGGACGTACGGATGTTTATTAATCAATGGAATTATTTTTTTCAAACCATCCAAACGGGATGGACAGAAGTTGGAGGTAGTGTCATCCCTCAGTTCATTAGCCAGTTTACTTTTCAGTTAGCCCTTAGCCCTTTAATTATTTGCCTCCTTCTTTCCTTTGCTCCCAGCACAGCCTGGAAGGAGCAGTACCGTTTTGTACACTATTGAGTTTAGCTACTGCAGTGACCAGGCCATAATCTCCAACCATGCAATATCTACACACACACACACACACACACACAATGCTCGGAATTTTCTTAACCCGTTATGATATCAGTAATTCTCCATACCAGGAGTTTCCAATCAATAGCCCAGTCTAGTCTATGGTTGATTTAGGCTGGATCTTTAGATCCATCACTTCTCTCGAAAGTGAGATAAGAATTACAGAACGGCAGAAATGAACAGCGCAGAAGGAGGCTATTCGGTCCGCCAGGACTGCGCCGGCACTTCATTAGAACAATCTATATTTGAAATGTAGTTTTAAGGGGCGAAATTATTGCCACATTGGGACATAGTGATCATTTCCATCATTCAACATTTCAAAGCTTTTGGCATAAGTTTCTCGTCACTAAAACGCAATATTAAAAATCTTGTATGGTGTGCACCTATTTGCTAAAAGGTGAAATTCAAGCTTTACACACTGAGCCACATTTGCAAACTAGCGGATTATTTTGGCGACAATTGAAATGCTTTTTCTGTTAGAATAAGACAAATGATATATTTGATTTCATTTAAAATGAAGGTCCGATCAGCCGTCTCTTTAAAATTAAACCAAGGGCACACCCATTCCCGAGATCCAGGAAATGCTGGGACCCACTTCACCTCCAGGGTTATACAATCAAGGCGTAGTCACCGGGTGTGCTCTGAGCCGAGAGATGCGACCATCCTTTCACGGGAAGGAAGTCATCTCGAATTTATTTGAAATATAAATCCAAAATTGCGAATCTGTTCCTTATTAAAGGCAAGGTCGATATTATGCTCATATAAATTTGAATCATTTATCTATGTTCATGTGCCCGCTATTCATTTACCAAGCATGGGAACTGATGAACACTTTACCTTCGGAAGGGATCCTCTTATTAAACTGGAAAGGACGATTGGAAGGTCCACATGCCGCCGCGATGAAAAGCTCGGGTCCAGTTTTTCACGTGGATTGCTCTCAGCAATGATAAAGGAAACCGCGTCAGTCTGTGCCGCACTGTGCGATGAGATGCCTCCTGTAAGTGTGAACACTGGCTGTGTTGTGCGGAGGGAATGAACCGGCGCCCTGCTCTCGGCCCAGGATCTCTGATTAGATCACCTCCTGTTTTTGCTGTCGACAGATGGCACGTGATTCCTTTCACAATAAGAGTCGCTGGTCCTCTCATCCCACCTTCATCCCCAGCAGAATTGTACTTTCTGCTTAGTGAACAATGGAGATCTTCTGAGAAAACGTGGTTGCAAGTCTAAGGAGTTTGGACTACTGATATTGATCCAGGCAACAGCTTGACAATTCTAAAAAAAAATTTTTTTCCAGCGATCTTATCCCCTGCTCAAGGGGCCGACTCGTGCTGGGGTACTGGTGGGCTGGCATTGGCTACAATCCAATCCTTGCCCAAGCCACCATTCTTTTTGTGTGAACCTTCTTAGTGATTGTTGACTTTAGAGGGCATCCAAGGCGAGCCCAATCCTGTCCCCACCCACCCGTACGCGCTGTCCAGCAGGGGGGTCACTGAGTTAGTACTCGGGAGAGGGGACCCTTGCAGTTTTCCTTCATGGCTAATGCTTGATCCGGAGACCCTCTCCAGTAAAATTACAATGCAGATTTTCCGATTTAATATGACAAATCCCCGACGCATCATCCATAATTGTAATCATTTTCACAAAAGCAATAAGTATTCAAGGGTTTAAGGGATGATTGTCAGATGCACACTGTTTTATTTATATATATATTATCTGTAAGCTATGCTCTTGGGATGGAGAGAGACCATATGCAAAAAAGTGCTCCTGGTACCACCTTTCAAAAATGACAGTAGGTCCTTTATCACCATGATACATTCATTAATTTACTGATGATTTAATTGTTATTACTACTGAGTAACCTATTGGGCCCTGAGCTCTTGCCCAGAGATGTTCATACAAAAAAAATCACATGCACATAAGAAAAGGATAACTACAATTATAATGATCACTAATTAACACAGTTTTAGACTCCAGCTTACTCCTACATGGATAGAGTTTCCCATTGTATGACCATCTGTTGAAACACTGTTAGAGTAGGAGCTCTCTGGATATTATTGGAAAATAAGTTATGTAATGCTGTATGTAAGTAAATGTTTTCATAATCTGCCTTTAGATTTAGGGCATAAGGGTAAATTCATCAATCCTACATTCCAAGTGGGAAGCGCTATTTGAAGGGACCACAGGTCAAAGATAGGACTGAAAAAATGCACCAATTCTCTGGTCGACACTCCCTTTGAGCATTGCTTCCTACTGGGAGCATAGGATCAGTGACTTGATTCCGTAATATTATCCTTATTGCTGTGTGAATAAGTAAAGTTTAAAATGTTATGACAGATTGTGAAGTTGGATAACTTGGAATAAAGGTTAGTGTAGGAGATTAACATTTTTAGCACAATTTAGTAACCCCAATATACTTTCAAATCAAATCTAGAATTGTTATATCAGGATTGCATTTTGCATTTCTAAATTTAAAATACTGTGAAGAATGTTTCATTTATATTCATGATCCATAATTGCATTAAAATAAATAATTTAGTATAGTAATGCACAAATGCTTCTGGTTAAAGTTTGGATGATCACCAATTCCAAACCACTAAGACCACCTAAAATGAGTGGCTCATTGTGTGACTGCACTAAATGTTACCATCTTAATGCTGTGTCCTAAAATTAGAAAATAAATAAAAATGCATATTCATTAACATAGGCAAAATTGAAAATTGTGCTGTGTCCTCAAAAAGACTATTAGCTATTCATCAGATGTGCTTCGGATTTGGGGAGAGAAAATTAGCTTTACATTTATCTCTAACTTACCACAAAGAATACTGTAAACCTTTCATTTAAACAATTATTTCAATGAGCATTTTGAAAACTTTTACAGCTTCAGAGCAGTGGTCCATTCTAGGATTAGTGGCTATATTGATCAATAGTAAAATAGTGGTACCGTGACTTAATTGTTTATTCGCGTCTGTCATTTAGCTTTATTATCTGAGATTTGGAGACTCAAAACATAGTATTACATGGAGCCAAAGGCATGAGTCTCAAAGTCTTAAAAATGCTATAAATTCCTAAAGTAACCTGGATGTTTGTGTGCATCTCAGTAATTACTTTCACATTTTTGTGTCATTAATGTATTGTGATATCAAAATAACTTTTTATGGATAATAATAGCCATCCTATAAAATAATGAAAAAATTGATTTACCTTCAGTGTGTTTTCGTAAAAGGAAATGTAGCATTACAATAAATGTAATACAGTTTCATATTTTTTTTCTGTAAGGGGAAATTATTTATTTCACTCGTAAGCCATTCAGATCTCGCTTGTCTATTATGAGGTGTTGATAACCAGTGAATAAAATGCCTAATCCACTGTTACTAAGTGTACATTCTCCATATGCAGAACAGCTCATAAGCAAATGCATTACTCACAAACACAAACCTCCATTTTAAACTGTGGTATGAACCTGATATGTTTGTCAGTAACTATTGGACCATGCTGATAGTTTGTTTATGAAGGTTATGGACATTTTTAACATTCATTGTAGAATTAATGAGTGAGCTGTTGTTTTGGATGGTAGCCCACGTCTACAACTCTGTTTAGTCATCTTTCCTGCTTGGTGAATGTGATTGAATGTGATTCATTGACATTGAATGAAAAGGATATTATGGATTTTAAAGACAACAAACCTGTAGTTCATGGATTTGAATAATATTTATATAGCGCCTTTCATGACCACCGGACATCTCAAAGCGCTTTACAGCCAATGAAGGACTTTTGGAGTGTAGTCACTTTGTAATGTCGGAAATGTGGCAGCCTATTTTGCTCACAGCAAGCTCCCACAAACAGCAATGTGATAATGACCAGATAATCTGTTTCTGTTATGTTAATTGAGGGATAAATATTGGCCAGGACACCAGGGATAACTCCCCTGCTCTTCTTCGAAATAGTGCCATGGGTTCTTTTACATCTACCTGAGAGAGCAGACAGGACCTTGGTTTAATGTCTCATCTGAAAGACAGCACCTTGATAGTGCAGCACTCCCTCAGCACTGCACTGGAGTGTCAGCCTAGATTTTTGTGCTCAAGTCCCTGGAGTGGGATTTGAACCCACAACTTTCTGACTCAGAGGCGAGAGTGCTACCCACTGAGCCACAGCTGATGTTGACATTTTTTAATAATAAAAAATGGCCATTATCCCTTGTAAAATGTATTTAGTAGAACTACAGTCATTGCTTGCCATTGCCAAATGAAGTCAGTATCTTAAATTTTTAGTCTTCATAAGATTATATTTAACTATAAATTTAAATTAATATTTCCCACAATGAAATAATGTGTCTGTATTAATTATTTTTAGAATATTAATTCTAAAAGTGTAATTTTTACACGTTGCTATTTCACATTAGCTCTTTTATGGCAGCTGATTGGTCCCACTGTGGTTAAGACTCAATTATGTTTTGTGTGTAGTCATGCAGTTCTTTCAAGACATATATCACTTTTTCCATATTCTGTGGGGTCTGACTGCTCATGTCTATGGGACAATCTGGAAATCCCTCGCTTGGTGATAGTGCAGTGATTTCTGTGATTTGTTTATCCATTTGCTGGAGAATAACTTAGTCAATCTTTTGCTTTCCTACAAGGCAAGAAAGAAAGAACATGCATTCATATAGTGCCTTTCATGACATCCAAAAGCACTTTGCAGTCAATGAAGTACTTTTGTAGTATAGTCACTGTTGTAATGTAAGCCAATGCAGCAGAAAATTTGTGTACAGCAAGGTCCCACAAGTAGCAATGAGATAACTGATAACATAATCTGATATGGTGATCTTAGTTGAGGACACCAGGAGAACTTTCCCGCTCTTCTTTGAATAATACCATAGGATCATTTAAATCTATCTGACTGGGCAGATAAGGCCTTCATTTAACGTCTCATCTAAAAGCCAGCACATCCAATAATGCAGCACTCCCTCTGTGCTGAAGTATTAGTATAGATTATGTGCTCAAGTCTCTGGAGTAGGATTTGAACCTATCATTTTGCATGGCAACAAGTTGAGCTTGCATGACTTCAGTCTGAGCTTCCACTGCAGCACTCAGACGTTGGGTGGCTTCTGCTTGTGCTGCAATGGAATCTGAGATATGGCCATCAGAAGCTGCATTATGGTTGGGTCCACAATTGCACTAATAGATTTGCCCAACACTTCCACGCTGGAAAGGATGGGCTCCAAGCTCAGCGCAAAGCCCTGTGCAAGGTCAGCGCTGGACTCCTCCATGCTCCTTGACATTGCATTCAGGCTCTCTGGCAGGCCTGTCAATGCGACAACATTTCATTGTACATACCCATCAGCATTCTTCTGTAGGCCGCCCCATCAAATCCTCATCTGAATCCTCTGCAGCAGAACTCGTGTGCAACCTCACCCTCTGGTGAGCTGGCACCTCTGCTACCTATTCCCCTGCCCTGGCAGCAGCTCACTCATGCCCGGTGATTCACCATGTGCAGATCCCACCTCTAAAGCTACCTTCTAAACTCCGCACAGTGCCTGTATCTGAGCCGGTGGCTGCAAGTGTGAAATTGAGTGACAGTGGTGTGTCTTCAGCATCACTGCCTTCTTCCTCTTGCAGTTCCTCCTCCTCCACCACTGCCTGGCTATGTTGGAGTTCTTGGCTTTTTGAAAGGAGAAAGGCACAAGGATAGTGTTGTAGTGAGGAGAGGGCAGAAAAAGCAAGAGGTGCGTGCTTACACCATCTGTAGTTTATAAATCAGAAGAGATTCTGGGATGAGGGGATTGATGGTCACGTCAATGATCTCCAGCACCGTCTCATTCAAAAATGGGTAAGGTTACTCAGGCGCGCCAGTCTCCCTGCCGGTAGCCCCTGCTGCCTGCGATTCTGAGCCACCTTGTCCTGCAAGAGAGAGGGAAGTGTGTCACTGAATCGGGAGCAGTGTGTTTGGGTGATGTGCCTGTCATGGTTGAATAGCTGGCAGTGTGTGCAAGCTGGGAGATGTGGGTGTGAGGCTTGTAGCAGTGTTAAGTGTGTGAGGGTGAGGTGAAGCTATGCATGTGAGGTATGAGTCGTGATTGATAGAGATTTTTGGTAGGTGAGTGAAGCAGGTGTGATAAATTGAGCAGTGTCTGAGGCTAGTAGTTCAGTTGTAAGTATATGGTATTTGAAGATGAATTCACTGACCTTGACAACTCATGTGAGGTCATTGAACTTCTTGTGGTACTGCATTCAGGTCCTCGGGCATTGACCATGACGGCTATCTGCTCCCATTGCCTTTTCCACATTTGCCTGGAGGGCCTCCCGGCCCCCTGTGGAAACAGGACTTCTCTCCTCATGTCCACCTCCTATCCACCTCCTGAACCAAGGTCCGCAGTGCTGCATCCAGGATTCTTGGAGTACACTCTCTCCCCTGTTGTGCCACTGTACTTCTTCCTGCTCATGCTCTGTTCCCATGCCAGTTGAATCACTTGCTGTAGCCATAATGCACCTCCCTTTTAAGAGGTGCAGGCTGGCTTTAAGAAATGCAGGCTGACTTTAATAGGTGCTAGCCTCGCATGAACTTGGACCCCCTACTCAGCAGCGTGTTCAGCGCTGGACTGCACACCACAATCATTGTAATTAGCAGGCAGCATGAAGTTTGCGTGCTGCCTGCATCACTTTGAACGGGCGCAGGTTGACCCGCATTGCGATCCCCGCGCCCATTTTCGGGGGCAAACAAATTTTTAGCCCCATGTCTCTTAAAGGTTTTATTAGATAGCTTCAGATTTGTCATTGTTTTTCAAATGCCAGATACTATGTCCCAATTTTATCGCAGGGCGGGATTATTCCTTGTGAGGGTTCTGGGCAAGCATCAAGCTTGCATATTGAAGCTAGGAGAGATTTTAACTCCCGGACCTCATTTCCATATCCAGGCCCCGATTCCCACCCGAACCAGTCAAAATAGCAGATGGGGGTCCGATGACGCCCTCGGAGCCCCAGCTTCATTTTTAAAGAAGATCCCACCAGCTTGGGCGGGTGTCTATGCCGCCTGCAGTTTAACATTTCAGGTGGTCTGATCAGGGCGGGAAAGGAGTGAGTGAGTTCCCCCACTCCATTTTAATTGTCCCCCCCCCCTCTGGTTTCCACCAGGTGGGGCTGGTGTGTTAGGTCACATCAGATTTCCAGGCAGGTGTCAAGACTGGAATCTTTTTTGAATGCTTCAGTTAAGAAGGATGAGTTGCTGTTAATGGACATGGTGTGCTCAACCCATCTATAAGGGACAGGTATAGCCATTTATAGCTCAATTTTGGATAAGAAATGGAAGGTACTATCATCCAACAACTACCTTTCGGATGGTATGACTAAAACTTCCCTGTTTTACCTATCGCATTCCAATGTAGTTACATTGTTGGCAACATGAGATTATGGACCAATATTAGAGAGGCCGCGGAGGAGTTGGCTCCCACTCATGTGCTATCTGTACTTGATTCTTAGTTCAGTCATATTGGGCCTATGATAGTATACAGGAGGTTATGCCCATCACAGGCATCACTATTACCCCACCTAACCCATTTCATTGTGTCTTGGGACTTCCTGTGGAAATTCCATTAAAATCTAGAATGGGACATTTATTCAATTTTCTGTTGTTGGTAGTGTGCCTTTTCCTTCCAGTTCTCTTCGGACAGCTAGTGGTACCATCAATATGAAAGCAATGATTATGGAAGTATTTGAAGCTGATGGGTAGGCATCATAGCTGCAGGAAGATTAGAAAATTAGAGAAAATCGACAAACAATAATATGTGAGGGGAAAGAGACAAGTGCAGCTGTGTTAGTGTTAGGAAAGGCCCCATCACCATAGAATGGTTACAGAATGGTTATAGCATGGAAGACGGTCATTCGGCCCGTCGAGCCCATGCCGGCTCTCTGCAAGAGCACTTCAGCTAGTCTCACTCCCCCGTCCTTTCCCCGTAGCCCTGCAAATTTTTTTCCTTCAGGTACTTATCCCTTTTTTGAGCCAGGTCTCCGTTATTGCCACGACATCATATTCCCATGTGGCTATTTGCGCCTGCAGCTCACCAACCTTGTGAGGTGATGCATTTTGGCAGAAGGAACAGGGAGAGGCAATATACACTTAATGGCACAGTTTTAAAGAGTGTGCAGGGACAGAGGGATCTGGGAGTTAATGTGCCTAGGTCCCTGAAGGTGGCAGGGCATATTGAGAGAGTGGTTAGCAAAGCATATGGGATCTTGGGCTTCATAAATAGAGGTATTGAGTACAAAAGTAGAGAAGTTGTGCTGAACCTTTATAAAGCACTGGTTAGGCCACAACTGGAGTATTGCGTCCAGTTCTGGTCACCACACTTTAGGAAGAATGTGAAGGCCCTTGAGAGGGTGCAGAGCAGATTTACCAGAATGGTTCCGGGGATGGGGGATCTTAGCTACAAGGACAGGTTGGAGAAGCTGGATTTGTTTTCATTAGAGCAAAGGAGGTTGAGGGGTGATTTGATAGAGGTGTGCAAGATTATGACGGGTTTGGATAGGCTAGACGGGGAAAGGCTGTTCCCACTAGTTGATGGTACAAGGACTAGAGGACACAGGTTTAAGGTTTTGGGCAAGAGATACAGGGGGGAGGTGAGGAAAAACTTTTTTACGCAGCGAGTGGTGAGGACCTGGAACTCACTGCCGACGGAAGTGGTGGAAACGGAGACACTCAATGTTTTCAAGGGGAGACTGGATAGGCACTTGAGGGAAATAAACTTGCAGGGCTACGGGGCTACAGCGGGGGAATGGGACTGACTGGATTGCACTACAGAGAGCCGGCACAGACTTGATGGGCCGAATGGCCTCCTTCTGTGCTGTTATGACTCTATCGGGTAAAAATTCGGTAGCGCCCAGTCCTACTGTCGCTAATTTTAGCGCCCCAAAAAAGTTAGCGCCCCCGCGGCCGATTTTCCCAGGTAGCGCTCCGAGAGGGAAGAGGGGCGCTACTGGAAGCACCCCGCGTCCCTCTTGGGGCGCTGTGAGCCAAAACTGTGGTGCTACGGCACGTTGCGCCGCGGTATTGCAGGCCTTCCTCCCCTTCTTAAAGGGGAAGGGCCTGGCGCAGTGCGTCCCGGCGCCCAGCTGGGCCACCAGGGATCGGGAGTGCCAGCAAACGAGCCCGGCACTCAAGAGGAGTGCCGGGCTCATGGAGAGCAGCCGGCACCCCGCAGGGGGGCTTCGCGGGGGCCGGGGACCGCAACGGGGGCAGGTGCTGGCAGGCGGCCAGCAACAAAAATGTCCGCCCGCCGCCTCCCCTTTAACTAGCGTCACCCCGGCCGCAGGTAGGCCCCCCTGACCCCGTCGGACATAGCGTCCAGCGGTAAGTCCGGGGGCGCCACCCAATATTACAGCTGGGGCATGAGCAGGGCGCTGTGCGCGGCGATGACGTCATCACCGGCGGCGCAGTGCCGCGTGGCACTAATGGTTAGCGCCGCTGCTAACCTCCCGATGAATTTCGCGGGAGGCATTAGCGGCGTCGCACCCAGGTGCTAATTGATTTGCGCCCCGTTAGCGCCCTCTTAGCCCCCTATGACTCTATGGGGGAAAAATTCGGCCGCTTTGTGCCTCCCGTTAGCGCCCTAAGAGAGCGGTAATGGGGCGTAAAGCAACAACCGCCCGGGCGCGGCAGAGCCAACGCCTCCCGCGAAATTCAGCGGGAGGTTAGCGGCGGCGCTAACTGTCATCGCCGTGCGCAGCGCTCTGCTCATGCCCCAGCCGCGATCTTCGGTAGCGCCCCCTGACTTACCGCCGGATGCTATGTCCGACGGGGTCAGTGGGGCTTACCTGCGGCCGGGGCGGTGCTATTTAAACACGAGGTGCCGGGCGGCCATTTTTATTGCTGGCCACCTGCCAGCATCTGCCTCCGCCCCCATCCCCGGCCTTCTGAGGACCCCCCCCCGCGGAGTGCCGGCTGCGCTCCATGAGCCCGGCACTTCTCTTGAGTGCCGGGCTCTTTTGCCGGCACTCCGATCCCCGGTGGCCCAGCTGAGCCCCGGGTCGCGTTGCGCAAGGCCCCTCCCCTTTAAGAAGGGGAGGAAGGCCTGCAATACCGCGGCGTGACGTGCCGCGATATTCCCTCGCAGCGCCCCAAGAGGGAGGCGGGGCGCTTCCAGTAGTGCCCCGCTTCCCTCTTGGGGTGGTACGAGTCAATTTAGGCCGTGGGGGCGCTAAAAGTAGTGCCCCGGCGAAATTAGCACCCCAAAGAAGGCGCAACTCAATTTCTCTCCCTATGACTCTATGATTCTATGACTGTGCTTCGTGCGTTCACATGCATACACTGTAAAACCTATCTTAGACCATCCTGTGTTCTCTCTTAGTCTGACCCCACCTAATACCTCACTATTTCTTACTTTAGTGCTATCCGTCTCTCCCAATTCTTTGTGCCCTTTGTTATTCCTTTCTAATGCTACATCCTGGTGCCCATCTTCCTGCCAACTTAGTTTAAACCCTCCACAACAGCACTAGCAAATCTCCCCACAAGGATATTGGTACCGGCTCTGTTGAGGTGCAACCCGTCCGGCCTGTACAGGTCCCACCTCCCCCAGAACCGGCCCCAATACCCCAGGAATCTGAAGCCCTCCCTCCTGCACCACCTCTCCAGCCACGCATTCATCTGCTCTATCCTCCTATTTCTATACTCACTCACACATGGCACCGGGAGTAATCCAGAGATTACTACCTTTGCTGCTGTTCAAGCTCCGAAACCCGGAGCTCGAGCTCCTCCAGCCGATGACACTTCCTGCACACGTGGTTGTCCAGGATATGGGAAGCGTCCTGGAATTCCCACATGGCACAAGATATGCATTCTGCGGGACTGAGCTGCCCTGCCATGCCTCTATTTATTCGACTATTACAGAAACTTAAGACTAAGATGTATCTAATTCAAGTTATTAATATAATATATTATTAACAGTTACTAATTTAATATAGTATTAACAGTTACTAATTTAATGTAGTATTAACAGTTACTAATCTCCAAGCTTCTGCTTTATCCCTAACTAGCTATTTAACCCCAGCCCCTAACTTGAAGAGGAGAAAAAAATGGTGTGACCTTTACCAACTAATCAGTTACCAGCTATCCTGTGACGTCACGCCTTGTGGTTTTTTTTGGAATCGCCGCTCAGCTCCCTTTGTGCTGATACCGTTGCCTTCGCTGCCGCCATTCCCGCTCAGGTCCGCGCTCACTCCTCTATACAATGAGATGGGGGGGGGGCGGGGGGGGAGAAATTCACCAAATTGGAAAGAATTGTGTATTTTTGTGTATCTCAAACTAAATTTATGTTCATATGATCTTGCTTTTTGAATTATTGCATGCAAGGAGTGTTGGTTACACCAGTCTCACTGTTCTCAGTTGACCTTTGGGTCTGCTCAAGATCTGGATTTGGTGAAACTGGGATCTTGGTGGGTGCTGTATTTTAATCTTCCCCTCCCCCATTTAATTGTATGGAAAGATATGGAGCATAAGGGAGGGTTGTCCTAAGCACTATCTTGGCTGCACAAGCCTCTTTCCCTCCGCATATCATATTAGCTTTTCTTCTAATGTTTATCCACCTGCAGGCATGATGACTTGTCTGCCCCAAATATTTGTTCTCTCTTATTGGACTAATCTTTTGGAAACTTGAAAATCTTGCATAAAACCTTTCCTAGTACAAACTCTATGGGGGAAAAATTCAGTTGGTTGCGCCTCCTGTTAGCGCCTTAAGAGGGCGCTAATGAGGCGCAAAGCAACTAGCGCCCGGGCGTGGCGATGTTTGCGCCGCTCGCGAAATTAACTAGACATTTTGCGGCGGCGCTAAACACTACCGCCACGATCTCCTGCGCCGGCAGATCGTGACGTCAGTCGAGTGCGCAACGCCCCGGTATCGCCCCGGAGCGGATATTGAGTGGCGCCCCCTGCCTTACCGCCTGCCGCTAGCAACGACAGGTTGAGGGGAGCGTTTTGCAGTCAGGAAGGGACTGGGGGAGCGCTATTTAAAGGCGACCGCTTCCTGCCTTTTATTGTTGGTGACATTTTTGAAACACGCATTCTGTGAGAGAGAGAGACAGACTTCTGGAGAGATTCAACGTTGTGTGAAGGAGTTTTGGGTACTGAGCAGCACTTTGCAGGTTCATTTTGATTTGCCCTTCCTTGTATCGATTTAGAAGAGACTGTGGGGGCTGCAATCTGAGCTCTTTCCCTGGTACTCTCCATTGTTCTTTCCAGCAGATTTGATGTACAGGTCTCTCCAGGCCGAGATTCAAGGCTGCAATGAGCAGGATGTGGATGGAAAGCAAGATCAACCCTCCCCTTTAAGAACTGGCCCGCGCCATTGTGTGTGTGTTCCATTGCTGACTGACATCACATGAGCTTCGCCAGCGCTCTGAGGTAGTGCCTCGCTCCTCGGCCTTTGCGCCTTAAGACAGGTGTGAAGCGCCTGATTTAGCGCTCCAATCACCTCCAGGGGCGATAAAAGTCAAGTTTGCAGTCGGAGGCGATAATTAGCGCCAGGCGCTAATCTTTGCGCCTGGCCGATAATTGCGGCCCAAATGGGGCGATACTGAATTTCTCCCCCTATATCTTCCTGGTCTTAATTACTACTACCTATACTTAGCCTGTATTGGTCTCATGATTTTCTTTGGTTTAATCTTGTTGAGACTTTCACCACACCACCTGTTATCTTAATTTATGGTCTTGACTGGCTTAATAATGCCTCAAGTTTCTGACATTAGCTTATACTAAGGATTTAGATATTACTTTTATTATTGGGGCACCAAAATGGATTAATTCAGTGTTACTGATGCATAATGTAAACATTTGATAACAATGCTCGTTCCATTTATTGTGCCTATATTTAAAATGCAGTCCTTTTCTTGTAGTTGTGGGGAGTAATGTTTTTCAAGTACAAGTAATCTGCCTGTAAATGTCTGAAATTTTGTTTGAAAGGGGAAATCCAGCTGTCTGAGAGGCTACAATTTCTTTCCAAATGACATGGAGGGCTCAAAAGCAAGGCAGTCTTTACTTAACATTTGTTTTGTTTAACTGCATCAGAATTAGGTTAGTAGCCAACACTAATATCAATGAAGTGCTGAAGGATAAGTGGAGTTGACAACCAGGAATGCAGAGACTGGCAGAGGACACGCAGAGCATATGCTGACTGCAGCCACAGGATGCTCTGCCCCAGGGTTATATACAAATATACAAAAAAGGACAGGAAAAGACCAAGGCCTAGAAATACATTTGCCCCTGAAAATGGGCACAGGGATTAGCAATGCTCTAGCAACCCGCGCCCATTCGGAGGAATGCAGGCAGCACGCGAACTTCAAGTTGCCTGCTCATTTCCATGATTGTTATGTTCAGCCCAGCGCTGAATGCGCTGTTGAGCAGCTGAACACTCAGCAGGGGGCCCAAGTTCGTGCAAGGCTAGCACCAATTAAAGCTAGCCTGCACTACTTAAAGGCAGTCTGCACCTCTTAAAGGGGAGTTGCACTCTGCCTGCAGCAGAACATTGAACTGGTTGAGGAAGACAGTGGAAGTGACTATTAACGATGGCACAACAGGGGAGAAAGCGTGCACCAAGATTCTCTGATGCACCACTGGTGGCCTTGATGCAGGAGATCAATAGGAGGAGAGAGGACCTCTTTCCACAGGGAGCCAGGGAGCCCTCCAGGCAACAGTGCAAATTGCAGTGGGAGCAGATGGCCACTGTGGTGAATGCCAGTAGTGTAGGCCCTAGGATGTGGACGCAGCGCAGGAAGAAGTTTAATGACCTCACATGAGTGGTCAAGGTCAGTGAATTCATCTTCAAATGCCATATCCCACCATCTGCACCACTAGTCATTACACTGCTCAATTCGCCACACCCCATCACTCACCTACCAACAATCTTTATCAATCACAACTCATACCTCACATTCACATGCTCCATCTCACCTTTACATACTTACCACTGCTGCAAGCCTCATCTGAGTGCTACAGTGGAAGCTCAGACTGCTCTCATGAAGGCTCAGCTTGCTGCCACACAAGCTCAGACTGCTGCCATCATGGCTGAGTTTACCAGTGTGGAAAGGGGCTTACAGGGTGTCACAGCAGTTCAGCAATCGGTCCTCCAAAAGATGGCTAGGAATGCTGAGGCGCCACCCCGGGGGAGTGGCAGTGGCTCCATGGAACACACACCTGCTGTCCTCTCTCAGGATGACAGCATTCGTCCTCCAACTACTACCACTCCACCAGTGTCCTTGCTTTTGCCTGTCAGCCAGACTGCTGCCGCCCATGCCAAGGTGGTGCAGTCTGCAGCCGGGCCTTCTAGGCCCAGAGGTGCTCGAGGTCATCCTGCAAGGCCATCTGCAGTCTCCCCCACTGAAAGTCAGCAGCCTTCCACCAGCCATGCTGCAGCCACTGCGGTAGCACTGCGTAGGAGCACTGGGCACATTGAAGACAGGCACTAAGGGAATGTACAAGGGTGATTAGATGACTTTGTTACGTTATATTGGATGGATAAAGTTGGATTGGAATTTTTCTTTTGTGGTGGCTTTTATTTCAGCATTGTGGCCAAGAGGACGCTGTGATGGTCAATAACAGAGGGAAGTTAAGGTGTGGGACTATTGTTGAATGGGAAATTGGGGTTGCGTTTACTCATACCGCAGTCGGATGAGTCGATCACGGACAGCCCGGGCAGAAAGTGGCTGTCTGGTATGTCTCCTCCCTTCCACTTCCTCCTCCTCCTCCTCATTATCCTCCTCCTCTTCTGCTTCCTCCTCCTCTTCCTCTTCCTCCTCCTCTTCCTCCTCCTCAGCTGGTCACCATATGCTGGGCGGCAAAGGCTGGGCCCTCATGATGGCGAGGTTATGGAGCAAGCAGCAGACCACGATGAATCTTGAGACATGTTTTGGTGGATATTGCAGGGCACCTCCAGAGCGGTCCAGGCAGTGGAAGTGTTGTTTAAGGATGCCAATGGTCTGCTCTACCAGATTCTGTGTGGCAGCATGGCTCTCATTGTATGCATGCTGCCCATGTGTGGTTGGGTTGCAGAGCGGAGTCATGAGCCAGGTGGTCAGCAGATAGCCCTCGTTGCCAAGTAGCCAGCCTGTGGTTTGTCTTGGTGGCTCAAAGCCTGAGGGAACAGCGGACTGGCGCAGAATGAAAGCACCATGACCGCTGCCAGGATACAAGGCATTCACCATCAGCATGTGCTGAGCATGGTCGCACACCAACTGCACCTTCAGCTAGTAATAACCTTTGCAGTTGCAGTACATCTCAGCATTTAGATGAAGTGCCTGCAAAGCCATGTGCATGCAGTCGATGGCGCCCTGCACCATGGTGAAGCCTGCTATCCTAGCAAAGCCACGTGCACTCTCCATCTGCTTCTCTCTGGTCAGAGAGAAGACAGTGAATTCTCTCTCCTGGCATAAAGAGCTTCTGTCACCTCTCTTATGTAGCATGGACGGTGAACTGCGAGATGTTACAGATGTCGTCTGCTCCAGCCTGGAAGGATCCAACGTGAAGAAATTCAGGGCCACAGTCAGCTTCACAGCCACTGGCAGTGCTGTCCTTGCCCTGGAGTGAGGCTCCTTTGTAAATCACAAACGCCTCACACATAGCTCCTGGCTCAGGTTGAGGTAAGAGAATCGCTCCCGGAAGACCTTAGTTGGGTAAGCCCTCCTGCTGAGAGCCCTTCTGCCCCTCCTCCTCCACCCTCTGTGAGCAGCTTGTCCTCTTCTTCACTGCCTCTGCTCCATTTCCCTGTCATGATACAGGCCAAGGGGGATGAAAACTAGAGCGCCCATGACTAGAGCAAGTGGTCTGACCTGAACCCTTGAAGTCAGAAGCAAGGCCTTCTCTACTTGCAGCACCACTCCCTGTCACTTCACCAACTTAAAACAACTCTAGAAAGCTCCAAACACTTTCACAAACTTACACAGAGCCAGTTTAACCTTAGAATAGTTGCTGGTCCCTTTAAATATCACTAGTAGGTGGTCCTTGCAGCTGCAGAATGCATGCTCAGCTGTGCAAGGTTACTTCCAGTGTTGAGGACGAAAATGGTAGCGTCGGCATCAAATCAGTGTTGAATGCTGATTGACGTCACGGTCTGCCTACTCGACATACTTCTGGTGCATGCTCCCAGCGCCAACGCTAACACACTCACCAAGATGGCGTCAGGCACGGCCGGAACCAGAATTTTGTACGCAATCATATTTTTAGCCCCAAGTCTATCAGGTGTGTCCCATCCCAACATGGTGTAACCCATACACACACCATCAACCCCATCTCACTTGAGCCCCCGCCCCCCGCCACTCCCTGCAGTCACACAAAAAAATAGAGAAAAAGTCTTAGGCCAATTAAGAAAAAAAGACAACATTTTTTTATACAGCCTCCGAAGGCAATCAAGCAAGCTCCAGGAGACCATGATGACTTTTTTTTATTTTTTCAAGGGATGTGGGCATCGCTGGCAAGGCCAGCATTTATTGCCCATCCCCAATTGCCCATGAGAAGGTGGAGGTGAACCGCCTTCTTAAACCGCTGGAGTCCGTGTGGTGAACGTACTCCCACAGTGCTGTTAGATAGGGAGTTCCAGGATTTTGACCCAGCGACGATGAAGGAAAAGCGATATATGTCCAAGTCAGGATGGTGTTTGACTTGGAGGGGAACTTGGAAATGGTGGTGTTCCCATGTGCCTGCTGCCCTTGTCCTTCTAAGTGGTAGAGGTCATGGGTTTGGGAGGTGCTGTCGAAGAAGCCTTGGTGAGTTGCTGCAGTGCATCTTGTAGATGGTACACACTGCAGACACGGTGCGCCGGTGGTGGAGCTTTTGAATGTTTAAGCTGGTGGGTGGGGTGCCAATCAAGCGGGTGCTTTGTCCTGGATTGTGTCGAGCTTCTGAGTGTTGTTGGAGCTGCACTCATCCAGGCAAGTAGAGAGTATTCCATCACACTCCTGGCTTATTGGGATAGGACACTGCCCTGAGGAACTCCTGCAGCGATGTCCTGGGGCTGAGATGATTGACCTCCAACAACCACAACCATTTTCCTTTGTGCTAGATATGACTCCAGCCAGTGGAGAGTTTGCCCCCTGATTCCCATTGACATCAATTTTACTAGGGCCCCTTGATGCCACACTCAGTCAAATGCTGCCTTGATGTCAAGGGCAGTCACTCTCATCTCACCTCTGGAATTCAGCTCTTTTGTCCATGTTTGGGCCAAGGCTGTAATGAGGTCTGGAGCTGAGTGGCCCTGGCAGAACCCAAACTGAGCATCGGTGAGCAGGTTATTGGTGAGTAAATGCTGCTTGAAGCATAGTCGACGACACCTTCCATCACTTTGCTGATGATTGAGAGTAGACTGATGGGACGGTAATTGGCTGTATTCGATTTGTGGACAGGGCATAACTGGGGAATTTTCCACTTTGTCGGGTATATGCCAGCATTGTACTGGAACAGCTTAACTAGAGGCGCGGCTAATTCTGGAGCATAAGTCTTCAGCTCTACAGCTGGGATGTTGTCGGGGCCTGTAGCCTTTGCTGTATCCAGTGCACTCAGCCATTTCTTGATATCATGTGGAGTGAATTGAATTGGCTGAAGACTGGCTTCTGTGATGGTGGGGACCTCAGGAGGAGGCCCTGGCATCACTGGCATCACTGGTCCCCATTACCGCAACAGCCTTCTATAACTCTTCCACTCGCAGAAACTTGTTCAGCTCCCTTTCGAATGCTTACACCACACATTGACAATCTAGCTATCTTGGCTCTCAAAGGAACAATGCTAAGTAGGAAGAATGTCACTGTTATCTACCATCTGTTAGGATGGAAACTGCAGACACAGTCAACTATTAATACTGCTCTCCCACTGGCTGTTAAAGTAATAACCATGTTGAACATCTATCCAACAGGGTTTTTCTGGTGTCCATCAAGAAATATCTCAGGTCTGAACCAACTTGCAGTCCGCTGTGCCATCAAGGATATGGCTAATGCCTTCTTTTAACATTCAGCCAGCCACATGCAATTCTTTTTACATTAGCAGGAAATGCAAAGGCAGTTTTTCCATAGTGGTGGCTTGTTCACGATACAAACTGTTGATTGACTGTCACCTCTGTACTCCTGTGAATTTTGCCATGGCAAAAAGGGATATTTTTTCATAAATGTTCGAAAGGTATGAGATGATCGCATGGAAATCATGGATGTGAATCCTAGATATCTGGCAAATTCGTATGATTGTTTTATCCTGTGATTTCAGCCCCGATCTTATGAGGCTTTGCAGATGGCATGGAGCTTCCCTTGTAGTAGGCATGAATTGGGTGCCTGAACCAGAAAGAGGATATACTGCAGGCCGTGGAAGTCTTATTTCCACTAAATATTTATTTAAAGCAGATCCTACGCTGAATTTCACAACTTCAGGCAAAGCTCTGTCCCCATCATGCACCTTGCCCATATAAGTCTGGGACCTGACTACTCAAATAGATTTCTTGAAGAGAAAATATTGTTCCTCAGTTATTACAAGTATTATGATTTCCAATTTGATTTTGATGCATTTTGCTCGATGCATTAGTTGGTTTTGCTGGGTAGTTCCAATGGTTTTGTATTTTATTTAATACTCTCTTTCATTATTCTTGGTTGCTGCTATTATTGATATGACGACAGACAAGGTGGTAGGGATGGGTTTACCTTTGGTGCTTATAATTGCACTGCATGATTCAGATGAGGTAGGAGTTCATGAGGGACAAACAAATGCAGGTGTAAAGATAAATGAGGTTCTCATTTGCTCTTATGATAGTACTTTTATAATATAGTGTCAGCTATGGCTCAGTGGGTAGCACTCTCGCCTCTGAGTCAGAAGATTGTGGGTTAAAGTTCCACTCCAGGGACTTGAGCACAAAAATCTAGGCTGACACTCCAGTGCAGTGCTGAGGGAGTGCTGCACTGTTGGAGGTGCCATCTTTCGGATGAGACGTTAAACCGAGGCCCTGTTTGCTCTCTCAAGTGGACGTAAAAGATCCCATGGCACTATTTTGAAGAGGAGCAGGGGAGTTATCCCCGGTGTCCTGGCCAGTATTTATCCCTCAATCAACAGAACAAAAACAGATTATCTGGTCATTATCACATCACTGTTTGTGGGAGCTTGCTGTGTGCAAATTGGCTGCTGCGTTTCCTACATTACAACAGTGACTACATTCCAAAAGTACTTCATTGGCTGTAAAGCACTTTGAGAAGTCTGTTGGTCATGAAAGGTGCTATATAAATACAAGTCTTTCTTTTTTTCTTTACACTAGTAGTACAAAGATCAACTTCAACTTGATTCAAGAAACACCAGTTGTTAATTTTTGAATTGTTCTTTGAAAACTGCACTTGCATCTTCCCCCCATCATTCTGCCTCCTCACTGTAATTCAATATTTTCTTAATTACTGTGACATTAAGTTTACTGTTAGTTATCAGTCCAGAGTAGAAACTTCAAAGTGGTGATGCATTGCCTGCATGAAAACATATTTTAAACTTAAGTACTGGAGACATTTGCTCTAATTCTCAAGCTCCAAGATTTTTCAACCTGGATGCTGAAAACTAGTCTGGTGGAGGGTGACATACACAGGGGACTCAGAATTAATACAAATCAATGAATGTGCTGTATCCGTACCAGCTATCTACAATTGGTATAAGTATAGACCTAATCTTTGTTACATCCATATGCTTAAGATGTAAAGTATATGCCATGCAGAGTTTTACCTTTTGTTTTCAAGGATTAATGATCCACCCACAATTTTAATCTTTCTACACTGTATGCGTTTTAGTGATGAAGCACAATGGTGAAGTACAGTGACATAAGTATTAATTATATAAGTGAAATTGTCACCATTGTGTGTTGCTCCAACCCACGCAATCACTTTTAGTACAGTTCCCCATTACACTTATCACATTCCACAAGAAGCAGTCCTTGATGGATCTACTCTCATGTGTCACTCATGTAATGACATTGTCGTGATGAGTGGGTGCATTTTTTCCACCAGCCAATTTGCCTGCTTTCTAAATCATCTCCAGCTTTCAAAGTGAAAGCACTATCTATATTCATTTCATCACATTATGTCCTTGGGACCTGATACAATTTTTTTTAATGATTTTCTCTAATAACCACTTTGAATAGGCCAAATTAGAGATTTTTTGGTTTAAAAGTAAATCCAGCTGACATGTCAGAAAGATTTACAATTATCTAAAGAAGAGAAAACCTGTGTCTTTCTGACTCATCTGATACTCTGTACACCTCGGCTTTAATCATCACCCCCCGATGCAGCCGGCCGCCCGATGCACGCCTCCTGCAGCTGTCGGTGCTTTCGCCCGGCGCTGCTGCAGGGGGCGGAAGTCAATTTCGGGTCTGGGGTGCTACCGGGGCGATGCACATGGCGATGACATCACGATCTCCAGGCGAAGGAGATCGAGGCACAACGCCGTAGCGCCGCCGCAAAACTCCCACTGAATATGGCGGGAGTCGATGTCAGCGCCGTGCCCGGTCGCAAAGCCATTTGCGTCCCGTTAGTGCCCCCCGCCCCCGGGAGGCACAAAGGCACCCAATTTCGCCCCCATGGTCTCTTTTCATGACAATGCATTTTGAATTTTGATCTTTATATGCTACATACTGTATTTCCTAGTGACATGATATAGAGTGACAAAAATATTAATTATATATAATGAAATGTCCCCACTGCAGCCTATACTTGTGTATATGATAGATTTTCAGTCATTCATAGTTGATGGGTGGAAAATCTAGCCCTATGAAGATTAAATTTATACTTGTGCCTGTCTCAGGTGATATTGATGCAGCACTTTTGTAATCCTTCATATTTTTAGTTTCTAGCCTTTTAGTTAGAAATTTTGGGGCCTGAATTGGAACAATTTAGATTGTGTCTTGATTTGAATATGAGGCTATTTTGTGAAACTTCTGTTAAGCTTGATATTGGAGAAGTAATAGTGTTAATAACAAAAAGATTACATGAGGAATGATTAATTCAGGAGCTTTCTCCCTCCCTTTATTAAACACCTCAAATGTTTCTGTGCCGATTCATACTGGGCTGTTTAAAGGCCCAGATGAAATGACTCGTTGGCACTTTCAGTCTTTTGCTGCTGCATAATACATATTTCACAATATATTATTTATGAGTCAACATGTGGAAGACCTTGAAATAAAATACACCTTTTAGTGTAAAAAGCAAAATAATGCAAACACTGCAAATCTGAAATAAAAACAGAAAAAGCTGGAAACACAGTTGACGTCCATGCTGAGAACAGTCGACATTTTAGGTGCAGACCCTTCTTCGGAATTTAAAAATAAAAGATGAACAGGCATCCTCATACAATCAGCAAAACAGGGGTGGGGGGGGGGGCAGAATATACATATATATATAAACAAACAGACAAACAAAGAGAGAGGATGCATCAGTGGAATGATATAATAGATCATCTCAGTAATAGACAGAAGTACTGAAGAAATAAAAGGCATTAGAGAAGCAAAGGCCATATAAGCAGCTAAGCAATGGGGTATGGTAGCCCAGTGGGTATGTTACTGGACTATTAATCCGGAGACCTGAGTTCATAATCCCACCACGGCAGCTGGGGAATTTAAATTCAAATAATCAAATAAATCTGGAATGAAAGGCTTGTATCAGTAATGGAGACCATGAAACTACTGGATTGTCATAAAAACCCATCTGGTTCACTGATGTCCTTTAGGGAAGGAAACCTGCCGTCCTTATCTGGTCTGGCCTGTATGTGACTCCAGACCCACAGCAATGTGGTTGACTCTTAACTGCCCTCAGAAATGGCCTAGCAAGCCACTCAGTTGTATAAGGTGGCTCACCATCACCTTCTCGAGGGCAATTAGGGATGGGCAATAAATGCTGGCATTTCCAGCGACGCCCACATCCCATGAATGAATTTTAAAAAATTGTGAGGTCTGACAAAAATGTGAGAAAATGAGAAAGTTGAAAAATATAGAAAATCTGTGGAGTGGGGTCAGGAATGATATTAAAACATGTTTGAGTTTAAATTAAATTTGAAATTTATACAGATTTTTTGGTATACCTAAGGATTGTTATTCTTTATGGAGGACTTGGAGAGATCAAAACCAAAGACTACAACTGTACATCTTTAGCACTGTTACTCCTAATCCAAATATATTAAGTCATTTTATAAAGTAGCAAACACATTTTATGTAAGCTTAAACAAATGGGCCGGATTTTGCCTACCTGGGCGGGTCCAGTGCGGCTGGTGTCCGTGGCGGGTCACAACCCTGCTGATGGCTCCATCCCACTGTTGAAAGTGAACTTACTGTAATAGGGCCTATTAAGCCCGTCTAGTGCGTTACCCGGCCCAATTAGATGGAGTGGGTCTGGTGACATCATTCATGACGCGTTTTCAGCCGGGATCCTTAAAGGGACCATGCCACATTGCATTTGAAGTTTTATCTAACATAGTGCTGTCAGTGCACTGCATCATTGTAGTGCTGCAAACACTGACAATGACTGCACAGAGGCAGAGGGCTGCACCCAAGTTCTCCGATGACTCCCTCCATATGCTTATGGAGGGAGTCAGAGCATGCAGGGAGGTCCTCTTCCCTTCCGATGGGCGGAAGAGACCTCCCCAGGAGACCAAGACAGCCTGGTTGCAGATTGCAGTGGAGATCACAAGCAGGGATGTGGTCAGGAGGACCTGGGTGCAGTGCCGCAAACGTTTCAATGATCTCATTAGATCAGGAAACGTTAGTACAAAGCCACACTCAACTGCATCCTGCTGTGCCTCTCATCACATCCCCATCACTCTGCCTACCCTACCCTACTCCTGCACATCCTTACTCACACCAACATACCTTGCTCGTCCACCCATCCCTCTCTCTCTAGCTACATTATCACATCCCCATCTCACTAGCCACCCCTCACACTCACCCTCATCCTAGTGCGATCTTACCAACTAACAACACACAAGGGTAGCCACTTGGGTGTTTTATGCAATGTTTATGTAAAGTTTCTGTTAATGTGGTGTCAAACATAAAAATCTTTACTTTCAACACTTTGTGTTCTTGGACAGATTTGTGTGCACCTTTGGAAGTGGCTTAGTGAGTTGCAGTGAATGGTGAGACATAACGGTACCCCTCGCAATGGTGATAAGTGTGAAGGGAATGGCTTGGGCATTGTACGGATGCTTTATGGTGTTGGTGTGGGTTGGTGCCAACCTGGCACATCATGTGTCAGCCATATGGGTGTACAGCGTAAAGTTAACTAAATCTGGCCATGATGAGGCCATCCCTGGCCTCCCGGGTAGTAATGTGGTCAGGTGCTGATGCCCTGTGTCCTGTGCAGCATCAGGTGATCGCAGAGAATGTTGGTGTTGTTGTTGGTGCTGCTGGTGTGCCTGGTGTTTCTGGTGTTGGGGCTGATCGTGGTCCGATTCTGAGGACCAAGGTAAGACAGTATAAATGGCACCCATGTTGATGGAATAGATGGCAGGTGAAGAACAGATGACAGAAGCATTCTGTCAATGGTGAGAGAGTTCTTCCAATGAGGTGACACTGGATGGAGACTTTGCTGGAAAGACTTGCAGCCTGCAGAAACTGTGCTGGAAATGGACTGAGCAACAGCTTCTGCCTGAGGAAAGTGATCATCTGTCAGGTGGGAGCTTTCACTGTGCATTTCATACTGTCAAATAATCAGCTGGAGCAATGGCCACGGAACTCCCGCCTCAGGTTGACAGACGTGGTTCCCGAGCTGCGTGGATCTTGCAGGGAAATTTAAAAAGTTAGTGAAAAAAAGCTCTTAAGTGGCGTAAACTACCTGATAATCATCTCAATTGGGTCCCCCGTTGCTGCTAGTTGGATCGGCTCCGCGATGACAGACGCGCCAGGGGGAAAGGCTCGTGGGAGCAAGATGACAGCGGGTTCCTGACCCCCTGTCAAAAATAACAACTTTCCCACCACCGATCGTGCTCACTACCACCCCAGAAAATTCCGGCCGTAATTTAACTCTCTGGAAAGCAGGTTTCCAAGCTTGAAAGGTTTGATTCTAATAGTGAATGCCAGACCAGAATGCATGTGCTTTGCAGAACACGTTGTGAACCATGCCTGCACATCTTCACGAGTTAGAACAACCCAGCACTGTCCAACCTAGAGTTCAGCACACCACAGCCATTTTCTTCAAGTTTTGAAGTGGTTTTAAATGTTTTAATTTAGGTCATTTCTACCAGCGCGGATTGCAATTAATCTACAAATCAATTCACCATAACAAGGGATGAAAAGAATACATTTGAAATAGTAACGAAACCGTAATGGATCTCTGGTATTTTTTCATCTTGGAAAAGAGAAAAAGGAGAGAATAGATGAATTCCTGTAAAACTAATTTATACGGTCAAAGCCTTAAAAGTTGTGATGAAGTTAAGACGTGTTGTCCCATTCACTGACAGAAGAAACATATGAATTCGAGCAATGGATGCAAGACATTTCAGTGTTTATCCTAGATTACCTACATTATCTTTAGGATTTCCACAAATTAACAACAAATAAGCTCACCATTAACTCAATTAACTTCTTCAAATGTAATGTCACTTACACCATTTCCTTATCCTCTTAATTTCATAAACTGTTGAAAATATCTAATAACTAAACAGTAATAACTGGAGTACCAATTGACCACCCAATTCCAATCCCAATGGATCTTTTTCTCTTGGACCTAGAGTAAGTTATCAGGCCTTATGAAGTAGACCCCCCACCGGCCCCCACCCTTTCAATCAAAACATAGATACTAAGGGGGAAAAATTAGGTCGCGCCCCATTTGGGGCGCAAATATCGTCTGGACGCAAATATTAGCGCCTGGCACTAATTATCGGCACTGACTGGAAACTTCACTTTTACCGCCCCGGGAGGTGAGTGGAGCGCTAAATCAGGCGCTGCACACCTGTCTTAAGGCGCAAAGGCCAAGGAGTGAGGCGCTAACTCAGAGCGCTGGCGAAGCTCATGTAATGTCAGTCAGCAATGGAACACACACACAATGGCACGGGCCAGTTCTTAAAGGGAATGGTTAATCTTGCTTTCCATCCACATCCTGTTCATTGCAGCCTTGAATCTCGGCCTGGAGAGACTTGCACATCAAATGTGCTGGAAAGAACAATGGAGAGTACCAGGCAAAGAGCTCAGAGTGCAGCTCCCACAGTCTCTGCTAAATCGATACAAGGAATGGCAAATCAAAATGAACCTGCAAAGTGCTGCTCAGTACCCAAAACTCCTTCACACAACGTTGAATCTCTCCAGAAGTCTCTCCCTCTCTCTCTCAGAATGCGTAGTTCAAAAATGCCACCAACAATAAAAGACAGGAAGAGGCCCCCTTTAAATAGCGCCCCCCCCAGCCCCACAGCGATTGATAGCGTTCCAGTCTTCTGGTCGTTGGATGCGCCAGGCGGTAAGGCAGGGGGCGCCACTCCATTTCCGCTCCAGGGTGCCACAAGGGCGTTGCACCATGGAATGACGTCACAATCTGCGCGCGCAGGTGGTCGCAGCGGTAAAGTTTAGCGCCGCCGCACAATCTCTAGTTAAGTTCCCGAGCGGCGCAAACATCGCTGCGCCCGGGCGTTAGCGGCTTTGCGCCCCATTAGCGCCCTCTTAAGGCGCTAACGGGAGGCGCAACCAACTGAATTTTTACCCCTAAAACTTTACAATAGATTTTCCTGGCCTTGTTCCCGGAAAATGTAATCTCCCCAGGCACAAAAGTCAGGAAAAAGGGGCAGAGGCCCAACAAAACGTTATCCTGGGATTTTTGGGGCTTCCGCAGGGCAAGGGGAAAGCACTGGGTCTGTGGTTGCACTCGGTGTTGGCCCAGCACTAAGATGCTAATGAGGCAGGTGCGGGGCATTCCTGGCCTCCTGATTCATTTCCTGGGTGCCGCAACAAATGGTACACAGGGAAACATGGTACAGTGGCCTTCTACTGGTACCCTGTTAACTGGAGGGATCAAGATAGGATGAAGACAGACAAGTAGCTGTCCTTCTTTAATTTGTACCTCCCCGCAGATGTTTTAAGGCAACCAGGACCTTCTGGTTGCTGATGTCAACACACACTTGCAGGCCTGAGAGACACCCAAATGTTGTGTCCTTTCTACTAACACTAGGCTTGCCAGGGGGTGGACCTGTCCTGAGGGTGTACCTGGGCCATGTTAATGACCAGCACAAGATATATTGGCAGTCCTTTCCAGTGCCAGGGCAGTGAGGACTCAGGAAAACTGACCTGAAAAAGTTGATTAAAACTTATCATAATTTAGTTGTACTTCCAAAGATAAAAAAAACTTTTGTTTAATGTTTCTGATCAATTTCCCCAAACGGCACACACATTATTTGTATAAAAGCAGCAGTATTTGGTGATATAACAACAGAAAATGCTGGAAACGCTCAACAGGTCAGGCAGCATCCGTGGAGAGAGAAAAACAGAGTTAACGTTTCAGGTCAATGACCCTTCGTCAGAACTGGAAAAAGTTAGAGATGTAACAAATTTTTTAGCAAGTGTAGGGGCAGGGAAAGGGAGGAGGGGAGGAAAGAACAAAAGGGAAAGTCTGTGATAGGATGGAAGACAGGATAGATTAAAAGACAAAAGGGATGATGGTGCAAGGCAAAAGGAGATGGTAACGGGACAAGTTAAGAAACAAAAGATGACTCTAAATGAGGTGTAAGTGGCAATGGCAGAATCATCAACAGCTGCCACGTGAAAAAATAACTAAATAAAAGTAAAAATTATAGGAGCCCAGGTTATGGTCTGGAATTGTTGAACTCGATGTTGAGTCCAGAAGGCTGTAAAGTGCCTAATTGGAAGATGAGGTGCTGTTCCTTGAGCTTATGTTGGAACAGTGTAAGAGGCCGTGGACGGAGAGATTAGAGTGGGAGTGGAGCGGAGAATTAAAGTGACAGGCGACCGGAAGCTTGGGGTCACGCTTACGGACTGAATGGAGGTGTTCCGCAAAGCGGTCACCCAATCTGCGTTTGGTCTTCCCAGTGTAGAGGAGACCACATCGTGAGCAGCAAATACAGTATACTAAATTGCAAGAAGTACAAGTAAATCGCTGTTTCACCTGGAAGGAGTGTTTGGGACCCTGGACAGTGGGAAGGGAGGAGGTAAAAGTTCTGACGAAGGGCCACAGACCTGAAATGTTAACTCTGTTTTTCTCTCTCCACAGATGCTGCCTGGCCTGCTCAGTGTTTCCAGCATTTTCTGTTGTTGTTTCAGATTTCCAGCATCCGCAGTATTTTGCTATAGTATTTGGTGATATATTTGGAAGATTGAAGCCGTTGTCTTCAGTCCCATCCACAAACTCCATTCCCTAGCTACCGACTCAATCCCTCTTCCTAGCCACTGTCTGAGGCGGAACCAGACAGTTCGCAAACTTGTCGTTCTCTTGGTGTCCCACAAGGATCTGTGTTGGGGCCCCAACTATTCACCGTATTTATTAATGACTTGGATGATGGGATAGAAAGCTACATATCCAAGTTTGCTAATGACATAAAGAGAGGCAGCATTGCCAGCAGTGTAGATGGAAGCATAAAATTACAAAGGGATATCGACAGATTAAGTGAATGAGCAAAACTATGGCAAATGGATTTCAATGTAGGCAAATGTGAAGTCATCCACTTCGGACCTAAAAGGGATAGAACAGATTACTTTCTAAATGGTGAAAAGTTAGACACAGTGGAGGTCCAAAGAGACTTGGGGCTCCAGGTACAGGAAACTCTTTATTAACCGGCACCCAAATATCCGGAAATCTCTCTTAACCGGCAAAATTCTTGAGTAGGTAACCGGGGTTTTCCTTCATCTCTCGTTTAAAACTAACTTTAAAAAAAACCCCGAGGCGTTTGCCTTGTATCGGAGCGTGTAGATTGGGAGGGGAATGTGCAGCCCGGGTAGGCAGCGGACACGACAGATGGTCAGCTGGCGGTCCCCGGGGAGACGGAGCTCTGAATGCAGGCGCATGTCAATGTATACGGGGCTCTCGTACGTTGGGAGATATAACTCTCCGTTATCCGGACTTTTTGATTAACCGGCCCCACGCCGGTCCCGTCGGTGCCGGTTAATAAAGAGTTTCCTGTACATAGATCATTAAAATGTCATGAACAGGTACAGAAAATAATCAAAAAGGCTATTTGAATGCTGGCCTTTATATCTAGAGGACTAGAATACAAGGGGGCAGAAGTTATGCTACAGCTATACAAAGCCCTGGTTAGGCCACAGCTGGAGTACTGTGAGCAGTTCTGGGCACCACACCTTAGATAGGATATATTGGCCTTGGAGGGAGTGCGGCATAGATTTACCAGAATGATACCCGGACTCCAAGGGTTAAATTACAAGGCGAGATTACACAAACTAGGGTTGTATTCCTTGGAATTTAGAAGGTTAAGGGTTGATTGAAGTTTCCAAGATATTAAGGGGAACTGATAGGGTAGATAGAGAGAAACTATTTCCGCTGGTTGAGGAGTCTAGGACTAGGGGGCATAGTCTAAAAATTAGAGCCAGACCTTACAGGAGTGAAATTAGGAAACACTTCTACACACAAAGGGTGGCAAAAGTTTGGAACTCTCTTCCACAAATGGCAATTGATGCTAGATCAATTGTTAATTTTGAGATTGATAGATTTTTGTTAACCAATGGTATTAAGGGATATGGGGCAAAGGGGGGTATATGGGGTTAGGTCGCAGATCAGCCATGATCTCATTGAATGGTGGAACAGGCTTGAGGGGCTAAATGGCCTACTCCTGTTCATATGTTCCTATTTGACCCTGAGTTGAGCTTCTGACCCTATATCCTCTCCATCACCAAGACCGCCTACTTCCATCTCCATAACATCGTCCGTCTCCGCCACTGCCTCAGTTTATCTGCTGCTGAAACCCGCATCCATGCCTTTGTTATCTCTAGACTCGACTATTCCAATGCTCTCTTGGCTGGCCTCCCACCTTGCACCCTCCGTAAACTTGAGTTCATCCAAAACTCTGTTGTTCGTATTCTAACTCGCACCAATTCCCATTCTTTGTGTTCGCTGACCTACATTGGCTCCCAGTCCAGCAATGCTTCAATTTTAAAATTCTCATCCTTTTTTTCAAATCCCTCCATGGCCTCGCTCCTCCCTATTTCTGTATCCTCCTCTAACCCTCCAATCCTCCGAGATCTCTGCACGTCTCCAATTCTGGCCTCTTACACATCCCCAATTTTCATCGCTCCACCATTGGCAGATGTGCCTTCAGCTGCCAGGCCCTGAGCTCTGGAATTCCCTCCCTGAACCTCTCCGCCTCTCTACCTCTCTTTCCTCCTTTAAGATGTTCCTTAAAACCTACCTCTTTGAATAACCTTTTGCTCACCTGCCCTAATATCTCCTGTGACATGATCGCCGGAATTTTCTCCACAGAGGCGGGTTGGGGACGGGGGGTTCGAGGCGGGCGGGAAACCCGGGAGTGAATGTGAATCGTCGGATTCCCGCCTGCAGCCAGCCAGCTTGAGAGGGGGGATCGGGGATCATGGCGGGGGGGTGCGGGAATCGTGGATTGTGGGAGGGGGATCGTGGATCGTGTGGGGGGGCATCGGCCAGGGATCGGGGGGGGGGTGGGGCGGACAATCGGCAGAGAGGCCGGAGGACCGAGGCCGGCCTCATCATCATCGTTGAGTTGGGAGGCCTGGGGTGGGGGGTGGGGGGGGGGGTGGGTGGCCTCATGGTGGGGTGGGTTAGGTAGGGACCCTGGATCCAGGAGGTAGGTATAAATCCACTTACCTCCTGGATCCAGCAGTTCCCACCCTGGTTTAACTGCCAGGTTTCAGGAATTGTGTGAAACTCGTCCACAGGCAGTTAAATTCAAAATGGTCGGGGAAAAAGAGGCTTCCAGCCTCATTACAATATTTAAATTGAGTTAACGCCCCCTGGGAGCGGGTTGGCTGCCCGCCCCATCCCACCTCCGGCAAAACCGGAAGTGGGCGGGTTGGCGGCAGGATCAGGCCAGGAATCCCATTTTTAACAATTTAACTGCCCTCATGCTCCAAACACACCCACTTTTTTATGGCAAAATTCCGGCCAATATCTTTTATGTCCATCTCAACCACAGAATCAGGCAGTCTTCATCTAAATAGATTTCCTAGTTTAAGCTAGAAGACCATGGCAATAATACATAGGCCTCAGCTTCATTTCCATTACTGACTTACAAAATGTTGCAAAAGAATACATTTTCAGAAACATGGAGTATATCAAAGGAAATGGCAGGTGGAGTTGATTTATATTAATTTTACATAAGTCACAATGTTAACTCAAAAAGGGTTTCTGTCACTTTAAATCAATTATCATTTCAGTCTGTTTTCGGGAGTTGGTACAACGCAACAATTTAAAAAGATACTGGAGGAGGCTTTATCCACTTATTAAACTGGAAATTCTAAAGGGGTAGCATTCTCCTTACATTAGGATCTGGAAAGTTATAAATAATTCCAGAGGATAAATGAAGATTGTGGAGCTGCATTCCTGTGCATTCCATCTCAATTTAATTACAGTGTTTTGCTCTTTTCAGTAACATATGACATTCACTCTATGTAGCTGAAGGCTCTCAGTGCTGCATCTATTAGATGGCACAGAAGTAATTGTCTGATATATTTATAGAATCCATTTACTACCAGTAAGTGCTTTGTCTGACAGTAGAAAGTATGTAAACAAAGGTTCGCTCCATGCATTTTCTGAGTGTGTGTCAAACATTCAAATGCATGTGTTACTTCCTTTCAGACAAGTGGGACTCGAGTGGTACCACCAACTAATTTATTTTATTTTTGTGGAGATAATTAATCCTTTTCGCCCCCACTCCAGTCTTATGCATCCAATAAAGGTATTATTAATTAAGGGTTTTGAGGTTTTCCCTCAGCAGGGCAACATGTGATTGTAGATATTTTTAAGAATTGTGTTTTCTTCATAGACAAATAATTAATTTCTATTTTGATTGTTATTAAAATGAAGGCAGAAATCCTTTCACGTTATGCCACGCTTTTTCAGTTAAACAGATGGCAAATTATTATCTGTCATGCGAATGGGGATGTACCCAGTGGTATCTTCGAGAAACATAAAGGGACGGTGCCCACACATACAATTAGAAGCACAGAGGAGAGCTTTTCAGTTGCTGAATCACCACGAGGCAATGAACAACCAGGCAACTTATAGAACAATGATATCTCCTCAACTCAGCAATGAGTGGCAGATTGCTACATTTTGCTCACAGCACAGGACTGTCGAGAATAACTGAAACAGTCTGACCGGCGTGATAAATATGCTTATCTTTTTCAACATATCCAATTTACAGGATGCTTGTTAAAACTGTGATGCTGGATATGTCAAAGTATATAATTAGAGCAACATTAAAATATCTTGTTATCTTAGCCGACAGAGTGAGAAGCAGAAAGGTAACAGCTGAAATCGCCCAAGCTGGTACTGTAGTGACACAATTGGAAAAGCATTTTAAAAGATGAAGGATTGTGTATTTTCTCCAGTCTTTAATATTAATAATGCAGTTTTTGTATATATTTTAAAATTGTGATTTTGTTAGGTGAAGCTTCAATATAAAAGTTGTACTTTTGAAACTTTTAAAAGACAGCGTTATGACACTTGTCACTATGCCATCATCTTGCACTCCCCATATTAGCCCATTTGAGGATAGTCAGTAATTTACTATCATCAAAACATTCTTGATGATAGTAAATCACAAACTACCCTCAAATGTCCTCAACACCATCAGCATCTGCTGAAGGACTTACTGTGCATTGCAGAGATAACAGATGCGATATGAAGGGAACATTAGCCATTATATCACATCTGTCACTTGGCATACTTGCTAGTCAGCCTGCAGTGTGCAGTTCTGTAGATTTTGCTCTGATCAATTATGACAACAACTTGCATTATATAGCACATATGATGCAACAAACATCCCAAGGTGCTGCACAGAGAAGAGAGCAAACACCAAGTTGTAAGAGAGATGATTGAAAGCACAATTGAAAAAATAGATGCACCCTACAATACAACCTAACTTATTAGGACCCATTGGTATCTTTAATTCCAGCCCAGGGCATTAAAGAACATAGACTGCAACTTCCACAGACCCTTGTGAGGTGGCGGAGGTGCAGTAGAGAGGGACTACCGCCTGCTGCTTTGGAGTGCCATTGACCCTGTGCAAAATCCCAAGGAAGGAGGTAATTTAAATATTATGGGTAGGTGCCTCATGCTTGCATCAGTGCAGGAGAGGCACCCACCCGACTGAAGTGATGGGTGCTGCTCTAATAGGGGGCACTGGTGATTTGAATCAGGCCAAAGACAAAGCTGGCAAAAAAAAATTTTTTTTATTTCCATCAACCATCAGAACATTAGTAGAATGATAATCTATCCCTCAGGGATCGATTCCTCTTATCTTTCTGGGTCCTTATGGGTTATAGATAGTCCCTGAGTTTTCAATTTCTGCCATCTGTGAATTATTTTCAAGAGATTGGTTTATTATTAATGACTAAGTATACCATCATAGAATCATAAAAACTTACAGCACAAAAGGAAGCCATTCGGCCCACCGTGCCCATGCTGGCTCTTTGAAAGAGTCATCATACCTAGTCCCACACCCCTGCTTTTTGTCCATAACCCTGTAAGTTCTTCATCCTCAATTACCTTCCAACTCCTTTTAAAATTATTTACAGAATCAGCTTCCACCACCTTTTCAGGCAGAGCGTTCTGGATCCCAACAACTCTCTGAGTGAAAACAATTCTCCTCATCTCCCCTCTAGGGCTAGAAATTGGATAAGGCCCACAAACGCGCGGGCTTCGCACAGCGCTATGTGCCGGTTCAAAGTGGTGCAGGCAGCAGGCAAAATTCGTGTTGCCATGAATGCAACTTGTGCTGTTAAGTAGAATGATTATGAATACAGCAGGAAGCGCTGATCTCAGCGCTAAACTTGCTGCTGATTGTCTTAGCGCTGAACAGGGGGGCAAATATCAGGTGCAGTCTACTGGCCAATAAAGGGGCGGTGCTTTGTTGCAGAAGCTCCTCGTTGTCATTGTGGACAGAGCCATGGCCCAACAGTCAAGGGAAAGGGCAAGGAGATTTTCGAATGCGGCACTGGAGGCCTTAGTCCGGGGGTACAAAGACGCTGTCATGTCCTCTACCCATAGGGGGGCTGAGGCCTTCAAGGCTCAACACCAGAAGGCTGTGGGAGGAGATCGCTCAAGCCGTCACTGCGACGAGTGTTGTCCCCAGGACCTGGATCCAGTGCCGCAAAAATTTAATGACCTCACACGAGTAGTCAAGGTGAGTGAATGCATCATCAAAAGCCATATCCCACCATCTGCACCACAAGCCTCACACACTGCTCAATGCACCATACCCCCATCACTCACCTACCAACAATCTCGAGCTATCAGCACTCATATCTCACAATCATAGCTTCACTTCACCCTCACACACTGCTGCAAGACTCATTTTTCATACATGATATGCAGAAACTACTGCCTTCATCAAATAGCTACCATCAGCATTTTTATAAACAACCAACATAAATCTAAAAGGATATGTAGAAGCGTAGGCACCATTTAGAAGCCTATGAACATTGAAAACTCCATTCACTGATCAGCTGTCTTTCTCCTCACAGTACATATGTGAATAGACAAAGCGGATAAGCACAAACAAACTCAATTGGCCATGAATGCAACTTGCGCTGTTAAGCAGGATGATTATGAATACAGTCTTTCTTATGAATCTACTAATTAATGTCTGCTTCCATTCAGAATTAAAGCTGTCGTATTGCCAAAGCCTGGTGCTTTGTTCTTCTTCACTCTTAAGTGATATTTCTGTCCACATGGTCAGATTTTTCCGTTGTATTTTAAATTGTGTTGAAGAAACTTAGGAGGTTTGTTCCATTTACAGTAATTAATATAAATATAATTTAGCCAAATGTTTCAAGACATGTGGGCCACAAAATTCCCCTCTTAGCGCCAGCATTTAAGGCCGGTTTCAGCAGAAAAATGGCGGCCGCATTGCTTTGGGTGACTTCTTGTGCAGTTCGTGGCGGTCGACATTTTGGGCAGATCGGTAGCGTGGTCGTTGCCTGCGTTCGCCAGAAGAATGTTAATGAGGCAGATCGTGACATCAATCGGCAATGCTGATTTGACACACGACCTGCTATTTTGGACATTGCTGCTCAACTGCACGCCCTCGCCAAAGCACACACAGCTGAACGTGCATTCAGCTGCATGAGGGACCCCCCACCAGTGATATTTAAAGGGATCATCAGCAACTTTCAGGTAACTTGTTTTTTGATTTCTACTGGCTCTGTGTAAGTTTGTGCAACTGTTTGGAGCTTTGTAGAGTTATTTAACGTTGGTGAGGTGACAGGGAGTGGTGCTGCAAGTGGAGAAGGCCTTGCTTCTAAATCCAAGGGCTCTACTCAGACCACTTGCTCCCCGTCATGGGAGTGCTACTTGCAGTCTCCCTCATGCTGCAGCATAACAGGGAGATAGAGCAGAGGCAGCAAAGAAGCGGACAAGCTGTTTACAGAGAGAGGAGGAGGGGCAGGAGGGCCCTCAGCAGGAGGCCTTACCCACCTAGGGTATTCCAAGAACACTTCTCCTATCTGCACTTAAGCCAGCAGTAATGTAATCGGAGGCTCCGCTTCAACAAGGAGGTGATCACAAAACTCTGCCACCTCTTGGAACCAGACCTGCAGCCTCAGACCAGGGCGATGATGGCGCTGCCAGTGGCCCTCAAGGTGACCGTGGAGCTCAATTTTTTCGCCACCAGATCACTCCAGGCTGGAGCAGGTGACGCAGCTAACATCTCCCAGTTCACCGTCCATCGCTGCACCCGGGAGGTCATAGAGGCTCTTTACTCCAGGAGAAGGGACTTCATTATCTTCTCACTTAACAGAGAGAAGCAGGAGGAGTACGTATGTGGCTTTGCCATGATATCAGGCTTCCCCAGGTGCAGGATGTCATCGACTGCACACATGCGGCTTTGCGGGCACCGCATGTCAATCCTGAGATATACCGCAAAGGCTACCACTCACTTAATGTACAGTTGGTGTGCGACCATGCCCAGCACGTTATGATGGTGAATGCCCGCTATCCTGGCAGCAGTCATGATGCCTTCATCCTGCACCAGCCCAGTGTGCCAGCAATCTTCCAGCCACAATGTCGAACCCGAGGATGGCTGCTCGGAGACAAGGGTTATCCGCTCTACATCTGGCTGATGGCTCCCCTCCGCAACCCCACCACACATGGCTAGCAGTCATAATGACAGCCATGCTGCCATGACGAACTTCATCAAGCAGACCATTGGGGTGCTAAAGCAACGGTTCCACTGCCTAGGCCACTCGGGAGGAGCCCTTCAGTACACACCGGGGCGGGTGTTCCATTTCGTGGTGGTCTGCTACATCCCCCACAACTTGGCTATCATGTGGTGCATTGAGCAGTTTGTGAGGTTAGTGGTGCAGTTGGTGGAATATGGCATTTGAAGATGCATTCACTCACGTTGACTACTCATGTGAGGTCATTAAACTTCTTGCGGCACTGGATCCAGGTCCTGCGGGCAACACACGTGACACTGATGGCTTGGGCTATCTCCTGCCACTGCCTTTCGGCATTCTGTCTCGAAGGCCTCCTGGCCTCCTGCGGGTAGAGGATCTATCTTCTTCTCTAAACCTGGCTGATGGCTCCCCTCCGCAACCCCACCACATTTAGAAAAACATAATGCAGTCAAACAGAGTCAGCATGGTTTTAGGAAAGGGAAATCATGTTTAACAAATGTGCTGGAGTTCTTTGAGGATGTAACAAGCAGGGTGGACAAGGGTGAGCCAGTGGATGTGGTGTATTTAGATTTCCAGAAGGCATTCGATAAGGTGCCACATAAAAGGTTACTGCATAAGATAAGAGCTCATGGAGTTGGGGGTAATATATTAGCATGGATAGAGAATTGGCTAACTAACAGAAAGCAGAGAGTTGGGATAAATGGGTCATTTTCTGGTTGGCAAACGATAACTAGTGGGGTGCCACAAGGAATGGTGCTGGGGCCCCAACTATTTACAATCTACATTAATGACTTGGATGAAGGGACCGAGTGTAATGTAGCCAAGTTTGTGGATGATACATAGATGGGTGGGAAAGCAAGTTGTGCAGAGGACTCAAAGAATCTGCAAAGGGATATAGACAGGCTAGGTGAGTGGGCAAACATTTGGCAGATGGAGTATAATGTGGGAAAGTGCGAGGTTATCCACTTTGGCAGGAAAAATAAAAAAGCAAACTGTTATTTAAATGGAGAGAGATTACAAAATGCTACAGTTCAGAGGGACCTGGGGGTCCTTGTGCATGAAACACAAAAAGTTAGCATGCAGGTACAGCAAGTAATCAAAAAGGCGAATGGAATGTTGGCCTTTATTTCAAGGGGGTAGGAGTATAAAAGCAGGGAAGTCCTGCTACAACTGTACAAGGTATTGGTGAGACCACACCTTGAGTACTGCGTACAGTTTTGGTCTCCTTATTTAAGGAAGGATATACTTGCATTGGAGGCAGTTCAGAGACGATTCACCAGGTTAATTCCAGAGATGAGGGGTTTGACTTATGAGGAAAGGTTGAGCAGGCTGGGCCTATACTCATTGGAATTTAGAAGAATGAGAGGTGATCTTATTGAAACATATAAGATACTGAGGGGGCTCGACAGGGTAGATGCAGAGAGGATGCTTCCCCTCATGGGGAAATCTAGAACGCGGGAGCACAGTCTCAGAATAAAGGGTCGCCCTTTTAGAACTGAGATGAGGAGGATCTTCTTCTCTCAGAGGGTCGTAAATTTGTGGAATTCTCTGCCCCAGAGAGCTGTGGAGGCTGGGTCATTAAATACATTTAAAGTGGAGATAGACAAATTTTTGCAAGATAAGGGAGTGAAGTGTTATGGGGAGCGGGCGGGGAAGTGGCTTTCAACCCAAGATCAGCCATGATCTATTGAATGGCGGAGCAGGCTCGAGGGGCCAAGTGGCCTATTCCTGCTCCTATTTCTTATGTTCTTATGTTCTATACCCCCTGGACCAAGGCCTCCAGGGCTGCATCTGAGAAGTGTCTTGCCCTTTCGTACAGTGAGCTTAGGCAAAATTTTATTGGCTAGCAGACTGCACCTGATATTGCCACCCCCTCTTGAGCGCTGAGCCAACCAACAGCGAATTAGTCACTGAGCTCAGCGCTCCAATCATTATAATGAGCAGGCAGCACAAATTTTGCGTGCTGCCTGCACCACTTTCAACGGGCGTGGGCAGATCATGCTCCGCAATCTCTTCGCCCTTTTAAGGCCTAATCCAATTTCACCCCCGTATACTTCTATATTAGTATATAAAGTATAGGATCATATCATGACAAAATGGATAATTAAGATATCTAGGTTGCTAAAAGTAAAATACAGCTTTCTTCAGTTAAGGAATCAAAGGGCTACAGTCAGTTAAGTACTGTAGAAATGGCGATATATGAATAGAAAACAGCTGTGGACAGAGAGGTTTTGAAAAGTGCAACTCGGCCTGTGCCATTTTCCGGTGGGTTCTACGACAGGAGACCAGCGGAATCCCTGTTGATTTTTTGGGCCAACTTTTTCCATGTAGTGTTTCTTTTCTTCTTGCATTTCTTTCTTGCCATGGAGAGAGTGCAGCGAAGATTCACCTGGGATGGCAGGAATGACGTATGAGGAGAGATTGGGTCGATTAGGCTTATATTCGCTAGAGTTTAGAAGAATGAGAGGGGATCTCATTGAAACTTATAGGGGGAAAAATTCAGTTGGTTGCGCCTCCCGTTAGCGCCTTAAGAGGGCGCTAATGGGGCGCAAAGCAACTAGCGCCCGGGCGCGGCGATGTTTGCGCCGCTCGCGAAATTAACTAGACATTTTGCAGCAGCGCTAAACACTACCGCCACGATCTCCTGCGCCGGCAGATCGTGATGTCAGTCGAGTGCGCAATGCCCCGGTAGCGCCCCGGAGCGGATATTGAGTGGTGCCCCCTGCCTTACCGCCTGCCGCTAGCAACGACAGGTTGAGAGGAGCGTTTTGCAGTCAGGAAGGGACTGGGGGAGCACTATTTAAAGGCGACCGCTTCCTGCCTTTTATTGTTGGTGACATTTTTGAACCACGCATTCTGAGAGAGAGAGAGAGTGACTTCTGAAAAGATTCAACGCTGTGTGAAGGAGTTTTGGGTACTGAGCAGCACTTTGCAGGTTCATTTTGATTTGCCCTTCCTTGTATCGATTTAGAAGAGACAATGGGGGCTGCACTCTGAGCTCTTTCCCTGGTTCTTTCCATTGTTCTTTCCAGCAGATTTGATGTGCAGGTCTCTCCAGGCCGAGATTCAAGGCTGCAATGAGCAGGATGTGGATGGAAAGCAAGATCAACCATCCCCTTTAAGAACTGGCCGGCGCCATTGTGTGTGTGTTCCATTGCTGACTGACATCACATGAGCTTCGCCAGCGCTCTGAGGTAGCGCCTCGCTCCTCGGCCTTTGCACCTTAAGACAGGTGTGAAATGCTTGATTTAGCACTCCAATCACCTCCAGGGGCAATAAAAGTCAAGTTTGCAGTCAGAGGCGATAATTAGTGCCAGGCGCTAATCTTTGCACCCGGCCAATAATTGCGCCCCAAATGGGGCGATACTGAATTTCTCCCCCATAAAATTCTAACAGGACTAGACAGACTAGATGCAGGAAGGATGTTCCTGATGGTGGGGGAGTCCAGAACCAGGGGTCACAGTCTAAGGATAAGGGGTAAGCCATTTAGGACTGAGATGAGGAGGAATTTCTTCACCCAGAGAGTAGTGAACCTATGGAATTCTCTACCACACAAGGCAGTTGAGGCCAATTCATTAAATATATTCAAGAAGGAGTTAGATATATTTCTTAAGGCTAAAGGGATCAAGGGATATGGGGAGAAAGCAGGGACAGGGTACTGAATTTGGATGATCAGCCATGATCTCATTAAATGGCGGAACAGGCTCGAGGGGCCGAATGGCCTACTCCTGCTCCTATCTTCTATGTTTCTATGTTTCTATGTTTATCACTGCAGGTGCTGGTCTGTTACATCACACGCAAGTTCCAAAGTGATTCTTAGATTTGAGCAGTTACAGTGCCTTGAGTATCCCTAAAGACATTTACTGGTGGGAGTAATATTACCTGGAAAGTTAAACCGGGCGGGATTTAAAATCAAGAGCTGATTCCGATCCCGTCAGTTTCTTGCCAGGCACGTTAGGTTGAAATTACCCCCTTGGGACTTTCGGTATTTTAATAACTGCTGACCATATTCAAAAGTAACTGGTTGCCATACACATAACTGAACAAATCACATGGTCTGTGTTTGTTCAAAAGTAGCTTGGCTCCTCCCTGAACCTTTACAGAAACTAACAAACTATGAGCTAGATTTTGGTTTAAAGGGTGGAGTAGCGTTGGTGTGGTCTGTTTGCTGACTCTGCCCTGACTTATTTCCCTGCAATGGGGATAATTTCCCATGCATGGCGGACTATTGGCAGTATTCTCACTGCCAAGAGGAAGACCACCAGTGGCCGCGCGGGAAATGTCAGTACCGCAAGAGACAAGAGCGGCGGTAAATGGGCAGAAGAGCCCTGAAGATTGGAAGAACTGTCCCAATGAAGACTTTGATCAAGGTAAGTGCTGGAGGTGATGTAAAGGCAGATGAGGCCACTACAAGGCCCTCTCTTTTAGGGATTTTGGCTGGATTTCCGGCCGCTTCCTATGGTCAACCGCGAGTTTCCCCATGGTGCCCCCAGGAAGTTGTGGCAACACGAACAGATGGAAGGGAAATCCACTGGGGACCTGGGCCGCCTTCCCTCCGCCTCCATTTGTCTGTGGTGGTCGGGCAAGGAGTGGCCAGCAGCGGTCCCAGCAGGGGTGAGAGGAGGGAAATCCAGGTTGGGCAAAGAGGCAGCATTCCAGATTTTATGATGGGGATTTACCCTCTACCCAGTTTCAAATTTAATGGGCTCCAGGGAGACAACATCTTGTTTCTTTCTTTTAATCTTCCACTGAAGTGTTGGTCCAGCTCTTAAAACTTCAAGGAATAGTCGTTTTGAATGCCAGTTTTCTAGTTATTAACAATTGGAATTTATTGTCCGGAGTACAAACAAAATCTGTGTTAATTTAAAGTGCTTGATGTTCTAAAACAAGGAGTCTGCCTTATTCGATTGAAGATCTGTCCTGTTTAATTTCTTAAGAATTTCTATATTATACTTTTTTAGAGAGTGGTAGCCTTTCCAGTATTGTGACCATTTTAAATTGGTTACTGCATGCTGAGAGAGATTGTCTGCTATCTTAGTGTCTCTGCACAGTGAAGGTAAGAATACACAATAAAGCCAGCATGACAATATATATTTTATTATTACCAGACATCTGGGTATATAGTTGACAAGTCCATCCATTAATAGAAACACTTAATATTGTTCTCCAGGCTCAATTGTTTACATCTATCCATGATCTTTGCAATTTCCCCATCAGGGAGCCCTGCAAGCAAGGCGTTCACAGTCTAGCTATATCATGAAGAAATGTGGATTGGTGGCTCATATCTTGTCAAGCAGTCCGTGTGCCAGTGAAACCTATTTCTAATTGACAGCTTCATTCAATTGTGAAAGATAATCTTTTGAGCTTCCTTTTTCTTAGTTCAGACTTCAAAGTTGAGAGGATATCGCTGTTGTATCAAGATTGCTTCAGTGAATCCCTGCTTCACCAGGCAGATAATGAGCTGGGGCCAGTGGACCACTCCATGAAAATTCAATTTCATGTATAAATTTTGGATCACAAATGTTGGTCCAAAGTTTGAGAGTTTTGAGACTTTTACCCTGGAGGAGCACATGGGTTTGGGTGTGGGAGGGGGTTAAATGTGGCAAAAATGCAAGCACGTCATGAAGCCAACCCACCGACTTCCACGTTTAAGTCGAGCTCATTAGGCTGCTTGCGTGCAACCCCCTCGGAAGAGGCAAGTTGCCTATTAACACATTGTAATCGCTCAATTGGAGCGATATTTCAACACAGTTTTAAGTTTAACGTCGCATCCATGGGTTTCCTGGACTTCCTGAAACTCGCCATTGAAAGCAAGGCGAGAACACAACAGTAATTGAGGGGGCTGTTTAAAACTCATGGAAATATTGCAATAAATACCTACAAGTGGGAAAGGGTTTGTTCACAGTACTTTTGCTGAGAGTTTACTTTCTACACTTTGGAGGTTTTCTGAATCACATCAGGATGGGTGGCTCCTTGGCTGCCTTAGATTGGACCTTAGACGAGGAGCAATATGACCAGCACCAGCAGCAGTAGCAGCAGCAGCAGCAGCAGCTTGCTGTTGAGACCTGCAGCTGGACAGCAGAGAGTTGGAGCAGCAGAGAAGGGAGCAGCAAAGGGGTGCAGCTCGTAGGAGGCAATACCCGCAACACAGGGTGTACAGGCAGAGGCTCGGTTTCCTTGGCATGTCAGAACAGCACTGTCTCCGGAGGCTCAAGTTGTTGCATCAGGTAGTGGCAGACATCTGCAGCCTCCAGAAGACCTACTCCCTGCTGGACCTGGTGGCTACACGTTACCAGTGGCTGTCAAAGTGACCTCAACTTTTTTGCCTCCAGATCCTTCCAGGGCTCTGCCGGAGATATATCCAGGATCTCCCAGTCAGCAGCCCACAAATGCATAAGATAGGTGACTGATAGTTGTTTTCCAGGGCCAGCAATTATATGAACGTTGCCTGCGATGAAGCCAGTCAAAATAAGCAGCCACTCGGGTTTGTATCTCTGGTTGGCTTCCCACAGGTGCAGGGCGTTATTGACTGCACACATGTGGCAATCCACACCCCCCCCCCCCACCCCCGCCCCAGATCAACCAGGAGTATTCGTCAACCACTAGGTCTTCCATTCCATCAATGTGTAGCTCGTGTCCAATCACAGAAAGATATTTCTGCAGGTGTGTGCAAGATTCTCAGGGGGCTGTCATGATGCTTTCATCCTGCGGTAGTCCAAGCGTCCAACCTCTTTGGAACTTTAAGCACACTTAAGGGGTGGCTGCCAGGTGACCAGGGATACCCACTTCAAACTTGAGAAGTCGCACAACACCAGGTTATAGTCCAACAGATTTATTTAATTTTACAAGCTTTCGGAGCTGTCGCTCCTTCTTCAGGTAGGGTAGCTGTGAGAGAATCTCCCAGAATTCACAATATAAACACAGAAAAAATGTATTCAAATCTTTCCCTACATCAAAGACACACTAAGAGCACAGCCAAGACAATGAGATGTGTCCCAGGGGGTCCAACGTGTCAAAACACCTGCTGGCTGCATATCCTCTCCATTTGTGTTGGTTCTTGTGTTAGTTTTTTTTTTTAAAAACCTGGAAAGACCGGCCATGATGTCAAGTCACGTTCTGTATCGTGACATGAACCCGATATCGCGATTGAGGCCATCCTCATGAGTGCGGAACTTGGCTATCAGTTTCTGCTCTATGATTTTGCGCTGTCGTGTATCCCGAAGGCCGCCTTGTCCACATCATGACCACTTCAAACTTAGCTGATGAAACCCATCAGAAACCTAACCAATGAAGCTCTACAGTGCATGTCGGTATCCAGAGTGTGCACAGCCATGGTCAAGGCATGTATGGACTCATTTGATTGCCGTGTTTGATGTTCCACGGTGTTGGCTACTCTATTCATGCAAAAAGACATCATTGCAATGCCCTGCGACATCATCTCACTCATGCTTGAGACGGACTCCTCCATTCTGTCTGCAATCGTGGTCCATGTGCTTGGAAGGCCTATCAGTAAATCGTACATTCTCTGCTGCTCCGAAATGATTCTCCGTTTCATCAACGGCTTCCAGGGTACAGCATCTGTGACCAGCTGAGCAGAGCTTGGAGAGGGCTGCACCCTCCGACGCGGACTCTCTACAGCTGTTCCTGCCACCACCATCTGCTCTTGCTCACTTGTGAAGTGTGAATCACCAGGTAATAACCCAACTATCTGTCTAACTAGTCCCACCAACGTGTGGAGTATCTGAGCTGGTGTATGGTGTAGGGGGTGGTGGTTTGTGTCAGCTTCACCTCTGACTTCTGAGCGGTTCAAATCGCTCCCACTCCCTTGGTTCTGGACCTTTGACTTATTTGGGGGTTGTGACAAAAAGTGCAGCAGACAACTGGTTTTGATGCAAGAACTTTGATCTTTATTCAAGAAAGTAAAACACAACACAAATACTCTTAACACTCTAAAAAGTGGGGAACACTTTGGTACAAGCGAGGGAAATAACATTAGAAGAATGCCTCACCCCTCCCAATCCCACTTCACTAGCTAAGTTGGACTCTGGAGAACCAGGGATAATGCTCACCAAACGAATCCTTGACAGTTGAGATGGTTCGCAGTTTCGGGGTTCGCTGGATTGGATTTATCGGGTGAGTACCCACTTTTCTTTGGGTAGAGTTAGGGTTTAGAGTCTTTTTAAGTAAAAAGTTTCGTAAGGCCCTTGTTACCGCGAGGTGTCTGATGGTCACTGGAACTGTTGCTCTGGTTTCTTCTTGCGTGTCGGCCTGCTTCTGGAGCTGCTGGCCTTCTTTGTTGAACTTCTTTCTGTTGCCCCCTCGCCTTGTTGAACTGTCTTCTTCAGAGCTGTGGAACTGCCTTCTTGCAGAACTGTAGAACTGCCTTCTTCCTGCTTGTTGAACTTGTTTCTGTTGAACTGTGTAACTGTCCTGGAGAACTCGAACTTGAACTGTTGAGAACGGGCCTTTAATTATACCCATTGAAGCTTCCTTATCTGCATGCCAAATCAAATCCCGGTCATTGTAAGATTTTGGAGGGCTCATTAACAGTAACTGGTTTGTAAATGTGTGAAGTGGTTTCGGGATAGCTCCATCCTGTCGATCTGTTGTTTAATTGTAGTTGAATGTCCTTATGTTTTGGGTTTCTTGACTGAGCCTAGGAATTTCTATAGAGTAAGCCGAAGTGATCTGTTTATGCATGTCTTTAATGGGCTCTGTAAACTTGGGGTGGAGACTGGTTTTCCTCGGGTTTATTGTTAGGATGCTAATGTCTGATAGGGGCTGATTTAAACTCCCAGCGAGGTCATGCGGTTCCCCAGACAGTTCCCATTAGCTCCAATACCCAAACTGTTTTTACAGAGGCTGATCCCACCTTCACAATCTTTTCTCCCTTACAAGCCCAGACATGTTTTAAAAATACCAAATCTTGGTTTTTGCTCAAAATGTCCTTTGGTTAGGCCCAATGCACTTCACCACCCTGTAATAGCTAGAAAAGGAGTCCAAAGTCTTTTTCCTTAGGGTTTGTCTTCGAGTTTTGGGGGATCTGTGAATTTTGAGAATCTTACAATGGTAAGTATGAATCCTGTGACGTGCACACTCAGAACGAATCAGCTCCTCTGAGAATTTGTCATCCACGAGGTCGGTGGACTCCTGCTGCAAGCGTGAAGGCCCAGGCAGAGAGAAAATATATGAATTAGTACTGGCAAGGTAAGTATGTTGCAACTTATCATTATGAATATGATCATATTTCACCCGCTGCTGATATCAAGTCAATATGACTGAGTGTTGTATAACATGTGGGTCTATGATATTTAATTGTATCACCAGGTAGCTGGGAGGTCCCCATCTCCAATGGCCAGGAATGCTAAAACGCCACTGATCTCCAGCGCCACCTCCTCTGCAGTTGTTAGCTGGGAAATCTGTGGAGGACCACCTCCAGTTCTGTGCTCTCTTCTCCTGCAACGGGGGAAAGAACAGACCTATGAGTGACTGAAATGGCATGTGTTCACCTGATCGATGCAGTGTACTTGGTGAGGGTGACTATCAGGGAGAGGAATCACATTGCATAAGGATGAGGGTGAATGGCAGTGGTGGGTGATAGATGGGGCTGTGAGGAGGTGCATAGAAAGAGATGGATGGGTGCGCTCACAAGATAACTAGTTGTGAGGAGTGATGTGATGGAGTAGGCTTGACAAGGTAAACTGAGGGGGTGGGGTAATGTGCACAGCAGGATTTAGGTGAATGTGCAACTGTACACACTTTCCTTGACCTGGTTAGGTCATTAAAGCGCTTCCTGAATCTAGGATCATGGCACAATGCTCCTGCTGCTGACCTCCTGGACCACCTCCAGTCACGCCTTCTTTGTGGCAACAGCAAGTTTCTTCCTCCCATTGCTGGGGAAGAGTATCTCTCTCCTACTCCTCACATCAGTACATCAAGGGAGGCGTCATTGAAGCGGGGTGCAGCCTTTGAGCGTCCGGAATCCATTGTCACACCTTGTCTTCTCTTGTTTGCAACTCCAAACTCTTCCAAATTCCATCTTTGGATTAGCCCTTTAAATACTGGAGTTGAGAATGCGTCATGCGGGTCCTCATCACACCCGCTGCCGCGCAATCGACGCCAAACCCGGAAGTAAAATAATAATGAGCTGGCTGGGTTAAAATGCCACTAATAAACGCATTGAACATATTTCCGGGTATCCCACACAATGTTGGACTCCCCCGGCTCCCAACATGCCTCTGAGTTAATATTGGGCCCATTGTTTTGTTACAGTTTCTATAATTTAAATGAGAATTACTGTGATTTATTTACTTGTTCTTTTTATCTTTCTTTCTGCTAATTTTATTTCTTAATAAACCTGATTCAGAGTTGTAGCTTGAGACATATGATCTGTCAGAGCAGTGTACATACTGATGGTAAACAGGGTTTTTCAGATTACTTTGTGCAGAAGCCTTAGCTCGTAGGAAGCATGGGCTTGAATGTGGAAACAGTCATTTGGGCCGGATATAAGAAAAAGTGTCTGGAGAGCATCGGAACTGTGCTACATACCCACAAATTGGGCAAACAGAATCACAATTCCAAATAAGGTCAAACTAAAAAGCGCAGTTGACCCTCAGGAGGCAGCTCAGGAACTACAAAGTGAGTCAGAACAAAACAATAACAAATGAAGCTTAATACAAACAAGTGTAAAAGAAAGACTTGCATTTATATAGCGCCTTTCATGACCACCAGACGTCTCAAAGCGCTTTATAGCCAATGAAGTACTTTTGAAGTGTAGTCACTGTTGAAATGTAGGAAACGTAGCAGCCAATTTGCACACAGCAAGATCCCACAAACAGCAGTGTGATAATGACCAGATAATCTGTTTTTGTTATGTTGGTTGAGGGATAAATATTGACCAGGACGCCAGTGTTAACTCCCCTGCTTGTCGTCGAAATAGTGCCATGGGATCTTTTACATCCACCTGAGAGAGCAGACGGGGCCTCAGTTTAATGTCTCATCCGAAAGACAGCACCTCTGACGGTGCAGCACTCCCTCAGCACTGCACTGGAGTGTCAGCCTAGCTTTATGTGCTCAAGTCCCTGGAGTGGGACGATGAACCCAACAAAACCTTCATGACTCAGAGGTAAGTGTGCTACCCACTGAGCCACAGCTGACACTAGGTATTGCATGCAGGAGGAAAAGTATGGGGAGCATTAGTACACCATAAATGGTGTCAAAATAGCATAAGAATAAGCTGAAGGAAATCTAAGGATTTTAATGGAAACAGCACTCAATATGATAATCACTGCAGACCAGCAAAGCAAATGGAAAGCTGAGCGATGCAGCCAAAAATACTAGTGCATAAGTTGGAGGAGGCCATGTTTGTACAATGCTGTGGTCAAACCGCACCTTGAGTATTGCGTCCAGCCTGGTCACCGAGAAACAAGTGAGATATTCAAACCCTGGAGGTAGTTCAGGAAAGAGCGATTCCGAGCACCAGCAGACTGAGCTATGAGGAAGGACTGGAGCTATTTGGGGGTAAATTTAACTTTTGGCGCAGGTGTAGAACTGGTGGTTGTGGATCAGCCACCCATTGTACATCCCGCCCGATTTCCCATCTGCCGAGGTGTGCAATCGGCAGCCGATTCACAACTGCAAGTATTCCACCCACATAAAAAGTGAAAATTACTCCCTTGGACTTTTCAGCCTTGAAAGGAGATAAAAATGAGAAGTTGCACAACACCAGGTTATAGTCCAACAGTTTTATTTAAAATTACGAGCTTTCGGAGCTCCGCTCCTTCTTCAGGTAAAGGTACAGTGAGGGAATCTATTACACAGTATATATACACAGAGAACAATTTGTCTGCAGAGATACAATCTGTTAGGGAAGCATCTTGAAAGGAGATGATTGTGAAATTACTTTGTAGTGGATTCAACATACTATCATAGTTTAGTTTGAAATAGTAGAATAAGGGAACACAAGTTCAAACTAATAAAAAGGAAATTTAGATTTGATACCAGTAAATTCTTCACACAAAGAGCGATTAACATATGGAATGGACTTCCAGGTAGGGTAGAGGAATCAGTTAAGGAACAGTTGGATTTTGGTGATGGTGGTCTGTAGTGTTTTGCTGGAAGGATGGGCTGAGATGAACTAAGCAGCTTTCAACAGGAAAAACCCTCCTGTCCACAAGTAACAAATACAATCACCTTCTATGACACTGACTTCAACAACCATCTGCGCCAGTCCTCTGCTACCCTATTCTACACTATCAGAAACACCATTTCTGGACAAAGTTCAGATACACTGTAGCCAATTTATCACCATACTTTGTGTAATCTCTGAGCGCTTTCAGTGAGTTTTATCCTGTTTTTTTCCCTTACTGTTAGTGATTCCCCTGTGGAAGGAGTATATCTACTAAATGATGCTTACATTTATTTTATTAATGGAGCCATTAATAAATCCTTTGTAGTTAAAATCTTAATAAACATCACCAGATAAATAATTAACAGAAACAAAATTCAATTTACAGTTAGAATTAGATCAATTGGAATTTCAGCATGTAAACGCAAACAAAAGCCATTTGTAATCACACTACTCATAGTAAAATGCACTCAATTAAAGCACAGTTTAACTAATAAAGAATAGATGCTAATTCGACAGTGACAGTGGTATTATTTCACAAATATGATGGACCCATTACTCAGCAGTACTGCAGGCTTGAGAGTTAAGGTAATATTCCATATTCCATAACATTGAAAGTACACTTGAAACTTCCTGTTATCAATGAGTTTCTGTTTATTTCAAGGAAAAGCACAATCCATGGCAGGGGCCAACCATTAAATTCTACAACACTACCGCAAATGTTAAATGATAATCTACTTGTGGATACTGCTTTTACCTTTTTTTACACATAAGGTTAATTCCAAATACATAAAGTCGAAAAATTTGGTGCCGCCCCCTTTGGGGCGCTAACGTCACCAGCGCGCTAATTTTAGCGCCCCAAAAAAGTTAGCGCCACTGCGCCGTAAATTCAGTAGTAGCTCCCCAAGCAGGAGGCAGGGCGGTACTGGAAGCACTCCCCCTCCTTTGGGCGCTACAAGTGAATTTTGCGGCGCTACGTGCAACAGCGCCATGCACATTGGCATGTAGCGCCGCATAATTGCAGGCCTCCCTCCCCTGATTAAAGGGGAGGGGCCTAGCGCTGCATGCACCAGGGCCCTGCTGGACCACCGGGGAGTGGGGTGCCGGGAAAACAGCCCGGCACTCAAGAGGAGAGCCGGGCTGAGAGATCACGGCCGACACCCCGAGAGAAAAAGGGGAGGGGGCAGGTGCTGGCAGTCAGCCAAAAAAAAAATGGCCGCCCAACGTCTGCCCTGTAAGTTGCGCTGCCGCGGCTGCAAAAACCACCACCCTGACCCTGTCGGACATATCGTCCGGCGATAGGCCAGGGGGCACAACCCAAGGTTGTGGCTGGGACGCGAGTGGGGCGCTGTGCACGGCGATGACGTCATCACCAGCGGCGCAATGCTGTGTGGCGCTACCAGCTACCGCCGCCGCTAACCTCCCGCTGAATTTCGCGGGAGGAGTTAGCGGCACCGCGCCCAGGCGCCAGGGGCTTTGGACCCCGTTAGCGCCCCCGGGGTGTCAGTAGCCACGTCTTCAGGGGCTAGCCCTTGTCTTCAAGGAGCCATCCGGAAAGTTGGGTTGGCGGATTGAAGAGCTGAGGCACAGTAGACTGCCGCAGGATGAACGAGTCATGGCAACTGCCAGGGAACTTGGCGCACACGTGCATAATGTTCTTCCTGTGGTTACACACCAGCTGGACATTAAGGGAGTGGAAGCCCTTGCGGTTGACAAGTACAACTGGGTTGTGATGGGGTGCCCTAATGGCCACATGTGTGCAGTCTACGACGCCCTGCACCCTTGGGAAGCCTACCATATTTGCAAAGCCAACCGTGGGTGCAGTTACACTTGCTTCATCCGTGGAGAAGTGGATGTAATTGTGCAACTTTGCAAAGAGGGCATCGGTAACCTGCGTGATGCAAGTGTGTGCGGCTGACTGGGAGATGCTGCTGATGTCTGCTGCTGATCCCTGGAAGGACCCTGAAGCAAAGAAGTTGAGTGTGGTGGCGACTACCTCTCACGAAAGTCTCAGCCTCCTTTGGCACTGCTGATCACTCATGTTGAGGAAGCTTATCCTCGGCCTGTAAACCCTGTGTTGGGGGTATCTCCTGTGGCGAGGTGCAGCTCTGCGCTGACGCCCTCTGCAGCATCAGGTGGGTGAGGAGGAGATTGGTGCTCCTATTGTTGCTGCTGCTGTTGTGCCTGGTTCTGCTGCTGCCGCGGCTGCTCTTCCTCCGATTCTGAGGACCAGGATGAGAGGGTATAAATGGTTCCCATTCCGCTGGTATATATCTCAGTTGAGGAATAGATGTTATAAGCACTCAGTCAATGTGGGGAGAGGGCTTTCCAAGGAGGTCACAGTGCATATGGATCTCAGCTTAAACACTTACAAGCTCAATAGACCTGCAAAATGTGTTCCAAAACCTTAAAACACAAAGTTCTGGCATCTGAAAGTCAGCCATGTTACAGATCCGCTTTTATCCTGCAGGAGCAGCTGTCAAAAATTCAGGTAGTTGCTGAACCCGGCACAATCAGCTGGCATGTTTGTTGCACAATGGGCAACATTCTGAAAATGTAGTACAGGAAACTTTCGTTTATCCGGCACCCAAATATCCGGAATTCTCGCTTAACCGGCAAAAATCATCCTCCGAAAACTCCTCTCAAATAACCGGCAATGTTGCCGAGTCGCAGTCGAGTCTCCGCGAACGCCGAGTACTCCGAAAACTCCTCTCAAATAACCGGCAATGTTGCCGATCCCGAGTCCGAGTCCGAGTCCGCGAACGCCGATTTAGTCAGTAGGGGTACTTTTCAAAAGTGCCACTACTCGGCCTCCTAGCGCTGTCGGAAGTCTGAAACATTGCAGTAGCAGGAGTAGATTCTCCCGCGCTGCCTGGAGTCTCTTCTGATCGGCCATTTTGCTGGGTGTCTCCCACGATGCTGGTAGTCTCTTCTGATCCACCATTTTGCTGTGTGTCTCCCACGCTGCTGGTACTGTAGTCTCTTCTGATACACCATTTTGCTGTGTGTCTCCCGCGCTGCTGGTACTGTAGTCTCTTCTGATACACCATTTTGCTGTGTGTCTCCCACGCTGCTGGTACTGTAGTCTCTTCTGATACACCATTTTACTGTGTGTCTGCCACGCTGCTGGTAGTCTCTTCCTAGCCACCATTGTTCTGTGTGTCTTTCCATCTTCATCGGCAATTATCTCCTCCATCTTGCATTATGGAATTCCCAAAAGCTGGTCCAAGCAAAAGGAAGAGAGTGGTCTTAACTTTAAAACAGAAAATCGAGATATGCCAACGACTAGAAAGGGGAGAGAAGCGTATCAACATTATGAATGAATTCAAAATCGGTTCGTCAACAATCTACGACATCAAATCGCAGAAGGATAATCTGCTCAAGTTTTATTCAAGCTCAGAGACATCTAAGAGTGTAGAGAAATGGCGTACGCTTCGTAAGCCTAAGCTTGAAGAGCTGGATACCGTGCTTTATGAATGGTTTTCTCTTAAGCGTTCAGAGGGTGTTCCAATTTCCGGACCCATGCTAATCGAGAAAGCGAAGGATTTCTACGAAAGGATGGAGCTCACTGACAAGTGTGCTTTCTCCGATGGATGGCTAACGTGCTTCAAGTTACGGCACGGGATACGACGACTCGATATTTCTGGGGAGAAGAAATCAGCTGATCACGACGCCGCAGAAGAATACTGCAATTATTTCAATCGGATTGTGCAGCAACATGATTTGTCGCCAGCACAGATCTACAATGCCGATGAAACTGGCTTGTTTTGGAGGTTTTTGCCAGAATCAACGCTTGCTGGGGCTAGTGAGGCTAATGCTTCAGGTTACAAGAAAAATAAAGATCGTGTAACCGTGCTAACATGTGCGAACGCTGCTGGATCACACCGGGTTAAACTTCTCGTTATCGGGAAGTATAAAAATCCCCGTGCATTTAAAAATGTGAGGCACTTACCTGTTGAGTACAAAGCTCAAAAAAATGCTTGGATGGATAAGGAAATCTTCTCCGATTGGTTCCATCATATTTTTGTTCCATCTGTGAGGGAACATTTCCGCAAAATAGGGAAACCTGAAGATAGCAAATGCATTTTATTGCTTGATAATTGCAGAGCCCATCCACATGAATCCCAGTTGGTTTCGGGAAATATTTTCACCATTTATTTGCCACCAAATGTAACTTCTCTCATCCAACCCATGGACCAGGGCGTTATCCAAAATCTGAAGTGTCATTACAAGAAAGACTTCCTACGTAAACTGATAAGCCAAGATGACAATATTCAAGAATTGCAGAAGGAATACAATATTAAAGATGCCATCTATAATGTTGCATGTTCCTGGAAATTGGTGAAAGGTCACACTCTGAGGCAAGCCTGGCGCAAATTGTGGCCTTCTGTAATGTTTGCTGAAGGTTCTTCTTCAGAGGAGGAATTTCATGGGTTCAGTGTTCGTCCCAAGAAGAGTACAATAATGGAAATGGCTGGAATGGTGAAAAATGCAGGCCCAGCAAACCCTCTACGTCACCTCAGTGAAAGTGATATCGAGCAGTGGGTTGATGCAGATAGAGAAGTTGGTGTTGTGCATATGCTAAGTGATGATGAAATAATTGAGAATGTTTTGAATCCAAAGAAAGAAAAGGAAAGCGAGATGGAAAGTGAAGAGGATGAGATTTCTGAAGAAGAGAAGATTTCTTGGGCTAAAGCTGCAGAAGGATTTTCTACAATCCTCAAATTTGCTGAAAGGCAGAATTGCTACTCTGCACAAGAAGTTATGCAACTCCATATTCTGCATTCCACCTTTCTACAGAAAAGGCAAGAGTCCACTAAGCAAACCGACATCTGCAACATGTTTAAGAAAGCTTCCAAAAGAGTCGCAGCAGCGGAAGTGCCTGAAGAATCTGTGGCATCGGTGGAACTGCGTGATCCTGATGACCCAGCTGGCACAGATATTTCTGATGAACCAGATGACTCGGAATAAGTGTACAGTCAACTACAGTACTGTAGACTGTCGTTTATAAGTTTTGTTTTACTGTTAAGTAATTAAAGAGTTATGGATTACCCTCAACTGGCAGTACTGTACTTAATCAAGCATCTTCCACTATCCATTTAACACAACATTCTGTAGGTGAGTACCCAAATACTGTATACTGCACATTTCTTGATTTATTTATTTTTCTTTGTTAAAAATAGCCTCGGTAGATATAACTCTCCGTTATCCGGTACTTTCGATAAACCGGCACCACGCCGGTCCTGTCGGTGCCGGTTAATAAAGAGTTTCCTGTAAAATGGGAAGAGCCTCTTAAAATAGGATTATCCAGGCAGTTAACAAGCTGTTAACTGCCTTAAGTGCCTCTCCCGCCGTTTGGTGTCAGGTCTGATCGGGAATCGCATCGACCCGACACTTTGTAAAGTTGCGTGAAGGCGGGATGGCAGCGGGTTCGCAACCCGCCGTCAATCATTTAGATTTTCACTACTGACCTGCCTCCAAACCCGCCCTCTGAGCACCGGCAAAATCGTGGCCTTAGAGTATTTCCACTGAAGCAGAGAAAGCTCAGAGGAGACTTAATGGAAGTTTTTTAAAATGATGGAAGGCTTTGAAAGGGTGATTAGGGAAAGCCTATTTCCTCTGGTTGGAGAGTCAGTAACGAGGTGTCATCAATTTAAAATTGTCACTACTATAGTGAGAGAGATGTTAGGAGAAATTCGTTGGTGCAGAAAGTTGGTGGAACATAAATGATTTGTCACAGAAAATGGACGAACAGTTGAAATGGAGAAACATACAGGGCTATGGGGAGAGAGAGCAGGACAGTGAGATTAGTTTTGGATTGATCAAGTGAAGACCCAGCACAGATAGAAAGCACCATCTTCTGTACTGTAAACCTCTATGGTTTTATGGTTCTAAGCAGACAGAATTGGTGGAATGAAAAGGAGTAGATTTTGTTCATACTGGACTTTCAACATCAGAGGGGCACAGAACACCCAAGAATAGAGACTTGTGAGAACGACACTTCAGTTGTGGAATCCTTCTCCAGGCTCCTCACAAAAGGATGAGATTGCCCCTCTTTACACTTGAAAAAAAATAGCAGCCATAAGGGCTAAGAGTTGTAGGAGACGGAATGCCTGTAGAAGGCACTGAAAATGTTTCAATGCTGTACAGCCTTAATAATTAGTAGCTGCAAGTGCATATGCTAATAAAATTCAGTGCAACATAAAAAAGTGTCATGTGACAGAAGATTTGAGAAGTGGATGAACTTATACCATGCTTTTTTTTAATAAAGTGGAACATGAGTAAAAGGAACTGGACTCAAAAGTGATGACAAGTCATTGTTTAATGAAGCAGCATCATTGTAATATGTTATACAAATTGGCTGGAAATAATCATTTAACCAGGCTGGCTCTTTCATCAATCTATTAGTTATATTATTCCCTTCTCTCACACTGCTCATCTCTGTTACCAGTTATAATGATATTTGTTTTGCTGTTAACCCCACCTTTGTTGTGATTATGACAAACTTATGTTTTCCACAGTGTATCAGATACTACACTGGTGTAATGAATTGCCATATTGCGACTGATATATTAATTAAATCGGGCAGGGTGTATAACAGGCAATTGATGTGCTACCGCCCGTTTTATGCCCCCATCGAAGTTGACTCAATGCCCTCAGGCCAGCTAGGGATTGGTAATGAAGTCTGTCGTGTCAGTGTTGCCCACATCCTAAGAATAAATTATAAAAAGACAGATGTTTGTTTAAAAATGGTACCATTTTCATTATGCGAAAAAAGGATCTGCTTTGAGAATTGATGAAAAATATACAGAAATTATGTTCTTTTATACAGTCTAACAAAAAGGTAAATAGTTTAACCTTTAATACTGATTATGATCTTAGAAAGCCGCTAAATATTATTGAATATAAATTTTGAAAGGAAGCACCATTACAAAGATGATCACTTCAAACTAATCTCTGAGTGGAATAACATGACTGCCCCAATAATCTTACCATCTTGGCAAAAGAGAACTCCAATGAGGTGTAATAAATCATTTTCCTTTACAACAGCAAAGTAGATGATTTCTCCTCATTCAAACAGTAACTGAATCATTTTTACCAACATTTAATGAGGGTGTCTTTACTTACTATCAGCAGTAAGCTACAATGCACTAAATTTGAATATTCGGCCCACAAGTTTATTCTGTGCAAATCTGTTTTACTGCAGAGTTCATTGTGTTGCTGCCCTTTTCTCCAGTCTCCTTCTGAAGACAGTACATTTACAGTTCCACAGGTGACACTGACCATTCAGTACCTCCTTGAAGCTGCCACTCTTTGTCTAATCACTAAATGCTAGTGCACAGGTACAAAATGTAATCAAAAAGACTAATGCAATGTTTACGATAGCAAAATACTGCAGATGCTGGAAATCCAAAACAACAACAGAAAATGCTGGAAAAACTCAGCAGGCCAGGCAGCATCCGTGGAGAGAGAAACAGAGTTAACGTTTCAGGTCGAAGACCTTTCGTCAGAAATGAAATGTTTACGTTTATCTCAAGGGCATTGGAATTCAAAAGTGAGGAAGTGATGCTTCAGTTGTACAGAATCTTGGTAAGACCCCATCGAGAGTACTGCAATCAGTTTTGAGCACCGAACCTCAGGAAACATATATTGGCCTTGGAAGAGGTACAGTGCAGATTCACCAGAATGATACCAGGGCTTGAAGGGTTAAATTATGAGGACAGGTTGCATAAACATGGCTTGTATTCCCTTGAGTTTAGAAAGGTGAGGGATGATCTAACAAAGGTATTTCAATTATTAAGAGATTTGATGGGGTGGATTCAGAGAAACTATTTCCTCTGGTGATAGAATCCAGAGGAAGAGGCCATAATCTTAAAATTAGAGCTAAATCATTGAAGAGAGAAATCAGGAAGTACTTTTTTACACGAAGAGTTGTGTAATCAGGAACTCACGCCCTGGTAAGGCAGTGGATGCTGGGTCAATTGGAGCTTTCAAGAATGAGATTGATAGATTTTTGTTAAGTAAGGGTATTAAGGGATACGGAACAAAGACGGGTAATGGAGTTGAAGCACTGATAAGCCATGATCTAATTGAATGGGGGAACAGGGTCGAGGGGCTGAATGGCTTACTCCCATTCTGAAGTTCTTATGTGATCCTAAATAATTTCCCCTGGGTTCTTGTGATCTTTCGTATTCTGCAGGCATGGGTCAGAAGATCAGGCTCCTGACCTCGCACACCCAATTCATTGGGTGCCTGAATTTCCTAGGGGTAAAAACTGGGTGAAAATAACAAGAGCAGAGGAGCTTTTCCTGGGTCTGCACCCAGTGTGCAGGTCAGAACATACATCCGCAAAGGAACCCACACGGTTTTCGATCCATTGATTTAAATGGACAGAAAATCGGGTGGTTTCATTCACAGGCACATTCTCCGACCAGCCCAATTTTACTATATTCACTGCATCCAGACGACCCAGTGCACCCAGACTCAGACTCAGACCCAGGAAAATCCCCTGCCAGCATGTTCCCAGCACTGCAGCCTTGTTGTAATATTTAAATCCCATCTAATATTTTGTGGCCCCAAATTCCATGACTTTGAGCATGGCACCGCCCACAGTACACGCCTTACCTATAAAAACTGGACCCATCAGAGGCCTCGTGACCGCGCCTGCTCATGTTGGGCTTTAAAAGGCAGACATTAAGGCTCGATTTTGTCATTGGGGCGGGCTGGGGTCGTGTCATCCACTTTTCGTGTTAGCCACCCGACTCCAATTGGATGTGGGAGAATTATTCGATTTTCCCCTAATTGGGCAATTGAGTTCCAGCATGTGGGAACCCATGACCCAATTAGTGTTTTCAGTCTGAAAGTCGCCTCTGATTATGTCATCATTGCTGCTGCATTTAAGGTCTGCAAAGACTGGGAAGCTTTTGGCCTTTGCTGTGAGAGGGACCTGGAGGCAAAATGAGCAGCAGGAGACCTAAGTCTGCTCCCAGAATTTCGCCACCACCACCACGGTTATGACTGCTAAAAGTTCCCCCAGAATGATGATTGATCAAATCTCCTTCTTAATGGTGGGCCTGCAGCTGATAGTCAGCAATCCAAGTGTGCTACTGCCAGGTTTCACCGTCGTGTTTCAGAGGAGGTGTGCATCATGTCGGAAAAGTGTTAAAATCAGAAAGGCCTCTCAAAATGGGATTATAGCAGCAATTAAGTGGTTGTTAAGGGCCTTAAGGGCATATCCTGTCTCTTGGAGGCGGGACGGAGACGGGATCAGAAACCACGCATTTGGGAAAATTGCTCAGAGGCAGGGTTGGGCCCGCCCACCATTTTTTGCAATTTTAACACCCCACACGCCTCCATTCCCGTCTCCTCAGACCTGGCAAAATCGAGCCCTAAGTTTTCGACTTAATTTTTTCCCCTTATTTTGAATTTTACCATATTCTTGACTGCATTTTGCTCCATGGATTAGCGGTTTCACAAGGTATTGTTCCACTTTTGGGCTTCTTTCTACTCCATTACTGTTTTTCATTATTCTTGGTTTTGATGTTGCAATTTATAAAGAGGTGAAGATGCATATTCCTTTAGAGGTAACGAATGTATAATTGAGATGAGGAAGAGGAGTTTGGAAGAAGTCAGCGAATACTGATGCAACAACACCTCAAACGTTTAAGCCGTACCTCTTACTACCTTGGGGTCAGTACTTGGTTGTATCAGAGAAACCTCAATGCCTCCACTTCCCAAGACAAGCTACCATCTGCTGCACAGCTACCTGCACACCATATTTGGACCAGGAATGGCTTTTCGTGCAGAATTGAAAGTTACCACAGCATAATGTTTTCATGCAACCATATCCTTCCAAGGCACCCAGGCAGTCTGCAGTGCACATGTGTATTAGTGAAGTGACAGCCACTATATTTGCAGGAGCTACCATCGTCATCACTTTTTCTATGGAATGAAACATCAAATGAACCTAATGCACCTCTTTTACCCAGTGACAGGGTTCCCTTGAGTGCAAATTCCCTTGAGTCACACTTGGTACCTTTGTGGGTATCATGGCTCTTCATATTAATCCTATTGCCTTCATCAAGAGAAAGGTTTCCACTCAATTATTATCCAGCTGGTATCTGACCAGGGAAACAGTGTTAAGCATTCAGTGTCCATTATCCAGGAAGAAACTATGATGCCTTCATATTCTGTGGTCTTTGCATTATTTCAAGGGGAAGAAACAGTGGGAAGATGGCTCTTAGGAGAACAAGGCTCTGCTCTGTATCCAAGGTTGCTGACTCCACTGAGAAACCCCCTAACATCAGAGGGGATGTTTACCTGAATGTCTCAGCATCTGCTTGCTGTTTCTCATCTGCCGCCACCGCCTTCAAGAAAAGTGAGCCATATAGCTTAGGCAGAATGATTGAATCTGTGGTCAAATAAGAGGGAGTTGGATGAGTGCATTGACTTCGTTGGTGACCTTCACCCATGCAGCTGGCACCTATGCTTTTACTGGAGTATGTTCTTTTACCTTCTACAGCAGCTTCTACAGCAAGCGTCAAACACTTCAGCTTCAGGAAGAGCCGTGTTGAGCACCCTGTGTGACTCTTACACTGACAGACCGAAATAGACATCAAGATGCAAATAAAAGCACATAAAATTGCTTGCCTATTTCATTCTTCAATTTCTGTAAAAACCCGAAGAACTTTAACAGATTTGCCAAATATCTCATGCAAGCACTCAAAAATAGAGACAGAAGTGAAGCCCAATAAGGATGTGGTCAGCTATTGCTTAGGTGGGGCAGTAACAATAGCATTTACGCTTATCTTCTTCATGCGTACAATGACAGCTTGAAGGCTTGCTATTTTCTCAGAGTTGTTCCGTCCCCAGTTGAACAATCCCTCTTCAGAGAACTCAGGTCTTTACTTTCTATCAAAGAGCCTGCTTTATTTTTCTGAGCTGACATAAATCACATAGGGGAAATGTTGCCTCTGTGTGCTGTGTGCAATGTATTCTTAAACTCATTCTTTATAAATAGGTTTACAGTTTTGTACTACATACACGGGGTAAATTTTCATTCTGTCAGATCTTTGTATGCTGGAAGCACATATCAGAAAAGTGGCGCATGCTACCCATGATTTTGCTTCTGTTCATTTTAATGGATGGAAAGATTTGGGCAGTTTGTACCCAATTTTACAATATTTGCACATGGAGCTGAATTGGAAAATGTATCCATATTATATAGAAGAAATCTTTCTCCATTGAATGTAAAGCAGAAATATCCAAATAGTTCATATCATAGAATCATAGAAATTTATGGCACAGAAGGAGGCCATTCGGCCCATCATGTCTGTGCCTGCCGAAAAAAAGTTATGCGGCCTAATCCCACTTTCCAGCTCTTGGTCCGTAGCCCTGTAGGTTACGGCACCTCAAGTGCATATCCAAGTACTTTTTAAATGCGATGAGGGTTTCTGCCTCTACCACCCTTTCAAGCAGTGAGTTCCAGACCCCTACCACCCTCTGGGTGAAGAAAGTTCTCCGCAACACCCCTCTGATCCTTCTACCAATTACTTTAAATCTATGCCCCCTGATTATTGACCTCTCTGCTAGGGGAAATATTTCCTTCCTGTCCACTTTATCTAGGCCCCTCATGATTTTGTACACCTCAATCAAGTCTCCCCTCAGCCTCCTCTGTTCCAAAGAAAACAACCCCAGCCTATACAATCTTTCCTCATAGCTAAAATTCTGGCAACATCCTCGTAAATCTCCTCTGTACCCTTTCTAGTGCAATCACATCTTTCCTGTAATATGGTGACCAGAACTGTATGCAGTACTCTAGCTATGGCCTAACTAGTGTTTTATACAGTTCAAGCATAACTTCCCTGCCTTATATTCTATGCCTTGGCTAATAAAGGAAAGTATCCCGTATGCCTTCTTAACCACCTTATCTACCTGTCCTGCTACCTTCAGGGATCTGTGGACATGCACTCCAATGTTCCTCTGTTCCTCTACACTTCTCAGTATCCTACCATTTATTGTGTATTCCCTTGCCTACCTGACGACCTTTTTGCCCACCTGACCAGTCCATTGATATCTTCCTGCAGTCCACAGCTTTCTTCCTCACTATCAACCACACGGCCAACTTTTGTATCATCTGCAAACTGTTTAATCATGATCTCTACAATGAAGTCTAAATCATTGATATATACCACAAAAAGCAAGGGACCTAGTACTAAACCCTGCGGAACCCCACTCGAAACAGCTTTCCAGTCACAAAAACACCTGTAAACCTTTACTCTTTGCTTCCTGCCACTGAGCCAATTTTGGATCCAACTTGCCACTTTCCCTTGGATCCTGTGGGCTTTTACTTTTCTGACTCGTCTGCCAAGTGGAACCTTATCAAAAGCCTTGCTAAAATCAATGTAGACTACATCAAATGCACTACCCTCATCAACCCTCCTTGTTACCTCCTCAAAAAATTCAATCAAGTTAGTCAGACACGACCTTCCCTTAACAAATCCATGCTGACTGTCCCTGATTAATCTGTGCTTTTCTAAATGACGATTAATATTGTCCCTCAGAATTTTTTCCAGTAATTTGCCCATCACCGAGGTTAGGCTGACTGGCCTGTAATTACTCGGTCTATCCCTTTCTCCCTTTTTAAACAACGTTAGCAGTCCTCCAGCACCACACCTGTAGCCAGAGAGGATTGGAAAATGATGGTCAGAGCCTCCGCTATTTCCCCCCCTGCTTCTTTTAACAGCCTGGGATACATTTCATCCGGGCCTCGTGATTTATCTACTTTCAAAGATGCTAAACTTCTTAATATTTCCTCTCTCACTATGTTTATCTCATCTAATATTTCACACTCCTCCTCCTTAACTACAATGTCTATATTGTCCCTCTTTTTTGTGAAGACAGACCCAAAGTATTTATTAAGAACCATACCCACGTCTTCCACCTCCACACACAGGTTACCTCTTTGGTCTCTAATAGGTTCTACTCTTTCTTTAGTTGTCCTCTTGCTCTTTATGTATTTATAAAACATCTTTGGGTTTTCCTTGATTTTACTTGCCAATATTTTGCCAATATTTTTTCATGCTCTCTCTTTGCTTTCCTAATTTTTTTTTTAATTTCACCCCTGCACTTTCTATACTCCTCTCGGTGTTTTGCAGTATTGAGCTCTTGGTATCTGACAAAAGCTTCCCTTTTTTTCCTTATCCTACCCTGTGTGCTCCTTGCCATCCAGGGGCCTCTAGATTTGGGAGTCCCACCCTTTTTCTTTGTGGGAACATATTTGCTCTGAACCCTCACTATCTCCTCGTTGAATGCTTCCCACTGCTCTGGCACTGATTTACCTTCAAGTAGCTGTTTCCAATCCACTTTTGCTGAATCACATCTCAGCTCAGTAAAATTGGCCTTTCCCCAAAAGAAAACTTTTACTCCTGGTCTATCTTTGCCCTTTTCCATAACTACGCTAAATCTAACTGAATTATGATCACTACCACCAAAATGCTCTCCCACTGATACCCCTTCCACCTGCCCAGCTTCATTCCCTAAAACTAAGCCCAGAACTGCCAGTGGCTCAGTTGGTAGCACCCTTGCCTCTGAGTCAGAAGGTTGTGGGTTCATAGTCCCACTCCAGAGACTTGAGAACAAAAATCTAGGCTGACACTCCAGTGCAGTACTGAGGGAGCGCTGCACTGTCGGAGGTGCCGTCTTTCAGATGAGACATTAAACCGATGCCCTATCTGCTCTCCCAGGCGGACATAAAATATCCCATGGCACGATTTCAAAGAATAGCAGGGGAGTTATCCCTGTTGTCCTGGCCAATATTTACCACTCAATCTACATCACTAAAACAGATTATCTGGGCATTATTACATTGCTGTTTATGGGAGCTTGCTGTGTGCAAATTGGCTGCCGCATTTCCTACATTACAGCAGTGACTACACTTCAAAAAAGTACTTAATTGTCTGTAAAGCGCTTTGGGATGTCTGGCGGTCATGAAAGGCGCTATATAAATGCAAGTCTTTCTTTCTCTCTTGTTGGGCTTGCTACATGCTGGCTAAGAAGGTTCTCCTGAATGCATTTTAAGAATTCTGCACCCTCTATACCTTTTACACTGATTCTATCCCTGTTAATATTAGGGTAGTTGAAATCTCCTACTATTGCAGGGATATGGGGCAAGAGCGGGGAAGTGGGACTAACTGTATTGCTCTTCAAAAGAGCCGGCGCAGACACGATGGGCTGACTGGCCTCCTTTTCTGTGCTGTACTTTTCTATGATTCAATGATTCTATACTGCCCTATTGTTTTTGCACTACTCAGAAATTTGCCTACCTATTTGCTCTTCTATGTCCCTCTGACTGTTTGGGGGTCTATAGTACACTCACAGCAGTGTGATTGTCCCTTTTTTGTTCTTCAGTTCAACCCATATGGCCTCATTTGATGATCCTTCTAACATGTCATCTCTCCTCACAGCGATAATTGTTTCTTTAACCAATATTGCGACCCCCCTCCTTTTTTATCCCTCTCTCTATTTTGTCTGAAAACCCTGTAACCAGGAATGTTGAGCTGCCATTCCTGCCCTTCTTTAAGCCATGTTTCAGTAATAGCTATAATATCATACTTCCATGTGTCTATCTTTGCCCTCAGCTCATCTGCCTTATTCACTAGACTCCTTGCATTAAAGTAAATAACATTAAGCACTGCCAAACTCCTTTATTGTCTATTTTCTAGCCTTTGTTTCCTCTGCCTTCCAAACTCACTTACTAATTTTCTGCCTTCTGTTTCCAACTTTGCTTCTCTCCCTTCTGAATCTACGCTCAGGTTCCCATTCACCTGCCAATCTAGTTTAAACCTAGTTGTGAATACCAACATTGTCAGAAAGATAATAGAAATATGAAAGCAATCAAATTTCTTGTGCAGAACTGCAGCTTTGTGATAGAGTTCTGTATTTGTCTTCCCTGAGGGAAACACTCATTTTTTCCCCTTTTCCTCTGTTTCCCCAGTTGGGCCTTCTCATGTCACTCATCATCCATGCCTGAGAAGGTAGGCAGCCTGCTGTCAGTGCCTCTGCCAATCCCACTCTGAAACCAGACACAGTGTGAGAATTACTCTTCCTCTGAGCTTTTCTTGTTCCCTGTCAAGAACATCCTGCCAACACTTAGCACTTCTCCGCAGGCTTTGATAAACTCAGCAATGTGCAGGGATCAGCTTTCAGGGTTTTGTTTTCAGAAGACAAAATACTTGAATATTTTCAATGCTATAGTCAATCCAACATGTTGACAAATAAGGTGGTATATAATCCTCTCTAGGTTGCTAACGAACATTGGCACATAAAGCCCCAGATTTGGCATATTGGCAAAATCTGTGCCAGAAATGGCTGGTTGCTTGGTCCAAGCTAGTCCAAGGTGCAGTGAGGGGAATGTGTCAATGTTACAGGGTCAGCTCATTTGAATAGTTAGCAAGGTGACATCTGTGCTCTCATACTCCCAGTGGTGAATGGTCTTTGTAGAGAGCACAACATAAAAAATCATTGGCTGTGCACCCATGATTTCCCGCAATATGCTTCCTGCAAGTGTTGCTCCCCACTTGGAGGCCGGAATCTTCCCAGCCCTGCGAGTGCATGTTTGGAGGCGGGCAATCTGTCAAAATGGCCCTGATTGACAGTGGGGCGGATATCTGCTCTGAACCCGCCTCCGTGTAAGTTTCTCAACTGTCGGGTCTGCTTGTGTATTGCAGACCCGACACCAAGCGGCGGGCCAATTAATTAAGGTATTTAACAGGTAGATTAAAGCTATTTAAGAGGATTAAAAGCAGGCACTTACAATTTTACCAACTTTTGACGAGTTTGCCCTCCCTCGGGGAACACGCCAGGTAAGTGGAGTTGGGTTCTCAATGACTGTCCATTGCTTTCAATAGGTGACAGCTGCAAAAGTGGTATAAAAGCTACCATTTTACAGCTGTTCACTTTCCAATGTCAGAAGCTATAACCTCCAGTGTTACGAAGAGTCTTTTTAGCCTCATACACTTTGGAATTGTTTGTAGTGAACTCTATATTCACTGTAACCTGCTCTGAAAAAAAATTCTGATCAGTGAGATTGCTTCTGTCAACTCAACTGGACCTGGCCTTATCAACAATCAAAATGGGCACGATTTATGCTCTCTCATCTTGGTCCTCCGAGTCTGATGAGGAACAGCCGCAGGAGCAGCAGAGCCAGCCACACCAGCAGCAGCCACAACAAGAGTGCTAACCTTCTCTTCAACCACCTCATGCTGCACAGGGCGGAGGGCATTAGCGCAGGGATGCACCGTGCCAGAGGCGATACCCCCAGCACAGGGTCTATAGGCAGATGATGACCTCCCTGAACATAATGGAGCAGCAGTGCCGAAGGAGACTCAGGCTATCACGCCAGGTAGTCACCGACTTTTGCGCATTGCTGGAGGAAGACCTGCAGCCCAGAGGAACCGGTGAACAGCCAATGGCTGTCAAAGTCACCCTTGCCCTCAACTTCTTCGCCTCAGGCTCCTTCCAGGCATCTGCTGCAGACATTAGCGGCATTTCCCAGTCTGCCACACACAGATGCATCACACAGGTCACCGATGCCCTGTTTAACACGTCGGGCAACTATATAAAGTTTACCACTCATCAAGCCAGTGTGACTGAGCGGGCGATCGGCTTCGCTGCTCTGGCTGGCTTCCCACCAGTGCAGGGAATGGTTGAGTGCACACATGTGGCGATCAGGGCACCCCATTACAATCTGAGAGCTTTTGTGAACCACAAGGGTTTCCACTCCCTAAATGTTCAGCTGGTGTGCAACCACAATAAAATCATCATACATGTGTGCGCCAAGTTCCCTGGTACCTGCCATGATCCTGCGCCATTCTACCATCCCTCAGCTGTTCGAACCGCCAACCAGTCTTTCAGGTTGACTGCTTGGGGACAAAGGCTATCCCCTCAAGACATGGCTGATGACATCCTTGAGGAGGCCAGCGAACAAGACTGATGGAAGGTACAATCAGAGCCGCATCTCCACGAGAACTATCATCGAGCAAACTATAGGGTTGCTTCAAATGCGGTTCAGATGCCTGGACAAATCTGGGGGGGCCCTTCAGTATGCACCAGCGAGGGTATCCAGAATAGTCGTGGTCTGCTGCGCCCTTCACAACATCACTCAGCAGCGAGGACTGGCGCTAGATGATGAAAACGGCACAGAGCGAAGAGCCTCATGGGGGGAGGAGGAGGAGCAACATGAGATTGGCAATGCCGATGAGGAAGACCTGGAGGAGCTGGCACAGCCATTAAGACCAGTGCATGAGAATGTTGCTGGTTGTAATGCCAGGGATGCCCTCATAAATGCCAGGTTCCAATAACTTTGTGGATGTCATACATTTGCCTGGCACAGGCGTCCACATGTTGGCTAGTCCCACACCAGCAACATAAACTATTCAATCAATGACTACTTCCTTCTTTTCATCATCAGCACCATTGCTGCATGTCCAATCAGCCCTGACCATACACTCTGCCACCTCCATTCTACACATCTGGCTGCAACTGAAAAGTGAGAGAAATAAATGATTTAATTATGTAGCTCCATATTTTTACAACCATCCTAATGATACTGATAAACGCACCCGAGTGAAAACCTTTGTGACTATTTGTGTGGGATCTTTCTTTTCCGGGTGCTTCTACGTGGTGCTACCCTTGTGGCTGCAGCAGAGGTAGAGGCAGCCTCCTCACCTCCCTGCTGCAACTGCTTAGACACCTTTGGCGGTCGTCCTCTGGGTTTTGGGGCTTGTGAGGGCCCAGCCAAAGTCTGCCCCTCCTGCGACTGTGCAGGGGCAGACTCGGCCATCACTCTCCGGGGAGGCATCTGCGGCTCTGACTGAGGGCTTGGAGCGCTTGGAACGGAGCCCCCACTTACATGTCCCCTCCCACCATCATCGCTCTCATGGGACACCCGCACTTCCCTGCTAGCAAGAAGCTGGTGAGCGCCTTGCTGCACTTCAGTACGGACATTAGGGCCCACGTCTATACTGACATCCCTCCTAGAAAGGACGTCTATGAGCCTCTGGTTTATCTCTTCCATAGATGCCCATCTATTCTCCATAGATGCCCATCTATCCTCCAGAGATGACCATCTATTTTGAAGAGAAACCATGTTGTCATTACACTAGCGCTGTGATTCCTCCATGCAGGTGGCCATCCTATCCATTGTGGAAGCTATAGATGCCAGTGACTGCACCACAGTGCTGCTCATGTTTGAGATGGACTCCTCCATTCTCTGCACACTCGTAGTCAGCACAGTCGCAAAACCAGTCAGAGCCTCCTGCACTTGTTCCTGCAGCTCCAGGATTGCCCTCTTCTTGGATGGCCCCCGAGACTCAGCATCTGCATGCAGCTGAGCAGAGCTAGGAGACTCTTGCACCCTCCGGCAAGGAATTTCCATTGCTGTCCCTGTCTCCACCATCTGCTGTTGCCTACTTGTGATCTGTGAGACACCAGGTGACAACACTACTCTATCTCACGACGGCCCCACTGAGGTGTGCGTATCTGTGCTGGTGCTGGTTTGCATTCTGTGAGGTGACGCTGCGTCCTCAGAGGGAGAAGGCTCCCTGGGGGGTCTTGTTCCTCTTGCTCTTGGACAGTGGCGGGGGTGGGGGGTGTGGCTCCTTATGGACCTGTTGGAGAGTAAAGACATGATTTAAATATATGACATCTTAAGTGCAGACACATACCATTATACACATCATCACCATTAATTTTCTGATCACATAACACCCCATACGAGTGACTGATGAAAGGCATGCAACTGTATGGATAATAATTCTGTCACCAGCTTCTTCTATTGAGCCCCTCTCTCCGTCCCCCACTTCCGGAAACTCCACCACACCAGCAATATCAAGTGCTGCCTCCTCCACGCTTGACAAATGAAAGACAGACTCCTCCCGTTCTCTCCCTCTCCTTCTTATTGTGGGCAATCTTTTCCTGCAAGGAGGCAAAGAAGAGAAGGTTTAAAGAGACTGATGGAATGACTGTCATTAATGGAATGGCATACAGCTTCACAGGGAGACTTTGATGGAGTGGCTTGGCGATACCATGTTGCCTTCTTTTGTGTTGTTACTTGCTTTCATTGCATAGCGATGATGTTGAGTGTAAGGGGTGGAAATTAAGATGGGAACCTTATAATGTGAATAGAGAGAGACAGATGGATGAAGGTCTAAGGGATCTTGGGCTGAATAACTTTATGCAGGAGTATGGTTGGCAATGCACAGTGGTGGGGATATAATGACAGGCACAGCATCATCAAGGTAAGTGTAGGCTTATACTTACTTTTCCTGATCTTAGAAGATCATTAAACCTTTTCCTGCACTGTACCCAGGTGCGACGCACTACTGAATTCACCGCTATCTCTTCGGCTATATAAAGCCACGCTGATTTAGTCTGTTGGGGAGACCTCTTCCTCCCTACGTGCCCTCACTCCCTCAACAAGATGCTGAAGGGACTCATCATTGAAATGAGGCACAGATCTCTGCCTTTCAGACATCGTGGTACAGGCCTCCACTCACTAACACAAGCTTCACGAAAGAAAATCCAACTGTCAGAAAATGGGGCCATGGCCCCTTTAAATATACCGGCAAGAAGCGCGTCATCCGGTGACGTCACCGGACCTGCTCCCATTAATTGGAAAGGGAAACGCGCAAGGCCCTTAATGGTAAGATCTTATTTTTGGCCGGTATTGCCACAGGAGCGGGTTCGTCGCCCGCCGCCATCTCCCGCCTTCACCCCGCCCAGGTAGGGGAAATCGCGGCCGGAGTGTGGAATTAGCCCTAGTATATTTGCCCTGTACAGCTTTGGCCTTATGCCAGCAAATAGCATAATGATAGTTGCATAAAATTAGTCCAGCAGCACAAATTTAAAGGGATGAGCACAGTTAAAGTTAAATGTCTGCACATGAGGGCAATTAAAGCCTGAGTACCCAGATGTGCCTACTTGTGACCTCTAGTGCTGGCGGTGACTCTGACAAAGTTCGTGAGGGTCAAGGGAGGTCATGTAATTTACATAACCCAGATGAACACCCATGCCTCCAGGGCCATCATAAATGCCAAAAATTCATGAATCCAGTTGTGTAATTTTTATGATTAAATGGTGCAACAAAATTGGGAAGATTCCAATTGACCTACAAGGCCATGTGTGTAATCAAGCCTATAGTAGCACACAACATTATCATGTAGTACCTGAGAGCTAGTCAAACCCTTTATATAACAAGTGGGTACTATAGTTAAAAATCATTATTTATTTGTCTGCAAGTTTGGTGCTGTTCCTCTTAAAACAGGCCTGAACTCAGCTTCATGCTGTTGTCCAAACTTCAGTCTGTGTTAACGTTCCTCTTTGTATTAATAAAATTTCTTCCATTGAAGTTTGGGAGAATGTTTCTTGATGTTTCTGTAATAGAACTTATCATCAGCTCCCAGTCATGTAACCATTGCGTCCCATAACAGCGCTTTAATTAATTTTAAATGAGGAGGAAATGAGTTCATATAGTTGAACATGATTGATGTTCACTTCTCCTAATGCTGAAGTCTTCTGTTTACTAGACTCACTAATACAAGATTTATAGGAAAATACACTTCAGGTGCAGGATTGAAAAGACCAGTGCTGTCTATCTGGTCAGTCCCAGAGAGAAAATATTCATTTTTCAATTTCACACTGCAGCTAAAGTAAATTGCTTGAGAACCTCATTAATGACCTTCACAGGCAAAAATCTGCTTGTTTTCTCACGTTTCCCAAATGTTTAATTTTCCATTTTGGAGGAGTAGGAATCTTCAGATCATTGCTAAACATGAAAGATTAGCCTGTTAGCTTTCTTTACTGAAATTAGTGGAGAACGAAAATATGACCCATAGGGGTAGAAATTGGTATGTGTGTGCCCTTTTTACAGGAGCAAAACAGGTGCAAAACATAGCAATTTAGCAGTGGGATGGTTTGCGCTCAATCTGACGAGCTGACACCAATGGCATCCTATTGCTGTGCTCTTGCACACTTGTGGTCGGTGGTTCACCACATGAAGTTCCCCCCCCCACCCCCGCCCCCACCTCTAGCCTAGCCTCTAAAGTACACATGGTGCCAATCTCTGAGTAGAGTCAGATTGCACGACACTACATATTTAGGAAGGCCGACCTCCTCTTCCTGAAGTGGTAGAGGGGTATCCACATTTTAAGCATCTGAAATGAAAGAAAGGGATAAGGGTTAGCTTTTAGTGTGAGGCAAGGGCAGAGAGAGATGAGTGGCTGCTGAAAGCAGCTGAAGTTTGTCGTGCTGAGTGTGTAGGATGAGATAGAAATGAGAAGTGTGAGTGAATATGAGGAGAAGGAGGTGGAGTGAAGTGTGGTGCATTGATTGTAGAAGAGTGAGGGGAAGTGGCAGAGGGGAGTATTGTGAATAGTGAGGCTTCAGGCAGGGGAGGTATGAGCTGGGAGTTAGGATTCTTACATTGACAAGTCTGGTGAGGGTATTGAATTTGTTTCTACATTGCAGCCATGTCCTGGGAGCTAAGATCCTGGCATTAACCTCCTCCGAAACATCTTCCCACTGATGATAGAGGTGTTGTCAGGAGGGCTTTCTGCCCCCCTATGCGGGGGAAACACAACCTCCCTTCTCCTTCTGCACGACCTGGACTAGGGCCTATAATGCAGCAACAGAAAACTGGGGGCCTGATCTTCATGTCTTGCAGCCATTTGTTTCTTCAGAAACTTTCCTTCCTGTCTGCAGCCCCTTTAAAAGATGCCGGCTGCCTTCAAGTGGTGTCAGTGAAGCCTGGTTTTCTGCCCCCCCCCCAAACGAGTGTGCAGCCAATGAATAGTGCGGGCAACGCTAGTTGCACACCTGGCTCGTTATAATGAGGTGGCAGTACCAATTCCACCTGGTCCAAGGGACCACAAATTCCTGGGCCCACACATTCACAAAGGATTATGTTATCACTCTGTCTGTCATTTTCTGAAAAGATATCCAAACATTATGGGCTGGATTTTGTCTTGGGGTCGGGTTGAGGTCGTGTAATCCGCATTCCGTGTTTCCCCCCCGACTCCAGATTAATGTGGATGCCTGATGCAATTTTCACTTAATTGGGCAATTGAGTTGCAGCATGTGGGAACCCATGAACTAATTAGTGGTTTCTGAAAGTCGCCTCTGATGATGTCATTATTGCAGGTCAGAGACTGCTCTCAGAGATTGTCTGGCTACTGGTGAGAGAGGACCTGTCTGCATTGCTTCTGTTGTAACTGGACCTGGATGCAAATATGAGAGAGAGAGAGAGAGAGAGAGAGAGAGAGAGATAGATACAGAGAGAGAGAGAAGTCCTCTTACACCAAATGCCATGACATTGAATGTAGCAGTATCAGAGGCGACTTTCACACCTAATACTACTACTACCTTCATTACATCTCCGTTGTAATAGTGGACCTGCAGCCGATAGTCAGCTATCCACTTGTGCTCCCGCCAGGTTTCACTGGAGTGTTTCACACCAGGCGTGCTTCACGTCAGAAAGGGGTTAAACTAGCTACAACGTTTCAAAATAGCATTACAGACCCAATTTAGGGCTTGTTAAGTGCTTTAATGGCCTCTCCCGCCTCTTGGAGGCGGGACGGAGTCGAGAACCCCGCGACTGATTTTGTCAAAATTGCGTGGAGGCGGGATGGAGGCGGAATGGGGTCGGAAACCCCGACCCCACAAATTTAACCCCCCACACGCCTCCAAACCCGACTCCATGGGTCATTCAAAATCCAGCCCTAAGTGTTTCAAATTGATTTACAGTTTTTCTTATACACCTAAAATAGTCCAATTTGGTTAGTTCAAAGTTCTCAGTTTGGTTTAGAGTCATAGGGGGAGAAATTCAGTATCGCCCCATTTGGGGTGCAATTATCGGCCGGGCGCAAAGATTAGCGCCTGGTGCTAATTATCGCCACCGACTGCAAACTTGACTTTTATCGCCCCTGGAGGTGATTGGAGCGCTAAATCAGGCGCTTCACACCTGTCTTAAGGCGCAAAGGCCGAGGAGCGAGGCGCTACCTCAGAGCGCTGGCGAAGCTCATGTGATGTCAGTCAGCAATGGAACACACACACAATGGCACCGGCCAGTTCTTAAAGGGAATGGTTGATCTTGCTTTCCATCCTGCTCATTGCAGCCTTGAATCCCGGCCTGGAGAGACCAGCACATCAAATCTGCTGGAAAGAACAATGGAGAGTACCAGGGAAAGAGCTTAGAGTGCAGCCCCCACAATCTCTTCTAAATCGATACAAGGAATGGCAAATCAAAATGAACCTGCAAAGTGCTGCTCAGTACCCAAAACTCCTTCACACAGCGTTGAATCTCTCCATAAGTCTCTCTCTCTCTCTCTCTCTCAGAATGCGTGGTTCAAAAATGGCACCAACAATAAAAGGCAGGAAGCGGTCGCCTTTAAATAGCGTTCCCCCAGTCCCTTCATGACTGCAAAACGCTCCCCTCAACCTGTCGTTGCTAGCGTCAGGCGGTAAGGCAGGGGGCGCCACTCAATATCTGCTCCGGGACGATACTGGGGCGTTGCACACTCGACTGACATCACGATCTGCCGGCGCAGGAGATCGTGGCGGTAGTGTTTAGCGCTGCCGCAAAATGTCTAGTTAATTTCGCGAGCGGCGCAAACATCGCCGCGCCTGGGCGTTGGATGCTTTGCGCCCCATTAGCGCCCTCTTAAGGCGCTAACGGGAGGCGCAACCAACTGAATTTTTCCCCCATAGAGTCACAGAGTTATACAGCACAGAAAGGGGCCCTTCGGCCCATCGTGTCCGCGCCGGCCATCAAGCCCTGTCTATTTAATCCCATTTTCCAGCACTTGGACCATAGCCTTGTATGCTATGGCATTTCAAGTGCTCATCTAAATGCTCAGGTTTGGTCTCAAATCTACAAGGTAGTTCCAGACAACATATACATTGAAGTCTCTGAAGGTTGCTTATGACCACAGAAACAAACAATAGCAAACTTGTAATATTATGTTCCACTGAAAGCAAAGAAACTACATGCAGAGCAAAGAAACCACACAGCAAACAGATGGCATAACTTTTACATGTGCAGTCGAACTCCTATTGTTTATGGAAAGAAAGCAACATATCACAGATGACGAAATACCTGAACATCCAAATGTAGAACCCTACTACAATGCTCTAGAATTGTAAAGATAAATAAAACATCCCTTCGTAATGAAAACACCTTTCCCTTTATTTCTTTGGTTACATGAGCATAAAGTCCTTCATCAATCAAGCCACTGGCGGGGCCAATTTTCCTTGCCCACTCTGCCTTAGCACTGGTTAGGCACAGTGCTTCCGAAGTACCCTTCACCTGTTAAGATCTCTAGGTGCATTATAATGGTAGATTGGGCCATTAACATGTCCTCGGCCCACTATTGGCACAGCTCTGGCCCCGGATGAGAGGCCTGCAGCTGCTGGCCTTTGGGTCTTCTGGAGAACAGCAGTTAGAAGGCTGAGATCCTGAAAAAAGGTAAGCCACTTACCTTGTTAATCTTCGTCTGCTTGGTACCTGGCTCTCTCAGACCCTCTGATCTGGAAATGGGTGCCCCATGGATGTTACTACACGATATTGAGGCAAAAGGTGCACTGATTTCACGCAATGCAAAAGTATAAATCCTATCAAAATGCATCATTGTGTCATATACTTGAAACATTACCAAATAAATAAAGTTTGCGAATCATTTTTTCTTGTAGGTACTTCCCTTTTAAGTCTCAGTAAAATTTATTTTGTTGTTCTTATAACCACCAAATAAATGTATTTATTTCTTTGAAGGCACTGAATAGTGAAGTTAATAGGTTTGAGCAGTACAGGACACTTACACAGGGAAATGTTATCCTCTATGCTATCATTCAAGCAGTGCCCTTGATGTCAGGAGTAAGTCAGCTCTTCACTGCCAATGACTCGGTTACCATGGCAAATAATAGTGATGAGTGGGGCAACCCTGTCTGGTATCTTGGTTGAAGATTGAAGCAGGGGCACTTAGTGTCATGAGTGAAGTGACGCTCCTGGGGAAGAGTGCCAAATGTCAGTCCATTTAATGAATATTTCCCAAGACAGAATCTGTTACGAGTGGCCCATTGCACCCTGTCAAGCACCCTTTCAGTATTAAGAAAATGATATATTACATGTTTGAGTTGTTTCTACTGTTAGTTCAAGTTGATTACTTTTTCTTTAGCTAGATTTCACAAAGAGGTCACATAAGTTGTCCTTAATTATGGTTTTTATTAATTTCTCCCCTTGCTTATCTGCAGTCTGCCCGCATCTTGTGTCATCCTCAGCTGAGGGGGCAGACAGGCAACTTGCTCTTAAGCATTTTGTGCTGAGAATCAACGTTTACAGAATTGTGTTTGCACGCCAGTTGTTATTGACAAAGATCAGTGCTTCCCACGCTGCCTCTGGCCTCTCTTCTGAGGTTGCCCCTGCGCATGCGGGGAGCTTATGTAGATGTGGATTCCGCTGTGGTACACAGTCAGTCACCTAGCTGCAGGTAAGAAAAATCTAAAATAATTGCTAGTACGCCATGGCAACTGTCAACATTTCACGCTGACAGTCAGCATTTTCAGATTTGAGTCCATATGTAATTGTTTGCTGAAAAAAAATCAGTGTTTCCCACCCCTCCTCTGAGCTCAACCCAGATGCAATTCTCTTCTGCAAATGCACATGGCTCCCACACTGGTAAAAAAGGGGATGAGGTCCTAAAAGCAGAATATAGGGAGTTAGGAGTTAAATTAAAAAAGAGGACCTCAAAGGTAGTAATCTCAGGATTGCTACCAGTGCCACGTGCTAGTCAGAGTAGAAATAGAAGGATATTTCAAATGAATACGTGGCTAGAGGAATGGTGCAAGGGGGAGGGATTCAAATTCCTGGGACATTGGAACCGGTTCTGGGGGAGGTGGGACCAGTACAAACAGGACGGTCTGCACCTGGGCAGGGCCGGGACCGCTGTCCTAGGGGGAGTGTTTGCTAGTGCTGTTGGGGAGGATTTAAACTAATGTGGCAGGGGGTTGGGAACCTGAGCAGGGAGACAGAGGAAAGCATGTCAGGAAGGGACAGAAGGTATGGAGTAAAAGGTAAAGTGTTAAATAAGGAAAAAGCAGGAAGTAAGTGTCGCAAAACACATTTGAAAGTTCTTTATCTGAATGCACGTAGCATTCGTAACAAAATTGACGAGTTAACGGCACAAGTAACTATGTATGGGTATGATCTTGTGGCCATTACAGAAACATGGCTGCAGGGTGAAAACATCTGGGAATTAAATATGCCAGGGTATTTAACAATCAGGAAGGACAGGCAGGAAGGAAGGGGAGGGGGGGTGGCTATGTTAATAAAGGAAGGAATCACTGTAATACAGAGAAATGATATTGGGTCAAAAGATCAGGATAATGAAACAGTTTGGGTAGAGATTAGGAATAATAAGGGGAAAAAAACACTGGTGGGTGTAGTATATAGGCCTCCTAATAGTTGCAACTCTGTTGGAAGAAGTATTAATCAGGAAATAGTTGGGGCATGTAATAAGGGAACAGCTATAATTATGGGGGATTTTAACTATCATATTAACTGGACAAATCAAATTGGGCAGGGCAGCCTTGAGGAAGAGTTTATTGAGTGTCTTAGGGATGGATTTCTTGAGCAGTATGTAACTGATCCTACAAGGGGGCAAGCAACCTTGGACTTGGTACTGTGTAATGAGTCTGGATTAATTAATAATGTCCTAGTTAAGGATCCCCTTGGAATGAGTGACCATAACATGGTTGAATTCCATATCCAATTAGAGGGTGAGAAGGTTGGTTCTCAAACAAGCATACTGAGCTTGAATAAAGGAGACTATGATGGCATGAGAGCAGAATTGATTAAAGTGGACTGGGAAAATAGATTAAAGGGTAAGACGGTACATGAGCAGTGGTGTTCATTCAAGGAGTTATTTTACAACTTTCAAAATAAATATATTCCACTGAGGAAAAAAGGGTGTAAAAGAAATGACAGCCATCCATGGCTAAGTAAAGAAATTAAAGAAAGTATCCAACTAAAAACAAGGACATATAAGGTAGCCAAAGTTAGTGGGAGGATAGAAGATTGGGAAGTCTTCAAAAGACAACAAAAAGTAACTAAAGGATTGATTAAGAAAGGGAAAATAGACTATGAAAATAAATTAGCAAAAAATATAAAAACAGATAGCAAGAGTTTCTATAGTTATATAAAAAGAAAAAGGGTGGTTAAGGCAAACGTAGGTCCCTTAGAGGATGAGACCGGGAAATTAATGGTGGGAAACATGGAGATGGCAAAAATGCGGAACAAATATTTTGTTTCAGTCTTTACGGTAGAGGACACTAAGAATATCCCAACACTGGACAAACAGGGGGCTCTAGTGGGGGAGGAGCTAAATACGATTAAAATTACTAAGGAATTGTTACTCAGTAAAATAATGGGACTCAAGGCGGATAAATCCCCTGGACCTGATGGCTTACATCCTAGGGTCTTGAGGGAAGTGGCAGTAGGAATTGTGGATGCTTTGGTAATAATTTTCCAAAACTCCCTGAACTCAGCAAAGGTCCCGGCAGATTGGAAAACTGCTAATGTAACACCCTTATTTAAAAAGGGTTGTAGGCAGAAGGCTGGGAATTATAGACCAGTTAGCCTAACATCTGTGGTGGGTAAAATTTTGGAGTCTATTATTAAGGAGACAGTAACGGAACATTTAGATAAACATAATTTAATAGGACAAAGTTAGCATGGCTTTATGAAGGGGAAGTCATGTCTGACAAATTTGCTCGAGTTCTTTGAGGACATAACGTACAGGGTGGATAAAGGGGAACCAGTGGATGTAGTGTATTTAGACTTCCAGAAGGCATTCGACAAGGTGCCACATAAAAGATTATTACTTACGATAAACAATCACTGGATTGGGGGTAATATTCTGGCATGGGTGGAGGATTGGTTATCTAACAGGAAGCAGAGAGTTGGGATAAATGGTTCATTCTTGGACTGGCAACCAGTAGCCAGTGGTGTTCCGCAGGGGTCGGTGCTGGGTCCCCAGCTCTTTACAATCTATATTAACGATTTGGAGGAGGGGACCGAGTGTAACATATCAAAGTTTGCAGATGATACAAAGATGGGAGGGAAAGTAGAGAGTGAGGAGGACATAAAAAACCTACAAGGGGATATAGACAGGCTGGGTGAGTGGGCAGAGATTTAGCAGATGCAATACAATATTGGAAAATGTGAGGTTATGCACTTTGGCAGGAAAAATCAGAGAGCAAGTTATTATCTTAATGGCGAGAAACTGGAAAGTACTACAGTACAAAGGGATCTGGGGGTCTTGGTGCAAGAAAATCAAAAAGTTAGTATGCAGGTGCAGCAGGTGATCAAGAAAGCCAATGGAATGTTGGCTTTTATTGCTAGGGGGATAGAATATAAAAACAGGGAGGTATTGCTGCAGTTGTATAGGGTATTGGTGAGACCGCACCTGGAGTACTGCATACAGTTTTGGTGTCCATACTTAAGAAAAGACATACTTGCTCTCGAGGCAGTACAAAGAAGGTTCACTCGGTTAATTCCGGGGATGAGGGAGTGGACATACGAGGAGCGGTTGAGTAGATTGGGACTCTACTCATTGGAGTTCAGAAGAATGAGAGGCGATCTTATTGAAACATATAAGATTGTGAAGGGGCTTGATCGGGTGGACGCGGTGAGGATGTTCCCAATGATGAGTGAAACTAGAACTAGGGGACATAATCTTAGAATAAGGGGCTCCTCTTTCAAAACTGAGATGAGGAGAAACTTTTTCACTCAGAGGGTAGTGGGTCTGTGGAATTTGCTACCCCAGGAAGCTGTGGAAGCTACTTCATTAAATAAATTTAAAACAGAAATAGACCGTTTCCTAAAGTAAAGGGAATCAGGGGTTACGGGGAGCGGGCTGGAAATTGGACATGAGTTTGAGTTCGGATCGGTCAAGGCCCTGTGGGTGGCGGAGCGGGCCCAGGGGCCGAGTGGCCTGGTCCTTCTCCTGCTTCTTGTGTTCTTTAGAGTTGAGGTTGGATCAGATCAGCCATGATCTCATTGAATGGCGGAGCAGGCGCGAGGGGCCGATTGGTCTACTCCTGCTCCTATTTCTTATGTTCTTATGTTCTTATGACTTGTGATAAAATGGCACCAGTTGGTGTGTAACTACTTCAAACCTTCAGGGACGGGGGGTGGGGCGGGGCGGAGATAGATAGACTGCAGAGACTGTTCATGTAAATTGTACCAAATGTATCTGGGGGAGATATGCAGCATAGACTGATTTAAAATATAGTGATGAGAGTAATGCAAAATGTACAATTAGCGAGATGATGAATAGACTCCAACCATCAGCATTTCACTACTGCCCCATTGAGGTGGGGGGAAATAGCAACGATCTTAGAGAACAGTGCCAGGATCCATCAACTTGCCTTGCAGCTGCCATTCTGACTCAATAGGATTCTGTTTGAGGTCTGCAACATTTCATAGAGCAATTGTGTTTCTGTCCACAAGAAGGGGGAATCCCAATGATCTCAGAATCTGGTGAAGCATCTCGCTGATATCACTGACTGCTAAGGTGGTTCTTCAGGCTACCGTAGCATTCAGATCGGTTGCTGTAGAGGTCTACAGTGTAATTAGAAATGCATTTTGTTTTCATGATTAATGTAGGGTAGGCTTATTATACAAGATCATGGAGCATCATAAGGCACAAGAGAAACCCCCTGACATTGATTTCATCAATTTTTGTAAAGCTTTAGACCATGTGCTTCATATGGCCCTCATGAAGATACTGGAAACTCAGAGTGCACAGCCAAATCTTGGATATTATCCATGGTGCGTATTTCACCTCCAAGATCCATGTAAGCGTAGATCAGAGACCCACTGAAACGAATTCTCTCGAAAGGGGAGTGAGACCAACGAACAGCATTTGCTGCTATTACTACAACTTCAGGATTTAGCGCATGCGCATCCTAACACGGAAATCCTGAAGTTGTGGTCAGTCATCCACTGCTCCAACACTGGCTGTGCTTTGGAACTACCCCCCCCCCCCTCCCTCCTCCCCCCATAGCAGGCAATCAGTGTAATCAGCGAAATCAGGGAACTGACGAAAACTTCAGCTTTTTCGTGGTAATATCGCTGTTAATTACCCCATTAAAAGTTAGACCCTTTAAGATTAGGAGTAACTGGGGTTTTAACAATGTATTGACTGCTTAACAAACATTATGGCCCTGAAAAACTCATTTTTATTTTGTGGAGTGTCAAATTTATCCATTTTAATAAAAATAAAAATTTTAAAGAACATTTTTTTAAATGTAATTTTTTAAAGAAGTTTGTTCATCTTTATTTCAGCTTTACCTTTTCCACATGTGAGAGCCCCAATCATTGTTTTGCTCTCTGTAACATTTTTCAAAAGTTAGAATCAAAGGAGCTTCTTCACTTCCTGGTTCCGTGTCTGTGAGAATTCTGCGTTTTGATTGGCTGCTTAGACAGCTTATTGACGTCACAGCAGCTCGCGTGGGGATTCCCCATGAACTTACGCTGATTTCAACTAAACGTCGGAAAAGCCAAACTTTTCACCACAGAGATCGCGAGATCTTTGTGGGAAGCTTATTTCGGGGCCAGCAGCGAACGCTTTTGCTTCGCTGCTGACCGCAAATTACGGGCCATACAGTATAACTGTATATGCAAAGGAGCAGCACATGCTCAATGAGGAAAAAGAACAGTTCAAGCACAAGAGAAGTCTTCAAATGCATGAGCAGGAAAAAGAATGCTGCGAGCTAACAAGCGGATATAAGGTTGGAAGAGAATGCAGAGACAGGGTGGGCCAAGCCATTGTGGGAGTTAAAGACACGGACAGAGATTTAAAATTTAATGCATTGGGGGACAGGGAACCAATGTACGTCAGAGAGGACAAAGATTTTCTGGAGGATGCAGGAAGAGAGGCCAGTAAGGAGAGTGTTGGTGTAGTCAAGTCTGAGGTGATGAAGGCATGCATAAGAGTTTCATTGGTGAAGGGGCAGAGGTAGGAACAAAAAATAAGGTATTGCTGCAGAGGTGGAAGTAAGTGGTCTTTATGGTGAAGATGTTGAAGGGTCTGAAACTAAGCTCAGAATCAAATAGAGTACCAAGGTTGTGAACAGTCTGGTTGAGCCTGAGATAGTGGCTGAGATGGGGAAAGGAATCAATGACAAAGGAGAGGAGTTTGAGGCGGAGGTCACAGACTATGGTTTTGTCTTCCTGATGTTGAGCTGCAGGAACTAGAAATGTCATCAAGACTAGAAATGTCGGACAAGCAGTCCGACTGCTCAGATAGTCATTGCCAGACATGTGGAAGTTGACCCCATGCCTGCGGATGAAGTTACCAAGGGGCAGTATGTAAGAACATAAGAATATAAGAAATAGGAGCAGGAGTAGGTCATATGACCTCTTGAGCCTGCTAAGATCATCGTAAGATCATGGCTGATCTTCGACCTCAACTCCACTTTACCGCCCGATCCCGATATCCCTTGATTCCTTGAGAGTCCAAAAATCTATCGATCTCAGTCTTGAATATACTCAATGACTGAGCATCCACAGCCCACTGGGGCAGAGAATTCCAAAGATTCATAGCCCTTTTAGTGAAGAAATTTTGCCTCCTCTCAGTCCTAAATGGCCGGCCCCTTATCCTGAGACTATGCCCCCTAGTTCAAGACTCTCCAGCCAGGGGAAACAGCCTCTCAGCATCTACCCTGTCAAGCTCTCTCAGAATCTTATATGTTTCAATGTAAATGAGGAAGAGGAGGGAAGCAAGGATAGATCTTTGGTGGCCACTGGAGATGGCAGGGAAAATAAATCATTTCTGGAGATGCGTTGGCTACATTCAGATTGTTTGGAATGGAACTATGCATGGGCAATCTAATGAAGCTGGACGATAGAGGAGAGGTGTTGGAGGATGACAGCATGGTCAATCATGTTGAATGCTGTAGAAAGGTCAAAAAGTGATAAAGCACCACAGAGCATGCCATTCATATCTTTGGTAAAGCCTGTTTTGGCACTCTGAAAGTGGCAAAAGCTGGACTGGAGGGATTCAAACAGGGAGTTACAAGGGATGCAATGACACATTTAAGAACCTTGGAGAGGAAAGGCAGGTTTGAGATGGGGCAAATTGGAGAGGACAAAGGTTTGAGGGTGGTTTCATTGAGAAGGTGTAGTGACTCACATTCCCAACAAAGCAAGCTGCATCCTCTAACCCCCATGATCCCTTGGGCCTAATGCCCCACACCATGACCTCTGACTTTGTGACCCTGTTGGTCTATGAATTTATTGGTTTAGTAGTCCTGCCACTCCATTAGTTTACTAATTTACTAGTGCCTGCTTAACACTGTTGCTAAGTTCATCAGTGTCCTTTTGTTGATAACAACAACTTCCATTTATATAGCACCCTGAACATAGTAAAACATCCCAAGGCGCGTCACAGGAATGCTATCAAATCAAATTTGATACGGAAACACTTAGGGCTGAATTTTGCCGGCGCTCAGATTGTGGATTTGGAGGCGGGTCCGCTGTCAAAATAGCAAAGATTGACAGCGGGTAGGAAACCCACTGTCAACCCGCCTCCACGTGAGTCTCCCAGGTGACGGGTCTGTCTGTGCAGAACTGACCCGACACCAAGCAGCGGGGGAGACAATTGAGATCATTAAATGGCTTGTTAACAGCCAATTTAATGCTATTTTGAGCCTACCGTGTAATTTTACGTGCTCCCCCATGGATTACCCGCTGCTCGGGGAACACGCCAGCTCACCCTGGCGTGAGTTGAGTCTGCTTTGATTTATCTGATAACCTGGCAGCTGCAGAGTGGTGTAAAGGATACCATGTTGCAGCTGTTCAGTTTCAGAGCTCAGAAACTGTTGGTTACTGCATTTGTAAGACATATAGGCCGCTTTTTTATCGGCACTGAGAGGGCGGGTTTGGAGGCGGGTCAAAGGTTAAAATCTTTTTGATTGACGGCGGGTTGCGATCCCGCCATCAACCCGCCTCGACGCTACTTTGCCAAGTGCCGGCTCTGGTAGTTCCGATCAGGCTCGCCACCAAGTGGCAGGAGAGGCACTTAAGGCAGTTAACAGCTTGTTAACTGCCTGGATAAGCCGATTTTAAGAGGGCATTTCAATGTTATTACATTTTCAGCGTGTTCCACGCCTTTCGCAAAACACGCCAGCTGAATGTGTCGGGTTCAGCAGGTGCCTGACTTCTTGACAGCTGCAGCTCCAGCTTAAAAACGGAGCTCTAACATGGCTGACTTGCAGGTCTACTGAGCTTGTAAGTGCTGAAGCTGAGATCCATATGCACTGTGACCTCCTGGGAAAACCCTCTCCCCACACTGACTGAGCGCTTATAACATCTAGTCCTCAACTGAGATATATACCAGCGGAATGGGAACCATTTATACCCTCTCATCCTGGTCCTCAGGTTCGGAGAAAGAGCAGCCGCGGCAGCAGCAGAACCAGGCACACCAGCAGCAGCAACAACAGGAGTGCCAACCTCCTCCTCACCCACCTGATGCTGCACAGGGCGTCAGCGCAGGGCTACACCGCGCCGCAAGGCTACACCGCGCCGCAGGAGATACCCCTAACACAGGGTTTACAGGCCGAGGATGAGCTTCCTCAACATGACTGAGCAGCAGTGCCAAAGGAGGCTGAGACTTTCGCGAGAGGTAGTTGCTGACATCTGCGCAATGCTAGAGCAACACCTGGAGCTCAGAGGAGCGGGTGGACACCCCTCACCAATGGCTGTCAATGTCACCACCGCCCTCAATTTTTTTGCTTCAGGGTCCTTCCAGGGATCACCAGCAGACATCAGCTGAATCTCCCAGTCGGCTGCACACACTTGCATCACGCAGGTAACCGATGGCCTCTTTGCAAAGGTGCACAATTACATCCACTTCTCCACGGATGAACCAAGTGTAACCGCGCGTGCGGTTGGCTTTGCAAATATGACAGGCTTGTCAAGGGTGCAGGGCATCGTAGACTGCACACATGTGGCCATTAGGGCACCCCATCACAACCCAGCTGTTTTTGTCAACTGCACGGGCTTCCACTCCCTTAATGTCCAGCTGGTGTGTAACCACAGGAAGAACATTATGCATGTTTGCACAAAGTACCCTGGCAGTTGCCATGACTCGTTCATCCTGCGGCAGTCTACTGTGCCTCAGCTCTTCAATCCGCCAACCCAACTTTCCGGATGGCTACTTGGAGACAAGGGCTATCCCCTGAAGATGTGGCTAATGACGCCTTGAGGAGGCCATCAAACGAAGCTGAGGAGCGCTACAATGCCAGCCACATTTCCACCAGAGCCATCATCGAGTAAACCATCGGCTTGCTCAAAATGCAATTCAGATGCCTCGACAGATCAGTAGGAGCCCTACAGTACTCACCAGCCAGGGTCTCCAGAATCCTTGTGGTCTGCTGTGCACTGCACAACATCACACAGCAGCGTGGCTTACCGCTGCCTGGGGAACAAGTGGCTCAGCGCACAGCCTCCTCCTCAGAGGAGGATGAGGATGAGGATGAGGATGAGCAGGAGGAGGAGGAGGAGGAGGACCTTGCAGAGGCGGATGTGCCAGTTCCACCAGCACGCGAGCACATTGCTGCCCATGATGCAAGGGATGCACTAATCTATGCCAGATTCGCTTAAGTTGACAAAGCAAACACATGTGGCTGCCACATTCTTAACACACCATACACAATGTACAATAAACTGTGGGTTCCTATCACTCTCACCACCATCATTACAGATGAAAGGCGCCCTGACACCTCACTGTGACACTTCCATTTCTGGGCACACATAGGCCAACTCTTTGAATGTTTGCCATTGCATTTTTTTATTGACATTGAAATGGCGATCTCTCTCACATTGACAGATCGCTTCTGTCATCTCAACTTCAGCTGCCATCTATTCCAGCCCTTGAAAAAAATCACACCTTGGTCCTCTGAATCCTTCCACGATCAGCCCCAACACCAACATCACCAGGCACAGCAACATCACCAACAACACCAACCATCTCCGCCATCACCTGATGCTGCACAGGACACAGGGCATCAGCACCTGACAACATTGCTGCCCAGAAGGCCAGCAATAGCATCACCATGGCCAGATTTACTTCACTTGACGCTGTACACCCTGGCTGCCACATGATGCGCCAGGTTGACACCATCCCACAACAGCACCATAAAGCATCCCTGCAATGCCCAAGCCATTCCTTTCACACTCATCACAATAGCTGGGGGGGGGGGGGGGGGGTAACTCACTAAGACACTTCTCAAAGTGCACACAGATCTGTCCCATAAGGTGCAGTGTTGAAAATATAGATTTCAATGTATGACAACACATTAACAGAAACTTCACATGAACATTGGCTAAACCGCTCAAGTGCCTACTCTTGTGTGTTGTTAGTTGGTATGCTTGTAGTAGGATGAGGGTGAGTGTGAGGGGTGGCTAGTGAGTTGGGAAAGTAATAATGTAGATAGAGATGGATGGGTGGAGGTGCAAGGTAAGTTGGTGTGAGTAAGGATGTGCAGGAGTAGGGTATGGAAGGCAGAGTGATGGGGATGTGATGAGTGGCACAGCAGGGTGAGTTTGAGTGTGGCTTTGCAGTAATGTTTCGTGATCTACTGAGATCATTGAAGGGTTTGCGCCACTGCAGCAAGGGACTCCTGACGACATCCCTGCTTGTGACCTCCTGTGCAATGTGCAATGGAGGGAGTCATGTGTGAGCCTGGGTGCAGACGTGCACCTCTGTGCAGTGCTTGTCAGTGTTTGCAGCTCCTCAATGCTGCAGAACACTGACAGCACAACTGTCAAAATCAATGTGGCCGTGGTCTCTTTAAGGAAACCGGCTGACGACGCGTCATCAAATTACATCATCAGATCCGCTTCCTGTTAATTAGCCGGGAACCCCGCAGGGCGGGCTTAACAAGGACAATCTGCTGAAAATAATTTTCAGAGAGCGGCTGCAGACGGGAGCGGGACCGGAACCCGCCAACCAGCTCTCCCACCGCCATCCCACCTCCGCAGGGATAATCCAGCCCATAAGGTGATATTAGGACAGGTGACCAAAAGCTTGGTCAAAGAGATAGCTTTTAATGAGTGTCTTAAAGGAGGAGAGAGAGCAGTAGAGAGGTTTAGGGAGGGAATTCCAGAGCTAAGAGCCTAGGCAGCTGATGGCACAGCCGACAATGGTGGAGCGATGAAAATCGGGGATGCGCAAGAAGCCAGAATTGGAAGAGCACAAAGATCTCGCAGGGTTGTAGGGTTGGAGAAGGTATGGGCAAGGCCACAGTAAGTGGTGGTGCACACTTATTTTTGTTGGTTTCTGTGGATTCAGGTTTTCTGTTGCAATTGTTATGTATCAATTTTTTCTCCTTTAAGTTTCCAGTTTTAATCTTTTTTATTTTTCAATCTTTGTGTTACTGTAGCAGCAGCTTTTGTTTTCCACTGTTTCATGGTGTATTAATGTGACAGTCTGTTACGTTGGAATACAGCGTCCTACATTGCAACAGTGACTACACTTCAAAATGTACTTCATTGGCTGTAAAGCGCTTTGGGACGTCCGGCGGTCGTGAAAGTGCTATATAAATGCAAGTGCTTCTTTCATTCTTTGGGAACAAGATAAAACTTCTCAACAATGTACAGTTGTTGACTACCTGTGTGCAATGCCATGGAAATTAAGTGTGTATGTGTATATCTATATATTAACAGTGGGATGGCCACATCTTCCATTAAAACATCCTATGTTAGCACCTTTAGGAATTTCCTATTTTAAATGTATTCACACTTACCTGTTGCATTTTCCACAGATGCCTGTTATGTTTTTGTAATTTTTTTTAAAGGATTTTCCTATTAATGTGTCAGTCTGTTGGTAGAAATTAGGTCGCGCCCCATTTGGGGCGCAAATATCGTCCGGACGCAAATATTAGCGCCTGGCGCTAATTATCGGCACTGACAGGAAACTTCACTTTTACCGCCCCGGGAGGTGATTGGAGCGCTAAAGCAGGCACTGCACACCTCTCTTAAGGCGCAAAGGCCAAGGAGTGAGGCGCTAACTCGGAGCGCTGGCGAAGCTCATGTAATGTCAGTCAGCAATGGAACACACACACAATGGCACGGGCCAGTTCTTAAAGGGGATGGTTAATCTTGCTTTCCATCCACATCCTGTTCATTGCTGCCTTGAATCTCGGCCTGGAGAGACTTGCACATCAAATGTGCTGGAAAGAACAATGGAGAGTACCAGGCAAAGAGCTCAGAGTGCAGCTCCCACATTCTCTGCTAAATCGATACAAGGAATGGCAAATCAAAATGAACCTGCAAAGTGCTGCTCAGTACCCAAAACTCCTTCACACAACGTTGAATCTCTCCAGAAGTCTCTCCCTCTCTCTCTCAGAATGCGTAGTTCAAAAATGCCACCAACAATAAAAGACAGGAAGAGGCCCCCTTTAAATAGCGCCCTCCCCAGCCCCACAGCGATTGATAGCGTTCCAGTCTTCTGGTCGTTGGAAGCGCCAGGCGGTAAGGCAGGGGGCGCCACTCAATTTCCGCTACGGGGCGCCCCAAGGGCGTTGCACCATGGAATGACGTCACAATCTGCGCGCGCAGGTGGTCGCAGCGGTAAGTTTTAGCGCAGCCGCACAATCTCAAGTTAAGTTCTCGAGCGGCGCAAACATCGCTGCGCCCGGGCGTTAGCGGCTTTGCGCCCCATTAGCGCCCTCTTAAGGCGCTAACGGGAGGCGCAACCAAGTGAATTTTTACCCCCAATACTTTAATAGAATTGCTTCGAGTCTGCAAGCAGTTGCAGGGTCTGGCCAATGGGTGACAACCAGGATCACATTTCTGAAATGTTTCTGCAAGCTTGGATGATATATTAGTTTGTCTGTCTGCTGATTTTTCTCTTCAGGTAACTTCATTTTTTAAACATAATTTTAGCTATCTATTATATATTAAATTCAGTTCTTGGAGCCTGCATTTAATTGAAAACTCACTCTAAGGCCGCAATCTTTAAGTGGAGTCAGGTCGGGTGTGTGCGGACTGCGTAGCAAGTTGGCATCCCAGAGATTTGAACAGAGCGCACTGCACTGCGCGTTTAACTCAATGGCACCAATTAAAAGAGTCATGCAGGTTTCCCAGCCAATTAAATGGAGCAGGTCTGATGATGTCACCGATGACTCGTTTTCAGCGTGGATATTTAAAGCAGCCTTGCACACATCTCATTTGAAGGTTACTGTAGGAGTGTTGAAGTTGATTTCCAGAGCTCTAAATTGCTGCATAACATTGACATTTCTGTGGGTCATAGAGACACAAAGGCAGAGGGTAGGCCCAAGATTCCCAGATGCCTCCCTGGAAGTGCTGGTGAGGAAGTAAGAGCATGCAGGGAGGTCCTCTTCACTGTGGATGGCAGAAAAAGACCAGCAAAAGAGACAAAGAGGGCATGGCTAGACATCGCAGAGGAGGTCAGCAGCAGGGGTGTGGTGAGGAGAACATGGGTCCAGTGCCGCAAGAGAGTCAATGATCTCGAGGTCAGGAAAGGTAAGTGCAATGCCACACTCACCTACATCCTAATGTGGGTGTTACCCCAACCCCATCACTCTGCCTTCCCAAGCCTACTCCTGCATGTCACTCCTCACACCAACCTACCTTGCAGATCCACCCATCCCTCTATGTCTATGCACCTACACACACACCCATCTGACTAACCACCATGGACACTCACCCTCATCCTAATACAATGATAGCAAGTAACACCACAGAATAAAGCCATTTGGCAATGTCACGCCACTCCCTCATAGTCACCCTCTACAAAAAAATGTAGCCCATCCATTCCTTACACTCATTCCATCACTCTCACACAAAGTTCTCTTCTTTCCCTCCTTGCAGGAGAAGAGAGCCCACAACAATAGGGAGAGGCAGAGAACCAGAGATGGCCCTCCATTCTTCACAAATTTGACTCCAGCAGAGGGGGAGGCCCTAGAAATCTCTGGAGTTGCAGAGCTGCTGGCGGTGGGAGATGGAGAAAGTGAGACCTCCCAACAACCTGGTGACAGAATTAAATCTCATACAGCCACATGGCATACAACAGTCACCCATATGGGGCTGATGTCAGCAGCCAGTGAAATGTCATCATGTTCATAATGGTAACGTTATCCATTCTTATCATAACACTTCTAATTCATCTCTTTACTCTCAGACAGGTCCGTCAAGTACCCCCCACTCCCCCCACCCCCACTGTCCAGCTGCAGGAGGAAGACGACTCCTCAGAGGAAGCTCCAGTTTCTGAGGGTGCACCCAGGACCAGCGCAGATACACACATCTCGGTGGGTCCTGTGCGATATAGAGTAGTGTTATCACCTGATGTCACACACTTCACAAGTGAGCAAGAGCAGCTGGTTTCGACAAGGACAGCAGTGGAGTCTCCTCGCCGGAGGGTGCAGGATGCTCCAAGCTCTGCTGAGCTGCATGCAGATGCTGAACCTCGGGGGCCGTCGAGAAAGAGGGTGATGTTGGAAGGGCAGCAACAATTGCAAGAGGCTCTGGCAGCTTTTGCAGCCGCAATGTGTGCAAATGTACAGAGAATGAAGGAGACCATCTCCAACATGAGCACCACCATCTCGCAGGCGATGGCGACGATGTGCTGTTCCATGGAAAGGATGGCCACCTGCATGGAGCAGCAAATACACCAGTCGAATGAGAACATGCTTGCTGTGAACAACAGATTGCAGACGCTCATTGACCTCATCTCGAGGAGAGACACTAACGTAGATTTGGGCATTCATCGCCCCACTGATGTGCAGCAGGGTGCTCTCCAGCTCCTTGCTAGCTGGGAAGTGCGGGTGGCCCATGAGAGGGATGATGGTGAGAGGGGACATGGATGTAGGGACTCCACTGAAAGCACCCCCACTTCTCCAATTTGGCTCCATTTCAGTCAGAGCCCCACATGCTGCCTCGGATCCCAATGGCCGAGTCTGCGCCTGCACAGTTGCAGGAGGAGCAGTCTTTGGTGGGGCCCTCACAGGTTCCAAAACCCAGAGGACATCCACCAAAAGTGTCTAAGCAGTCGCAGCAGGGAAGTGAGCAGCCTGCCTCTACCTCTGCTGAAGCCACAGGGCTTGCACCTCGTAGAAACACTCGGAAAAGAAAAAAGTCACAATCCAAGATGCACAAGGGTATGCACATGGGTATATGAAAAAATGTTAATGTTAAGTTTCAGTTAAATTTATGACGCACATTAATTTATTTCTTTGCACAACTTTCCCGTCTGTCCATTTTTGCCTGCTACCTAGGAAGTGGCTTTGTCACTTGAAGTGAATGGTGAGACATTACTTAACCTCGAGCAATGGGGGTTTGGGTGACAGGAATGGTTTGGTCATCGTAGGATTGCTTTGTGGTCTTGTTGGGGGGGTGGGGGGGAAGTTGTTACATCATCTGGCAACCATATGGGTGCATTGGTGCAAGTTAAGTAAATCTGGCCATTATGAGACCATCCGGGCCTCCCAGGCAGCAATGTGTGCCGTTGCTGGTGCCATCTCCACCTCAGGTTCCTCCTCCTCCTGCTCCTTGTGTTCCACCTATTCCTGCTTCTCTGAAGAGGCTGTGCGCTCTGCGCCTTGCTCCTCCTGCAGCTCCAATCCTCACTGCTGTGCTATGTTGTGCAGTGCGCAGCAAACAACGATGATTCTGGAGACCCTGGCTGGTGCATACTGAAGGGCTCCTCAAGATCTATCAAGGCATCTGAAGCGCATCTTCAGCATGCTGATTGCTTGCTATATGACACATCTGGTGGACGCGTTGCTGTCATTATACCGCTCCTCGGCCTCTTTACTTGGCCTCCTCAAGGGTGTCATCAACCACGTCTTCAGTGGATAGCCCTTGTCTCCCAGCAGCCAGCCTGTAAGTCTGTTCGGAGGGGCGAAGAGCTGAGGGAGGGTGAACTGGCACAGCACGAGCCATGACAGCTGCCTGGGAATCTGGCACACACATGCATGATGATCTATTTATGGTTGTAGACGAGCTGCACATTGAGGGAGTGGAAGCCCTTGCAGTTCACAAACACTCCTGGGTGATGTGGGGGTGCCTTGATGGCCACCTGTGTGCAGTCGATGATGCCCTGCACTTGTGCGAAGCCAGCCAGACTCGCAAAGCCGAGCACCCACTCAGTAACACTGGCTTCATCAGTGGCAAAGTTCACATAAGTGGCTGACTTGTGAAACATGGCATCGGTCACCTGGGTGATGCATCTGTGGGCGGCCGACTGCAAGATCCTGCAAATGTCTGCTGCAGATCCCTGGAAAGAGCCTGAGGCGAAGATGTTGAGGGGAGTGGTGACTTTGACAGCCACTGGTAAGGCACGCCCACCAGGTCCTCTGGGCAGCAAGTCTTCTTCCAGCAAGCTATAAATGTCTGCGACGACCTGGTGCGATAGCCTGAGCCTTCTTTGGCACTGTTGTTCAGTCATGTCCAGGAAGCTGTAATATTTACTTATCTCTGGAAAACAGGATCAAGTGCAAACCAATATGGAGGGTATATTCTGTTTAATCGGAGTTTAGGACGGAATATAACACACTAGTAATACAGCAAAAACATATGACCGTGACAAGCAGCTGGTATCGGACCTGATTGGACAGACGGCTGGCATGCGTGAACAGTTCTCTGGCTTCTGGCCTCTCTCTCTCTCTCTCTCTCGGGCCTTCGATGGTGAGCATGGGATCACTCTCAAAAGAGCGTTCGACCAGCCCAACTTCTCTTTGCAACTTCTGTTCGGCTCTCCCCTCCACCGTCTGTGTGCAAGCCCTTGGGGTGTCACTTTTTATTCTCTTTTTAGGGGTGGGCCTGAGGCCAAGTTATTGACAAGACCATTTAAACTATAGAGGTTCCTCTAAAACTTCATCAACCAATGGCAGCTCAAGTTCTTTGTCTTGGTTCTTGGATGAAAGCCCTCCCCAAAAGAGGGTCTCATTACTTCATCCAATTTATCTTTCTTGTTTTTACATTTTGAAGGTTCCTCCATTGGAATCCATCTTATCTCTCTTGATTCTATCCTCCTTAACCCAGCAAGTACTTCTTAATCATGGCCCCAGCCAGAGCTGTCGCACATTAACCAGTCGCTATCTCACCTTCATCTAGCAAATGGCCCATTCTAAGATGGATATCTTAGCCTCTTCAAATTCCTTTCATTCTATGTCTTTTCCTAATTAACTTTTAATTATCTTCTCAAGCAGTTCTGCTAAACAAACTCCAAATTCTATCTGTGGAGATTATAATATGGTTATTAGTAATAATGGAAGAAACATAGGTTGGGCCTTCACTGGCCAAATTAAAGATACATTAACAAAGTCAAAACCCTAACTTACAAACAACAGATAACTAGCCTGGCAGGACCATCCTATGGGCCCCCGTGTGGAATGTTTATGTTTCACCTAATCTAACTGATTAAAAAGACTGTCTCAAATTCTAATGCAAGCTTTCCAGGAAAACGAAACTTATCATTTAAACACAGTATTATTCGTGTAGCCATATACATTTTTAGGCAACCCTAGTTTCTGACAGTCACCACCTTGAGAGTGAGAAAAACTCTTTTTCGACCTCTCATTTACGAACCTCTACCAACCGTGCCAACTCTAAATTATTGGTTCGACAGTTCAATTCACTATTCTGGTGTTCCAATTCTGCCCCACCTGGGGTATCCTCTGTTTCTTCTATCTTTCCTGATCTTACCCCGCCTGGGGTCTCCTCTACATTGCCTCTGATTTTCATCCGGCATTAATTAATTAGTACAGTTAGTCATACTTATAGATACACATTTGGCTTATGCATCAAAGTCTTACTACACAGGTTACATATATCAAATATACTGTCATTACAAGTTGGAGAACTACCAGAGCGTGTGAAATGATACGAACCTATGGGTGAGCTGCTATATAAACCCCAATATCCCACCAGTGTGAATCATCCCCTATGCTGTCAATTTCAATATCTATTCTCGAGTTGTCTTGCTCCAAAACATGAAATTGCTTTAGGAGGGAGTTCAGTCGCATCACGAGCTCACTGAATTCCTCAGACAACAGGAGAATGTCGTACCTGAATTGTACCACATAACTGTGCAGCTCATACTGGATCGTATTGGCTTTTCCCACGCTCTGTTACCTACAAAACACAATTATTACAGTCACAGTTATAATTCAGTCTTACAATCATTAGCACGTCGACTAAGTACATACATTTCAAGTGACAATGATACAAAACAAAGAATACAGAAATTGTGAAGAAAGCTAACCAGGAATATTTATTCTTTCACAGTTTTCAACTGATTGATGTGGTACCATTTAGCCACCTTGGCTCTCCCCTTTTTCCCAGGGAATTGCACCAGATAAACCGAAGGACTGGCCCTGTCAATAATCGGGAAGGGGCCATTCCACTTTGGTTCGAAGCAATGTTGCTTCTTCCCATAGTTTAGTACCATTATAACATCTCCCACTTGATACTCAAATGGTCGGACCTTCTTGTCGAAGTATTTCTTTGCCTGGTTTTTTGATTTGCCTGTTTGTGTAGCTACAAACATGTTAGTTTGTTCTATGTTCTCTACCACCATTTCAAGCCATTTTTGGTTGGCAATTCCCTGTACTAAGGGTATGGCTGAAGGGGTTAACAGATGGGCTGGTATTCGCATTAGTCGCCCGGTCATAGCCTGGTAGGGTGAGATACCCGTTGTGCTATGCAGGGTGGATCTAATAGCCATTAGACACATTGGCAACATACTGGACCATTTGGTGGGGTGATCTGCACAAAATTTGTTTAACATAGTTTTCAGAGTTCGGTTTCCTCTTTCCACCAGTCCAGATGATTGTGGGTGATGGGAGATGTGAAGTTTATGCGAGATACCCATTATCCGTTGCAATTCTGTAAAAATTTGGGTGGTAAAGTGTGATCCCTGATCACTATCAACTTGAATTGGCACTCCCCACCTGCAGATCACCTCACCCAATAAAAGCGAGCTGCTGTCAATGCAGTGTTTGTTTTACATGGAAAAGCCTCTATCCATTTAGTAAATTTATCAACTATAACCAGACAATACCGCAAGCCAGAAGGTCCTGTAGGTAAGGGCCCTATAAAATCAATTTGAAGGTGGGTCCACGGCCCATCAGGAGGAGGGGGACTGCGCAACAGTGCCTGATTAGTGTGGGCACTTGGATTGTGCTGTAAACAGGGCAGACAACGATTCACCCTATGAGTAACATCTGTGATGCAATCGGGATACCATGCAAATTTGCGTAGTTTCTGAACAGTTGCATCAGCTGAATAGTGCCCTCCTACCGGGTGTGAATGCAGGAGATCAAAAATTTTGGGTGCCATGGATGGGGGAACACAGACAACCGGAAGATCAGATGATAGCCATCGCATGTGGGGGTTGAACATTAACAGGGGAGCAGCTTCCCCAGACTGATCCAGAGCCAATTGCGTGTCCGCAGCCCATGGAGTGGGCTGAGGTAACGGACATCCATTCTGATGCCATGCAATAACAATTGCATAGGGGGAATAGCTGGACTGGAGGGAAGGGAGGTTGATGTCCCCACCTTGGATACTCGAGACTGATCTTAAGGGAGGGTTAGGGGCTTGCCAGAGGTCACCGTTAACAGCGGCATCCTTGGCAGCATAATCTGCCTGCGAGTTACCCTGGGTATGTACATCTGAAGAACGTGAATGGGACTTTACCTTATCAACGTATACAGGGGCTGATCGTGAATTTAAAGAGTCCCAAAGGGAAGCAAAGAGGTCTGCATGGAGCAGGGTCTTACCATCAACAGTACAAAAATTATTCCTAGCATACAGCGGTAAAGATAACAAAGTGTTAATCGCATAGGCACTAGCTGACCAGACATTAACAGGTATGTCATGAGTAATTTGGATTGCTGTCACCAGGGCTGCAACTTCAGCATATTGGGCAGAGTGGGGAATGCATTTATACTTAAGTTCTCGGTCAGGCATGACTACTGCAAATCCAGTAAAGGGCTTTCCGTCCCTGTGATAGGATGACCCATCAATGTAGACGTTCTGGGTGTCACTTAGCGGAGTAGGAGAGACGGGGTGATGGTCGAACCCCAGTGGTGGAAGGGGCCACTCATGGCTTCCCCCCTCGTACAGTAGGAGCTGAGGTAGTAGAGTTGTCTGCCTTGGCGCTATTTCCAAATCTCTCTGAGTTAACAGAAGTGTCCAGTGACTGAGTTGGGCAGAGGAGACCAAAGTGTCCCCTGGTTTAAGTAGAAGATTCAAAGGGGTGTGGGGGCTATATATGATCGTTTTGTTCGGCCCAGTAATAAACGTGAAGTGTTTGACTGCCCAAAAAGTGGCTAGCAGATGCCGCTCACACACAGTGAAATTCTTTTCCACGCCATTCAAAATACGGGAGGCGAATGCGATTGGCATAAGTTTACCCTGTACCTCTTGGCACAGAACAGCAGCAAGACTCTGATCGGTGGATCCCACCTCCAGGTGGAAAGGCTCATCTCGGTCAGAGCTTGTCAGGCATGTGGCTTGCATAACAGCAGTTTTAAGGAGGGACACAGCCGTTGTATGTTCGGTGGTCCAGTCACGGGCCACAGCGTCCTCTTCACCCTTTAACAGTTCATATAATGATTTGGCTAGCTCCGCAAATCTGGGAATAAATGAGCGCTGGTATCCCACTAGGCCCAGGAAGGAGCGAAGTGTGGTTTTGGATGTGGGCAATGGTAAACGCTGAATCACCTCAATCTTATGCTGGTCAGGGCTGAGTCCCTTTTGTCCCACAGAAACCCCTAAAAATGTCACTTCTGGCTGTAACAGTTGTACCTTTTTGGGGTTAATTTTCAGCCCAGCTTTTAGAAGAAGGTCTAATAGCTCTTCCATTAATTTAATATGAGTCTTTTTGTCAGGCGTTGCAAGCAAAAGGTCATCAACATACTGCAGCAGGCAGTCGGGTCTCGAAAAAGGTTTCAGTGCCTGAGCCATCCATTTGTGGAATATAGTTGAGGTGTTGTGAAAGCCTTGAGGTAAACATGTCCAAGTATAACTTGGATCTTCAAAAGTGAAGGCAAACTTGTACTGATCCTCTGACTTAACAGGAATACTCCAGAAGCCATTTGAAATGTCAAAGGTGGAGAAGTAGCAGCTACCTGGTGGAATCTGGGACAGGAGAGTGGGGGTCTCCCGAACAACAGGGGCGCAAGCTGGGGTTACTGAATTAAGCTTACGATAATCAATTGTTAGACGCCAGCTATTGTCTGGCTTCTTAACTGGCCAGGTTGGAGAATTAGTGGTAAAAGTGCCAGTACGGATAACACCCTGCTTTAACAATGAATCAATAGTAGACCGAACATAAGGTTTACTCTCAGCCGGAATGGAATACTGCTTAACAGGAGGGTGGGAGCATCCATTAATCTCCTCATCTCCCGACATCCTACCACAATCATGTTTGGACTTAGCAAAAACCTCTGAAAATTTATGAATTAATGTATTAACCATGGGGTCTTCAGTCGCGGGAAGGGTGAAATCCTTGGGTTTTTTAATTGCATATACCGAATGGGCATCTGAAATACTCGCTGGAGTTTAGAAGAATGAGAGGGGATCTCATTGAAACTTAAATTCTGATAGGACTGGACAGACTAGATGCAGGAAGGATGTTCCCGATGGCGGGGGAGTCCAGAACCAGGGGTCACAGTCTAAGGATAAGGGGTAAGCCATTTAGGACAGAAATGAGGAGGAATTTCTTCACCCAGAGAGTGGTGAACCTGTGGAATTCTCTACCACAGAAGGCAGTAGAGGCCAATACATTAAATATATTCAAGAAGGAGTTGGATATATTTCTTAAGGCTAAAGGGATCAAGGGATATGGGGAGAAAGCAGGGACAGGGTTCTGAATTTGGATGATCAGCCATGATCGCATTGAATGGCGGAGCAGGCTAGAGGGGCCGAATGGTCTACTCCTGCTCCTATCTTCTATGTTTCTATGTGTCGGTGGTCCCTCATTAAAGTGCCACCAAATACGATCATTAGCGTAGTCGAGGACAGCACAGTGTTTATGCAGCGTGTCACTTCCGAGGATACCTTTCTGGTCATGGGTGGCCATATATACAGGAGAGGGGACATCGACGGAATTCCCATCAATGGACAAGACTGTGGAGCTCAATCCCTGATTAACTAACTGAGTAGAAGCATTAAAGCCAGAGAGGTTTAGGACGGTGCCAGAATGGGAAAAGGGAGCGGGGTCATGTAAAATAGTCACGGCAGAACCGGAATCCACAAGCATAACATGGCGGCGGCCTCCATGATCAGTGGTCCGGACAAAGGGTTGTCCGTCCTCCCGTACCAGACAGGAAAAGACGTGGTCACCGTGTAGGCCTCTGACCGTCACTGGGGCCGTGAGTCTGGGAGCGCATCTCCACTACGAGAAACAGCCGAAACGTTTTGCCCCCCCGCCTGACTGTGCTTCATGGCCTCAACTACTGCTGAAAGGCATTCTAGCTGCTGCTGCACAGAGTTTAAATCAGACCCGTTATCTTCACGGATTGGGGGTTGGTAGCGTGCGCCATTATTTGGACGTCGACTATCGCGGCAGTCGCGAGCATAGTGTCCAGGCTTATAACAGTTATAACAGATTACGTGGCGTTTGTCTCTCGACTGGGGAGGGGTTTGTGGAGTCAGAGGACCCTCCACCGCCGACACTTTGGACTCAGTAGGGGTGAGGGACAATTTAACTCAGTCCCAAGCTCGAATGCAAGCATCCTCCAGATCAGCCCACGGGGTTCCCTGATGAACAGTAATACCAAGAGCGTTCCTTACGGGGGGGTAAGAGAGCGTCGATGAGTGTCAGCTTAAATCCCTCCGTGTCCCAAAACTCTTGACCATTACAGTTTTTCTGGGACTGGTTGTACAAATCATACAATCGATTTGCAAAGGCTACAGGATGCTCATTAGCCTTTTGCCAGGCGTCCCCAGCCGCACGGGTGAAATTTATTGCGTCCATGCCCAAACGGGAACAAACTGAATCCATAACATCCCACCACCCCTTACTTTTATCAGAGATTTCCCGTGAAAGTGATAACTTGAGTTCCTGTGAAATGCATGACAACAGAATTTGTTTTAAGTCTGTCAACTCTAACTCAGGGTGACAGTGACGGAAAATACCCCAATCACTTGTTAGGGTGACTGGGTTCATCCCCCAGTTTATTGGCCCCATTTCTTCGGCTAGTGCTTTACACTCCGCCGGGGTCAAACTTCTACTGGTAGTAGTAGTTACTTCCACATTTGGGGGCAGGTTGTAGGCTACAGAAGAGGTATCATCATCGAATTCATCATCCGAGGGTGTAGGGTCACCAAATTAGGTGGTAGTAGTGACTAAAATAACCTGCTTGGTTTCTATCGGGGCAGTTTGTCCTGGATAGGGAGGTGGAGGCGCAGAGGGTGAGGGACTATTTTGGCAGATGGGGTTATTATTGCACTGGGCTTTTCTTGTTAGATCATCCCAGTTAATACCAGGATCTCCTGGTTTAAGGCGACTAATGGCCGCAACAGCAGCTGTTTGTCTCCCCAGCTTTCCCTTCAATTCCATCATTTTTAATTCGCAGTGAGTATGGTCAGTGCTCACCAGAGGGGGTTTTTCAAGTAATTCTCTCAAGGCTCCCCTGGCGTCCTCAAGTTGTGAGATCAGGGATTCATTTTTTATTTTTAAAGCCTTGTTATCCTCAAATACCTGATGGTGGCATCTTGAGGCAAGTCGTGCTTCATCTGCCAAGGCTTGCTCTTGATGGAGAAGTGTATAAACTGTGGCATGTCGGCCTTGCCAGTCCTGTAAATCTCTTTCAAGTTGTGCATTTCTCTCTTTCAGGAGTACAACTTCGCCTCCCCAGCGAACAGCACACAAGTGGGCCGCGTAAGCCAGCCTATTTCTGGCTTCCTTAACTTTGCAATTCTTCGCACCCACCTGGGATGCTATCTCGCCCCAAATCTCAGAGTAACTCTTCTCACTCTTCTCATCTCCATGCACTATTCCGATTACTGCTTGGGCCCCCGGAGCCCCTAACTTATCCGAAAGACTGTTCACAACCTTTTCTCTAAAATAAGCATCTGCCGTTTTGTTTTTACTTTACAACCCGATAAGAATGCCTAGTAACATTATAGACTGAACTCGTCCTCAACTCATTTCGACCACAACAATCCTGTTGCACTCCTGCCTGACTTGCCAATTTGTAATATTTACTTATCTCTGGTAAACAGGATCGAGTGCAAACCAATATGGTGGGTATATTCTGTTTAATCGGAGTTTAGGATGGAATATAACACACTAGTAATACAGCAAAAACATACGACCGTGACAAGCAGCTGGTATCGGACCCGATCGGACAGACGGCTGGCATGCGTGAACAGTTCTCTGGCTTCTGGCCTCTCTCTCTCTCTCTCTTTCTCTCTAGGGCCTTCGATGGTGAGCATGGGATCACTCTCAAAAGAGCGTTCGACCAGCCCAACTTCTCTTTGCAACTTCTGTTCGGCTCTCCCCTCCACCGTCTGTGGGCAAGCCCTTGGGGTGTCACTTTTTATTCTCTTTTTAGGGGTGGGCCTGAGGCCAAGTTATTGACAAGACCATTTAACTATAGAGGTTCTTCTAAAACTTCATCAACCAATGGCAGCTCAAGTTCTTTGTCTTGGTTCTTGGATGAAAGCTCTCCCCAAAAGAGGGTCTCATTACTTCGTCCAATTTATCTTTCTTGTTTTTACATTTTGAAGGTTCCTCCATTGGAATCCACCTTATCTCTCTTGATTCTATCCTCCTTAACCCAGCAAGTACAAGGCCCGGCTCTGTCCCTCTTAATCATGGCCCCAGCCAGAGCTGTTGCACATTAACCAGTCGCTATCTCACCTTCATCTAGCAAATGGCCCATTCTAAGATGGATACCTTAGCCTCTTCAAATTCCTTTCATTCTATGTCTTTTCCTAATTAACTTTTAATTATCTTCACAAGCTGTTCTGCTAAACAAACTCCAAATTCTATCTGTGGAGATTATAATATGGTTATTAGTAATAATGGAAGAAACATAGGTTGGGCCTTCACTGGCCAAATTAAAGATACATTAACAAAGTCAAAACCCTAACTTACAAACAACAGATAACTAGCCTGGCAGGACCATCCTATGGGCCCCCGTGTGGAATGTTTATGTTTCACCTAATCTAACTGATTAAAAAGACTGTCTCAAATTCTAATGCAAGCTTTCCAGGAAAATGAAACTTATCATTTAAACACAGTATTATTCGTGTAGCCATATACATTTTTAGGCACCCCTAGTTTCTAACAAAGCTCATCCTCTGCCTGTATACCCTGTGTTGGGGGTATCGCCTCCAGCGCGGTGCAGCCCTGTGCTGACCCCCGCCTGTGGTGCATCAAGTCATTGAGGAGAAGGCTGCTGTTGTGGTTGCTGCTGCTGCTGGTGCTGTGGCTGCTGCTGGTGTTGTTGCTGCTGCTGCTGCTGGTCTTGTTGGTGCTGGGGCTCATCTTGGTCCGATTCCGAGGTCCAAGTTGAGACAGCATAAGCGGCACCCATGCTGATCTAATAGATGGCAGGTAAAGTGGAGATCAGAGGCCCAATCCTTCAATGTTCTGATAGTGACTAGCAATGTGGGGAGAGTGGGTTCCGAGGTTGCAGAAATGACCTGCAAACTGCTGACAGCGGAATCTCTGCACAGAATGGAGTCAGCAAGAGCCTTTCCATTAGACAAGGTAGCAGGTGTATGGTGTGAGTATTTATGTGGTTTTTCCAGCTGTCACTTAATGGACTCGCACAATGGCCACTGAGCTTCCACCTCCGCTTCACAGGCGAGGTTCCCGAGGTGCGTGAATCCCGTGCGCAAGAAGGAAAAGCCAAAACATGATGTTAAAAAGTAGTTAAGGGTCTCTTAACAAGCAGTTAATGACCTCAGTGAGGTCGCCTGCCTCTCCCAAGCGGGTCCGTGGCGCAACTCGAAACACGACCGAGTTAAATGCGGAAGTCGGCAGGATGGCAGCGGGTTCCCGACGCACTGTCAGTTTCCGCGAATTTAACTGCCGACCCACCCCGAAACCCACGTGCTCGGCACCGGGAAAATTCTGGCCAAAGTATCTGCAGTGCTTCTTACTCCTGTAGGTGGCACTGTGAGAGATGGCTTCAATGATATCGATGCCACATTGTGTGACACACAATAGCTGCTATATTACAGTTAGGATGTCACCCTGCCCACCAGCTTTCCACAAGTCAACCAAAATGCTTTCTGAATTTGTTTTTATTGCCATTTTTTTCTCTCAGCAACTGAAATTTCTGATGTCCAAAATAAGGGTTTAAACAAAATGGAAAATTCCAAAAAATGCACGTTTCACATGAGTAAATTTATAATTTTAATTGTTTTTTATGTCTTTTTTGTTATTCGTTCTTGGGATCTGGGTGTCGCTGGCAAGGCCAGCATTTATTGCCCTTGAGAAGGTGGTGGTGAGCCGCCTTCTTGAACCGCTGCAGTCCTTGTGGTGAAGGTACTCCCACAGTGCTGTTAGGGAGGGAGTTCCAGGATTTTGACCCGGCGATGATGAAGGAACGGCGATATACTTCTAAGTCAGGATGGTGTGTGACTTGGAGGGGAACATGCAGGTGATGGTGTTCCCATGTGCCTGCTGCCCTTGACCTTCTAGGTGGTAGAGGTCACGGGTTTGGGAGGTGCTGCCGAAGAAGCCTTCGCAAGTTGCACACTGCAGCCACGGTGCACCAGTGGTGGAGGGAGTGAATGCTTAAGGTGGTGGATGGGGTGTCAATGAAGCGAGCTGCTTTGTCCTGGATGGCATTGAGCTTCTTGGGTGTTGTTGGAGCTGCACTCATCCAGGCAAGTGGAGAGTATTCCATCACACTTCTGACTTGTGCCTTGTAGATGGTAGAAAGGCTTTGGCGAGTCAGGAGGTGAGACAATCGGCACAGAATACCTAGCCTCTGACCCGCTCTTGTTGCCACAGTATTTATGTGGCTGGTCCAGTTAAGTTTCTAGTCAATGGTAATCCCCAGGATGTTGATGGTGGGGGATTCGGCGATGGTAATGTGATTGAATGTCAAGGGGCGGTGGTTAGGCTCTCGCTTGTTGGAGATATTCATTGCCTGGCACTTGTGTGGCGCGAATGTTACTTGCCACTTATCAGCCCAAGCCTGAATGTTGTCCAGGTCTTGCTGCATGTGGGCATGGACTGCTTCATTATCTGAGGAGTTGCGAATGGAACTGAACACTGTGCAATCATCAGCGAACATCCCCACTTCTGCCCTTATGATGGAGGGAAGGTCATTGATCAAGCAGCTCAAGATGGTTGGGCCTAGGACACTGTCCTGAGAAACACCTGCAGCTGGTGGATGGGGTGCCAATCAAGCGGGTGCTTTGTCCTGGATGGTGTCGAGCTTTTTGAGTGTTGTTGGAGCTTCACTCATCCAGGCAAGTGGAGAATATTTCATCACACTCCTGACTTATTGGAATAGGACACTGCTCTGAGGAACTCCTGCAGTGATGTCCTGGGGCTGAGATGATTGACCTCCAACAACCACAACCATCTTCCTTTGTGCTAGGTATGACTCCAGCCAGTGGAGAGTTTACCCCCTGATTCCCATTGACTTCAATTTTACTAGGGCACCTTGATGCCACACTGGATCAAATGCTGCCTTGATGTCAAGGGCAGTCACTCTAACCTCACCTTTGGAATTCAGCTCTTTTGTCCATGTTTGGACCATAGAATCATAAAATCATAGAATGGTTACAGCACAGAAGAAGGCCTTTATGTTAACTGACATTCTATTCTCATACCCTCTCTTTTCCCCTCTTATTTTCTTTTACACTTCTCCTCTGAACTTTCTATATTTAGCCTGATTCTCAGATGTATTCTCGACCTGACATCTGTCATACGTGCTCTTTTTCTGCTTCATCTTACTCTCTATCTCTTTCGTCATCCAGGGAGCTCTGACTTTAGTTGCCCTACCTTTCCCCCTAGTGGGAATGTACCTCGACTGTACCTGAACTATTTCCTCTTTAAAGGCAGCCGATTGTTCGATTACAGTTTTGCCTGCCAATCTTTGATTCCAATTTACCCGGGCCAGTAATTGGCCTTCCCCCCAGTTAATCATTTTTACTCTAGATTGCTCCCTGTCCTTTTCCATAGCTAATCTAAACCTTATGATACTATGATCACTGTTCCCTAAATGTTCACCTACTGACACTTGTTCCACTTGACCTACCTCATTCCCCAGAACCAGATCCAGCAATGCCTCCTCCCTCGTCGGGCCGGAAACATACTGATATAGAAAGTTCTCCTGAAAACACTTCAGAAATTCTTGCTCTTCTCTGCCCTTTACACTATTACGATCCCAGTCTATATTAGGATAGTTGAAGTCCCCCATTATCACTACTCTGTAGTTCTTGCATCTCTCTGTAATTTCTCTGCAAATTTGCTCGTCCATATTTTTCCCACTAGTTGGTGGCCTATTGAATACACCTGGTAGTGTAATGGAACCTCTATTATTCCTTAACTCTAGCCATATAGATTCTGTCCATGACCCCTTCAGGACATTCTCTCCCTCCAGCACTGTAACATTCTCCTTAACCAATACTGCCACACCACCTCCTATCTTTCCTTCCCTATCTTTCCTGAACACCTTATATCCAGGAACATTTAAAACCCAATCCTGCCCTTTTTTGAGCCAGGTGTCCGTTATTGCCATGACATCATATTCCCATGTGGCTATTTGCGCCTGCAGCTTGGCAACCTTGCTTACTATGCTTTGTGCGTTCACATGCATACACTGTAAAACCTATCTTAGACCATCCTGTGTTCTCTCTTAGTCTGACCCCACCCAATACCTTACTATTTCTTACTTTAGTGCTAACCCTCTCTCCCAATCCTTTGTGCCCTTTGTTTCTCCTTTCTAATACTACATCCTGGTGCCCATCCCCCTGCCAACTTAGTTTAAACCCTCCCCAACAGCACTAGCAAATCTCCCCACAAGGATATTGGTACCGGCTCTGTTGAGGTCCAACCCGTCCGGCCTGTACAGGTCCCACCTCCCCCAGAACCAGCCCCAATGCCCCAGGAATCTGAAGCCCTCCCTCCCGCACCATCTCTCCAGCCACGCATTCATCTGCTCTATCCTCCTATTTCTATACTCATGCGCGTGACTCCGGGATTAATCCAGAGATTACTACCTTTGAGGTCCTGCTTTTTAATCTCTTTCCTAGCTCCCTGAAATCTGCCTGCAGGACTTCATCCCTTTTTCTACCTATGTCATTGGTACTGATATGGACCAAGCCCTCTGGCTGTTCACCCTCCCCCCTCAGAATGTTCTGCAGCCGCTCGGTGACATCCTTAACCCTGGCACTAGGGAGGCAACATACCATCCTGGAATCACATCTGTGGCCGCAAAACTCCTGTCTGCTCCCCTAACTATCGAATCCCCTACCACTATTGCTTTCCCTATCTTCCTCCTTCCCCCCTGTACGGCTGAGCCACCCATGGTGCCCTGGACTTGGCTCTGAATCTACTCCCCGGGGGGACAATCGCCCTCACCAGTACTCAGAACACAATACTGGTTGGAGAGAGAGATGCACTCAGGGGACTCCTGCACTACCTGCCTGGTCCTCCTCTTCTGTCTGGCGGTCACCCATTCCCTCTCTGGCTGTGCACTCCTTAGCTGCGGGTGACCACCTCCTGAAAAGTGCTATTCACATAGCTCTCAGCCTCACGGATACACCACAGTGACACCAGCTGCTGTTCAAGCGCCAAAACCCGGAGCTCAAGCTCCTCGAGCTGACGACACTTCCTGCACATGTGGTTGTCCAGGACATGGGAAGCATCCTGGAGTTCCCACATGGCACAGGGCAGTTTTCCACATTGTCGGATAGATGCCAGTGTTGTAATTGTACTGGAACATTTGGCTGGAGGCGCGGCTAGTTCTGGAGCACAAGTCTTCAACACGACAGCCGGGATGTTGTCAGGGCCCTTAGCCTTTGCTGTATCCAGTGCACTCAGCCATTTCTTGATATCACGTGGAGTGAATCGAATTGACTGAAAACTGGCTTCTGTGATGGTGAGGACCTCAGGAGGAGGTCAATATGGATCATCCACTCGGCACTTCTGGCTGAAGATGGTTGCAAACGCTTCAGCCTTGTCTTTTGCACTTGCGTGCTGGGCTCCGCCATCTTTGAGGATGGGAATATTCATGGAGCCTCCTCCTCCCGTTAGTTGTTTAATTGTCCAGCACCTTTCACGACTGGATGTGACAGGACTGCAGAGCTTTGATCAGATCCGTCGGTTGTGGGATTGCTTAGCTCTGTCTATAGCATGCTGCTTCCGCTGTTTAACATGCATGTAGTCCTGTGTTGCAGCTTCCCCAGGTTGGCACCTTATTTTTAGGTACGCCTGGTGCTGCTCCTGGCATGCTCTTCTACACTCCTTATTGAACCAGGGTTGGTCCCCTGGCTTGATGGTAATGGTAGAGTGAGGGATATGCCGGGCCATGAGGTTACAGATTGTGGTGGAGTACAATTCTGCTGCTGCTGATGGCCCACATCGCTTCATGGATGCACAGTTTTGAGCTGCTAGATCTGTTCAGAATCTATCCCATTTAGTATGGTGGTCGTGCTATACAACACGATGGAGGGTGCATCTCAGTGTGAAGACGGGACTTTGTCTCCACAAGTACTGTGCGGTGGTCGCTGCTACCAATGCTGTCATGGACAGATGCATCTGCGACAGGTAGATTGGTGAGGACGAGGTCAAGTATGTTTTTCCCTCGTGTTGGTTCACTCACCACCTGCCGCAGGCCCAGTCTGGCAGCTCTGTCCTTCAGGACTCGGCCAGCTCGGTCAGTAGTGGTGTTACCGAGCTACTCTTGGTGATGGACATTGAAATCCCCCACCCAGAGTACACTCTATGCCCTTGCTACCCTCAATGCTTCTTCCAAGTGGTGTTCAATATGGAGGAGTACTGATTCATCAGCTGAGGGAGGGCGGTAGGTGGTAATCAGCAGGAGGTTTCCTTGCCTATGCTTGACCTGAAGCCATGAGACTTCATGGGGTCCATGTGTCAATGTTGAGGACTCCGAAGGCCACTCTCTTTCGACCATATACCACTGCGCCGCCACCTCAGTTTAACATGCATGTAGTCCTTTGTTGCAGCTTCCCCAGTGGGACAGGACATTGGCTGAAAGGTATGATTCTCTGATTATGACTATGTCAGACTGTTGCTTGACTAGTCTGTTGGACATTTCTCCCAATTTTGGCACAAGTCCCCAAATGTTAGTGAGGAGGACTTTGCAGGGTCGACTGGGCTGGGTGTGCCTTTGTTGTGTCCGAAGCCGGTGCCTAGGCCGATGCCGGGTGGTCCGTCTGGTTTTATTCTTATTATTGTTTCTCGTAGCGGTTTTGTACAACTGTGTGGCTTGCTAGACCATGTCTGTGTCATCAACTTAGGCAAACTGCTGATCTAGGGAACCCGTAACAGACTATTATTTCTTTCAATCCACGATTTCTTACACGTCTCTGAATCATTAGTCCATGCCTCTGGACTAGTCCAGTAACATAACCACTATGCTACTGTTCCCGGTTAATGTCTTCATTAAAGTTTTTACTTCAAGGCTGCAACTTCTTCCAAAGCCTGAGTTTGGACTTAATAGTCCTGAAATTGTAGGATTGGGGAAGGGTTGGGATTTGCACCGTTATGTGGCCAGGAATTTCTGACAGGGCCGATTTACACTAAGGTTCTGCTGCAGAAATGACTTTACAGCCATTCTGTTCAGTCACAGGATGGTCTGAAGAAGTGTCCAATCTCCCAGTGGCAACCACATGCAAATGATGGAGTTAGGATGGGGTGACATCACCCATCATAAATTCTGTGACATCCAGTTTCCCATCCAACCTTAAAGATGTGTAACACTGTTTAAAAGGTGCAGTTTGCCAGGACCCCTTTATCAAGGCAGAATTACTTTGTTAAAGGGACACTGCTCACTGAGATTGATGTGAGATTTTGGCCCTCTCGTGGGACTCACTACAGGTACAGCAAAACATTTTCACTCTTATACTCAGGAACCCTTTCACTACATTTTGTATTACCCTTGAAAGCGTTCTATTTCAAGACAATTACTGAGCTAGGATCTGAGGGCTGCACAATAGGCTTCCCAATGGGAATCCCACTTTACTAGAACAGGCTCGAGAGGCTGAATGGCCTACTCCTGTTCCTATATGCAGGCGAAAGAGGAGCAGAAGGAGGCTGTAAATAAAGCCAAATTAATTAGGCAGCACCAGTCTATCCATCACTATCCATCCAGCAGCATCTACAGACCCATGTTCACTTTCTGAGACTTTTCCCTGGAGCGCTATCTCAGAAGACTGCACTTCAGTGCTAAAGCTTTTAGGAGCTTTATTTGTTGCTGCAGCCAGATTTGCAATAAAGGTCAATAGCGCAGACAGCTGTCACTGTGTTTGAGAAAGGGACCATAGCTCTCAAGTTTTATCCCGCAGGCTCAGTCGAGAGAGCCACTCAGGACTTCTGTCAGATCAGTCAATTTGTTCGGCATTCCTCCATAAGGCAAGTCACCAATTCCCTTTTTACTAGGGCTGCTCAATTTTTACAATTTGACAGTGTTCTCACACAGATAACTGAGAGGACCATATATTTTTTCAGAATTCCCCTGGATTCTTAGGCCTATTCTTTGCACAGATGTGGCATTGCAAGCCCCAAATGTAAATCCCCATAGTTATATGAACTGCAAAGGCTTCCATTCCCTAAATGTGCAGCACATTTTTGATGACAAGTATAGCTTTTTGCATGTGAATACACAACATGATAGGAGCTTTAATGACGCTTTTATATTTCATCCGTCCAGTGTCTTAGCTCTATTTCAAAATCAAGGGCCAGGATGGTTGCTGGGTGACACCCACTAATCCTATGGCTCAGGATGTCTCTTTGTAGTGCTGCACTGGGCATGTTGGAGGGAGGGGAGGCGGTCATGTTTCTACATACTCGGGTGGAGGGGTTGCGGTATCTTTCACCTAGTCAAGATCCCCCATTGCTCTTTGTAAGTCTGCGATTGTTAATTCAGCATCCAGAAGATAGGCTTCTGGAAGTATCTGGCTTCTGCAAAGCCACCATATGGCCAAGTGTGTGGAATATATCATGGGAATTAAATCAAATTACATAGTCCAAAGCAAAGAAACAGGCCATTTGGCCCAATTGGTTTATGCTGGTGTTTATATTTCACATGAGCCTCCACCCACTTTAATTACCTCTTCCCGTCCTTCCCCCGTATCCCTTCTCCCAAATGTATGCATCAAGCCTCCCCTGAAATGCATTAATAATATCATTGCATGTAACAGCAACTTCCACATTCTCACCACACTCGGTGTAGCAAACTGCCTCCTAAATTCGTTATTTGATCTGTTCGTGGCTATCTTATATTTATGTCACCTTGTTCTGGATTCAATCACAAGTGGAAACAGTTTCTCCATATCAACCCTATCGAGCCCCTTCATAAATTTAAAGACCTCTGTTAGGTTTCCTCCTAGTCTTCTCTTTTCCATGGTAAGGGCCCCAGCCTGATCAGTCTTTCCTGATAATTGTATCCTCTCAATTCTGGTAATATCCTTGTAAATCTTTTCTGCACTTTCTCCAGTGCTTCAATATCCTTTTCGTAATATAGAGACCAGAACTGCATTAAATTCCTACATTTTATTTTTGTTAAAGGGCAGGGTACTTACCAACATGGCAATCAATATATACTGAGCCATAGATGGGTCGTGAGATAAAAGAGGTGGCGGCGACCAGGTAGGCCCACAGAGGCAGCGGACCTGGGTGGAGCGGCTGCGGCGAGGCGGAGCAGATAAAAGAGGCGGCGGCGACCAGGTAGGCTTACCAATCTGAGCCCCCAGAGCGGGAGAGAGAAAAGTAAAAAATAATCAAAGTGTGACGTCACCGGAAAGCAGGTAAGTGATTGGTTGGTGAGTATTTCTCTTTTTCTCCATTTTCCAAACTTAAATTTTTTGGTTTATAGTTTCTAGGGTCTCTGTGGTGTAGCGGGGACAGTTGGTAACCAGGGCCCTATATCATTTAATTATAGTATAATTGGTGGGATTGATTTGATATAATTTAAGTTCAATTAATTAAAGGATAAGTCATGGCAGCACAGCTCGGCGCCATGCTATGCTCCTTCTGCGCTATGTGGGAAATCGGGGACACTTCCTGTGTCCCTGACGACCATGTGTGTGGGAAGTGTATCCAGCTGCAGCTACTGGCAGACCGCATTGCGGCGCTGGAGCTGCGAATGGATGCATACTGGAGCATTCGCGATGCTGAGGACCTCGTGGATAGCACGTTTAACCAGTTGGTCACACCGCAGGTAAAGGCTGCACAGGCAGAAAGAGAATGGGTGACCACCAGGCAGAGTAGTAGGCGCAGGCAGGTAGTGCAGGAGTCCCCTGTGGACATCCTCCTCTCAAACAGATATACCGCTTTGGATACTGTTGAGAGGGATGGCTTATCAGGGGAAGGCAGCAGCAGCCAACTTCCTGGCACCAGGGGTGGTTCTGCTGCACAGGACGGGAGGAAAAAGAGGGGTAGAGCTATAGTGATAGGGGATTCTATTGTAAGGGGAATAGATAGGCATTTCTGCGGCCGCAAACGAGACTCCAGGATGGTGTGTTGCCTCCCTGGTGCAAGGGTCAAGGATGTCTCAGAGCGGCTGCAAAACATTTTGGAAGGGGAGGGTGAACAGCCAGTTGTCGTGGTGCATATAGGTACCAACGATATAGGTAAAAAATGGGATGAGGTCCTAAAAGCTGAATATAGGGAGTTAGGAGATAAATTTAAAAATAGGACCTCAAAGGTAGTAATCTCAGGATTGCTACCAGTGCCACGTGCTAGTCAGAGTAGAAATAGAAGGATATTTCAGATGAATACGTGGCTAGAGGAATGGTGCAAGGGGGAGGGATTCAAATTCCTGGGACATTGGAACCGGTTCTGGGGGAGGTGGGACCAGTACAAATCGGATGGTTTGCACCTGGGCAGGACCGGGACCGATGTCCTTGGGGGAGTGTTTGCTAGTGCTCTGGGGGAGGGTTTAAACTAAAATGGCAGGGGGTTGGGAACCTGAGCAGGGAGACAGAGGAAAGGGAAACAAGAATAGAAGCAAAAGTCAGGAAGGAAAAAAACAACGGTGTCAGTCAGAGAAATCAAGGGTTTAAATCAAACATGACCACAGTAAAAAAAAAATTCTAAAAGGTCTAAGAGCGTTAAAAAAACAAGCCTGAAGGCTTTGGGGTAAAAATTCACTTGGTTGCGCCTCCCGTTAGCGCCTTAAGAGGGCGCTAATGGGGCGTTAAGCCGCTAACGCCCGGGCGCAGCGCTGTTTGCGCCGCTCGAGAACTTAACTTGAGATTGTGCGGCGGCGCTAAAACTTACCGCTGCAACCACCTGCGCGCGCAGATTGTGACGTCATTCCATGGTGCAACGCCCTTGGGGTGCCCCGGAGCGGAAATTGAGTGGCGCCCCCTGCCTTACCGCCTGGCGCTTCCAACGACCGGAAGACTGGAACGTTATCAATCGGTGTGGGGCTGGGGGGGGCGCTATTTAAAGGGGGCCTCTTCCTGTCTTTTTCTGTGGTCGACATTTATGCACCACTCGTTCTGAGAGAGAGAGAGAGATTCGGAGAGAGAGAGAGAGACTTCTACATTGACTCAACGCTTTGTGAGGTAGTTTTGCCTAGTTCATCCTAACTTTGTTGCTACTTTAGTTGCTGTACCTCATTACTTTTCTGGCAAAGAGAATATGGGGGCTGCAATGATTGGGGGCGTCGTCCTGCTCCAGCTGAATCGGAGGATACTGAGACGCAGACAGAGAGTGGCAATGATGGCCAGACGGAGGAGGGCCATCAGGCGCATGTACAGGAGAGCTTACCCTCCCAGGGTATATCGTGAACAGCTCTCCTACATCCATATGTCCGAGGAGCTGTGTTTGCGAAGGCTGCGATTCAGCAAGGAGGTGGTCACTGAGCTCTGCCACCTGCTGCAGCCAGATCTGCAGCCTCAGCTGAGGTCCAGGACGTCTCTGTCGGTGGCAGTGAAGGTCACAGTGGCTTTGAACTTCTACGCCACTGGCTCATTCCAAGCTGCTGTTGGGGACCTCGCCAATATCTCCCAGTTTGCGGTGCATCGCTGCATCCGGCAGGTCACCAATGCCCTCTTCAGAAGGAGACGAGACTTCATCTCTTTCCCTATGACCCCAGACAAGCAGCGTGACCGTGCTCTGGGCTTTGCGAGGGTAGCGGGCTTCCCCATGGTGCAGGGCGCCATTGACTGCACGCATGTGGCTTTGCGTGCTCCGCGAGAGAATGCAGAGGAATTCAGGAACAGAAAGGGGTTCCATTCCTTGAATGTGCAGTTGGTCTGTGACCACAGACAGGTGATACTCGCTGTCAATGCCCACTATCCGGGCAGCTGCCACGATGCTTTCATCCTGCGCCAGACTACTGTGGCAGAAGTTTTCGAGGCACCGCATCAGCCAGTTGGTTGGCTTCTGGGGGACAAGGGGTACGCATTGAGCACCTGGCTGATGACACCACTCCGTACGCCAAACACCCCTGCTGAGCTGCGGTACAATGAAAGCCATCAAGCAACCAGGAACATTATTGAGCGCACAATCGGCGTGCTGAAACAACGGTTCCGCTGTCTGGACCATTCCGGAGGAGCCCTGCAGTACTCGCCTGAGCAAGTTTCGAACTTCGTAGTCGTGTGCTGCATGTTGCACAACATGGCAATCCTCAGGACCCAGCCAATGCCACCAGGCCTTGTAGCACCACCAGAGGAGGAGGAGGAAGAGGAGGAACAGGACGAGGACGATGATCATCAGCAGCACCAAGGCAGGAGGGCGGCCCACAATGGTCAAACTGCAAGGGCCGTCCGTCAACGACTAATAGCAAGCCGCTTCTAGGGCCCCTGCCATTGCTACAAACACTAATCAACCCAGCACGCAACCCCTAAGCCGGCCAAGGCACCAATAATTCCAACCACCAGCCATGTATATTTTGAATACAGAAACTTATTTATTTTACAAACTCTGTGTGTGTCAATTCCTCATGACAAACTCATAGAAATAAACACAAAAAAACAGTCAATAACATAACTGGTTCTCACAACCTGGAGATAATGTCCAAAACACTAAACAAAAGTTGGACCATGAACCTCGGCCTTTAATAAAAAAATGACCAGCATTTTGGCACACCTCCTACTTTTTGCCCTTCGAGGGTGATCTCCTTCCCTTGCGCACTTCCCCCCTTCTAACCCTACTGCTCCTCCGTAATGGGACCTCAGTGGCTGCAGCAAGGCTGGTGGAAGGCTGCTGCTCGTCAGACCCTGACACTGCAGATGCCCCTGAAGGACGGCCTCGACCACTTCTGGGCCTGGAGGGCCCGGCTGCAGACTGCACCAACTCTGCATGGGCGGCAGCAGTCTGTCCTACAGGCGGTGGCAAGTGCAGTGGAGAAGTGACAGTGTTGGCAGCAGGAATGCTGTCATCGTGAGAGAGGCCAGCAACTCCCTGCTCGCCCGACACACTGGCACTCCCACGGGGCAGCACTTCAGCATCCGGAGCAATTTGCCGGAGAACAGATTGCTGGCCTGCTGCGGCGCGGTGACAGCCCCGGGGACATGTGCACGAACCATCGAGGTTGGCAGCAGTCTGTGCTCGCGTGGCCTCCATCTGAGTCTGTATGAGAGCAGTCAGAGGTGGGATCACGGCAGCCATTGACTGAATTGCAGCACTAAGCGTTAGTGTGGCATCCGCCTGTGCTACAGCGAAGTGCTCCACACTCCTTGCCAGTGACTCAATGCAATCGGGCACCCTTCCCACTGCACCCATGAGCTCAGTGTGCATGCCCACCGCCTGGGTGTTCATTTCTGCAATCAGCCGCTCCTCCTCTGCGTCCATTGCAGTAGGAGTGTCTGGCATACTCTCCCTCTGGGGAGAAGGCCCCCGTTCTTCCCTACCCCCCCCATGGCGTTGCTGCAGCCCGCTGGGTCCTGGAGCTTCACCATCATCAGCCCCTTCCCCCCTGCTCCCCTCCGGGGAAGGCGTGTTCCCAGTGTGGGCATGGGCTTCCTCGGGAGAGGGTGGCACTGATGCTCCGGCTTCCTCTTCCTCCTCAGCTGCAGCATCACTCCCAGTGGCAGCTTCAGGGCCCGTCTCCTCAGCTGGTGAATCACCATCTGAAAGCAGGGAGGTACAAGAGTGGCTTTAGCGTGAGGACAGGGTGGCAGTAAGGGAGGAATAAGTGCAGCGAGTTAGCAAGTTGGATTGAAAGTGTCAAAGGCTGGTATTGTGAGGGACAAGTGGAAGGACAGAGGACAAAAAGGTGATGACCTTACCATTGCTGTCCACAACGGGGTCGGCGTCTCCAGTGGCGACGGGACCGATCACCCGGCTTGCCACAATCCTGTGGACGCGCTCCTCCAGATCGCTGAGGGGTTGCAGCTGAAGCCGCCCTCCACCCGTCCGTTGCTGCTGTCTCCGATTATGAGCCAGCTTAGCCTGCAAGAAAAAGGACAGCATCTGAGTAAATATACAGCCATGGTCTTGCCTGATGTGCCTCCCATAGGTGAATAGCCCTTACTGTATGCAGCCATGGTCTTGCCTGATGTGCCTCCCATAGGTGAATAGCCCTTACTGTATGCAAAGTGTAGAATGTGTGTGTGTGTTTGATGAAAGGGCCATAGGTGTTGGATGAGTGTTGTGCATTGGGGTTTTAAGACCCTCTGGCCATAGAGTGAGGTTGAGATGGAGGGATGGAGAGGTATTGAGAAAAAGCCACTCACCCTGACGACCCGAGTGAGGTCGTTGAACTTTTTGCGGCATTGAACATGGGTCCTGGGCACCATGCTCCTGGAGGAGACGCTCTGAGCCACCTCCCTCCACACTCTTCTGAACTCGCGTGGCAAAGGCCTCCTGCCACTCTCCGGGAACAGCATGCATCGTCTGCGCTCCACTGCGTCAACCAGAGCATCCAAGGCCCGCTCGGTGAAGCGATGAGCGCGTTCTCTCACCCTCTCCATGCTTGGCAGCAAAATGGATTACAGGTCTCTCCAGGCTGAGATTCAAGGCTGCAATGAGCAGGGTGTGGCTGGGGAGCAAGTGGCCCCCCCCGCTTTAAGAAGTGTCCGGCGCCATTGTGTCTGTGTTCCCTCGCTAACTGGCAGCAGCTGCGCTGCGCTCGTGCACTGAGTTAGCGCCTCACTCCTTGGCCTTTGCGCCTTAAGAGAGGTGTGCAGCGCCTACTTTAGCGCTCCACTCACCTCCCGGGGCGGTAAAAGTGAAGTTTCCTGTCAGTGCCGATAATTAGCGCCAGGCGCTAATATTTGCGTCCGGACGATATTTGCGCCCCAAATGGGGCGCAACCTAATTTCTACCCCTTTGTGTCTTAATGCGAGGAGCATTCGTAATAAGGTGGATGAATTAGCTGCGCAAATAGAGGTAAACGAATATGATATGATTGGGATTACGGAAAGATGGCTCCAGGGTGACCAAGGCTGGGAACTCAACATACAGGGGTATTCAATATTCAGGAAAGATAGGCAAAAAGGAAAAGGAGGTGGGGTAGCATTGCTGGTTAAAGAGGGGATTAACACAATTGTAAGGAAGGATATTAGCTCTGATGATGTGGAATCTGTATGGGTAGAACTGAGAAATACCATGGGGCTGAAAACGCTAGTGGGAGTGGTGTATAGACCCCCAAACAGTAATACGGAGGTTGGGGATGGCATTAAAAGGGAAATTAGAGAAGCGTGCAATAAGAGCACAGCAGTTATCATGGGCGACTTTAATCTACATATAGATTGGGCTAACCAAATTAGTAACAATACTGTGGAGGAGGAATTCCTGGAGTGTATACGGGATGGTTTCCTGGACCAATATGTCGAGGAACCAACTAGAGATCAGGCCATCTTAGACTGGGTATTATGTAATGAGAAAGGATTAATTAGCAATTTTGTTGTGCAAGGCCCCTTGGGTCGGAGCGATCATAATATGATCGAATTCTTCATTAAGATGGAGAGTGAAGTAGTTGACTCAGAGGCTAGGGTCCTGAATTTAAATAAAGGAAACTACGATGGTATGAGGCGTGAGTTGACTAGGGTGGATTGGGGAATGTCACTCAAAGGGTTGACGGTGGAGAGGCAATGGCAAGCATTCAAAGATCGCATGAATGAACTACAGAATTTGTTCATCCCAGTTTGGCATAAAAATAAAACAAAAAAGGTGACTCAACCGTGGCTAACAAAGGAAATTAGGGATAGCATAAGATCCAAGGAAAGGACATATAAATTGGCCAGAAAAAGCAGAAAACCTGAGGATTGGGAGCAGTATAGGATTCAGCAAAGAAGGACAAAGGGATTAATTAAGAGGGGGACAATAGATTATGAGAGTAAGCTTGCGAGGAACATAAAAACGGACTGTAAAAGCTTTTATAGATATGTGAAGAGAAAAAGATTGGTGAAGTCAAGCGTAGGTCCGTTGCAGTCAGAATCAGGGGAATTTATAATGGGGAACAAAGAAATGGCAGACCAATTAAATACATACTTTGGTTCTGTCTTCACAAAGGAGGACACAAATAACCTCCCAGAGATGTCGGGGAACATGGGGTCTAATGAGAAGGAGGAACTGAAAGAAATCAGTATTTGTAGGGAAATAGTGTTAGGGAAATTGATGGGATTGAAGGCCGATAAATCCCCAGGGCCTGATAATCTACATCCTAGGGTACTTAAGGAAGTGGCCCTAGAAATAGTAGATGCATTGCTGGTCATCTTCCAAATTTCTATAGACTCTGGAACAGTACCCATGGATTGGAGGGTAGCTAATGTTACCCCACTATTCAAAAAAGGTGGTAGAGAGAAAACGGGAAATTATAGACCAGTAAGCCTGACATCGGTAGTGGGGAAAATGCTAGAGTCCATTATAAAAGATGTAATAGCAGAGCACTTGGTAAACAGTGACAGGATCGGACAAAGTCAACATGGATTTACAAAAGGCAAATCGTGCTTGACTAATCTACTGGAATTTTTTGAGGATGTAACTGGTAAAATGGATAAGGGAGAACCAGTGGATGTGGTGTATTTGGACTTTCAGAAGGCTTTCGATAAGGTCCCGCATAAGAGATTAGCATGTAAAGTTAAGGCACATGGGATTGGGGGCAAGGTATTGACTTGGATAGAGAACTGGTTGGCAGACAGAAAGCAAAGAGTTGGAATAAATGGGTCTTTTTCCGAGTGGCAGGCGGTGACTAGTGGGGTACCGCAGGGATCGGTCGTAGGACCCCAGCTATTCACAATATATATTAATGATCTGGACGATGGAATTGGATGTAATACCTCCAAGTTTGCAGACAACACAAAGCTGGGTGGAAGTGTGTGCCGTGAGGAGGATGCCGAGAAATTCCAGTATGATTTGGACAGGTTGGGGGATTGGGCAGAAGCATGGCAGATGCAATATAATGTGGATAAATGCGAGGTTATCCACTTTGGTGTCAAAAACAGGAAGGCAGATTATTATCTGAATGGCAATAGATTGGGAGAAGGGGAAGTGTAACGAGACCTGGGTGTCCTTGTGCACCAATCGCTGAAGGTAAGCATGCAGGTGCAGCAGGCGGTTAAGAAGGCAAATGGTATGTTGGCCTTCGTAGCGAAAGGGTTCGAGTACAGGAACAAGGATGTCTTGCTGCAGTTGTACAGGGCCTATGTGAGACCACATCTTGAGTATTGTGTGCAGTTTTGGTCGCCTTATCTGAGGAAGGATGTTCTTGCCATGGAGGGAGTGCAGCGAAGATTCACAAGGCTGTCAGTATGTGGAAGACTGGGACAGTTATGAGGAGGCAATTCAGACGCTTAAGAGACTATATACTAAGACACCGAATGAGGTCTATGCTAGACATCTACTAGCTACAGCCCAACAAGGGCCGGAGGAATCCATTGATAAATTCCTCCAAGAGCTTCGCAGACTTAGTATGGACTGTAACTTTCGGGCAGCCTCAGCTGAGCTATACCGCGAAGAAATGATCCGTGATGCGTTCATCTGCGGGCTTGCCTCCCCATTTATACGCCAGCGTCTACTGGAAAGTAAGACACTTGAGCTGCAGAGAGCTTATGACCTGGCTTGCTCTCTAGATCTGGCAAAAAGAAATGCAGACCTTTTTACAGTGCCCAGACCTCGGTCTGCTGCCTTAACTACAGTCAGGCAATTTAAGAGGCCACAGGTGAACTCTATTAGGGAGGACTTTATCCCTGACGATCGATCTGATGACTTCACTGATGAAGAGGATGATGACCCCACTGTGGCAGCCTCTTGGCAATCTAAGAAATGCTTTTTTTGTGGTGATGAGTTTCACCCTCGGAGATTCTGCCCTGCTCGCAATGCGTTTTGCAGTCATTGCAACAAAAAGGGTCATTTTGTAAAGGTTTGCCTATCAAGAGCCTCTACGAGGGCTTATCAAGCTAAGTCCTACCGAACTGCCCCAGTAAGGGCCTATCAGGATGTTCCAACTAAAAACTATCGTGCTTCCTCTCGGGTTTTTTCTCGAAGAAACACACCTAGAATTTCAGCCACTCTTTGTGCAACGACACCAATTACAGCTGCTTGTCCTCAGAACCTATTCCATGCAGCTACAAAAGCATCAATTAATGGACATACTTTAGATGCCTTAATTGACTCAGGTAGCACTGATAGTTTCATTAGGGAACAGACTGTTGCACAGTTAAAGCTACATGTTTTTCCATCGGACCAGGCAGTTGCGATGGCTCAGTCATCACTTAATACCAGAATTTCTGGCTTCTGTGTAGTTGAAATAATGCTTAATGGTCACAGGTATCCCTCCACCCGGCTTTCGGTGCTCAAGGACTTATGTAGTGATCTTATCTTAGGGCTGGATTTTCAAAAGCAGCATAAGAAGCTTACCATTGAGTTCGGCGGATCCAAACCTGAACTCACTATTTCTAATATACGACCTCGATTACCGTTCTGTGCCTTGTCAGCAGCTTCACTGGATGAACCCTCACTGTTTGCCAGTATCCCTCCTCGATGCAAACCGATTATAACAAAGTCACGCCGTTTCAGTCAGGAAGACCAGTCTTTTATTGCGGCTGAGATTTCTCGGCTTTTAGCAGAGGACATCATCGAGCCTTGTTCGTCGCCATGGCGCGCCCAGGTCGTTATTGTTAAGAACCCTCTACAACCTCACAAGAAACGGCTGTGCATTGACTATTCACAGACCATCAATCAGTATACGGACTTGGACGCATACCCATTGCCGCGCATCGATGATATGGTTAATAAATTGGCTGAGTACACGGTGTTCTCGACTTATGATCTGAAAAGCGCCTATCATCAGGTACCCTTGAAGGTCTCAGACAAGCAGTATACAGCCTTTGAAGCCAATGGGCGGCTGTATCAATTTCGTCGCCTCCCCTTTGGGGTCACTAATGGAGTGGCTGTCTTCCAGCGAGCAATGGATGACCTGGTCAAACAGGAAGACTTGAAGGATACGTTTCCTTATCTGGACAATATTACTGTCGCAGGTCGCAATCAGCAGGAACATGACGCCAATCTCCAACGATTTTGGGATGCACTCCAGCACCGTAATTTGACATTGAATGCGGCTAAATCCATTGAGTCACAACCAACCATCAACATCCTTGGCTATTGTGTGGGCAATGGCATCATTAAACCTGACCCTGAAAGGCTTCGCCCACTCCAAGAACTCCCGCCACCTAAGAATCCGGCCTCCTTGCGCCGGGCCCTCGGCCTGTTTGCATACTATGCGAAATGGATTCCTAACTTCTCGGACCGAATCCAACCTCTACTGAAGGCCAGCATATTCCCACTAGACACAACGGCTGTTGCAGCCTTTAACCTCCTGAAAAAGCAGTTGGAGAAAGCGGCTCTTCACTCCATCGATGAGAGTCTTCCTTTCGTGGTTGAGTGTGATGCCTCGGAGGTGGCAATCTCAGCCACTCTGAATCAGGAAGGTCGTCCGGTGGCATTTTTGTCCAGGACTTTTCAAGGGGCTGAGCTACATTATCCTCCAGTCGAGAAAGAAGCTACAGCCATCATAGAGGCAGTACGGAAGTGGAGTCATCTCCTGGCTCGCCAGCACTTTACCTTAATCACGGACCAGCGATCGGTCGCCTTCATGCTCGATAATCGAAAACGGACCAAAATTAAAAATAATAAAATCCAGCTTTGGCGGCTGGAATTGGCCTCTTTTGGTTACACCATCCACTATCGACCTGGCAAGGAGAATGTGGCTCCGGATACCCTCACACGAGCATTCTGCTCCGCCATGGCACCCTCTACGCTCGTAGACATCCATGATGGGTTGTGTCATCCAGGCGTTACTCGCATGCTGCACTTCGTGCGGTCCCGAAATCTCCCATTCTCTACCGGGGATGTAAAGAAGATGTGCTCGGACTGCAGAGTCTGTGCGGAATTGAAACCTCGGTTTTTCCGCCCCTCGGGTGGTATACTCATACATGCGACCCAGCCAATGCAAAGGCTTAGCATCGATTTTAAGGGGCCGTTGCCCTCTTCGACTCGCAACACTTATCTATTAACAATGGTTGATGAGTATTCTCGTTTTCCGTTTGCCTTTCCCTGCCCCAATATGCTGACAACCACGGTTATCAGCTGCCTTGAACAGGTATTTGCTTTCTGTGGCATGGCATCCTATGTTCATTCAGATCGGGGCCCTTCTTTTATGTCGGGAGAACTCAAGGCCTATCTCTCGGAACGGGGTATTGCTGCCAGCAAAACGACGCCTTATCATCCGGTTGGGAATGGGCAAGTCGAGCGTTTTAACGCTATCATCTGGAATGCGGTACGTCTGGCTTTGAGATCTCGGGGCCTACCCAACCAGCATTGGGAAGCAGTACTTCCAGACGCATTACACTCCACACGGTCCCTCCTTTCGACCGCCACAAATACGACGCCTCATGAACGGTTCTTCCGATTTCAGCGTCGCTCATCCTATGGGACATCTCTCCCGTCGTGGCTGACTGCACCGGGACCAGTGCTACTCCGAAGATATGTCCGGGCGTCTAAGAATGACCCCCTGGTAGATGAGGTTGAGCTCACTGACGTCAACCCTACCTACGCCTATATTCGGTATCCTGACGGTCGGGAATCTACCGTGTCATTGCGGGATCTGGCTCCCTGCCCGCCGAAACATAGAGGGACACCAGGGGATGATATTGTACCAGGCACATCTCTGGGCTTGCCAGGTGCCTCTCATCATGATCGGGATCTGACGCCGGCTGGTACCTCACTCCAGCGTGCCGACCTGGGGCAGACTGACTATGAGCCCGTCGGGGCTCGCACGCGCAGCCACGATCAACCCTGTACCGTACGCTCAGAAACGGATCTGCCACAGCCCTGCCCGACACCCATTCGGGTACCAGTACACAGTCAGGATCGTTCTGACCCCTCACAGAGCGGGCTGGAACACTCGGACTCTGGTCCATGGCCCGCAGCGGGTAAACGGGCTAGGGGCCCTCTACCGCTACGAGAACCCAAACGGGTGCGGCTCTCCCTCATCCAACGGCTACGAAATGGAGGGAGCATCCCGGCCTCCTAATCTTTTGGGGGGGGAGAATGTGGTAACACTTTTCAGCTTCCTGTATTACATCACTTCCTGTAATCAGTCCAGGATAAATACTGGACTGATCAGTCAGATCTGGAAGAGGCATAGGGTAAGACCTCTTTTGTATGCAGCACCGTTTTAAGTTGATTAAAGCTTACATTAAGTTTACCACGCGTAAGGCTCATTCTTACGACACCCGGGATGGCAGGAATGGCGTATGAGGAGAGATTGGGTCGATTGGGCTTATACTCACTGGAGTTTAGAAGAATGAGAGGGGATCTCATTGAAACTTATAAAATTCTAACAGGACTAGACAGACTAGATGCGGGAAGGATGTTCCCGATGGCCGGGGAGTCCAGAACCAGGGGTCACAGTCTAAGGATAAGGGGTAAGCCATTTAGGACTGAGATGAGGAGGAATTTCTTCACCCAGAGAGTGGTGAACCTGTGGAATTCTCTACCACAGAAGGCAGTAGAGGCCAATTCATTAAATATATTCAAGGAGTTAGATATATTTCTTAAAACTAAAGGGATCAAGGGATATGGAGAGAAGGCAGGGACAGGGTACTGAATTTGGATGATCAGCCATGATCTCATTGAATGGCGGAACAGGCTCGAGGGCCTGAATGGCCTACTCCTGCTCCTATCTTCTATGTTTCTATGTTTCTATTATTGGGGATAGTCTGTCTGGGCATTGGTACAACACATGCAGGTGAGAAAGAAGCTATGGCATTTGGAGTGAACTGAGACCAGGAAGGAGTGTGGGGCATGCAGGCTTTTGGAGGTGGGAGCTGCAACTGATCAGCACGCAGGAAGCAGGATAAAACAGAGCACATGGCAAAACTTAGGGGGTGCTTTTGCAGCATTTAGGGGGTGCAAGACTGAGGTCTAACCATACTTGGGAGGGGTGTTAGGGTCTGGAAGCATTTGGCGGATAACTGGCAGTACTTGGGCCCTGGAGCTTGGCAGAACTAGCGGGTAGGCTGGAATTTATCACACTGGGGCAGAGCTGGGATTGTCAGCACTAGAGTTAAATGGAGTTTGACAGCAGTGGAGAGGGCTTAGGTTTAGCCGTGCAGTGGGGATTGGGATCTGGAGGTTTTTGCGAATAGGACCTCAGTCTGGCAATTCTTGGGGGTTGGGCCTGACAGCAGTCACAAAAGGCTGTGGGTTTGGTTGTACTTGAAGGATTGGGGTCTGGCTACATTCAAGCTATGTCATGTTTCATTGAAGTGGAGTTTGAAATTAAGTTTAAATTCCCACCCTTGAGCTCCCAGTGCCTTTGTGTGTGTCAGGGTTGCCAATCTGTGCATTTTGAAACAATAGCCCTGAAATTGCGGTGTGCATGATGACGTACTCTCACAGTACATGCACGAAATCTGGAACTTGTGGCCTGTCAATGCATACATTGACAGGCCATCTGTGGGGACCACAAAAAAGCAATCACAGGCACAGAGATGGGCTATTTTCCCACCGACTGGCCAGCGATTGCACATGGAAGTCTTACGGTTGATGCAAGCAGGCACAGGGCCTGTTTGCATCAGCATAAGGGGATAACTAAGCCATTAATTAAACATTTTCTTATCCCAAATTATGCACATACACTGTATGAAATGAGTTTGTGCAAATATTGGCCCAGATTACAGGTTTAATGATGTATAAAATTATCAAAAAATTAAATTTTTAGTGAGGTTGGTGGAATGAAGGTAATTACAAATAAAATTTCAATTCTGCAAATTGTATAATTATTAGCTTTCGGGATTCCATTGTATCTCATTAGGGGATTCCCTTTGTAAATGATTAAAATGGAATTCTGCTTATTGATTGGAGGACCAGACCCACGTGATCCCAGGTAAGCTTCCGCACTGCCTGCATCCCTGGGACCCGTGGGCCATTACGCTGCCCTCCGCCTCGAGGCCTGAGACCGCACGTTTTCGCAGCCTGGCCGCCAGCAAGTACTTCCATAATTCTTTCGCGGGTCGGAGGCATACTCCGGAGGTACGCCTCCGACCACAATTTCTAGCCCATTAGATTGAGGTATATGAAGGGAAAGCTGGCTGGCTGGAGATGGAAAAATATGGAAAAATATGTGGCTCAGGATGTGAGGCCTGATGATATGCACAACGAGACTGGTGGAAGAGGGGGAGAACGTTATTTAAGTCATCTTTATAGTTAAATTTATTGAGATTTTTATTATGTAATTTTAATATATTTATTATATTATAAATGTAATTGTTGTCTCTATATATAGTGCAGTGGGTCAAAAAAAATGGCCACTGAAACAACTTTAAGTCTTTGGCAATTTGATTGGCTGCTTTTGTGGTACTTGCTGGTTCCTAATTTGTAGCTTTCAGAAACATTGCCCGATTTGATTGGTTGCTTTTGCGTTGGATTATAGAGTTCATGATTGATTATTTTTCCTACCTATGTACTGTGAACCTTTGTAGGTTTCCTACCTGTCTATATTTGGGCAAATTAATATGGTTAACCAAACAGATAGTAGTTATTGAGTTAATTAGATACAAGTGTGCAATACAGTTTTAACACGTAACACTTTCAAGTGTAAGGTTTTCAAATTTGATACTTTCTAGTGTGGTTTTTTGATGTGTGAAACATCTTTCCCACACACTCAGGGCATGCACTAGATGTAAAACTTTTAATTATATTGATGTGTTCAGGGCAATTTAAACTATTGCCTACCACCATCTTCTCAGCACAACTAGGGATGGACAATAAAATGCGGCCTTGCCAGCGTCGCCCAGATCCTGAAAACAATTTTTAAAAAGCCCACTTTACGGCTGATGCAAAACATGAGATTACTGAACATTATCATTCTTGCAGTGAGCACTTAACAGTTAAAATGATATGCATACGAACAGACAAAGTAATTAATGCTGTATGATACAAATCCCTTCATAAACAATACTACTTAAAGGTTGCTGCTTTGAGAAGATCTTCCCAGTAGGTCATGTTCAGGAGTATGATTTGTTGAGGTAAATATGCTGATGAAAGAGATTTTATTTATTAATTAAATCAGTTAGATTAAGTGGCAACTATGTTTACAATTTTGTAAAAACTACCCCCTTGGGATAATTGCAATTTTTTAGGTTGTGAGTTAATAAATGGGAGCATTCTATGGCAATATTTGCTTTGTCAGTTGCTGACTTGTGAAAGGAGGAAGTTTTCAGAATGAATTGACTCGAGGAAGTAAGAATGAGGACTGGACTATAGACAGAAAGAGGAAGTAACTGCCCTTTTCTACAGCTCACTCTCTTTCGACCAGCATCGAGTGTCCAAAACAGTAAATCTTCAACACCCCATTCGGGGATCAAATAATAATAGTGTGGACTTTTTAAAATCTTTTAATAGTCACCCACTGCAGTGTCCTTGAATGCGTGGTGTTTTTCCCCCAAGTCTCTTTTATTGTTGAGGATCGCATCGTTATTCTGTCAATTGTATTACTATCAAAAACGGAACCTTTCATTAATTATCTTTTAATATGAACGGATCGGCCGGTGACTGTGAGAAGTAGATTCCGCGAGAAAAGGCCGCAAAGGTAAGCACGTTGGCATTAAGGATTAGATCAATGGAAAGTGCGGAGTGTAATATACGGACTCGCTTGTGGTGCATTATCGCCACATCATATATAGTAATGCAACTCAGAGGAAGCAAATTAGTATTAAAACATTAAAATGTGCTGCCTTTATTCTAATAAAAAGAGGTTATGTTGTCATTTTCCCGGTTTTAAAATGCGATTTTGTTTAGTGTACATTTCACAGGGCATGCGCTTGGAATGGAGTTAGGTCGTGTTTTACAACATACCAATTTAGAGCACTGTTCCTCCAGGCGTTTCTGCAGCGGTAGGAAATGGGGAAGTTGGCTTGTTAAGTCTTGTCCCGGATATTGTTTTCATGGCCTAGATTAAATTGTACTTTTTTTGACAACGAATGAATTCCGAAGTTGTTTGTGTGATACAATCAACGGCCAGTTCAGTGCAATGACCGAGGGGACTGTGATCCAGTGGAGAGTTAGCAGGAGGGTTGCCATTTCAGCCCGGACAAACTCCACCATTAATACAAACCTTTAGAAGACTGAGTACAGGTCTGGAAATGACACTGGATCAATTAGTTTGGAGTCAGCACGGTCTTATCATTGACCCAAGCATTTAAATACTTGTACTTTTATGTTCTCGCAACCCCTTTAACATTGAAATACCGTTGTTATCTGATTATTGTCTTCATTTTCTTTTTAAAAGCAAAGTGTTGGAAATCTGAAATAAAAACAGAAAAGGGCAGACAGTATCTGCGGAGAGAAAAGACAAAGTGACCTTTCAGGCTGCGGATCCTTGGTCAGCTGAAGGATGATCCACACTGGAAGATCTTGTCTGTTCTCTCTGACCTGCTCTGTGTGTCCAGCTTTCTCTGTTTTCATTTTCTTTAGTTAGTTGCTTTACACAAAGTTTAATCTCATTCAATGAAAACGTTGTTCCTTAATAGTTAAACACATTTGCGAGAAACCGAAGTGGGGGGATTCCTTCCATTCCAAACTTATTTTAATGATTTAAGAATATGCTCATCATATCAGCCAGTTTTGGGAAAAAAAATCCATACACAGAACAAGAAGATGCAAAATTCAACTTGTTTAATCGGAACTAATTTGAAAGTCACCGTACGCTGGTAATGCAGACGCACCAGGTGTTACAGAAAGTATTTGCATTTTATTTACTTGTATGATATTTGAGTTTGTGTCCTGCCAGTGTGGGTTTGTAAAACCTGTTTGACTTTTGTAATCCGAAACGACCGAATGTGGGAGGAGACTTTGGTTGTAGACAGGTTGTGAGCGATTTGGGTCATTTTATTTATATATATATATGTGTGTGTGTGTGTGTGTGCATATATAGACATTTTTAAACACGTACATATATAGTTCGCATCGACCTCGAAGCAATTTGTGATGAAACCCATGGAAGTGAAAGAAAGCTCAGCGTCCGGTCACACAAGCGCCAAATATTGTATCTGTATTAGGATCACAATTTTGAGAACAAGTAAAACACACATGCTATTGATTACATTTGCAGAGGATACCAAGCCAGAAAAGCTTCTAAATCTAATTTTCTTCTAGTATAAAATTATGTAAAGTTATCCTCTCTCTTCCTCACTTGTTTATTCTGTAGCAGCGCTGCTCCTGGTGCGAAATCAATGAGAAATGCCGTTTCTTACATTACAACAGTGACTACACTTCAAAAGTACTTCATTGGCTGTAAAGCGCTTTGGGACTTCCTGAGGTTATGAAAGGCGCGGTATAAATGCAAGTCTTTCTTTGGATCAATACATCCAGACACAATCCATAGTATCAAAGTTCAGTTTAATTCTAGAAACATTCTACCTGTATTTGAGACATGAACATAAAAACAAACCAATGTCCCTTATTTAGGTGCCAGATTTGGCTCAGTGGCAGCTCTCTCACCTCAAACTCAAAATATTGTGGGTTCAAGCCCCACCCAAAACTCTTATCTAGGCTGACACTTCAGTGTAGTACTGAGAGAGTGCTGCACTGTCAGAGGTGCTGTCTTCAGATGAGATTTTAAACTGAAATCCTATCAGGCAGATTTGAAAGATCCCATGGCACATTTTAAAGAAGTACAGGGACGTTGTGCTTGCCAACAGTTATCCCCCAACCAACACCACCAAAAACAGATTATCTGATCAATTATCTCATTGCTGTTTGTGGGACTGTGCAGTATGCAAGTTGGCTGCTACATTACCACAGTGGCTACACTTTAAAAGCACTTCATTGGCTGTGAAGCACATTGGGATGTCCTGAGGTCTGAAAGGTACTATGTAAATGCAAGTTATTTCTTTCAGTTAGTCATGTCAGACACAGTACTTAACAAGTTAAAACCTAAGTCGCATTCATAGTCCCAGTTTAGCAGCAGTGTGAAGTGATTTGGGCTTCGCACCAATGTAAAGGGGTTTAAATATGGATCTGGAGGCTGTCTCTGACTTTGGGAGAAGTGGAGTGAGACTCTTTGGAGGGGTTAGTCTCAGACTTCTTCCGTTTGTCGCTGCATGGGGTGTAAAACTAGTGTGGCATCAAACCAGGAGGTCTGTTCAACCACCTGAGCACTTTGTGAACACTTCAAACCTCAATTTAATTGCTTGGAGAGTGGGAATTAACTCCTTTGGGCTTTCCAAACATTTACATTTGTAATTATTGGGAGAAAGCTTTGCCCATGCCTGTATTCAGACATGCACACATTTCTCTCTTAAGCAAGACTGTCGCAGTTCTGCCCAGGCAATGTGAATGCAGCTCTGCCTGACTGCAAACCAAACTTCAGCTACCGCTTTCAGACTGGTAGCTGCAACGTGAATGCAACTCTGAATCATTCCAAGTTGTTTACTTATCTTTGAGAAAATAAATTATTATAATATGAAGCCATTAAGTGTTAATTACTGCTGCGGGAAACTGGCTGTCATAGTATTGCTGCAAGCCCTGTATCCCTGTCTTCAACCCAGGTGTGACACCACCCTTTTCACAAAGCAAATAAAAGTCTGCATAAATAAGTTAACTCTGACAGCTATCCATGCTGCTCTCCCGCTCTGTGTACATAATACTGATTGATCACTGATTAACTTCTACAGAATCTTGTGATTTCTTTAAACAAGAGAAAAAATAACATAGTCTATTGGAATGGATTGGGTATTTTATTTAGATTCCCTAAACCAAGATCTTTTCCTAAAATGGACACGAATGTAGAATATAAGGAAGAGGCACAGGTTAAGTCCAGGCAACATTCATTTTTGCATTTTGTTATATTTAAAAAAAAATGGAAACTTGGGCTGGGAGAATTCTAGGATTTTTGGCACAAAAGGCACAATCGTCTTTCAAGTTACTTTCCAGTTCCCTTCCCATTAAGAAACATAATTTGTCTGCTGCAGTTACAATTGAGTGACAGCATTAAAATAGAAAATAAAGTATTTGGTAACAAATGATACTTTAAAAGGAGTATGTGCAGTATAAGTATTCAGTGAATAGAAATTAATATACATAATGATATATATATGCACATTCCATGAAAGACTATACTGATGTATGCAAAATAGATTTTGGTGAATTTTTCTATTATCTTGTCCAGAATCTATTTAAATTCTCAGTGGGTTAATGGAGTATAACTAATATTTAGGTACTGAATCTTGAATTTATAAAGCAACATTAATTTATTCCACAGCTTCTATTCCCATGATAAACAACATTTCTACAACTACTAGTTTGACGGAAGTAATCCATGTTTTACAATTTGCATAGAAAATATATTTGCATGATAAAGTTGCAAGCTAATAGTTCTTCTCAGTGAATAGAAACCATGCCATCAAAATCTGTTTGGTATACATCAAGTACTGTAGATTCATTCACTAATCATTCAATAAGTCAGCATTTTCCTTCTCTTTTTTTATGGTATATTATGTTAAACAATACCCCCAGGATGCTGTGTGTACATTGGAGAATTTCCACCCTGTATGTGACATAACTGGTAATGGAAAATTAGAATAGTTAAGAAGAAAATGTATTGCTAAGCTATCCATACATAATTATTAATTTTTGTAACTGGTTCTTGGGAAAATGCCTAGCACTGAGCCTTTTATGAGGGATGGCAATATAATCAATTTTTGATTTAGTTGTGTTTGCTACTAGTGGAATGGGGTTTGTTTATTTAGACATATTACAGAAGAGCACAATATAAGAGCACATTATGGAGGTTAAACTGGCAAATTATTTAATAAACCATATGGTGAGGCAGTCTTCCACCAGATCCTACAATAAATCCCAAACCTGCAACCTCTACCACCTAAAAGGACAAGGGCAGCAGGCACATGGGATCCCCACCACCTCCAAGTTCCCCTCCAAGTCACACACCATCCTGACTTGGAAATATATCGCCGATCCTTCATCATCGCTGGGTCAAAGTCCTGGAACTCCCTCCCTAACAGCACTATGGGAGTACCCTCACCACACGGACTGCAGCGATTCAAGAAGGTGGCTCACCACCACCTTCTCAAGGGCAATTAAGGATGGGCAATAAATGCTGGCCTTGCCAGCGACGCCCACATCCTGTGAATGAATAAAATTAAAGGGCTGGTTTAGAAATATTATCACTTTTTTTTCTTAATTATTAATTGGTCTGAGAATTAAACATAAACATCACCAAATAGTTATTGCTGTTATGATTGGGGTTGATTGGCTAAGTTCTCAATTGAAAATACAAGTGCAGGTGAGCATCATGGGTACCAATACTACAGAATTTATTAATAGTCAATTCAAATTCATTACATTTGATTTGCAGGCTACAAAACAGAAATAATTATATTATTCTTACAATTACAATTGGGAATGACTAAGGACACTGATAGTCAAAACAGAAAGCTCAAGACTTATCTTGGTATGGCTCACCTTACGATAGCAGCTTGAAATCTATATGACCTAAATAACTGTACAACTCTAGTACCGGTAAGATCAGTCACCCATCAATACCAATTCCTGATGGATCATTGAAAATCATATCGTGTACATTTATGCTTCCAATTAATAATTGCATTCTGAAAGTATATTTTGTTATAAAAGTAATATTTTACTGTGAGCATTCTGAATTACAAACTGTTGGATAGCATATTTTTTGTATGCCTTTACAACAAAAAAAAAGATTTTTAAGAAAATATGACCACAAATAAAATCTCAGGGGTTTTGTTTGCTGAAATAAACATAGAGTTGGGTTTCCATGCATGTCAGACACCTGGCTGAGCATTGCGTTCTGTGAAATTCAGCTTTGCTTATATTTTATTTCATTTTCAGTCACATTACATGACTAATGAGAATGAGTATGTTATTTGAACTAGAATATATGTCTGTTAAACATTCTAAAAAGTTAAAATTATTTTGAATTAAAAGCAACGGGATTTAATTCAATGATCCAATACTTGCATAATTAAAAACTCTAAAAATGTTAATGCTACCAGAGAAAATTATATTTTTGATATAGTAAAATTAATGATTAAAAAACCTGGGATGTCCTTAAATGTATTGTACAATTATATAATTTTACTGAAGCTTAATTAAATGTTATTTGTGTTGAATGTACATATATTTCTTGCTCTTACTGCATAAGGTTCACATCCACTAATGGTAACGAAATGAGTACATAAATACTAATATAAGTTGTACCAGCCATGCCCAAAATTCCATTACTTTGGGGAGAATGCAGAGCAAGACTTTGTAACCTTCATTGTGTTAGTACAAATGTAATCATAAAACCTGAGCTTTTTAAAATGAAGAATATGTGTGTGTGTGGACATTGACAGGAAATGGCTTTTGGGTTTTGCACTTCGTTTTTTTTTTACTTTCTTAGGTACACAAGGGAAATTCATTGTGGTCCAAATAAGTTAACCTAAAATGAAAAAAAGGGCACAAGATTACTTTTAGGCCTCTTGATCAAATATAGTTTGTCTTTCTGCAAAAGTACAAAGGAAGTTGTTAAAGCTGAAAGCACTTATGTCCGTTCTTGGCTGCCAGTTCATGCTGGACATGTAGCTGATTTGATCGATACTGATGATAAGAAAGTATGTGTAAGCCATATGTGCATATGCACGTAGACTGAGGTGAGTGACCCACGTTGGCTTTGGTGGCACTTAGAGCAGATTTTTGAATGCTGATTATCTTAACCGTTGATGGTTGCAGTTGCACATAGCTTAGACTTGCCCTTGCACGTTTAAGTTTTTAAATTGTTTGCGTGGTAAGCTGATAATGGGGCAGCGAGGGAAACCGGGAATCTGGGACCTGAGTTAACAGAGCAAGTAACTGTGTAGCTCCTTAACCAATCAGATTGAAGGATTGTGAAATTAACAGCACAAGGACTGAGAAGGAAGTGTAAATTAGAGTGGGTGAATTCAATGTTAAATCAGGTACACAAAGAGAAATAAAGAGAGGAAAAGAAAGATTGGATTAAGAGAGTGAGAAAAAAGAGACAGAAAGGAAAAGTGAAAAAAAAAATTAATTTGATATTTTTAAAATCTCCAACAACCTGAAGGAATGAGACTCCATGCTTTTAATAGTTAATTTTCAGTGCTAGAGAGGTTGATTGGCAGTAATTAACACTTAGCATATCGTTAAAAGTGTACTTAGACTGAAATGGACAAGACTTAACTTCCTGCATTGAGTTTAGTTCATATCTATCACGCAAATACAGCAACTTCATGCTATTCAGTGTATTTCAATGGTGAGCCAGACAGCGAGATGCCGTTTTTGTGAAGCTAACAGCAGAGCGGTGCAACTTGGACAGGAACATTTGGATTTCCACGTTTAACCGCGCATCTGCCCTCGCCTGAAGTTGCTGTAGCATTTGCCCATAAATAACAAAAAACACTATTAGCCTCGCCGTTATTTTAACAGCAAATTATGGACCAAAATGTTTTGAAGGAGACAGTTACTCTGTCAATATGGTGCACTGAGGAACAACCTTTGATATCAAAGTGTAGGCAGTAAATAGAGAATTTTACACACTTTTTCCAAATGCTGCTCCACCCTTCTCACGCACACTGCCATATGCATTTTCAGGAAGTCTGGGACATATGGTGCCCTCAATTTTGAATTTTATATTTGCATTCTGGTTAATTTTAGAACACCTTCTTTATTTTATAATTGATTTTTTTCATCTAAAATCACTTCTTCTCCTCCCTCCCCCATTTGCAGGGGTACTCCTCTTCCTCCATTCACAGAAGCACTCCTTTCTCTTTATATATATTTATTTGTATATGCAACTCAAAAATAGTACTAGCAGACACCCAAATTGCACTCTGAATCAGTTGCTTTGCTTTCACTGAAACCCTTTGAATATGCCAACTTCAGCCTTGTAGCTGGAACCAAAATAGCACCCCAAACCCAGAGATATTGTAACAAGCATTTAAACTTTCTTTTCTTTGTACCAGTATAAAGCTGAGCCCGTGTTAGGACTGGTAGACTCACAATGGTAGGTAAGTGAAACAAGGCACACATAGACTAGGTGCTCTGATTCCCTCTGAAACTTGGGCACATGCACAAATTAGATCATCACAATAGTAAGTGAGCACATGCAAAGTTTTAGAGGAGACCAGAACAGGCAGTATATGTTGGATCACAGTGTTGTTGAAATCGTATATTAATACTGGGAATGTGGTTTATTGCATCTTTACTAACGGCATGGACAGTGTTGGGAACAGCACGTATGAATCTGGTACGTCTCGCACACAAGTGAAGATTAATGTAATGGTTAATGCAGGCTGACTGATACAACTGATCTGCCAAAGCATGAGTAATGTGAACCTTTCACAACATTTGCGAGATCTGAAATTGGGGCGCTCAGCAGGGGGATAGCTGTGGCTTATTTCAATGTGCTTATTTATTTGCTTATGAAGAACACAAGCCTGTGGCTACTCTTTCCTTGGCACAGTGTGTATCCTTGTAAATTTATTGTAAGATTTTCAAGTATAGTAATTTGCAAATTTGGTGTAAAATTCACATGATGAATACTAATAATGTGATTGTCTCTGAAGATCAACACTTCAGTATTACCATTGTCTAATCAATTCCAAAATTTGCTCCATCCTTTTTACAATAAAACCAGGCTTTACATAGTAAGGACTATCTTTTGTGTTGAAATGATGCCTTTTGAGTTTTAACCATGCTATAAAGTAGAAAGAGTATGACAACGGGATGTAAATCTGCGAAGTTTAACTGTATGTGTGAACACTCCATTTTGACTTCATTGTGAGATTTAGTTTGGTTACTTGAAGTGATGTTTTTACAGTGATGTGAATAGCACATTTAGTATTGTGAATGTAACATGTTCATTGCAGTTTTATTATATCTGGGTAACTTGTTTCTGCTGACACTCTGCAGGGTGCCTTTTGTGCAGGCCGTTGTCAATAGTTCGCAGTGCAGATGCACCCACGTCAAAGGCCTTTTGTTCTGTCTTCAGGAGCTTTGAAACTCGCTCGCAAATTTGACCCGACAGCAGGGCTTCAGTTTTCGCAAAAAAGGAGTTTAACTTTGTTGCCTTGAATCAATGGACTTGGTCAGAGACCTTTAATCACAGCCATTTTTCAGTTGTACACTGTTTTTCGAGTTGTTAGATTTTTGGGAACTGTCAGCTTTTTTGAAGTTGTTTGTCGGGTTTGCTGAGTTTTGTGGCTTAGGATTTATGCGATCATATTGGATCTGTGGATCATTAGCGTTTGGATTGTAAATAGTTGTACTGAGTCAATGTATTAAATATTAACATTATGGGGACACAAGTATCAAATATACAGTGGCTCTGGATTCAGGGATTTGATCTGCACAGCTTAATTGCATCAGAATTACTCTAATAGCATGTAAGCTTTGGCCGCAAAACTCGGAGGTGTAGCGCCGGCCATTAAGGCCAGTTTTCCTGATAAAATGGCGACCAACTTATTTCTGCCTGCTTCTGGTGGCCGCCATTTTGGGGAGGTCGTTAGCACTGCTTTTGCCTGCGCTCGCCTCCCACATGTAAATATGCAGATCGTGACATCAATCAGCGTGCAATACCTGTATTGATGCACAACTGTGATTTTGGACATTGCCGCTCTGCATTAGCCCTCTCCAAACCACGCATGGAAGAACATGCATGCAGCAGTACTACAGAGACGCTGCCAGCACTTCTCAAAGGGATACACACATCTTTCAGGTAAGTTTCAATTTGAGCTTTTGGACTTTTTTTTACATTTTATTGGAGTAATGGCTTGGGGCAATACATTTAAAAAGTTGTTAAAGTGCACGGCCACATACCGATCGAGAGGTCCCGCGCAGGTCACTCACCAGCTGCTGCCGCTGGAAGAGATGCTGCGCATGCGCGGCCATGCAGCAAATTTAAAGGGCCTGCGCAGGGAAAAAAATTAGAGGGAACATTGGCAGGGAGTGCTGCTGGATGCTTGCAAGGCTTTGGATGTTAAAGGAGGGCCTTTGAGAACACCACTTGCTCACAGTCCTGGGGGCTCTAGTTGCACTCCCCCTTGGGTTGCATCATCACATGGACATAAAGCAGAGGAAGCAAAGAGGACAAGCTGCTCCCAGAGGGAAGAGGAAGAAGCAGAAGAGGAGGTAGTGGAAGAAAGGCGGCAACCCAGACAGCCCCTTTCTGGCCAGGATATCCGGGATCGAATCATCCGCCTGTGGTACCAGTGAACACAACCCCAATTCCCCTTTCAACATTTGTCCCACACCTTAACGTCCTTCTGTTACTGACCATCACAGTGTCCTCTTGGCCACAATGCTGAAACAAAAGCCACCACAAAGCAAACTTTCCAATCTAACTTTAGCCATATATGTATCCAATAACACATCACAAAATCAACTAATCACCCTTGTGCATTCCATTAGTGACTGCATTGCGTGTCCCTTTGCCTATCCTTGTGATGTTACACAGTGCTACCCCAGTGCCTGCAGCATTGCTGGTGGAAGGCTGCTGATTTTCAGTGGGGGACACTGCAGATGGCCTTGCAGGACGACCTCGAAGAGCTGGTGACTGGGAATGTGAAATTGAGTGATGGTGTTTCTTCTTCTTCTTCACTCCCCTCTTCTTGGTCAACCACTGGCTGGGCAGGCTGGATTTCTTGGGTGTCTGAAATGAGGAAGGCACAAGGGTAGGGTTGTAGTGAGGGGAGGGCGGGAAAGCAAGTAGTGCATGCTTACACCATGTGCAGCTTGTAAATCAGAAGAGATTGTGGGATGAAGCAGAAGTGGGATGTGAGAAGGAGGATAACATATGAGGATACCAGCATCTTGTATTCTTTCAGCCCCACCGCTGGCCCCTGCCAAGAATGGCAAGCACTGTCTCCTCCAAGGGTGCCTCGTGTTTGGTAGAGATTGTTGGTAGGTGAGTGATGGCGGGGTGTCGTGCATTGAGCAGTGTGTGAGGCTAGTGTTGCATTTGGTAGATGACTTTTGAAGATACATTCACTGACCTTGACCACTCTGAGATCATGAAACTTCTTTGGGCACTGGAGCCAGGTCCTGGGGGCGGCACTGCTGGCAGTGACAGCCTTGGCGATCTGGTACCATAGCCTTCTCTCTGGAGGGCCTCCTGGCCCCCTGTGGGTAGAGGACCTCTCTTCCAGTGTTGACCCCCTGCACAAAGCTCAAGTGCTGTGTCCGAGACCCTGAGTGCCCTTTCCCTGGCCTGTTGAGCCATTTGTGTTAGTGCTGAAGCACTTTTACCATTTTTATGTGCAGAAGGCAGTTCACCTTTAAGAGGTGCAGACTGCCTAGTTTTGCATGATTCTTAATTTATTTTCAGAAGGCAGTTCAGCTTTATGGTCTAGAGACTGCCTTGAAAACTAACAGGCTAGCTTTAAGGAAAGACAGTGTCACCCCGGCGACATGACCTTGGGCCTCCTGCTGAGCGCACAGCCTGTCAGCAGCACGATAGTCGCTGGGCGATGTGCTAAAATCATTTAAATTAGCAGGCAGCTCCAAATTGACGTGCTGCCTGCGGTTTCTAAACAGGCACAGGCATATCTCGCATTGCGGTGCCTGCACCCGTTTTCGGGCCTTATCGAGCCTAGGTGTTTACGGGAGATGATAGCGTCTAAACAGTCCTGTTCACTTTTCCACAATTTAAAGACCTTGTGTTACATTTTTTGGGGGTTTGAATATTTTATTTGAGCACAGCAAAAGCTCGCAGCTGTGTTTGTATTTTTATTTTCAATTCAACATGTTAAGGATTTATCGTAAGATATGTTTCTCCCACTCCACTCTTTGCATTCTGAAATCAGAATATCAATTAAGCTGAATCTGGATGAAGGGTCACAGAATTTGTCTAACATATCCAACATCGAATGTAACTTAGAGCACACCACTTTAGTATACAAGAAATTTGCAACTTGGCTTATTTTAGTCTGATCATCCCATTACAATTAACTTAATTGGTGTTTTAATCACTGTGTGGCAATCCATTCGTACTGTGATAAATTAACTGTGAATACTGAGTTTATCATAATAACCTTTCTGCTTTAACAACAACAACAACGAGCTAAATGTGTAGTTATTTGACTGCATAGGACAACCCCAGTCAACCTGTTTTCACTCCTGTGGAAGATAACCTGAGAACAATATGCAAAAGGAATTTTCACCAATAACGCTGGCACCTATAATTTAAAAACATTTGTTTAGAAAGTTTGAGTAACTTTGAGTGATGTTTATTACATTCACCAATAGATTATCTCAGCTACTGACAAACGTTCTTAGAAGCTAATATCACTTTACTTCCTTGTACTACAAGATCCCAGAACAAAAGTTAAATGCACATTTAAATCTACTTCCTTGTTTCAATCAGCGTATTCTGGACCATAATATTTATTTTTGCCAGCAGTAACACTCTTCTCAGCTCAGTTTAAGAATTAATCAACTTATTCTCATAGACTTATGACTTATCAGATGAATGTTACATTGTCTGAATTTACCAGACAATTTACTGATGTATTTACCAGTTTCACGTTAAGTTTTCGTCTAAACTTAGTGCTACTTCAGAGCAGTTCTTACAATTGCAAACTGTTTCACTGTCCCACATGCAAACAGATCAATGAGCTGCTTCTGTTGCTGAGATTTTGGATCAGTAAATACTAAGTAGACAATATTGTCAACTTTTCATACATTTGCAAACTATCCATGAATTATACAAAGGAATTATGTGCTTTCAAAATCTTCATCCAAAATAAAACAAAAGTGTTTGGAAATCAGCGCTCATTCATTTGATTGTCATTATTGTTTTGCTTGCTCAAAGCCGTATCATCTCAGTTCACCCGAGTCTTTCAGTTATTCAAGTCAGAGTGATCAGACTGAGTTGAAATCTGCCACTGGATTCAGTATGACTGACAGCCTGCTTGGATTGCAGTATCAGAGTGCTGAGCTGTGAGTGCTGAATAATTCTGATTCAAATGTGTAGGCTCCAGTGACATTAACAGTTTAAAGACAGTGTTAAAGACATAATGACTGCTCATAGTTCTGGTACGTGAAACTGGTGTAGATTAGACAGCGAGGCCAGGAGGCAGTGGCCCAAGCTGCTTTCGCAACCTGCAAAGTTTAGGCAGCGGGTATGGGGGCAGGAGGCCATGGACCCAGCAAGGAACCAAACACAGGGGAAAGAGGCTGTAGACCAGGGAATTGGGTGAAGAGGCTGTCGGCTGAGGAGATCAGGCCTTGTGGCGGGAGACAGCCGGAGAGGCCCAATAAGAAGCTAATGAATATATAATAAAAGTTAATACCACCTAGATGAACAGATCTGGGAGGTGGACTTTGGAGGGACAGCAATTTAAATTTCCCGCTGCAGTGCACCCACATGAATAACAGATACTTATGTGTCGTACTGTAAATAATTACTAACTGTTAGCCTGGTATCAGGAATTAGAATGAGGTTGAAACTGCATTAATTTTAAACAGAATAGTTTCCCGCCTTTTCCATGGAGGTCGTCGTCAGCTGTTGCTTCGTGCTGTCACCCGCAGGAAGCCGCGACCGACCGGGCGTGTCGGGAATCGTATTGGGTGGGGGGAGGTGTTGGGCTCTGACATCGGGGGAAGCTCTTTAATCAGGGGGGTCTCTGAAAATTGCAGGTGGTCTCAAATCCGGGGGGCGGGTGGTGTCTGAAATTGTGAGGTTTCTGAAATTGGGGGCAGGTCTCTGAATTTGGTGGGGGCTCAAGAGTGGGGAGAAAGAAGGGGAATGGGGGTTCAGGGGAGGGGGTGAGATAGAGACTGGGGAAGGGGGAAAGGGAGATTTGAGGAAATCTGATTGTACATTGTTTTCATTCATTTTCAGGATCTGGGTGTCACTGGCAAGGTCCACATTTATTGCTCATCTCCAGTTGCCTGAGAAGGTGGTGGTGGGCCATCTCCTTGAACTGCTGATAGTGGTTTGATACAACTGAGTGGCTTGCAAGGACACTTCAGAGGGCAGTTAAGAGTCAACCAAATTGGGATGAGACTGGAGACTAGGCCAGACCAGATAAGGGCAGCAAGTTTTTTTCCCCAGAGGACATTGGCTTCATGGTCATGGATACCAACCTTTTAATTCCAGATTTTTTAAACTGAATTTAAATTTTCAAACTGCCATGGTGGAATTTGAACTCACATTCTCTGGTTTATTAGTCCTGACCTCTGGTTACTAATCCAGTTACATAACCACTAACCACTACACAATTGTATCCCATAAATAAAGGGAACGTAGTTAGTATATATAATGAATTTCAGAAGGTGTTTGATATGATGTCAGATAAGAACTTGATGCGGAGATAAGAACTTGTGTGAAAACTAAGTCAGCCTTGGCTGAGTGGTAGCATTCTCACCTCTGTCAGAAGTTTGTGGATTCAAGCCCACTCCAGGGACTGAAGCACATAATATAAACTCACACTTCAGTGCAGTATTGAGGGAGTGTTGTACTGTTGGAGATACTTACTTTTGGATGATGATGTAAAGTGAGGCCATGGCACTATATGAAGTTGACCACAGGCAGTTGACCTTGCCAACATTTATCCCTCAACACCACTTAAAGAAATGATATGGTCATTTATCTCATTGCTATCTGCTTGCACAAATTGCCGGCTGCATTTCCCTACATTACAACAGTTCGTCCATCTGTTGTGTTGTGCCCTAGGGCAGGTCCTAACTCAAGTCTTACACAAGATTCTTGAGCCACTTACTAGGGAAGAGTAGCTGAGTCGGTTTCCTTTTGCCTTCTTCACAGTTTTTATCTGTGGAGTACCTTCTCCTATGTGGATTGAAACCAGTGCTAAACAGCCTCTTTACGACGGGTGGTGGAGGGGGCGGTGGGGTGTGCTGCGGCACCTACACCCATCGGAGGCAACTACGTCTGCTGGATATTAATTTAGTATTCAGACATTACAGGAGTGACTACAGTTAAAAAGTACTGCATTGGCTAGGAATCAAGATGTCCCGAGGACACATACACAATGTATAAATGCTAGTTTTCCTTTTCATTGAAGAAAAAGATTGCTAGGGAACAGCAAGCAGTGAATGGGGCTAACTTAATGTTTTGGAATTTGCGAGGTGTGAGTAGTGGTATGATCCAGAGATGTATGATGGGATCTCTTTTGTTTTTTATTTATATACATGATTTGGGAATCGACACAGATAAATGATATTGAAATTTGCTGATAACCCCAAATTAGGAGGCAGGACAAACCATGAAGAGGAATGAAGATCAGACATAGACAGGTTAGCAAATAAATAGATGGCAGGTGCAGTACAGTGCAGAAAAATGTGAAATGGTAGATTTTGGGAAGAAGACCAGTGAAAGGAAATATACCCTAAAAGGTAAGATTAATAACATAGTAGAGGAAGAGAGAGCTAGGGGTACAGATAATGGATCTTTATGGCTGAGAGTGTAGAGTGAAAAGATCCATAAAAATGCAAATGGCATTTTTGGTTTATATATAGGGGCATTGAAGCAAGGAAGTGATGTTGAGTTTGCACAGGACACTAGTTAGGCCACAATAGGAGTATTATGTACAGTTCTGGCACGCCATTCTAGCAAGAAAATTAAAGCCATGCAAAATGTACAGCAAAGATTTATTAGAATGATACTAGGAATGAAAGGTTGTAGTTATGGAAAAAAAAGCTTGCAAAATTGGGCCTTTTTTCACTGGAGCAGAGAAGGTTAATGTGGGGAAGTGTGAAATTATCCACTTTGGTAAGAATAATGGAAAAGCAGAATGGGGGAGAAATTCAGTATCGCCCCATTTGGGGCGCAATTATCGGCCGGGCGCAAAGATTAGCGCCTGGCGCTAATTATCGCCACCGACTGCAAACTTGATTTTTATCGCCCCTGGAGGTGATTGGAGCGCTAAATCAGGCGCTTCACTCCTGTCTTAAGGCGCAAAGGCCGAGGAGCAAGGCGCTACCTCAGAGCGCTGGCGAAGCTCATGTGATGTCAGTCAGCAATGGAACACAGACACAATGGCACGGGCCAGTCCTTAAAGGGGATGGTTGATCTTGCTTTCCATCTTGCTCATTGCAGCCTTGAATCTTGGCCTGGAGAGACCTGCACATCAAATCTGCTGGAAAGAACAATGGAGAGTACCAGGCAAAGAGCTCAGAGTGCAGCCTCCACAGTCTCTTCTAAATCGATGCAAGGGATGGCAAATCAAAATGAACCTGCAAAGTGCTGCTCAGTACCCAAAACTCCTTCACACAGCGTTGAATCTCTCCAGAAGTCTCTCTCTCTCTCTCTCAGAATGCGTGGTTCAAAAATGGCACCAACAATAAAAGGCAGGAAGCGGTCGCCTTTAAATAGCGCTCCCCCAGTCCCTTCATGACTGCAAAACGCTCCCCTCAACCTGTCGTTGCTAGCGTCAGGCGGTAAGGCATGGGGCGCCACTCAATATCTGCTCCGGGGCGATACCGGGGCATTGCGCACTCGACTGACGTCACGATCTGCCGGCGCAGGAGATCGTGGCGGTAGTGTTTAGTGCCGCCGCAAAATGTCTAGTTAATTTCGCGAGCGGCGCAAACATCGCCGTGCCTGGGCGCTAGATGCTTTGCGCCCCATTAGCGCCCCCATAAGGCACTAACGGGAGGCGCAACCAACTGAATTTTTCCCCCAATATTTTTTAAAAGGTGAGAGTATTCAGAGGGATTTGGGGGTCCTTGTACACAAATCACAGAAAGTTAACATGCAGATACAGCAAGCAAATAGGAAGACAAATGGTATGTTAGCCTTTATTGCAAGAGGGTTGGAGTATAAGGGTAAGGAGGTCTTGCTGCAGTTATATAGGGCCTTGGTGAGACCACACCTGGAGTACTGTGTACAGTTTTGGTCTCCTTACCTAAGGAAGGATATACTTGCCTTAGAGGGGGTGCACCGAATGTTCACGAGATTGATTCCTGGGATGAGAGGGCTGTCTTATGAGGAGAGATTGGATAGAATGGGCCTATATTCTCTGGGGTTTAGAAGAATGAGAGTTGATCTCATTGAAACGTATAAAATTCTTAAAGGGCTTGACAGGGTAAATGCTGAGAGGCTGTTTCCCCTGGCTGGGGAGTCTAGAACTAGGGGTCTTAGTCTCAGGATAAGGGGTCGGCCATTTAGGACTGAGACAAGGAGAATTTTTTTCACTCAGAGGGTTGTAATTCTTTGGAATTCTCTACCCCAGAGGACTGTGGATGCTCAGTCGATGAGTATATTCAAGACTGAGATTGATAGATTTTTGGGCACTAAGGGAATCAAGGGATAGGGCGAGAATGTGGAGTTGATGTAGAAGTTCAGCCATATTGAATGGTGGAGCAGGCTCGAGGGTCGTATGGCCTACTCCTGCTCCTATTTCTTCTGTTAAGGGGAATCTAATATAACTTTCAAAATTAGGAAAGATTCTGAGAAGGTAAATATAAAAGATTGTTTTCACTAGTTGGTGAATGCACAACAGTGGACCATAAAGTGATGATTATTACTAAAATTACAGAGGGGGAAACTAGAAGAAATGTTTCGCCCAGAGGGTTACCACAGCATGGAATGGCCTACTGCATGCGACCACTGAGAAGAGACTACGGGAATTGGATAAATATTTGTAAAGGGATAATATAAAGTAATGTAGGGAAAGGACAAGGAACTGGCGATTAGATAGCTCCAGTTTAAGAGATATCACTGGCACAGGCCCAATGGGCTGAATGGCTTCTTTTTGTGCTGTAAATTGAATAATTCTATGATTCTAAAACAATGCAATATGGAGTTTAGACTTTTGTCTATGGTGATATGATAAATATTCAAAAAGATTCTCTCAGGTGCAGTTTGACTCACATGCTCATGTGTTGAAGACACTGTGGTAACAGTAAGTGGGCTAGAGTTAGAAAAGAGGTGAATATTGTAATGTGCACAGAACCACAAAAGTCTGCTGGCTTCTAAACCAAGAGATCTGCAGAAAATAGTGTGAACAGCCAGAGAAGCCCCCATTTTTTGTTTCAGTAAAAATGTTAATATCAACACAAGCTCACTGCCAGATGTAGGGCACTGTAGTAACAATCTAATCTTTCTAAATGTTGATTTTTCTAAATTAATATATTTTTTTCAGCTATAATCCCTCTTCAGCCATCTGCTGATTTTCTTTTTTGTAAGGATAGACATTCTGCGCTATGGCTGCAATGCAGCCAATGTTTCGCAAAGAGTAGGGACATTGCTGTTGGACTAATCCTGCTAGCTTTTGGGTTATCCTTCCTTCCCCCGCACCCCCCCCCCCCCCAATAAGATATGACTAACCCAGGTACCCCATTGAATAAATCCATCTAGTATTCTAGTCAAGTTCTAGGGAAACTCAACTGCTGATAGGAATTGAGTAAATTATGATCAGGACTTGGTTTGAACTTGGATCCACAGAACTGCAGGCCAACATTCATTTCATTGCTAACAAAGGGTCAATGATGCTTATATTTGGATTTACTGGGTCAGTTTACAACAACATCTAAAGCTCCACTGAGTTCCTTAATGGGGCTCCTTCATGCTGATAACTGAAATGGTTAGCACATTGTTTAAGATTTTTTTAAAAAATACTTGTTTATCAATAGTTTGCAATTCCTTTCCTTATGAAAGAAATCAAACTGTGAAAATCATGTTTACAATATTTTCTTTTTTTCTAGTGATTTGTTTTAGTCACGGTAAGGAATAGAACACTTTTCCATTTTGGGTGTCCAGTCTTAGTGTCTAGCATACCCAAGTCAGATATAGCGTTGTTAGATGTACAGAAAAGTTTCTTCTCCTCTACCCCAACAATGTGTCTTCAACACATGTTGAGAAAACATCCTCAACAGTGAGTTTTCCATTTCTTCCACCAGCTGTCCTTATGGCCTCTCTGAGTAAGACTGTAATTTTGGTCAGTTTTTTGTTGTGGTCCAATGACTTCTAGAAATTCTGATGTGGAGATGCCGGTGTTGGACTGGGGTGGACAAATGTGAGAAGTCGCACAACACCAGGTTATAGTCCAACAGCTTTATTTGAAATCACAAGCTTTCGGAGCGCTGCTCCTTCGTCAGAAGCTTGTGAATTCAAATAAAGCTGTTAGACTATAACCTGGTGTTGTGCGACTTCTCACATTTCTAGAAATTCATTTGAGATGGTCCAAAAAAGTTTCACGTAGAACCGTAACAGCAGACAAAAGAATAAAATATCAGTCCTGATGTGAAAGAACAGCATCCTAATCCACTGCATGATCCAATGTTCCTCCATAATTACAAATGATCAAGATTAATAATTAAATTTGATCAAAGGACAAAGAAGATGTAGCACTTCACTGTGGAAATCAGTAAAGCCTTAAATGAATAAATAACTTGAAAACTCAACTATTTATTTAAGCTTTAGTCAAATGGGAAATATATATTTATGAGCAAGAAATTTATTATTATGAGTAAATGCCTAGGACTTCCTGAATACAATAGTGGCATACATTATTTGCCACAGATAATTATCTCTTCTCCGTATGGTTTGATTGTGGGGCACATAAATAGCCAGAATAAAACTCATAATTGGAATAAAAATAGATGTAAAATTGTATATATTTTCACACTCTTTTATCTTCAAAACCACTGATGCATGGCATAAGTAAGACACACAGTGTGATTCAGTACACTAATGTAAGCCAATACCTTTGGGCTGATGAGTTCTACAGTCTAATATCACGTGTGGATTCATTTTCAGTTGGTTACTGAGTCCTATTGTTTATTCTACATCTGAACTGTCTATTCATGGTTTCATTTCTTGCACTTTAATTGAAGCAATCTTATGAAGATACCTTGGTAAAAGCAATGAGGAAAATTGTTTCACACAGCATGACAACAATAATTCAAGTAATATTATATGATCGAGGAAAAATAATGCGGGAAAAGTAAGAGAGAAAACAACTTAAGCATTAAATACCATGCTGGTGAGCCAATTCTTAGTTATTTTTCCCAGAACCTAAAAGCAAAAATGCAATATTATGCATAGCTGAGAAATTGGTATGTTTTGCATTCAAATTCATGTATTTGTTGCTTCAGAGTAAAAGGATAAAATACAGTCCCAACTCCTAACTGTTTTCTTGCTGGTTTGAAGTTCATTTTGAAGGAGCAATGAACCCAGGAGCTTTAGCTAATTACAATTAAAAACATTTGAATAAGATTTTGTACCCATTAAATATGAATGGACTGGAATCTAGCCGTGATCTCATTGTGCAGATGGATTATCTTCCCATCATCATTTCAGTTAACCCACCATCACCAAATACGCTCCATATGTAGGTTCACATGCATGAGTTTTCTCTCTGATAAAAACTCTGGATGACATGGTTACTTTAAACAAACATCATTTATAGGTTGTGTTTTGCAGACAGTATGAACTTAAAGGACACCTAAACATGTTGTTCAGTGCACATAAATAGAAGAATTGTATACTTTAAAATGAGTCCTCTTTTCGTTGAGTAATTCCTTCAGTTCCAGGGTTTTGCCAGCTCTGCTTTCATGAAGTTTCTCTCCTTTTGAGTGTTGTCAGGAAAAGCATCTATCAGAAAGTCTCCCTTTGATAGTTTGTATGAAACTTTCCCTTTTAATAATTAGTTCTTTCTTTCTCTATTATATAATGGAAATTGCAGATCTTTTTAGGTTTTTTTTTTAAAGTGTCAGCTTGGCTCTTTTGGTAGCACTTAGAAGATCGTGGGTTCAAGCCCAATATGAATTTGAGCACATAATCTATACATTGGTTGCAAAGCATTTTGGGAGGTCTTAAGGATGTGAAAGGTGCTAAGCGAATACAAGTTCTTTATTATTTCCAGGACATACTCGCAAGGTCACTGGGTAGAAGCAGATACCCTGGCTGATTTCTTCTTTTCTTTGTCTAACCCGAGGGTGCTGAGGCCAGTTGTACCAATCCAGCAGCTTCCCCAGATGAGATTAGCTAACTCATCACTGAGGGGGTGAAATTCCTCTAGAGGGCCATTTGGGGCGCTAACTGCAAAAAGTTTGAAAATTTAGCGCCAGGCGCTAATGATTCTGAAGCTTATCTAAATTCCCTGACTTCGCTCCAGGAAGGGAGAGGGGCGCTAATGTCGTCAGTGGGGCGCTACAGGGGCGCTAACACCAGAGAGCTGCCGAATTTTAGGTGAGTTCCAAACAGATTTGATTACTCGCGCTGCTTCTTTGCAGCTCTTAAAGGGGAGGTCCGATCATTCACCAGATGCTCATTTGCAGCTTTGCTTGCTTCGAGGGGAACAGACACAGACTGCAGACCCTTTTCATTGCTCTGAGAAGAACTGCCTAATAATCAACAAATCACACCCGAATGCAAATGAAGATTCCATATTCAGCAGCAAACTCTGAAATCTCAAAAATGCTTCCAATAATCAAAACGGCTCTTTGCTTCTGAGCAGCAAAAAGTTCGATGTCCTGGCCGACACAAACAACAACCGGAAGTGGACGCCTTTAAATAGCGCTCCTCCACAGGCCTCCTGACTGGAAAACACCTGCCGACCCTGTCGCTAAAAAGCAGAGGCGCACAGGCAGGTGATAAATGGGAATTTTGCATCGGAAGCACTAACGGGGAGATGTGCCCGGCGATGACGCCATGATCTCTGGGCGCAGAAGATCGGGACGAAAACCGGTAGCGCCACCGCTAAACTCCCGGCGAATTTCGCGGGGGTGGGGGTGCAAAGCCATTTGCGCCCTGTTAGCGCCTCCTATTGGAGGCGCAAACGAGGGCAATTTCGCCCCGAGTATCAAGTCAGGGGATTTCCTGGTCACAATATCCATTTTAACCATTTGCAGCTGTTCTCTATCACCAAGGCAAGTTTTTGTTCAATTCATACCTCCCCTTGACGCCATCGCAAACCTTTCCGCATTTAATGGGAGGAATTTTAAAAAAAACATTTTTAAAGTTAGGTTTGATATAAGTGTACTTCATATTTTCTTCTCTAACATTTAATATTATGCTATTTCTTTATTTGGCTTCAACTGGTTTAGTTTCCTAATAACCATTTCCTTCCTAAATTCGTTATTTACTTTCATCAAGTACTACACAATGATTGCAATGGTAAGAATATTGCTGCAATCCTCTGTTGCAAATACTAAGGAGACCTTACTTAAAGATCAGTTGCATCCGCATTTACCACCACTAATTTGCATTTCTCTGTATTTGCTCTTCATAATCTAATGCTTTTAGCAATTAATTTTACTAATTTGCTCTTCTCAACCCTATTGATCCCTAAAGATTTATTACAGTAGAACGTTCTGATTGCTTTGAATTTATGTTGGACCTGGACTTCAAATTGATTTTTTTCAATTAACAAATCAATGCACAAATTTCTATCATACAGAGCCCAGTTTGTTTATATTTAACTGTAATGTAATTTTGATGAAAGGATTCAGGATGTGTTCCATTTCCTGATGAAGTATACATGGGTTACATAGGGGTTGATTTTCATGCTGAGCGCATATTGGCGGTGGGCGGGGCAACTGCTTTGCCACCTGGTGACGTCAGCTGGAGGCCCAATCGATTGGTAATCGAGCCTCATTTGCATGTAAAAGTCGGGCAGCCAGCAGTAATCACGCTGCTCATAGGAGGCTTGCTATTTGGGAGGGTGGCAAACTCAGTGGGGCAGGTGCTGATCATGGGCTGCAGCACCTTAAAGGGGAAAGCTGGATGCATCAAGGGATACACAGAGCAGCATATTTCACATCCGGGAATTTTAATGGGCACACCCAACAGCAAGGAGATGAACCTAGAGAAGGCTTTAAAGTTCAAATCGCCCAAAAGATTAAAGAAAATATGAGCGCCAGACCAGCTTCCAGCTTTCCTGTACTGCAGCTAATGATTTCTTTACATAGAGCTGTAAATGGGCGCCTCCCAACCTGTACTGCCCATGAGTAGTGGTGGCAACGCTAATTGACATGAAAGTTGCATTTTAAAAAAATATTCATTTATGGGATGTGGGCATTGCTGGCAAGGCCAGCATTTATTGCCCATCCCTAATTGCCCTTGATTGGGGGTCCTGACAATGTCAGTTGACCCCATTTGAATGTTTTAATTAGGACCCTGCCTGCTTCCGGCGGGAGCGCTGGCCACCTAAATCGAGGTCCACTTAAAAGCTGGAATGGGCCGACCTCCAGGGGTGAGTCGGCTCCACAGTTTCCTTTTCTGTGAATTAACATTTTAAGATGGGATGCAAAATTCAGATTTCAAGTCGGGCCTTATTTTCTGGATGTAGGGATAAGATTTAAAAATTGTAACTTAGTTTGGATGAAATCCTTTGAAATTGAGTCGCACAATCAGATGAATATTTGCACTTTATGCCCATTCCTGATCCTACAAGGTAGTGAAATTTGCTAGATGGGCTGAATGACATTGTCATTACTAGCTTCTTACATTCCTTGTCCAAATGATTACGATAAAGCTGAAAATCTGCTTTGTTCTGCACAGAAACCTAGTAACTAAATAAACACTTCAGTCTTACAACACGATTACTGGGGAGCCATCGGTTTAATCAGCTGACAAATCCAGGGGTGAGAAAGTAAGTTAGGTCTGGGAAAACCATTGGGTAGATTTTTGTCTTCACTGCCTGGGAGATAATTTGGCGGAACCCCCCTTTTGGAACGCGTAAAATTTTCATTCCATCTACTGCACATCATGTCCGATGGCATTCAGAGCCTCCACATGTGCATGATGTTCCTCGAGTATCTTTCTCTTCATGGCAGGACCCCTGAGATACCAAGTCCCGTTCACCTATCACCCCTGTGATCGTTGACCTACATTGGCTCCCAGTTAAGCAATGCCTCGATTTTAAAATTCTCATTCTTGTTTTCAAATCCCTCGCAGCTTCACCCCTCCCTATCTCTGTGGCCTCCTCCAGCCCCACAACCCCCCGAGATATCTGCGGTCCTCCAGTTCTGGCCTCTTGCTCATCCCTGATTTTAATCGCTCTACCATTGGCAGCTGTGCCTTCAGCCCCAAGGCCCTAAGCTCTGAAGTTCCCTCCCTAAAACTCTCCACCTCGCGATCTCTCTCTCTTCCTTTGAGACGCTCCTTAAAACCTACCTCTTTGACCAATCATCTGCCCTAATATCTCCTTATGTGGCTCGGTGTCAAATTTTGTTTGATAACACTCCTGTGAAGCGCCTTGGGATGTTTTACTACATGTTGTTGTTGTTGTTGTTGTTATGTCCTCCAGAGACTGAATGTTCCTCAATGATCAGATTTCTCTTCCACTGCCACATCCTCTGGCTTCCTTGTGCAGTGTGACTCACCCAGTGACAATTCATTATCGACATTATTCATTTCACCCCGAGTGTCTCTGGGCTGGTGAGTGATACTCATGGGATGGATGAGAGAATGTGGGACTTTCCAATGGCGTGTCCAAGTGATGATGGATCTGGAATCTCTTCTTCTGGGCCATTTTCTGTTAATTTCATGTTCTCGCTTTTATGGAGATAAAAATAATAACAAAGACCTTCATAGATATGAAGCAATTGTTAGCAATTACTTTTCTGCTTTTATTAGGACCCTGCACAGATATGATGGATATAAGGTTTTTAAAATTCCCAAGCATTCAGCTAGCCTGTACAAACTCACTTGGGCTGCAGGCCCTCCAGCTTCTGTTTTCTGCTTCTTTTGAGTAGTTGCTCCCGATCTCCATGTCTTCTACCTCATGAGGTGTTAACGCCCGAATCTCTGGTGGTCTTCCACCTGTTGCCTGGCATGCTCTGGCATTATACGAAGTTTACTCCTGCATGAAGAGGGAATAGTTTTAATGGTCTGTAAGAGACTCTGCACCTTTTCCTGTACACTGTTATTAACTTTCAAATTGACAAAGAAAATATTAAAGGCCGGGTGAGAACTGTAACTTGAAAAAAGACATTTCACAAGATATGTTGCATGGATGCATGTGAGTAGCTACAGCTGTTAATTCCTTGCTCACTGTGGCACCCCACTAGTATAATGCTGAAACACTTAGGGCATGCAGTGCCCACTTGTTTCTGTGGTTCCATGAAATTAATTAGTCTTGACACATAGCTGCCTTACCATCTACCATTGCTGCTCTTGTCAGATCATTGAATCTTTTGTGACATTGCAGCGGTGTCCTACTGGTTAGAGCTGTTTCACTGACTGTCAATCTTTGTGGTTGAACTCCCCCGTCTTTTTTTTGCACTGTAAAAAATGCCATTAATGCAATGACCCTGAAAATCTGTGGCTGTTCCAGTGCATTCCTGCTGTAACTTCAGCAGGAGTCCCCCAGAACATCCAGAATCTAGGCTGGTACCCAGGTAGATTGAGTCCTGGCTTTCAGCTGAAGTATCCAGATGACCTTGTGAGGTGTAGCTTCTCCAAAACAAGGCCATCATAAAGGGGGCAGTGCCAGGGCACATCCCAGGGCCTCAAATGGACTAAATGACTAACTTTAATCAGACCAGGTATACCTCCCAGACAATTAGCAGATGTAGGGACCACCTGGGGGTCCAGACCGGGATTGTATCCTTGACTCCCGAAGTGGCCCCTTTTGTAATAAGGCAGCTCTCTGTTGTTTCCTGGAAATCCAGTCCCCCAACCACCTCTGCCCAACTTTCCAGTATGTTTTCAAATGTTGGGCATCCTAAATGTGCCTATAATGGTGTAGGTGCCTGTTATTGTAAGTTAAGGGAACTCCTTAGACCCATGCGACAGAGATTCTGGCAGGTGCATCTATGCGCTTACATGGGGATTTTTGGGGCCACTGTAGTTAAAGGAAGTGAAAGCATGGCACAAGCGAAAGGTATGCAGAGGTTTTAAAATAAAAGGATTGCTGAATTTCAAGTGCAGAAAAAATAATAATTTCTTCAGTGACCACGCTGAGTGTCAATAAGTTGAGCAAAATCTAAATTACCCTCTGGGCTGATTATTACAATTCTTAATAGCCGGCATCACACCTATGTATATCTTACCTACTGTATAATGAGATGTATTCCATTCCATGTCTTGTGTAGACACAATCATTCCCTTAGCTTTAGCTAATGCATTTTAATTCTTTGTGATAAGTCAGCTTGGTGTTAAGACAGGAAAGAGTACTGAATAGAGTCTGAGCACATGGCTGTAAAAGATGGTACCATTAACAGATGTGCAATATATTGGAATTGTTTTAAATAGAATCATGGCCCGTGTCCCTTATTCACAACACCTACCAGGTGCTGTCTTTAAGTGCAACATTGTAATTTTATGCAAATTTTTCAATCAGACAACTTTAAGCTAAAGAGAATTGAAACTGTTGACCTACATGTTTTTTTCAGTTATCGAGTCACACTCAGTTTAGTGGAATAGAATACACAAGGAAGTGAACGCTGGTTGCCTTTTGCAGCCACGTGGGTAATTAGACATTTTGAAGAATTTATCAAAATGTTTTTGCTTTGTAAAACCATAATTTGCTTGACAGAGATATCCTGCTGCTGTCTCAGTCACTGTGAGACATAATGATTAAATATTTTTTTTTTAATTGCCAAGTTATACTTAGCTCTGCTCTTTTTTTCAGTTTTCTGCTGTTCTTTCCTAAAGGGCTGACTGTGGTGGGGTAAAGTTCCTCACCCAGCCTGCAGTACCTCACTCAAGTGGCCATCCTTCATTGGGAAACTAGACCATGAGGCCTGGATTTTCGTAGACCTGTTGGAACTATGGCAGAGTGGCACTTCAACCCACCCATGTGGTCCCACCAGCAACTGACTGCCTTTTCCCAGGAGCCCATAATTAAATATGCAGGGCAGGTTAAAGGTCGGAATCTGCCCATTGAAGGTTCTCCACAGCTGTGAGGGAAGGTGGGAAATCAGGTTCAGCTGCAGCAATTAAAAGGCTAATGCAGATTAAAGGGCCAGAAGACAATCCAAGTGTTAAGATAGAACAAGAGGGCAGTGAGAGGTGAATGGCAGAAGGTGGATCAGTATCGAGAGTCTGCTGTGGTCAAGGCTGCAAGATTCTCGGAAAATTCCATGGAGGTGATATTGGCAGAGATAAGGGTTAGGAGCCAAGACAGGAAGCCCCAGAAAAGGGTGATGCTGACCGAATGGAGAGGGGTGGTGCTGACAGAAATACAGTACCGGAAATCTTTTAATGGTCGTACTAGGTTGGCCAAAGTAAGTGAAGGCACAAGTATCCGTGCACATTTTAAATAATAGCTCACTTCCAACACCATCTGTATCTATACAATGTAAATGAAGAGGTGAATGAGACAGGTATTATGACCAAATACTTCTAAAACACTAAACGCCCCACCCCCCACTTCACAGCCACACATCCCTCTCCCACCATTCCACTGTTCTTTATACTACTTTATGAGATCAAGGGTGGTGTATTTTGAGTGAAAAGTGAAGAGATTGCTGTGTAGCAAACTGAAAGCGCAACTCTCCGTGTGGGGACAGACTTCAGGTAGGCGCGGATTTATTTTGCTGGTAGGAGGCTTTCGCCTGCGGGAAGCCTCCGACCGCAAATTCAGGGCCAATCATAATGGATTGCCTGCAGAAACCTTGGTGACATTCAAATTTAAGTTAATCACTCGCCTTTCTGTATATTCTTGTACTTTGCAACAGAAACAGTTGCCCATAATCAGCAGCAACAAAGTGCCATGAGTGTAGGAAGGGCAACCATCAGGTCCTTAAGTAGGCATAAGAAGGATGCTGTACAACTCCTGGGCAGACACCCCGGCGAGGTAGTGGGAAATGGGGAATTTGGAGGAAAGCAGGTAACGTTCAGGTTGGTAATGCGATTGCTTATCTGCAGTTTTTGGCCAGGATTATGGCTGTGAATGATGGAAAATGATGGCAATGAGGCCTATTGCTGTCTCACTGCCCCGATTGGGATTTTCCTCCCTTCACCCCTGCCAGGACTAGTGCTGACCATTCCTTCCCTGCCTGCCACATGCAAATAGAGGCTGGGGTCAGGGCCCATGTCCCAGTGATTTCCCTCCTGATTGGAAGGTGGAGGTAGGCCCCAGGAAGCAGCTGTAAAGGATCTGAGTTCCCCCAGTGGAGGGAAAGAGCTGTATAGTATCCTGTTATCCCTCCAGGTTGGGCCCAGCACTTACCTATTGAAGGTCTTGATCTTGGCTGAGGCCTTCAGTGGGAGTTATACTGCCATCTTCAGGTTAAGTGTTGCACATATCCACCTGACCAATTATTTTCTTGTCCATGTTAGAAAACCATGTACAGTACAGTATATAGTTGCATCATGCAACACCGTAGAGCACTGATGTGCTGTGTGTGAACTGGCACGGCATGGGCTTGTGCCTGCAATCCTCTACATACTAAGTTATCAGTTGCAGCCTTGCCCCAGTGGTGAAGAATCAAGCCAAGCAGAGCCATATGCTTCTGTACAAGATTGGAGAGGCATCATAAGAATAACGTCATCCCTGAGCCACTCTGGTGAATCTTCCAGCAGCTGGTCTCAGACTGGAAGAGGGTTTCTTTCTTGCCTTCTGACTTCTTGATATCTTTCTGGGGTCAGCTGAGTGTCTGGAATACATGGAGACCATCACCATGTTCCAAACGAAGCTACGGTGAAATCCACATGAGTATAGGTTCTGTTGACGTGGAGTGTATACGCCCCACTGACCTAAGCTCAGAGCAAAGGCTTAGGGACCCACAAATTTGTGCAGCGATACTGCTGGAGTTTAACTAGCTAAAATGGCACAACTTAGTAGTGCAAAACAGTGGTATGCTTACTGGTGTTCGTCCAGCTAGAACCTTAGGGCTTTGGTTTGCAGGGTTACTGGAGCTGCATGAGAAGAATCCCAGGTCTATGTTTCATAAATAAACTGCCTGACTGGACAATCATCAACATCACCCTGAAGTACTGCAGACTGGGAAGACTCAGGTATTGGGTATCCAGACTGCCACACGTAATTGTTTTGGTTCTAATCATCATAGATGTCATCTTGGAGCCAACTCAATCCCAAAGAGATGCTGCTTACCTCTCCCAAAGGAGGATAGTCATTAGTTGGTCATTATGCAACTAGCAAATATGAGTTTGAGCCTTTGCTGGGTGGACAGCAGGTACTAAGAACCCCTTCCAAGTGGCATAGTTCACCACAAAATGTGTGAATGCATTGCCACTATCCTCCTGACCAAGCATGGAAGACCCTATATGCCATGGTATATTGGTTCCACTATTTGAAGGGGCTGTGCTTCAGCAGCAACTGCTTGTCTCTTCAACCCAATCAATATAAGCACCAAATCCTGGATGTATGACGGTACTTCTGCATAATTAGGTCCCAGATATCTCAAGCCTCAAAGTTTTCTCAACGGCTATATGATGACATCTCTTTTCAGTGTAATGGCATGATCTATGCAATACATGCGAGCCACCTTGGTCTTCTAGATGTCCAAAACAAATGCTGCAATTCAGGCTTGTGTAGCACCAACTGTTTAATTTAGGTACTCTTGTAAAGAGCTTTGCCAAAGAGTTGCAGCACCATGAGGCTGACGTCTACTCCAATGTTGAACGTCAACATTTTACTGGCATCCAGTACACAACTTGGGTATCTGGAAAATTATAAACAAAAATTGGCCTCAGTTCAGATCATTTAGATTTGGAATGCTTTGGAAGCTATAATAAAAGTTTATGCATCTTCAAATTTTGCCATCTGATGCTCGTGGCTTGAAGGGAATGTTTGGTTTGCGTGATTTTTTTAAAATCTATTTGCCTGGTCCACTTGTGCCTCTTAAGACCTAGTTATATTTTGCAGGAAGGGGAAACAGAATAGAGTTTCAACTCAAATATTCTGTGGATAGCACAGAATCAATACTGCAGGAGGAACATAGATATTGTCTTGTCAAATCTGCCTAAAGTTTACATTGTGCTGCCGTCTAAATTTTCCCAGAATAAACCCTACCCAGCAATGTACTGGGCCAAATTTAGGACAAAGTAGTTGTTTTGTTCACACTGGGAATATAAGATTGAATAGAGGCAGACATTAGTGATGCTGCTGCCTTCAATAGCCTGCATCAGCAGGATGTAAGACACTAATCCCCATCAATAAATAAAGCAAAACAAGATGTTTCAGTTACTAAGCATAATATCAGTGACTCTTCATATCTTGAAACTAAACTCAGAATAGCCACTGGCATGCTAGAAGGTTTAAATAGATCTGCAAAAAGCAGCAGTTTATAGTGTTGAAACTTAAGGCATCTGGACTTGACAGTTCTGACTGTAGAGAAACCACAATACAGGAAATCATGTGGATTTATCAGCTGTTCCCTTGTAAATGTGCTGTGCTTAAAAAAAAAATGCAGAACCTGCAGGGCAGGAAGAGAAACCCCCTAATAAAGTACAGTAAAGATGTGGTACTTTTACAGAGCTTCCAACTCACCCTTATATCAAAGCCAGTGGCTTCATTACTGAACAGCTGCCCATAGTTCTTCATATTAACACACTTATTGCATTGTTTAGTTTACTGTTATATATTGTATCAAACAGAATAAATTAAGGATTTGTGACCACGCAGAACTCCTAGGGACCTAACTCCCCAACCAATTTGATTGCACCTTCATCTCAGGCTATCATCATCATAAAGTGTTCCTTCATTTGGGCAGTCTGTCTTAAGGTATCACACTGCTAAAATATAGCTCACAAAAATAGCCCACAAAAGGCCAAACTGAACGGAAATCTTTGGCCTCATAGATCTACAAGCTTTTGACACAAGCTTTTCACTGCATGAGCAGAAATCCTATTTGGCGTAACTGGTTCTGCAGGTGGTTAATCATGTAAGCAGGGACTGGATAATTATCATTTACTGAAATCGCAAGGTCCCCACTCATAATTCACACCGAACCATTCCAATTGGCATTTGTAGCTCTTAAACAGAATGTGCAAGAACTTCATCATTCATTCATAATGGATGTAAATGAGAGTATTGCTATGCAGCCCTCCATTTTCTATGTTTCGAGCAGAAATCTCCAAGATAATTGCCATCTGGTGCATTATATTTCCAATACTATGCGGGCTAATCATATGGAGGTGGAGGAGGAGGAGCAGCAGGCCCAGCTACTGTCAAGGCCGGTACAGGAGACAAAAACCGCCACCGCAGAAACACCTTTGCAGACAGAATGACTATTATGCCATACCGGACACATTCAGCTAAGTAACTGAACCACCCTACAGTAAACCCTCCTGTCCACGTAGTCTCAACCAAGTGACCCAAAATACTATCCCCAACTAATATCTATGCCATAAAAACAGAAAATGCTGGAAATACTCAGCAGGTCAGGAAGCATCTACGGAGAGAGAAAAAGAGTTAACGTTTCAGATCGATGACCCTTCGTCAGAACTGGAAAAAGTTAGAGAAGTAACAGATTTTTAAGCAAGTGCAGGGGCAGGGAAATGGGGGGGGGGAGGAAAGAACAAAAGGGAAGGTCTGTGATAGGGTGGAAGGCAGGAGAGATTAAAAGACAAAAGGGATGATGGTGCAAGGCAAAAGGAGATAGTAATAGGACAAGTTAAAAAGCAAAAGATGAGTCTCGATGAGGTGTAAATGGGAATGGCGGAATCATCAACAGCTGCCATGTGGAAAAAAAAATAGGAACAGAGGTTATGGTCTGAAATTGTTGAACTCAATGTTGAGTCGAGAAGGCTGTAAAGTGCCTAATCGAAAGATGAGGTGCTGTTCCTCGAGCTTACGTTGAGCTTTGTTGGAACAGTGTAAGAGGCTGAGGACGGAGAGGTCAAAGTGGGACTGAGGCGGAGAATTAAAGTGACAGGCGACTGGAAGCTCGGGGTCACGCTTACGGACTGAACGGAGGTGTTCTGCAAAGCGGTCACCCAATCTGCATTTGGTCTTCCCAATGTAGAGGAGACCGCATCGTGAGCAGCAAATACAGTATATTAAATTGCAAGAAGTACAAGTAAATCGCTGTTTCACCTGGAAGGAGTGTTTGGGGCCCTGGACAGTGAGAAGGGAGGAGGTAAAAGGGCAGGTGTTGCATCTCCTGCGTATGCACGGGAAGGTGCCATGGGAAGGGGAAGGGCTGTTGGGGGTGATAGAGGAGTGGACCAGGGTGTTGCGGAAGGAGCGATCCCTTCGGAATGCTGAAAGGGGAGGGGAAGATGTGTTTGGTGGTGGGATCACACTGGCGGTGGTGGAAATGGCGGAGGATGATACGTTGAATGTGGAGGCTGGTGGGTTGAAAGGTGAGGACAAGGGGAACCCTATCATGGTTCTGGGAGGGAGGGGAAGGAGTGAGAGCAGAAGTGCAGGAAAATAGAATGGACATGGTTGAGGGCCACGTCAACCATGGTAGAGGGGAATCCTCGGTAGCTTCTGCTTATTTTTAAATGATTTTTATTTTTTCATTTTAGAAGGCAGTTCCCCTTTAAGGGACCACACAGCTTTCTAAAATGACAGCCTTGTTTTAACAGAAGGTTGTTCTTGCTGCAATGACACTACGGCCACACTACATTGGGCCTCCTGCTGGGACTACTGTCACGAAAACGGCCTTGCACGGTAAGGCACCAGCAGATTTTAGTGCTCTCCAATTTTTAGCCCATAAAATTCTTAAGGGGCATGACAGGGTAGATGCTGGGAGGATGTTTCCCCTGGCTGGGGAGTTTAGAACTAGGGATCACAGTCTGAGAATAAGGGGTCAGCCATTTAGGACTGAGATGAGGAGGGATTTCTTCACTCAAGGCGTTGTGAATCTTTGGAATTCTCTACCCCAGAGAGCTGTGGATGCTCGGTCGTTGAGTATATTTAAGACAGAGATCGATAGATTTTTGGATACTAAGGGATATGGGGATAGTGCAGGAAGGGAGAGTTGAGATTGGATCTTATTGAATGGCGGAGCAGGCTCGAAGGACCATATGGCCTACTCCTGCTCCTATTTCTTATATTCTTATGTTCTTATGATGGCTCTCTTCATCCAATCCCTCAGCAAATTCATGCTAGACAAGGGAGCCTCTTATAGATTATTATTCATGTGGAGAAGCAGTGGGACGATTCACGGGAAATAGGCTGAATTTACGATTTCTGCTGCTGCAAATACGCTTGAGTTGTCACATGGTCCATGGTAGGCAGCAGGTCAGAGGGGACTTCCTACATGACTGTACAGATGTGGCTAGTGGACCTCACTACACTTCTAGCTATACCTCGCAGAGTGCTTTGTATAGCTGTTCCAATTTCTTTCTATTTCTTCTTTGGCTCATTATGGGTCTCTACCATCCGTCCAGAGAGATCCATGTTCCTGTCAAATGCGGCTTCATGCCAGTAGTGCATCCTCGCAAAACCGATCATTAAATTGGCAATCTCACTCGAGAGAGGATTGCTGGCGTGGAGAATGAAATGTATCACATTGGTGCAGTAGGAGGTGCTCTGCTGAAAGTGGGGTTATTTTTGGATTAAGGTGCTTTGTTTTGCATCTGAACTATGCAATGCCTGACCTGGAAGTGGTTGATGCTGACATTGAGTCACAAAAAGTGTTCTGCTCTACAGATTATTGACATCACTCACCTTACACACAAAAGTTCACAGATAAGAAAAGTGCTGACAGCTTCTCAAAGTAGTATTAGGCTTGCCGTTCTATTGGCAAGATATTGAGCCAGATTTTGCGGTTGTAATGACGGCGAAACTGTCAGCGTTCGCCGTCATTACTCTGTGAAACTGACAACAATTTCTGGAGTCTGCACATACGCAGTTAAACGTGGAAATCCAAAAGTTACTGTCAGTGATTCCCTGCTCCTCCACAATGTGCTATTGAAGTCCCCGCAGATCTTTAGAAATCAATTGAATTGACGTGAACTTCCATTTTTTATGCTCTAATCTCACTATAAAACCCCATAAAAAGTTAAACCTTCTTGAATGAGGTGTAACTGTTTTTTTTTATTCATTCACGGGATGTGGGCGTCGCTGGCAAAGCCAGCTTATTGCCCATCCCTAATTGCCCTTGGTGGTGGTGAGCCACCTTCTTGAACCACTGCAGCCTGTGTGGTGAAAGTACTCCCACAGTGCTGTTAGGTAGCGAGTTCCAGGATTTTGACAATGAAGGAATAGTGATATATATCCTAGTCAGGATGGTGTGTGACTTGGAGGGGAAGTTGGAGGTGGTGGTTTTCCCCTGCACCTACTACCCTTGTCCTTCTAGGTGGTAGAGGTCGCAGGTTTGGCAGGTGCTGTCGAAGAAGCCTTGGAGAGTTGCTGCAGTGCATCTTGTAGATGATACACACTGCAGCCACGTTGCACTGGTGGTGGAGGGAGTGAATGTTTAAGGTGGTGGATGGGGTGCCAATCAAGCGGGCTGCTTTGTCCTGGATGGTGTTGAGCTTCTTGAGTGTTGTTGGAGCTGCACTCATCCAGGCAAGTGGAGAGTATTACATCACACTCCTGACTTGGAATCATAGAAATTTACGGCACAGAAGGAGGTCATTCAGCCCATCGTGTCTGCAGGCCAAAAAAGAGCTATCCACCCTAATCCCACTTTCCAGCTCTTGGTCCATAGCCCTGTAGGTTACAGCACTTCAAGTGCACATCCAAGCACTTTTTAAATGTGATGAGGGTTTCTGCCTCTACCACCCTTTCAGGCAGTGAGTTCCAGACCCCCCACCACCCTCTGGGTGAAAAAAGTTTTCCTCAACTCCCCTCTAATCCTTCTACCAATTACTTTAAATCTATGCCCCCTGGCTATTGACCTCTCTGCTGAGGAAAATAGGTCCTTCGTATCCACTCTATCGAGGCTCCTCATAATTTTATACACCTCAATCAAGTCTCCTCTCAGCCTCCTCTGTTCCAAAGAAAACAACCCCAACCTATCCAATCTTTCTCATAGCTAAAATTCTCCAGTCCTGGCAACATCCTCGTAAATCTCCTCTGTACCCTCTCTAGTGCAATCACATCTTTCCTGTAATGTGGTGACCAGAACTATACGCAGTACTCTAGCTGGGGCCTAACTAGTATTTTATACAGTTCAAGCATTAACTTCCCTGCTCTTATATTCTATGCTTTGACTAATAAAGGAAAGTATCCCGTATGCCATCTTAACCACCTTATCTACCTGTCCTGCTACCTTCAGGGATCTGTGGACATGCACTCCAAGGTTCCTCTGTTCCTCTACACTTCTCAGTATCCTACCATTTATTGTCTATTCCCTTGTCTTGTTAGCCCTCCCCAAATGCATGACCTCACACTTCTCCAGATTGAATTCCATTTGCCACTTTTCTGCCCACCTGACCAGTCCATTGATATCTTCCCACAGTTTACAGCTTTCTTCCTCACTATCAACCACACGGCCAATTTTTGTATCATCTGCAAACTTCTTAATCATGCCCCCTACATTGAAGTCTAAATCATTGATATATACCACAAAAAGCAAGGGACCTAGTACTGAGCCCTGCGGAACCCCACTGGACTTGTGCCTTGTATATGGTGGAACGGCTTTGGGGAGTCAGGAGGTGAATCACTCGCCGCAGAATAACCAGGCTCTGATGTGCTCTTGTAGCCACAGTATTTTTGTTGGTCCAGTTAAGTTTCTGGTCAATGGTGACCCCCCAGGATGTCAATAGTTGGGGATTTGACGATGGTAATGCCATTGAATGTCAAGGGGAGGTGGTTAGACTTTCTCTTGTTGGAGATGGTCATGCCTGGCACTTGTGTGGTGCGAATGTTACTTGCCACTTATCACCCCAAGCCTGAATGTTATCCAGGTCTTGCTGCATGTGGGCACGAACTGCTTCATTATCTGAGGAGTTGCAAATGGAACTGAACACTGCGCAATCATCAGCGAACATCCCTACTTCTGACCTTATTATGGAGGGAAGGTCATTGATGAAAGAAAGAAAGAAAGACTTGCATTTATATCGCGCCTTTCACAACCACCGGACATCTCAAAGCGCTTTACAGTCAATGAAGTACATTTTTTTTGAAGTGGAGTCGCTGTTGTACTCACTGATTTGAAGCAGCTGAAGATGGTTGGGCCTAGGACACTGCCCTGAGGAACTCCTGCAGCGATGTCCTGGGGCTGAGATGATTGGCCTCCAACAACCACAACCATCTTCCTTTGTGCTAGGTATGACTCCAGCCAGTGGAGAGTTTTCCTCCTGATTCCCATTGACTTTAATTTTACTCAGGCTCCTTGATGCCACACTCGGTCAAATGCTGCCATGATGTCAAGGGCAGACACTCTCACCTCACCTCACCTCTAGAATTCAGCTCTTTTGTCCATGTTTGGTCCAAGGTTGTAATGAGGTCTGGAGTTGCCTGGCAGAACCCAAATTGAGCATAGGTGAGCAGGTGTTTGGTGAGTAAGTGTCGCTTGATAGCACTGTCGATGATACCTTCCATCACTTTTCTGATGATTTGAGAGTAGACTGATTGGGCGATAATTGGCTGGATTTTAATAGCGTACTAAGTCATGACTACTGCTGAACTACCTCTCTGGCCCTGAAAAACTGATTTTATAATTGTGGAATGTCAAATTTCTCCATTATGATAAAAATTCCATAAGTTTTCAATATAATTTTTTAAAATTTTGTTTGTGATATTTCAGCTTCTACCGTAATCTCATGTGTATGTCCCAGTCTTTATTTTGCTCTCTGTAAAATGATTAAATAGTGAAGGATAATCAGTGCATTCTACTTCGTGGTTTGCTGTCTGTGAGAATTCTTCAGTGTGATTGGCTGCTTAGCCTACTTGATGACATCACTGTTGCTGGATGCTGGAGATCCGCTATAGGTGACGGCAGAATGAAATTAACATCGGGGAAAGTGAAATCTATGCGATAGAGATCACTAGACCTTTATGGGCAGCTTTCTTTGAGGTTAGCGTCGCACGTCATCACTTCACCGCTGACCGCAAAATCCAGGCCAATATTTTGTATCAAGTTGTGATATGCTGGGTATTTCCTACATTTGCTTATATTAGTGTCAAAAAGCACCCAAAAAATTATGAACTAAAATTTAAAACAAAAAAAATTGCACTGCAATAGTAACTTGTAAGCTCTAGGGCTGATTTTAACTCCCAGCTTGGAGTCAAGCAGTCGAAGGCCTAGGCGGATGGAAAACACGCTGACCCTGAACAGTGTGAAGTCCAGAAGATTTTAAACTGCACAGGCTCCAGCAGTCCCCCGCACAAATCCAGAGGGAAGCGTGAGCTGGCCGGTGGGCAGAAACGAGATTTTGGACAACAGGTAGTCATCTCTGGGGATCCGAGGAATGGCCTCCAGTATTCAGGTAAGCGGTTTGCAGCAAGGGTTGAAAGTCATCACCGTAGGGGTAGGGGGAGGAAAGCCCAGGGCATGGGAGGCCAAAGATTTCCTTGTTGGGCTTGAAGAAGCACTCCTGCTCCTCCTGGCCTACAAAGAAACAAAATTAAATAATATTAATTTACCTTTCTGGGCCTTTTCTGGCCCCGCTCCTCTTGCCGCCATGTTGGCTTGGCGGGGAAACCACAACAGCTTCCCCTAGAGGCCTCTGGTTAAAATGGCAATCAGGCCCCGATGATGTAGAGCCCAATCTGTATTTGCAAAGAAGGACCCAACCGACTTCTGGTGGATGTCCCTCTTTGCCTACTCAAAATCACAGAATCATAGAAATTTACATTTCGGCCCATCATGTCCACGCCGGCCGACAAAGAGCTATCCACACTAATCTCACTTTCCAGCTCTTGGTCCGTAGCCTTGTAGGTTATGGCACTTCAAGTGCACATCCAAGCACTTTTTAAATGTGGTGAGGGTGTCTGCCTCTACCACCCTTTCAGGCAGTGAGTTCCAGACCCCCACAACCCTCTGGGTGAAGAAATTTCCCCTCAAATCCCCTCTAAACCTCCTACCAATTACTTTAAATCTATGCCCCCTGGTTGTTGACCTCTCTGCTAAGGGAAATAGGTCCTTCCTGTCCACTCTATCTCGGCCCCTCATAATTTTATACACCTCTAATAGGTCTCCCCTCAGCCTCCTCTGTTCCAAAGAAAACAAACCCAGCCTATCCAATCGTTCCTAGCAGGTTAAGTGCGGTAAGTCGTACAGGCCAATTTAACTGTCCGACCCGGTGGGCAAGGGTAAAATCATCCCTTCTGCGCTTCAGTGAGGATGGCAATTTACACTTAATGGTGCCAGTAACTGTTCTTAATGTCATGACTGCGCTTTTATAAGCACTGGGGTAGATTTTCAAACTGCCACACAGGCATAAATCTGGCATTGCAGATTGACCGGCCGTCTTCAAAATCAGATGCTTTTTATAACAGGCAGCTGATGTCAACACAACTGCTATGCCCAGGCGACAATTTGAAAATCTACCCTGTTATCTTAACAGGGATAGTGGAAAGAAGTTGGGGAAGAGAGAGGCAAGTGTGCTGGGGTAAGCTTGGGTCAGCAGAGGCCCACAGTATTTTTCTGGGGCCCTCCTGCTCTTTCTGGCCCCACAAAAATAATTTAACACTTGCCTTTCCAGGGCCTCTTTGGTTCTAATGCCAGTAAAACTAGTCGAAGCTTGCACAGCACACGCTCTAACCAGTTCTATCCTAAAATGGCAATCGGGATCCTATGTATATCATAGGACCGAATTTGCATATTAAAAGGTGCCTACTGCCTGAAACAAGCAGCTGCTTTGGTTGTCTAGCGGCAGGCCTCTATGAAAGTTGCAGCAGGCCGATCCTCTAGGCTAAGTCTACCGCCCCCATTTTAAGTCTGTTACCGCCCTGTTAACGCCAATTTCAGCAGGTTAAAATTGACCCTGTAGTTTTTTTTCTCCAGCAAAATATTTTTATGTGACTATGGGCTGGATTTTCAATGACCCGTGGAGTCGGGTTTGGAGGCGTGTGGGGGGTTAAAATAGCGAAAAGTGGCGGGCGGACCTGATCCCGACTCCATTCCACGCAATTTTGACAAAATCGGTCGCGGGGTTCCCGACTCCGTCCCGCCTCCAAGAGGCGGGAGAGGCCATTAAAGCCCTTAACAAGCCCTAAATTGGCTCTGTAATGCCATTTTGAAATGGTTTAGCTAGTTTAACCCTTTTCCGACGTGAAGCACGCCTGATGTGAAACACGCCAGTGAAACCTGACGGGAGCACAAGTGGATAGCTGACTATCAGCTGCAGGTCCACTATTACAACGGAGATGTGATGAAGGTAGTAGTAGTATTAGGTCTGAAAGTCGCCTCTGATGCTGCTGCATTGAATGTCTTCAGAGACTGCCTGGGAGGACTTGGTTGCAAAAAAAATTCTCTCTCTCTCTCTCTCTCTCTCTCTCTCTCTCTTTCTCTCTCTTTCTCTCTCTTTCTCTCTTTCTTTCTCTCTCTTTCTCTCTTTCTTTCTCTCTCTTTCTCTCTCTCTCTGAGCTGCTGCTCATTTTGCATCCAGGTCCTCTCACAGCAAAGGCCAGGCAGTGTCTGAGACCAGGCAGTGTCTGAAAGCCTTCAATGCAGCAGCAATGATGACATCATCAGAGGCGACTTTCAGACTGAAACCACTAATTGGTTCATGGGTTCCCACATGCTGGAACTCAATTGCCCAATTAAGTGAAAATTGCATCAATCTCCCACATCCAATTGCAGACGGGTGGATAACATGAAATGCGGATGACACGACCCCAACCCGCCACAGTATCAAAATCCAGCCCTATGTGTTTGCTGCTCTCTTTCCCAATTGGATTATTCTTTCAAATGCTGTCTACATTCGCAATGAATTTTGTGTTTACTTTGATATTTTGCAAATTTCAGCAGCCAATGACTGACTCAAGCAGGTTTAATATTTGTTTTAAAATTATTTTTAGTGCACTGTTTAAGTGTTACATAAAAATTCTGTCTGTGCTATTTAACACGATAGTTAACCCATTTATTGTAAACAGATTAACAACTGCATAGAAATACCCCAGACAGGAATTTAACACCAATCAGTGCACTATAAATAGCGTGCAGAGGATATTACACCCTGACATAAGAACATAAGACGTAGGAGCAGGAGTAGGTCATTTGGCCCCTCGAGCCTGCTCCGCCATTCAATAAGATCATGGTTGATCTGATCTTAGCCTCAACTCCACTTCCCTGCTCGCTCCCCATAACCCTTGACTCCCTTACCATTCAAAAATTTGTCTATCTCCACCTTAAATATATTCAATGACCCAGCCTCCACAGCTCTCTGGGGAAGAGAATTCCAAAGATTCACGACCCTCTGAGAGAAGAAATTCCTCCTCATTTCCGTTTTAAATGGGTGCCCCCTTATTCTGAAAATATGCCCCCTAGTTCTAGATTCCCCCACGAGGGGAAACATCCTCTCTGCATCTACCCTGTCAAGCCCCTTCAGAATCTTATGTTTCAATAAGATCCCCTCTCATTCTTCTAAACGCCAATGAGTATAGGCCCAACCTGCTCAACCTTTCTTCATAAGACAACCCCTTCATCTCCAGAATCAACCTCGTGAACCTTCTCTGAACTGCCTCCAATGCAAGTATATCCTTCCTTAAATAAGGAGACCAAAACTGTACGCAGTACTCCAGGACAGTTGTAACAGGACTTCCCTACTTTTATACTCCAATCACTTTGCAATAAAGGCCAACATTCCATTTGCCTTCCTAATTACTTGCTGTACCTGCTTGCTAACTTTTTGTGATTCATGTACAAGGACCACCAGATCCCTCTGTACCTCAGCATTTTGTAATCTCTCCCCATTTAAATAATAATTTGCTTTTTTATTTTTCCTACCAAAGTGGATAACCTCGCATTTTCCCACATTATACTCCATCTGCCAGATTTTTGCCCACTCACTTAACCTATCTATATCCCTTTGGAGATTCTTTGCGTCCTCCACACAATTTGCTTTCCCACCTATCTTTGTATCATCAGCAAACTTGGTTACATTACACTCGGTCCCTTCATCCAAGTCATTAATATAGATTGTAAATAGTTGAGGCCCCAGCACTGATCCCTGCGGCACCCCACTAGTTACAGTTTGCCAACCTGAAAATGACCCATTTATCCCGACTCTCTGTTTTCTGTTAGTTAGCCAATCCTCTATCCATGCTAATATATTACCCCCAACCCCGTGAGCTCTTATCTTGTGCAGTAACCTTTTATGTGGCACCTTATTGAATGCCTTCTGGAAATCCAAATACACAACATCTACTGGTTCCCCTTTATCCACCCTGCTCGTTACATCCTCCAAGAACTCTAGCAAATTTGTCAAACATGATTTCCCTTTCATAAAACCATGCTGACTCTGCTTGACTATACTGTACTATGATTTCCTAAATGTCCTGCTACCACTTCCTTAATGATGGACTCCAGCATTTTCCCAATGACAGATGTTAGGCTAGCTTGTTGATAGTTGCCTGCTTTCTGTCTCCCTCCTTTCTTAAATAGGGGCGTTACATTTCGGTTGTTGATTTGTACAAAACCTACAGGACTGTCAATTCATGTTTCGCTTATGCCAAGATATACTGAAAGACTGGCACCAAATTAAAAAAATCAAAGCAAGTAATCCATTTGATAGTTCCCCCATCAATGAGAATAGATCTTACCTGGATCGTGCCTTTCGCATTCTCAGGCCTAGAAATTTGGAGGTTTAGCACTGGCCATTCAGGCCCGTTTTGATGAAAAAGTGGCAGCCGACTCACTTCCGCCCACTTCCGGCGGGTCCCGCAGCGGCCGCCGTTTTCGGCAGGTCGGCTCGCTAGAGAAATGGAAATGTGGCAGATTGTGACATCAATGAGTGTGCAAAGCACACTTGACACACGATCTGCCATTTTTCCCATCGCTGCACCACTTACCGCCCTCTCTTAATCACGACCAGCTGACCGAGCGTTCAGCAGCAGGTAGGAGCCTCCAGCAGCGATATTTAAAGAGATCATCATCAACAACTTGCAGCTGACATGGTTTCTCAGTTTGACTGGCTCTGTGTAACTTTCAGCAATTCTTGGAGTTTCCTAAACTTGTTTAAAGTTGCTGAGGTAACAGGGAGTGTTGGTGCAAGTGGAGAAGGCCTTCATTCTCATTTAAAGGCTTCTGCTCACAGCACTTGCTCACAGTCATGGGGGCTCTACTTACAGTCCCCCTCACGCTCGAGTGTCTTCAGGAGAGGGAGCGGAGGCAGCAAAGAAAAGGAGAGGATGCTCATAGAGGGAGAAGGAGGAGGAGCAGGAGGGCTCTCACCAGGAGGCCTTACCCACCTAGGGTCTTCTGAAAGCACTTTTCTGATCTCCACTCAAGCGAAGAGGAGTGTCTTCGTAGGTTTCGCTTCACCAAGGAGGTGGTCACAGAACTCTGCCACCTCCTGCAACTAGGCCTGCAGCCTCAGAGTAGGGTGACCACAGCTCTCTCAGTGGCCCTCAAGGTCACCGTGGCCCTCAGTTTCTTCACCAGCGGATCCTTCAAGTCTGCAGCAGGAGACATGGCTAAAATCTCCCAGTTTGCCGTCCTTCGCTTTGCGGGCACCGTATACCAATCCTGAGATGTTCCCTAGCTGCAAAGGCTACCACTCACTTAATGTACAGTTGTTGTGTGACCACGCCCAGCGCATCATGATGGTGAATGCCTGGTATCATCCTGCACCAGTCTGGTGTGCAAGCATTCTTCCAGCCACCACGTTAAATCCGAGGATGGCTGCTCGGATACAAGAGTTATCCGCTCTACATCTGGCTGATGACTCCCCTCCGCAACCCCACCACTCGTTCCCAGCATGATGTTACCACCAGGAACATCATTGGGCAGACCATCGGGGTGCTAAAGCAATGGTTCCGATGCTTTGACCGCTCGGGAGGAGCCCTCCAGTACTCGGCGGAATGGGTGTCCTATTTCGTGGTGGCCTGCTACATGCTTCACAACTTGGCCATCATGAGGGAGCACCCCTTGCTACCAGGGATTGCGGAACCACTTCAATTTCTTCACAGTGGTTATGTTACTGGACTAGTAATCCAAAGGTCTGGACTAATAATCCGGAGATGTGAGTTCAAATCCCATCACAGCAGTTGGGGGAATTTAAATTTATTTAATTAAATAAATCTGGAATTAAAAAACTAGTATCAGTAATGGTGACCATGAAACTACCGGATTGTCGTAAAAATCCATCTGGTTCACTAATGTCGTTTAGGGAAGGAAACCCGCCGTCCTTACCTGGTCTGGCCTATATGTGACTCCAGACCCACAGCAATGTGGTAGACTCTTAACTGCTCTCTGAAATGGCCTAGCAAGATGTAACAAATCGCTACGACAATGTCAGCACTATGGGAGTACCTTCACCACAAGGACTGCAGCGATTCAAGAAGGCGGCTCACCACCACCTTTTCAAGGGCAATTAGGGATGGGCAATAAATGCTGGCTTTGCCAGCGATGCCCACATCCCATGAACAAATAAATAAAAGGAGGAGGAGAAGGGAGAGGAGGCAGAAGAGAAGGAAGAGGAGGGAGGAGGGAGACAGCAAATCCCGGTTCCAGACGGGCTGTCGGTGAGCGCCTCATTAGACTCCGATTCCAGTGATTGAATCCCCAGATCCCCATTGCTCACCACTTCTCCATAATACTATCCCCCTGTCACGGAACATCACAGCGTCCTCCTGGGCACAAAGCTGAAATGAGAGCCCCCACAAAACAGACATTACAAACAAAAATCATCAATTTATCAGAATCCAATCAACATTACAATATCAACTAATCACCCTTAGTGCCTGTTATTCGTATGCCTTTACCTATTCTAGTGCTCCCCCAATGGCTGCAGCATAGCTGGTGGAAGGCTGCTGACTTTCAGTGAGGGAGACTACAGATGGACTTGCAGGATGCCCTCGACCAGCTGTGAACCTAGAAGGCCCGGCTGTAGACTGCACCACCTCGGCATGGGCGGCAGCTGTCTGGGCTGGCTGGCTGATAGGCAGCGGCAAGGGCAATGGCGGAGTGGCAGTGGTGGGAGTAGGAATGCTGTCATCCTAAGAGAGGACAGCAAGTTCTTGCTCCACAGACCCACTATCATTTTCCCGGGGCGGCGCCTCAGCATTCTTAGCAATCTGTTGGAGGACAGATTGCTGGCCTGCTGCGACACCCTGCAATCCCCTTTCGACACTCATAAACCCAGCGATGATGGTAGCAGTCTGAGCATGTGTGGCAGCAAGCTGAGCCTACAGGAGAGCAGTCTGCGCTTCCACTGCTGCACTGAGACGTTGGGTCGCTTCCGCCTGTGCTGCAATGGAAGCCGCGACAGCGCCCGTGTGATTCGCAGCATCATGGCTGGATCCACAAGGTCTATCCTGGAGTGGTCAATCATTTCCATCCTGGAAATCATGGGCTCCAAGCTCTGCGCAAAGCCCCATCCAATGTTGGAGCCGAACTCCTCCACACTCCTTGACACTGACAAGAGGCTCTCTGGCAGGCTTGCCATTGCACCTAGCATGCCCATCACCCTTCTTCTGAAGGCCATCCTATCGAGGTCATCATCTGAGTCGTGTGCAGCAGAACTCGTGCGCAAACTCGCCCTTCAGGGAGCTGGCACCCAAACTACCCTTTCCCCCTGGCCTTGCTGCCGCCCACTCGTGCCCGGTGCCTCACCCTGTGCAGATCCCGCCACCAAACTACCCTCTTAATTCCACACAGTGCCATTTTCTGAGCTGATGCCTGCGAGTGTCAGATGCAGTGATGGTGTGTCGTCTTCTTCTCCTCCTCCATCACTCTCCTCCACAACTTCAGGGACAGGCTGGCCTGCTGGCAGTTCTTGGGTATCTGAAAGCAGAAAGGCAAAAGGGTCAGGTTATGATGAGGGGAGGGGGAAAGCAAGATATCCATGCATACACTATCAGCAGCCTGTAAGTGAGAAGAGATTGTGGGATGAGGGGGAAGTGGGATATGTGAAGAAGGATGAGGTATGACCATAACCGTCATTATCAGCAATGGCTTCAACTTCTCCTGTGGACTCCGTCAGTGCTCCTCCAATTATGCCAAGGTCGGATTCCTCCAGGTCGGTGAGGTTCTGCATAGCGGCTTGCTGCCTCCCGTCTGCCACTGCTCCCTCCTGTTATGTGCCACCTTTGCCTACAAAAGAAAGGGAAGTGTGTCAGTGAGTGCAGTGCAATGTGTTTGGGTGATGTGCCTGCCATAGTTGAATAGCTGTCAGTGTGTGCAAGGTGTGAGTTGTGGGTGTGAGTGTTGCAGCCGTGGTAAGGTTGTGAGGGTGAAGTGAAGCCATGATTGTGAGGTATGAGTTGTGATAGGTAGAGATTGTTGGTAGGTAAGTGCTGGGGGTGCGGTGCATTGAGCAGTGTGTGAGGCTTGTGGTGCAGATGGTGGGATATGGCATTTGCTGAAGCCTTGACCTGCCGTGTGAGGTCATTCAACTTTTTTTGGCGCTGGATTCACGTCCTTGGGACCACACTGGTGGCCATGACAAAGTTAGCTATCTCCTCCCAGAGCCTTCTGCAAGTGGCCTTGGATGGCTTCCTGCCACCCTGCGGGAACAGGACTGCCTGCCTTCACTGTATGGCCACGACCAAGGCCTCCAGTGCAGCATCTGAGAACCTTTGTGCTCGTTCCCTTTGTTGCTGAGCCTTGTCTTCATCCAGACTGACAATGAGGTGCTGCTGCAACAAAGCACCTCACTTTAATAGTGCAAAGAGCCTAGGCCAAACATTATTGGCCATTAGACAGCACCCCGATACTGCCCCCACCCCCTGTTGAGTGCTAAGCCAATCAGCAGCTCGTTTAGTGCTGAGATCAGTGCTCCAATCATTATAATGAGCAGGCAACACGAATTTTGCGTGCTGCCTGGACCTCTTTGAACGGGTGCAGGCAAATAGCGCTGGCCCATGACACCACCCGTTTTTGGGCCTAATCCAATTTCTAGGCCTCAGTCTTTCCAAGGGTGATGCAACTAGCATGCCTTCACCTTTCACATTATCACAATATCATTTAAATAATCATAGTTGGTGCTTTTAAACCATCACTACACATGTGCTGAAAATAGCACAGATTAATTTTCACAAAAAGATGGACTAGCAGAATGGTTATTATACATTCATGCTGAATAATTCCCAATTGATGTGTAATTTTACAATGCATAGTAGTTATTAATCTGTGCATTGAATGTGGCTTCTTGAGACTTCCTCTGGCTCTCTAAAATATGTGATTGTACACTTCCTATTGTACAAACCAGTCCCTGTCGGTGTGCAATGCAGGGTTGGCGTATCTGAGCTACACTGTCAGCTTCCATGTCACTCCCTGCCCAGTGCCAATGGAGCTCTAAGCATGTGTGCTTGCATGCTGCTGACATTAAACATTATAAGAGGGACATTTTTAAACTTGGATTTACACCAGGCTGCACTTACACTGCAATGGCTGTAGAGGCCAAGTGGTTCAAGACTACTTACTGGAGGGAATCTTACACCTCTTGCCCAAGTACCCTTCAGTGATTGTACACCCAAGTTACAGTACACAGCCCAAACTGCTTTGCATGCATGGAGACTCTGTAGTATAGCTGGCCTAAAGAACTGTGGGGCAGTATCCAAGCAGTTCTGGCACATGAGCGAGCATCTGCAGAAGGTACTCTTAGTACAAGCTGAGGACATTAAAGTATTCGCCAAGATTTTTGTAAATCAGCCCAGATAGTTAAAAAGAAAAGTGCTAAGGGAATAGAAAAACAGACAAAGCTGCAGTGACAGCTATGAATAATTATTCAAATGAATTGAAGCAGAAAATTCAAAGCAGTTCACTGTCCACTGGCATTGAGTCAACAATGCAGCACAAAAATCTCAATTGCAGACCCAGGATTTCTACACCTCTAACAAATGCCAATTTTCTTTCTTCCAATCAAGAAATGTTGTCTTAGTACTTGTTTGAAAATACTGGAAGTGTTTACTGGCAATGTTATTATATCATTTGCAGGAGGTGCTAGCTTGTGTTTTCCCCTAATTCACCATTTTTAATTGGTATTATATAGAGTAAAGCAGCAAATAGAATTCAAATCCAGGTATGACACAAATTCAGCTGCTTTATTAGTTTGATGAATACCTGAATTTGGAAAGTTCAGATTTGTCTGTCACTTTAAAAATGCCAGTACTGTAATAACTTCCACTTTACCTGTGTCGCAACAAGTTTCGCACCTTGGTGGTATTTGTTGAGAGAGTACATGTTACGAACACAGCAAAAACGACAAGATCTCTTTTCCCAGTCTGTAGAAGAAGCAAGTTATTCATTTAGCTGAGATCTAGAGTCTCCTGTCGGTTTCATTGCACATTAACAGGATAGCGCCTGGTCCGCAGTGATAATGTTGGATTAGAGAATGCATCTATCTTCTTTGAATCCATTTAGTCATATAGGCGATGATGGGCTGACTCCTGGTGCTCAATGCTGGTGGAGGTTTGCTGCTTCATTATGATGATGTGTCCATACAAACACCAGTCTTATGTGTGAAGTCTTTGGTTGTGTGCTGGCATACAAATGCTAAATAATTGCATTTCAACCTCTGTGCACAAGCAGCAGATCCAAGGCAGCAATGCTGCAGGGAAGAAAATTGTACAGCAGGAGAAATGGGTAGAATTTTTGAAATGGATGAACACAGGACAGGAACAATGTGCAAACAGGTATCTACTCATAGTATTGCACATGGTCGTTCCTACCTGAGTATCTAGGTTCTGTCCAACATAGAATTCTGTTCATGCTTCTGCCTGTGCAGTGGGCTGCCTCTCATAGCTCTGTAACAGGGAGGCAAGATTTCTGATGCAGCTGCAGCAATTTAAAGAGCTGTAGCAGCAAAGTGAATTTTTTTTGTTTTCCGGTCCTCCTCATACTGTGCTGCCAGTTAACACAATAAATGTTGACGTTTAACAGCTGAGGAACTAATACTGATGGGATTTGTGTATTCTAAATGGAAGTAAAGGCAATTAAATAATTTGGCTTCCTGATTGTTATGGAACAGAAAAATGCCATGCCATCTTGATTCAGTTGGATGTATTTACAGCACAGACAAGAATTTATAAGTAAACCTGTTTCTCTTATCAAGAATTAGTGTTTAAGCATTAAGTAGTAGGGAATAAATCTGTATAGTTGCATAAACAAGGAATACGAGTGCACAATTTTACCTACATTAAAGGGTGACAAATCACAAAGTTGTGACCACAGTGTATTAGGGCATTTTGTATTGAAAGGGATAATCACCAGACACTCTCAATGGGCAGAGAAATGCCTGACATGGAAATTCTGGCCAGCGTATCCAAATTAAAGGAATAGGCACACTTAAAGATTAAGTGCCTGCTAATGGGGACAAATATTTATTTCAGCCTTTTATTTATCAATCTTGAGTAAGGCTGAAGGGGAAGTGGGAGACATAAAGGAATTGAAAGAAAACCCAATGTCGAGGCAACAAACTGATTCTGTGGGAAAGTAATGTGGTGGTACAGCACTGATCCCCTGTTGGTGCATGGCTAAATGGATATGTGGGTGTGAGAATGGTAGCCCAATTTATCCCTTCAGGGTACCCTCCCCAGAGGATAGTACTTCACGATTCATAACAGCAGGTGATAAGCAGATTCAAAGTTGTATACACTACCTGCAGGACCTGGGAGCAGATGGAGAAGAAGACAGTACACTTAAAGGAATCTGGCAAGGCAACAGTACGCAGCTGTACCATGTATCTCATGATGGCCCAAAGATTGCTCGCTGCAAAGTGTTAGCTTTTCCAGATGTACTCCACACCAATGCCAAAACCTCACACAAATTTACAACTCATTGGGGGCGATTTTAACTTGAGGAGCACAATGGGTGGGCGAAGTGCACCCACCGCCCATCTGTTGTTACCACTGTGAGGCCCAGGCTTTACATGCAGCCGCTGAGCTATGGGTGCTCCGAGGCAGCTCGCCGGTTTGGGAAGGTGGGAAATCGCCCAGCTCCCAGACAAAGTCTGGGAAGGAGCCAGGTGATCCTTGGCGAGGGGTGGCTGGGGGGTGGCTCACGCAGACTGTCAGTGGGCCAGAGTTTTTTTGTGGGCCTAAGAGGAGCACTCCTGGCCCCACAAAAATAAAGTCAATAAGAAACTTCAGCCATTTTCTGAGCAGCCTCCGCAGTCCCTTTAAGGACCTCTGGTTAGGCCACTCGACACTGATACAAATGGGCAGAGTATGCTCAGCCCACGCTCTGCCCATCTGAACCCCAATTTGCATATTGCAAGTGGCCTGCCACCTAAAACAGAGGAGTGGTCTGACCACCCATCTCAAGACCCAGCTCAAGCTGGTAGGCAGCGTAAATGGGGCAGCACATGACCAGACACAAATTTTAGGCTGCTATTGCCCCATTTAGACTAGGTAGGCGCCCTTAAAATCGGCCCATATTCTTTACATCTCATGTATACTTATGAGGGCGCACCTTCAAGATGTAATGTAGAATCAGAGGCCTTGCCACAGTTGCCCCTTTCAATGCCATAACACCTCAATTTATTTTAGAACAGCCTAGCTGCATTATGCATAGTCACTAACTAACACCCAGATTGACATAAATTGTGTATATGTCTCACCAACACCCAGAGTGACATACAGATTGCGTATATGTTTGTCGCTATGCGTGTGCTCTTTCAAATTCTAATTTCTCAGATGACTTTTTGCTACTGCAACCAGATGGTAGCTTGAGGTCACAAATACAACCTGCAGAAAAGCATCCCTAGTTAAGTATAGATGCCCAAGGAACTCTGTTGTGCTTCTGGACAACCCTCCGAGATATCTGTGCTCCTCCAATTCTGGCCTCTTGCGCCTCTTTGATTTTAATTGCTTCACCATTGGCGGCCTTGCTTTCAGGTACCAAGGCACTAAGCTCTAGAATTCCTTCCCTAAACCTCTCTGCCTCTCTACCTCTCTTTCCTCTTTTAAGACGTTCCTTAAAACCTACCTCCATCTGCCCATGTATCTCCTTATGTGGCTTGATGTCAAATTTTGTTTGATAAAGCTCCTGTGAAGCGCCTTGGAACATTTTACTAAGTTAAAGGCGCTATATAAATGCAATTATTGTTGTTGGACTTGCCTACATGGGTAAAGGTGGGTCCGGGCAACCCCTTCAGCTAGAGATAGACAACTCCACTGGAAATACTCATTTTCCTCTGTTGCAGGGTCCCCTCATGTCAGGGGTGCTCAGCCCTGGTTACCCTGTCAATGATTCGGCTTGGCAATCTCAATTGGGTATAACAAGGGTTCAGACCAAATATGTGCCCTTAAAGAAAAAAGGTGGGACTAACAAATCTAGAGCCCCCTGGATGTCTAGGGACATACAGGGTAGGATAAAGAAAAAAAGGGAGGCGTATGACAGATACCGAGGGCTAAATACTCCAGAATCTTTAGAGGAGTACAGAAAGTGTAGGGGTGCAATTAAAAAGGATATTAGGAAAGCAAAGAGAGAGCATGAAAAATTCTTGGCAAGTAAAATCAGGGAAAACCCAAAGATGTTTTATAAATATATTAAGAGTAAGAGGATAACTAAAGAAAGGGTAGGGCCTATTAGAGATCATGAGGGTAATCTGTGTGTGGAGGCGGGAGACGTCGGTAGGGTTCTTAATGAATACTTTGCGTCTGTTTTCACAAAGGAGAGGGGCGAAGCAGACATTGCTATCAGGGGGAGGAGTGTGAAATATTAGATGAAATAAACATAGTGAGAGGAAGTATTAAGGGGTTTAGCAGCTTTAAAAGTGGATAAATCCCCAGGCCCGGATGAAATGTATCCCAAGCTGTTAAGCGAAGCAAAAGAGGAAATTGCAGAGGCCCTGACCATCATTTTTCAATACTCTCTTGCTTCAGGTGTGGTGCCGGAGGACTGGAGGACTGCTAATTTGGTACCCTTGTTTAAAAAGGGAGAAAAGGATAGACCGAGTAATTACAGGCCAGTCAGCCTAACCTCAGTGGTGGGCAAAATTTATTGGAAAGAATTCTGAAGGACAGGATAAATCTTCATTTAGAAAGACACGGATTAATCAAGGATAGTCAGCACGGATTTGTTAAGGGAAGGTCGTGTCTGACAAACTTGATTGAATTTTTTGAGGAGGTAACAAGGAGGGTAGATGAGGGTAGTGCGATTCATGTGGTGTATATGGACTTTAGCAAGGCTTTTGATAAGCTTCCACATGGCAGACTGGTCACAAAGTTAAAAGCCCATGGGATCCAGGGCAAAGTGTCAAGTTGGATTCAAAACTGGCTCGGAGACAGGAAGCAGAGGGTAATGGTTGATGAGTGTTTTTGTGACTGGAAGGCTGTTTCCAGTGGGGTTCCGCAGGGTTCAGTACTAGGTCCCTTGCTTTTTGTGGTATATATCAATGACCTAGACTTGAATATAGGGGGTATGATTAAGAAGGAGTAGAAATAGGAGGATATTTCAAATGAATACGTGGCTAGAAGAATGGTGCAAGGGGGAGGGATTCAAATTCCTTGGACATTGGAACCGGTTCTGGGGGAGGTGGGACCAGTACAAACGGGACGGTCTGCACCTGGGCAGGGCTGGGACCGATGTCCTAGGGGGAGTGTTTGCTAGTGCTGTTGGGGAGGGTTTAAACTAAAGTGGCAGGGGGTTGGGAACCTGAGCAGGGAGACAGAGGAAAGGGAAATAAGGATAAAAGCTAAAGACAGGAAGGAGAAAAACAAAAGTAGAAGGCAAAGAACTCAACGGTTTAAATCAAACATGGTCACAGTAAATAATAATTCATATAGGTCTGAGAGCGTTAAAAAAACAAGCCTGAAGGCTTTGTGTCTTAATGCAAGGAGCATTCGGAACAAGGTGGATGAATTATCTGCGCAAATAGAGGTAAATGAATACGATTTGATTGGGATTACAGAAACATGGCTCCAGGGTGGCCAAGGCTGGGAACTCAACATCCAGGGTTATTCAATATTTAGGAAAGATAGGCAAAAAAGAAAGGGAGGTGGGGTAGCATTGCTGGTTAAAGAGGGGATTAACACAATTGAAAGGAAGGATATTAGCTCTGATGATGCGGAATCTGTATGGGTAGAACTGAGAAATAACAAGGGGCAGAAAACGTTAGTGGGAGTGGTATATAGACCTCCAAACAGTAATACGGAGGTTGGGGACGGCATTAAAAGGGAAATTAGAGAAGCATGCAGTAAGGGCACAGCAGTCATCATGGGTGACTTTAATTTACATATAGATTGGGCTAACCAAATTAGTAAAAATACTGTGGAGGAGGAATTCCTAGAATGTTTACGAGATGGTTTTCTGGAACAATATGTCGAGGAACCAACCAGAGATCAGGCCATCTTAGACTGGGTATTATGCAACGAGAAAGGATTAATTAGCAATCTTGTTGTACGAGGCCCCTTGGGTCAGAGTGATCATAATATGATAGAATTCTTCATTAGGATGGAGAGTGAAGTAGTTGAATCAGAGACTAGGGTCCTGAATTTAAATAAAGGAAACTACAATGGTATGAGGCGCGAATTGGGTAGGATTGATTGGGGAATGTCACTCAAGGGGTTGACGGTGGATAGGCAATGGCAAACATTCAAAGACTGCATGGATGAACTACAGAATTTGTACATCCCAGTGTGGCATAAGAATAAAACAAAAAGGGTGACTCAACCGTGGCTAACAAGGGAAATTAGGGATAGCATAAGATCCAAGGAGAGGGCATATAAATTGGCCAGAAAAAGCGGTAGCCCTGAGGATTGGGAGCAGTTTAGGATTCAACAAAGGAGGACAAAGGGATTAATTAAGAAGGGGAAAATAGACTATGAAAGTAAGCTTGCTGGGAACATAAAAACTGACTGTAAGAGCTTTTATAGATATGTGAAGAGAAAAAGATTAGTGAAATCAAGTGTAGGTCCCTTGCAGTCAGAAGCGGGGGAAGTTATAATGGGGAACAAAGAAATGGCAGCCCAATTAAATGCATATTTTGGTTCTGTCTTCACAAAGGAGGACACAAATAACCTCCCAGAGATGTTGGAGAACATACGGTCTGATGAAAGGGAGGAACTGAAAGAAATCAGTATTTGCAGGGAAATGGTGTTAGGGAAATTGACGGTATTGAAGGCCGATAAATCCCCAGGGCCTGATAATCTACATCCTAGGGTACTTAAGGAAGTGGCCCTAGAAATAGTAGATGCATTGCTGATCATCTTCCAACATTCGATGGAATCTGGAACTGTACCCATGGATTGGAGGGTAGCTAATGTTACCCCACTATTCAAAAAGGGTGGTAGAGAGAAAGCGGGGAATTACAGACCAGTAAGCCTGACATCGGTAGTGGGGAAAATGCTAGAGTCCATTATAAAGGATGTAATAGCTGAGCATTTGAAAAACAGTGACAGGATCGGACAAAGTCAACATGGATTTACAAAAGGTAAATCGTGCTTGACTAATCTACTGGAATTTTTTGAGGATGTAACTGGGAAAATAGATAAGGGAGAACCAGTAGATGTGGTGTATTTGGACTTTCAAAAGGCTTTCGATAAGGTCCCGCATAAGAGATTAGCGGGTAAAGTTAAGGCACATGGGATTGGGGGCAAGGTATTGACTTGGATAGAGAACTGGTTGGCGGACAGAAAGCAGAGAGTAGGAATTAATGGGTCTTTTTCCGAGTGGCAAGCAGTGACTAGTGGGGTACCGCAGGGATCGGTCCTTGGGCCCCAGCTATTCACAATATACATTAATGATCTAGATAAGGGAATTAAATGTAATATCTCCAAGTTTGCAGATGACACAAAGCTGGGTGGGAGTGTGTGCAGCGAGGCGGATAGCGAGAAACTCCAGGATGATCTGGACAGATTGGGTGAGTGGGCAGAAGCATGGCAGATGCAATATAACGTGGATAAGTGCGAGGTTATCCACTTTGGTGTCAAAAACAGAAAGGCAGACTATTATCTGAATGGCAATAGATTGGGAGAAGGGGAAGTGCAACGAGACCTGGGTGTCCTTGTGCACCAGTCGCTGAAAGTAAGCATGCAGGTGCAGCAGGCGGTGAAGAAGGCAAATGGTATGTTGGCCTTCATAGCGAAAGGGTTTGAGTATAGGAACAGGGATGTCCTGCTGCAGTTGTACAGGGCCTTGGTGAGACCACACCTTGAGTACTGTGTGCAGTTTTGGTCGCCTTATCTGAGGAAGGATGTTCTTGCCATGGAAGGAGTTCAGCGAAGATTCACAAGGCTGATACCTGGGATGGCAGGAATGACATATGAGGAGAGATTGGGTCGATTGGGCTTATACTCACTGGAGTATAGAAGAATGAGAGGGGATCTCATCGAAACATATAAAATTCTGACAGGTCTGGACAAACTAGATGCAGGAAGAATGTTCCCGATGGTCGGAGAGTCCAGAACCAGGGGTCATAATCTACGGATAACGGGTAAACCATTTAGGACAGAAATGAGGAAGAATTTCTTCACCCAGAGAGTGGTGAACCTGTGGAATTCTCTACCACAGAAGGTAGTTGAGGCGAAGTCATTAAATATATTCAAGAATGAGTTAGATATATTTCTTAAAGCTAAAGGTATCAAGGGATATGGGGAGAAGGCAGGTACAGGGTACTGAGTTTAGATGATCAGCCATGATCTCATCGAATGGCGGAGCAGGCTCGAGGGGCCGAATGGCCTACTCCTGCTCCTATCTTCTATGTTTCTATGTTTCTATGTAAGTTTGCAGATGATACAAAAATCTGCTGTGTGGTTGATACTGAAGAAGGAAGCTGCAGACTGCAGGAAGATATCAATAAATTGGTCAGGTGGGCAGAACAGTAGCAAACGGAATTCAATCCAGAGAAGTGTGAGGAGGGCTAAAAAGGAAAGGGAATACACATTAAATGGTAGGACACTGAGTAGTGTAGAGGAACCTTGGAGTGCATGTCCACAGATCCCTGAAGGTAGCAGGCCAGGTAGATAAGGTGGTTAAGAAGGCATACGGAATGCTTGCCTTTATTAGCCGTGGCATAGAATACAAGAGCAGGGGGGTTATACTTCAACTGTATAAAACACTAGTTAGGCCTCAGCTAGAGTATTGCGTGCAGTTCTGGTTACCACATTGCAGGAAAGATGTGACTGCACTGGAGAGGGTACAGAGGAGATTTACAAAGATGTTGCCGGGAGTAGAGAATCTTAGCTATGTGGAAAGACTGGATAGGCTGTGTCTGTTTTCCTTGGAACAGAGGAGGCTGAGGGGAGACCTTATTGAGGTGTATAAAATTATGAGGGGCCTAGATAAAGTGGATAGTAAGGACCTATTTCCCTTAGCAGAGGGGTCAAAAACCAGGGGGCACAGATTTAAAGTAATTGATGGAAGGTTTAGAGGGGATTTGAGGGGAAATTTCTTCACCCAGAGGGTTGTGGGGGTCTGGAACTCACTGCCTGAAAGGGTGGTAGAGGCAGGAACCCTAACCACATTTAAAAAGTACTTGGATGTGCAGTTGGGATGCTCTAACCTGCAGGGCTACGGACCAAGAGCTGAGAAGTGGGATTAGGCTGGATAGCTCTTTGTTGGCCGGCGCGGACACGATGGGCCGAAGTGGCCTCCTTCCGTGCTGTAAATTTCTATGATTCTATGATTCTAAGGCATTAGCAAAATCAGTCAAGCAACAATTAATAGAATCAAGGTTGGTATTACTGGGTCCGAGTCTCTGGACAGTGTTGGTAGTTCTTGTTCAAATCTGCTGTGTTTCATTCTGTTCTCGCTCTTTCATTTATACCCCTTTCCTTATTGGCTCTGTTGTGCGCGCATGCCCCTGCATCAACCAAAACTCATTGGCTCCACTCTGTCTAGTTTCAACCAGCCATTATCTTACACAGACCACTGTGACCTCCCTCCAATCAATGGTCAAAGCATGCAATTATATAAATTGTTAACAGTTAATGAGGCTAAGACCATCTAACAGTTAACGAGGTATCATACACATCCTGATTGGCTCCACTCTGTCTAGCTTCAACCATCTAACAGTTAACGAGGTTATCTAACAGTTATTTATGGATTAGAAACTGGACTGAAATAACAACATTCGAGCTGTTGTGCATAGTTTTAAGATGTTCTTTTCAATTTTTAATTTGCACTATGGGTAGGTAGAGGTTTTTAAGCACCATTCTCACTTAATATGTGTTTTTCTGTCAATCTTTTCCATGTCTGGGCCGGGTGATTTAGAGATGCATTTTTAAATCTTATATTTTTTAAATCCATTTTCATGCATGTTTTGATCCATGCAAATGTCTAACATTCGTAATTGCAAAGAGGGATTGCCAATGCTAGTTCACTCACGGGGCTATTTTGGTTGTGAAATCTGTCAAAGCAGAACCACAATCTGAGTGACAATTAAAGATTCAGATAACAAGCGGTACCACGGATGCTGGTCTGCATTATGCACTGTCTTCCATCATGAGTGTTTTCCTACTTGGATTTGTTGCTCAGCTGCCTCATTGTCCTGAAGCATGTATAGGCGTTCTAGGCTATCTTACACCTCTAGCTCCCAGAGGACGAGAGGAATTCCAATATGAATGCTCATCCAATCGGTGGGGGGAAGCACTATTGCATATTGTTCTGAAATTACCCATGCTGATGGTGATAAAAAGAGAAAAAGTTAAAAAAATCTAAATTATAGTGCATCGCTGCACTGCCTGAGGTACCATCTTTCGGATCTCGAGTGAATATAGAAGGCCCCATGAGGCTATTCAAAGAAGAGCAGTGGAGTTCCCCCCGATGTCCTGATATTTATCGCTCAAGCAACATCACTAGAACAGATCATTTATCACATTGCTGTTTGTGGGACCTTGCTGTATGCAAATTGGCTGCCACGTTCCCTATATTCCTACATTACAACAGTGACTACACTTCAAAAGTACTTCATTGGCTGCAAAGTGCTTTGGGACTTCCTGAGGTCGTGAAAGTGCAAGTCTTTATTTCTTTCTTTCTGATAGGTAAATTTTCCTTTTATCTCCGAGCACTTTCTGCTCAGTAACAGCCCCAATTTTAACACTTGGCTGGGTGACATGCAAGCGGGAGCTGGGGCGACTGGCAAACTATCTGGTCCTCTGAAGCGTGAGGCCCAGGAGATTTTTACAGCCTTTCATCATCTGTTTCTTTCATCTCTGCTCACAACTAAAGCTTATGTGAAGCTTGCATACATTACATGCTTAAAAAGCTACGTAGGGATTTGCAGTCAGATGTTTGGCCATCTGCAGTGGAATTTGCTGCTTTACATTACTCATTGGAACTTGCACAATTTTGCTGTTTGAGCACTAGCTGGGCATCTGTTCAGTAAAAATAATTGCTCCTGAAGTATATATGGTTAGTCATGAATCAAGAGTTCAACTGATAGTTTAATCTCATGTTTTAATGAGAAAACTAGAGTACTAGAGGGATTTGCTTTGAAGGCCCAAATGCACTGTTCTCATGTCTGACTTCTCTTATGTCCTTACGTTGAAGCAAGACACGTAATGGGGCCGAAATTCTGCAGACCTGTCGTGGAATTTCAGCTCCATACAGTGTACTGCTGTTAATTTGAAATCGTTTGGCACTGAAAGAAATTGAATTATCCAGTAATTCGAATTAATAATTTAAATAAGGAGACTTTTAGTGCACATAAAAAAATCAAATGAACAGATAATTCGAATTAAGCAACATTGAATTAACAGGAATAAATTGTATTAAATGATGACGTGCATGCATACTTAAAGCACAAAATGTCCCTCTGTGCACATGACAATGGATTAGGGTATTCAACACCTGGTAGGGAACATGTTTAATACCTTGTGTTCTATTGTGGAAGGGGATGCAATCTTGTGCTGGTTTCTGTTCAATCCTTGATAGCCTATCAGTAAAGGTGGGACCTGAGCTGACAGTAGTGGTAGGTGTGTGAGATGCCTTGAGGTGTAGGAGGTACCCAGTGGGCTCAAAGTAGTGATGCATCAAATGATTTTTGGAACGCAACTCAAAATGGCGGCAGATATTGATTTTCAGTTCAATTTCATGAATACCTGAAATTTGGACCTGATGCATGTATTTGTAGCAGCATCCTGATATGTTACAATGCTAACAGTTTTACTCCTTATACACGAAGTACTGGTACAACCAGTGTTGTTACTTGCAAAATAGTAAGCAACATTTTTGACCATCCCAACTGATTGTATATAAAACAACATTGTGAGAATAACATCTTGAACAAAACATTTCATTATATACGTGGTTTCATTATTTCTGTCTTTTATTACATTAAAATATTTTTCAAGGAATGTAGACCATTGTAACTTAAACATAAAAGTCTCAATGCTTCAGTTTTTAAGAAAACAATGACCACTAATCATAACGAGCTATTCTTGTTCTTCTTTCAAGGGAAGAGTCAGAAGTTGAGAAGACCAAAGGAACACTTGTGCCAGATATAAATTTCAAGAAATAAAATGGTTGACAGGGTAAATCATCTACCCTATTTCTATGGCAGCATCACACGAGATGAAGCGGAGGACTTTCTAAAGCAGGCTGGAATGGCTGACGGCCTCTACCTTTTACGCCAGAGTCGCAACTACCTTGGGGGCTTTGCTTTGTCGGTGGCATATGATAAAAAGTGTTATCACTATACAATTGAAAGAATATTAAGTGGAAGTTATGTCATATCCGGAGGAAAGTCCCACAAGAGTCCTATAGATGTTTGCGAGTACCATACCGAAGAGACCGATGGTCTCATCTGTCTTCTGAAAAAACCATGCAATCGACCAAAGGGAATCGAACCAAAAATTGGGCCATTTGAAGACCTGAAGGACCACCTGATCAGGGAATATGTTCGACAGACATGGAACTTACAGGTAGCAAAAACTTCTTGTTGGCATCTTTTTTTAACCGATGTATATGTGCTTGCATTATGTACATAAGTAGGAGTCCGAGCACAATTCACTGGCTGTGAGAGTCTCTTGAGTTTCTCACATGTTACATGGATGGAGTGTAAGCTATGGAGATCAGTCAATAAGTTGGGATCATCTGATCTGCTACACTTGACCTGTACTTTCCATAGGCCAATCATATGACAGCATTTATAGTGAGTGGGTAATGTTCAGCTCATCCCTCCCTCCCATCTGGATGAAGAATAGTTAAGTGACTTGAAAGGAAAGAAAAATAAAGAAAATAAGAAAGAACAGGAGTAGGCCATTCAGCCCCTTGAGCCTGTGCTGCCATTCAATTCGATCATGGATTATCTGTACCTCAACACCATTTATCCGCTGTTTCTCCATATCCCTGGATACACTTACCTAATAAGCATCTATCGATCACAGTCTTGAAAATTTTAATTGACCCAGGAATTTTTTTTTACATAGAAAGGAAAGAGGTCAAAGACAAATGAAAGAAAACCAAGGTGGAGGATTGTAGGGGTTAAAAGTAGTTAGTCAGATTGGCAAATGGTGCAAAGTGGTGTTCCACAAGGATTGGTGCTGGGACCACTGTTGTTCACCATTTACTTAAATGATTTGGACTGGTAGTCAGAAGAACAATTTCAAAATTTGCAGATGACACCAAATTGGGTGGTGTAGTCAATACAGAGGAGGCCTGCGACAAAATACAGGAAGACATTAATAAACTTGCAGAATGGGCGTGTAATTGGCAAATAAACTTCAATGTAGATAAGTGCGGGGTAACACATTTTGGTAGCCAGAATAAGGATGCCACATACTCCTTGGAAATTAAGTTTGGAATTTTCTTCAGGGAGGTGGGTTGGGGGTGAGGGGGGTGGTCCGAGGCTGGTGGGAAACCTGGGAGGCCGACTTTACTGGCAGGGCCTAATTTAAATGTGAGGCCTTGGTTTCCCGCCCGCAGACAGCCAGCTTGAGAGGCCTGAGTTGCAAGGGGTCGGTCCGGGGGAGGGATCGCGGGAGGGGGGTCGGGGATCGGCGGAGGGGGGTCAGCAATCGGCGGGCGGGGGGTTGGGAATCGGGAGGGGATCAGCAAATGGGAGGGGGTCGACAATCAGCAATCGGGAGGGGGTAGGCAAATGGGAGGGGGGAGAGAGGATCGGCAGGGGATCGGGGATCGGCAGGCGATTGGGGGGTGATTTGGGAGGTCGAGGATCACGGCGGGGGATCGGGGATCACGGCGGGAGGTAGGCCAGGGATCGGGGGGGGAGGGGGGTAGCGGCCAGGGATTGGGGGGGTGGTGGTGCGGAGGATCGGCAGGGGGGCTGGAGGAACGGGGCCAGCCTCATCATCGTCGTTGAGGGGGGGTTGGGGGTAGGCTGGGGGTTGGGGAGGGGTGCTGGGGGGGGCGTGCCTGGGAAGGGGATCGGAGGCCTCGTGGTGGGGTCTCCGATCATGGGGGGTGGGTTAGGTAGGGACCCTGGATCCAGGAGGGAGGTATAAAGCCACTTACCTCCTGGATCCAGCAGTCCCCGCCTCAGTTTAACTGCCGGATTTCATGAATTGTGTGAAACCCGTCCCCAGGCAGTTAAATTTAAAATAGAGGGGAAAATAGAGGCTTCCAGCCTCATTACAATATTTAAATTGAAACCCGCCCCCCGTCCTGACTCCGACAAAACTGGAAGTGGGCGGGTTGGAGGCGGGATCAGGTCGAGATTCACATTTTTAACAATTTAACTGCCCCCACATTCCAAACCCACCCGTTTTTATATGGAAAAATTCCTGCCACAGTGTCTAAATGAGGTAGAGGAACAGAGAGATCTGGGGGTAGAGGTACACAGATCACTAAAAGTAGCGATGCAGGTTAATAAGGCCATAAAAAAGCAAACAAAGCACTGGGGTTCATTTCTAAAGGGCTAGCACTGAAAAGCAGAGAAGTTATGTTAAACTTGTATCGAACCTTGGTTAGACCATACTTGGAGTACTGTGAACAGTTCTGGTCTCCATATTATAAAAAGAATATAGAGGCACTGGTAAAATGGGGGAAAAAATAGATTTACTAGAATGATACCAGAACTGAGTGGTTATACCTATCAGGAAATATTGAACATGCTGGAGCTCTTTCTCTAGAAAAGAGAAGACTGAGGGGTGACCTGATAGAGGTACTCAAGATTATAAAAGGGTTTGATAGGATAGACATAGAAAAGATGTTTCCACTTTCGGGCGAGACCAGAACTAGGGGCCACAAATATAAGATAGTCACTAATAAATCCAATAGGGAATTCAGGAGAAACTTCTTTACCCAGAGAGTGGTTATAACATGGAACTTGCTACCACAGAGAGTAGTTGAGGCGAATAGCATAGATGCATTCAAGGGGAAGCTGCATAAGCACATGAGGGAGAAAGGAACAGAAGGATATGTTGATGGGGTGAGATGAAGAGGGGTGAGAGGAGGCTCGTGTGGAGCATAAACACCGGCATGGACCTGTTGGGCCGAATGGCCTGTTTCTGTGCTGTAAACACTTTGTAATACTTTGTATAACATGACCTGGATCGTTCTGGCCCACTGTTTGTGGATTGTCACCATCACCTCCTACTGCCCCCACAAACCTCAACAAAATGTAATCTTTAAAGGGAACTGATGGAGTTCATGAGAAGCTTGTTCTGAGTTTAGAATGGAGACCACACTCGCCATGGAGCTGCGCTGCCTTTTTCTTTAATTCATTCTCAGGATGTGGGTATTGCTGGCAAGGCCGGCATTTATTGTACATCCCTAATTGTTCTGAGAAGGGTCTTCTTAGCGGTTTGATACAGCTGAGTGGTTTCCTAGGCCATTTCAGAGAGCAGCTAAGAGTCCACCACATTGGTGTGGGACTGGAGTCACATACAGGCTACAATAGCAAAATACTGCGGATGCTGGAAATCTGAAATAACAACAGAAAATGCTGGAAATACTCAGCAGGCCAGGCAGCATCCGTGGAGAGAGAAACAGAGTTAACGTCTCAGGTCTGGGACCCTTCATCAGAACTGGAAAAAGATGGAGATGTAACAGATATTAAGCAGGTGCAGAGACAGCGGGGGGTGGTTTAGGAGGGGAGGAAGGAATTGAAACAACATACTGTGCTTTTGTAAGAGGCAGGAAAGATAAAATGTTGCAAATGGGAATGGCAAAATCATACAGCATGAAAAATGGGGGCAGGGATTATTGTCTGAAATTGTTGAACTCGACGTTGAGTCCGGAAGGCTGTAAAGTGCCTAATCGAAAGATGAGGTGCTGTTCCTCGAGCTTACGTTGAGCTTCATTGGAACAATGTAATAGGCCGAGGACAGAGAGATCAGAGTGGGAGTGAAGCGGAGAATTAAAGTGACAGGCGACCGGAAGCTCAGGGTCACCCTTACGGACTGAACGGAGGTGTTCCGCAAAGCGGTCACCCAATCTGCGTTTGGTCTCCCCAATGTAGAGGAGACCGCATCGTAAGCAGCGAATACAGTATATTAAATTGCAAGAAGTACAAGTAAATCGCTGTTTCACCTGGAAGGGGTGTTTGGGGCCCTGGACAGTGGGAAGGGAGGAGGTAAAAGGGCATGTGTTGCATCTCCTGCGCTTGCACGGGAAGGTGCCAGGCGAAGGAGAAGGGCTGTTAGGGGTGATTGAGGAGTGGACCAGGGTGTCGCGGAGGGAGCGGTCCCTTCGGAATGCTGAAAGGGGAGGTGAGGGGAAGATGTGTTTGGTGGTGGGATCACGTTGGAGGTGGCGGAAATGGCGGAGGATTATCCGTTGAATGCGGAGGCTGGTGGGATGAAAGGTGAGGACAAGGGGAACCCTATCGTGGTTCTGGGAGGGAGGGGAAGAGGTGAGAGCAGAAGTGCGGGAAATGGAACGGACACGGTCAAGGGCCGTGTCAACCACAGTAGAGGGGAATCCTCGGTTTAGGAAAAAGGAAGACATGTCGGAAGCACTGGTATGGAAGGTGGCATCGTCAGAACAGACGTGGCAGAGACGGAGAAACTAGGAGAATGGAATAGAGTCCTTACAGGAAGCGGGGTGGGAGGAAGTGTAGTCCAGGTAGCTGTGGGAGTCAGTGGGCTTGTAGTGGATGTTTGTCGAAAGCCGATCGCCAGAAATGGAGACGGAGAAGTCAAGGAAGGGAAGGGAAGAGTCGGAGATGGACCATGTGAAGGTGAGGGAAGGGTGGAAATTGGAAGTAAAGTGAATGAACTTGTCTAGTTCAGGTCGAGAGCAGGAAACGGCACCGATACAGTCATCGATGTACCAGAAAAAGAGGTGAGGGAGAGGACCTGAGTAGGACTGGAACAAAGAATGTTCCACATATCCCATGAAGAGGCAGGCATAGCTAGGGCCCATGCGGGTTCCCATAGCAACACCTTTAATTTGGAGGAAGTGACTGGAGTCAGAGGAGAAGTTGTTTAGTGTGAGAACAAGTTCAGCCAGGCGGAGGAGGGTGGTGGTGGATGGGGACTGGTTGGGCCTCTGTTCCAATTTCCACCCTTCCCTCACCTTCACATGGTCCATCTCCGACTCTTCCCTTCCCTTCCTTGACTTCTCCGTCTCCATTTCTGGCGATCGGCTTTCGACAAACATCCACTACAAGCCCACTGACTCCCACAGCTACCTGGACTACACTTCCTCCCACCCCGCTTCCTGTAAGGACTCTATTCCATTCTCCCAGTTTCTCCGTCTCTGCCGCGTCTGTTCTGACGATGCCACCTTCCATACCAGTGCTTCCGACATGTCTTCCTTTTTCCTAAACCGAGGATTCCCCTCTACTGTGGTTGACACGGCCCTTGACCGTGTCCGTTCCATTTCCCGCACTTCTGCTCTCACCCCTTCCCCTCCCTCCCAGAACCACGATAGGGTTCCCCTTGTCCTCACCTTTCATCCCACCAGCCTCCGCATTCAACGGATAATCCTCCGCCATTTCCGCCACCTCCAACGTGATCCCACCACCAAACACATCTTCCCCTCACCTCCCCTTTCAGCATTCCGAAGGGACCGCTCCCTCCGCGACACCCTCGTCCACTCCTCAATCACCCCTAACAGCCCTTCTCCTTCGCCTGGCACCTTCCCGTGCAAGCGCAGGAGATGCAACACATGCCCTTTTACCTCCTCCCTTCCCACTGTCCAGGGCCCCAAACACCCCTTCCAGGTGAAACAGCGATTTACTTGTACTTCTTGCAATTTAATATACTGTATTCGCTGCTCACGATGCGGTCTCCTCTACATTGGGGAGACCAAACGCAGATTGGGTGACCGCTTTGCGGAACACCTCCGTTCAGTCCGTAAGGGTGACCCTGAGCTTCCGGTCGCCTGTCACTTTAATTCTCCGCTTCACTCCCACTCTGATCTCTCTGTCCTCAGCCTATTACATTGTTCCAATGAAGCTCAACGTAAGCTCGAGGAACAGCACCTCATCTTTCGATTAGGCACTTTACAGCCTTCCGGACTCAACATCGAGTTCAACAATTTCAGACAATAATCCCTGCCCCCATTTTTCATGCTGTATGATTTTGCCATTCCCATTTGCAACATTTTATCTTTCCTGCCTCTTACAAAAGCACAGTATGTTGTTTCAATTCCTTCCTCCCCTCCTAAACCACCCCCCGCTGTCTCTGCACCTGCTTAATATCTGTTACATCTCCATCTTTTTCCAGTTCTGATGAAGGGTCCCAGACCTGAGACGTTAACTCTGTTTCTCTCTCCACGGATGCTGCCTGGCCTGCTGAGTATTTCCAGCATTTTCTGTTGTTATTTCACATATAGGCTAAATTGGGTCAGGATGTCAGGTTGCATTCCCTAAAGGTTATTGGTGAACCAGTTGAGTTTTATTGAGCTTTATTTCCAGATTCTTAAAATTGAATTCCAGTTCTCAAAATAATGTCATTAGAACTCACATTCTCTGAATTATTAGGCATACATATAAAGAATTGTGTTTGTTATATGCGGGGTTGCTCATATATTCCTTACAGTTGAAAAGAAAACTTTGAAATTGTGGACCCCACTGAAGACTGCCATGTTGGATATAAAACCTTTCACCATGGGTTAGGGATCCATAATGATTAGCTTTTTTCATGGCTCAGTGGTAGCATTCTCACCTCTGAGTCAGAAGATTGTGGGTTCAAGTTCTACTACAGGGACTTGAGCACAAAATCTAAGCTGACACTTCACCATTACATCCTCCTGAGAGAGCAAATTTTGCCTCGGATTTATGTCTTATCCAAAAGACGGCACATCTGACAGTGCAGCATACCCTCGGTGCTTGTTGTTGGAGATTTCAAAAATGTTAAATTTGAAATATTTAATTTTTTTCTTACTTTTCCTTTCTGTCTCTTTTTTTCTCTCTTAATCCAATCTTTCTTTCCCTCTCTGGAGCTAAGAAGCACCAAGGGGCAGAAAACATTAGTGGGAGTTGTCTATAGGCCTCCAAACAGTAGTGGTAATGTAGGGGATGGCGTCAAACAAGAAATTACAGATGTATGTAACAAGGGTACTACAGTAACCATGGGTGACTTTAATTTACATATAGACTGGCCAAACCAAATTAGCAATAATACTGTAGAGGATGAATTTCTGGAGTGTGTACGAGATGGATTTTTAGACCAGTACGTTGAGGAGCCAACTAGGGAACAGCCTATCCTAGATTGGTTATTGTGCAATGAGAAGGGGTTAATTAATAATCTTGTTGTGCGGGGTCCTTTAGGGAAGAGTGACCATAACATGATAGAATTCTTCATTAAGATGGAAAGTGAAGAAGTCCAATCTGAAACTAGGGTCCTAAATCTAAACAAAGGAAACTATGAAGGTATGAGGAGTGAATTAGCTATGATAGATTGGGGAGCTTCATTAAAAGGCATGATGATGGATAGGCAATGGCTAACATTTAAAGAACGAATGCATGAATTGCAACAGTTATACATTCCTTTCTGGTGCAAAAACACAAAAGGAAAAGCGGCCCAACCATGGCTAACAAAAGAAATTAAGGATAATATTAGATCCAAAGAGGAGTCATATAAAGTTGCCAAAAAAAGTAGCAAGCCTGAGGATTGGGAGCAGTTTAGAGTTCAGCAAAAAAGGACCAAGAGATTAAGAGGGGAAAAATAGAGTATGAGAGTAAACTTGCAAGGAACATAAAAGCAGACTGTAAAAGCTTCTACAAGTATGTAAAAAGAAAAAGATTAGTGAAGACAAATGTAGGTCCCTTACAGTCAGAAACGGGAAAATTTATAATGGGGAACAAGGAAATGGCAGAGCAACTAAACAAATACTTTGGTTCTGTCTTCACGGAAGAGGACACAAATAACTTCCCAGAAATGCTAGGGAGCCAAGGGTCCAGTGAGAAGGAGGAATTAAAGGAAATTAGTATTAGTAAAAAAATAGTGCTGGAGAAATTAATGGGACTGAAAGCCGATAAATCCCCAGGGCCTGATAATCTGCATACCAGAGTACTAAAAGAGGTAGCCATGGAAATAGTGGATGCATTGGTTGTCATCTTCCAACATTTTATAGATTATGGAACAGTTCCTGCAGATTGGAGGGTAGCAAATGTAACCCCACTATTTAAAAAAGGAGGGAGAGAGAAAACAGGGAACTACAGTTAGCCTAATATCAGTAGTCGGGAAAATGCTAGAGTCTATTATAAAGGATGTGATAACAGGACACTTAGAAAATATCAACGGGATTAGACAAAGTCAACATGGATTTATGAAAGGGAAATCGTGTTTGACAAACCTACTGGAGTTTTTTGAGGATGTAACTGGTAGAATAGATAAGGGAGAACCAGTGGATGTGGTGTATTTGGATTTTCAGAAGGCCTTTGATAAAGTCCCACATAAGAGGTTAATTAAAGCACATGGGATTGGGGGTAATATACTGGCATGGATTGAAAATTGGTTAACAGACAGGAAACAGAGAGTAGGAATAAATGGGTCTTTTTCAGGGTGGCAGGCGGTGACTAGTGGGGTACCGCAGGGATCAGTGCTTGGACTCCAGCTATTCACAATATATATCAATGATTTGGATGAGGGAACTAAATGTAATATTTCCAAGTTTGCTGACGACACGAAACTAGGTGGGATTGTGAGTTGTGAGGAGGATGCAAAGAGGCTTCAAGGCGATTTAGACAAGTTGAGTGAGTGGGCAAATACATGGCAGATGCAGTATAATGTGGCTAAATGTGAAGTTATCCACTTCGGTAGGAAAAACAGAAAGGCAGAGTATTATTTAAATGGTGATAGATTGGGAAATGTTGATGTACAGAGGGACCTGGGTATCCTTGTACACCAGTCACTGAAAGCAAACATGCAGGTGCAGCAAGCAGTTAGGAAGGCAAATGGTATGTTGGCCTTCATTGCAAGAGGATTTGAGTACAGGAGCAAGGATGTCTTACTACAGTTATACAGGGCCTTGGTGAGACCACACCTGGAGTACTGTGTGCAGTTTTGTTCTCCTTACCTAAGAAAGGATATACTTGCCAGAGAGGGAGTGCAGCGAAGGTTCACCAGAATGATTCCTGGGATGGCAGGACTGTCGTATGAGGAGAGATTGGGTCGACTAGGCCTGTATTCACTAGAGTTTAGAAGAATGAGAGGGGATCTCATTGAAACGTATAAAATTCTGACAGGGCTAGACAGACTGGATGCAGGGAGGATGTTTCCCCTGGCTGGGGGGTCTAGAATGAGGGGTCACAGTCTCAGGATACGGGGTAGGACATTTAGGACTGAGATGAGGAGAAATTTCTTCACTCAGAGGGTGATGAACCTGTGGAATTCTCTACCACAGAAGGCTGTGGAGGCCAAGTCACTGAATATATTTAAGAAGAAGATAGATAGATTTCTAGACACAAAAGGCATCAAGGGGTATGGGGAGAGAGCGGGAATATGGTATTGATAGAGGATCAGCCATGATCATATTGAATGGCGGAGCAGGCTCGAAGGGCCGAATGGCCTACTCCTGCTCCTATTTTTCTGCGTTTCTATGTTTCTATGTTTATTTCTCTTTCTGTACCTGATTTGACATTGAATTCACCCACTCTAATTCACCCTCCTTCTCAGTCCTTCCTCTGTTTATTTCTCAATCCGTTCTCATTCGTTAGGGAGACACACTGTTTGTCCTGTTGTTCACCAAGATCCCAGATGCCCTGTTGCCCTCACTGCGCTGTTATCAGCTCGCACTTCCAGCAACTTTGAGAGCAAAAATGTTTAAAACCTAATTGTGCACGAACAAGTCTAACTAACAGGGCATGCCGTGAGATGACCTGCGCCAGCAAAATTTGGGTCAATACATTTTGTTTTCCAGTGAGAACATACAGGAAATATTCTAAATTAGAAATAAAGGGGTAGAATTCCCCTGGAGTTTTCCCGATCTCCCAACATAACATTGGCAGAAGATTGGTGAAAACCCTGCAGAAACGATGTGAAAGGCCATTTATGCCATTTCTCCAGGGTTTGCACCGATCTTCCACCAAAGTTGCAGTGGCAGATTGGAAGAAGTCCTGCAGAAGTTCCATAAATATCATGGTTAGCAATGAGAGTTAAATAGATATTTTCCCCTGAGGACCAGGTTTATTCAGTTGTCTTTATTTGTGGATGTACTTAAATGATGTATCTTCTATGCAATGTACCCATTAAGCTGCATGGCTGCACAGCAGTCTGGAGGTCCCGCGCAGGCCACTCACCGGCTTTTAATGGAAAAAAAATGCGCATGCGCGAAAATATGAATGGGCCAGGCAGCCAGTTAAAAGGGCCACACACCCCCCCCCAAAAAAATAGAGGGAATATTGCCTCTATGTACAAAATTTTAAGACTGGTATTTTCTACATTTTTGATGGCATCATTTTTACACTTATGGCTTGTCGTGCATTACTTACAGTTAAAGAAAATAAAGAAAGACTTGCATTTATATAGCACCTTTCATGACTTCAGGACATCCTAAAGAGCTTTACAAGCAATGAAATATTTTTGAAGTGTAGGTACTATTGTAATGTTTGCAACGCGGCAACCAATTTGCACACATCAAGTTCCCACAAACAGCAATGCATTAAATGATCAAATCATCTGTTTTAGGTGTTGGTTGAGGGATAAATGTTGGTCAGGATGTAAGCCATTCACACTGCTTCTTCAGGTACAATATTATAGTGGTTTTGTTATTGGACTAGCAATCCAGAGGGCTGGACTAATATAGAGTGCAAGTTCAAATCCCACCATGACAGTTTGAGAATTTGAATTCAGTTTTAAAAAGCTGGTATCAATAAAAGTGACTACCAAGTTATCAGATTGTCATAAAAACGCAATTGGTTGACTAATGTCCTTTAGGGAAAGAAACTTACGCAATATTGTTAACTCTTAATTGCCCTCTGAAGTGGCCTAGCAAGCCACTCAGTTACCACCACCTTCTCGGGGCAACTCGGGATGGGCCATAAATGGTAAACTTGCCAGTGATGACCACAACCCAAGAATGAATAAAAAAACACTTTCTGTTTCTTTGTAATGTCCAGTAATAAATTTAAAACTTTTTTTGTTACATTATCAATCTAACAGACCTTGTACCAAAGGGTGAATCTTGGATATGTGCAAAGTTGTACTGGGGACAGTGGACGTTTCCCAATGTTGGGTAAGGATTGTAAAGGCCTGTGATGCCCTTTCAGGTCTGCCAGACCCCAAATTGGCAGTTGCGATCTTCATGCTGCTGGTGTGCACTGTTTGTATTTACCACTGGTGCCAGTTTAGGTCAAAGGCAGCGAGTTCTAGGAGGTTGTTGCTGCCTCTGATGGTTGTTTATACTACAAGGTTGCTGATAATGAAGCTCTTGCCATTGGCAGAAACCCCGTACATATGAACGGCTATAAGAATGGATTTAAAAGTTCCCCAATTTACTTCACATGTGATCCACAAGACCAACAGAGAGGGGAGACTTTGATCTC